>CM042140.1:38934392-38991892 GCA_023376005.1 Doryteuthis pealeii | reverse complement strand
CCCCCAACCCCCCCAAAAAAAACAAAAAAACAAAAACAAAAAAAAAAACAAAAAAAAAAATGCAGTGATCTCGAAAATCTATTTTCGACCGGTTTTGATCTTTGTGAGTTTCACGAATATGAATATATGTGCAAGTCTTATCTTATTTTAAGTAATTCTCTCAAAAATTAGAAGTTGCTTTTAAGATCTCACTAGCAGGACCTGTAGATATAACAACCAGTCGAGAAGGAAAACTCTTAATTCAAACCTGTTAAATTCTGCTTAAGAAAGAATTGACCTCATGTCACATCTTACTCATGCAGAGTGGTTGGTAAATATATATATATATATATATATATATATATATATATATATATATATAGTAGCTGGACCTGTGGAGATACCACAGTATGATAATTTAATCATTACAACGTTTGATATGTTTACTTAAGAGCAATTGTGAAATAGTTCAATTTGTAAAAACTATAATAATCTTGATTTTACTCTCACCCTTTTTTCTTTCTATCCTTCTTTTTATCTTTTCATTATGTTCGATTGAAACAGATTAGTATTATCGCTTCCGCGCGCTCACCCCTCTCTCTATATTTTCCCTAATCTTTTTCTTTCTTTCTTTCTTTCTTTCTTATTATATTTTGTCTGTGTAGCATGTCCTTTTTCTTCCCTTTCTTTCTTTATAATTAAAAACGAAATGGTCCATTATTTAACTGAGGTGACATGCTAAAAGGTTTACTGTTTCATGGGGTTCGTAGCGAATATATAAGCGAATAGTAAATAAAACAATAGCAAAGAGATATTTACCACGACAAATCCTGAGAGCAAGATCACGAACGATTCTGTCAGTGTCATTGTAATGATCTGTGTGGAAAAAATGATCGTGAAATCTCTGGCTGTCCACAATGCTCTCGAGTTCTTCTGTCGTCACATCTCGTCCGATACCGACGGCGTACATTGAGATGCCGGCCCTGGTGGCAAACTGCGACTCTTTCAGCGTCTGTTCCCGATCGTCCGACTTGCTTCCAGTGATCACGAGACCAACGTGGGGCGTGTTCATGTCCAACCTCAGCACTGAGCGCCGGAAGCTGCGTGTCCGGATGTATTTGATGGCTCGGTTGATCCGACCGCGACCCTTGATTTGTCGCTCGTTTCTTAAAATGTTGAGGATGTCCTCCGTCTTGTTGTACTGGCTGATGTCGAAGACGTTTACGACACGGCGGCCGAACTTCAAGAAACCAACCCGGGTCGTTGCGGAGGTGACGTCAAAGTATTGGATGAGTTTTTGGATGAATTTCATTTGTAGTTGAAACTTTTCTTTGCTTATTCGGTCAGTGGCGTCAGCTGCTACCACCAGATCAATAGCTTTTCCGTTACACACTATGAAAGAGAAAAGAAAAGGGATGAGGATTCTTTATAATAAATGGTCTAAAATCGCGTAAATCTTTTTTTAGTAAAACTAGAAAAAAGCATAAAAAAGATAAAAATACTGGATAGCATTCGGTTGGTTGGTTGTTTATTTTGTTTAATGTAGCGGTTCTCATCCGGGGTCCATATGGACTCACAGAGACCTTTCTTTATAAAGGGTGGTCATGTTTCCGAAATATTGAATGAAATAAAATGAATCTTAACACTTAACATCCAACGGAGTTTCTTATCTATTTCACATCCCATGCTTCACCCAAAATCCCAAATATATATATGGGTAATTCCATGTCATCCAGGCCATGTAATCTACCCCTTTAGTCCAGGTGTGGATTATGTTAAAGTTACACAATCCCCAAAATTTGAGCTTCCATTTCCAAAAATTGGCGGGGTTGTGTCGATTTTTAGCTCTTCAAATTTGGGTGGGGGGTCGCGAAAACCTTTTTGTTTTGCGAAACATTTTGTAATCTATTTTTGTCTGTAAAATGAGTTCTAGAGCTTCCCTACTTCTAAAAATTGGTTTATAAAAGCATTTTGGTCCAAGGAATCCAAAAATACTATTAAAAAAAGTCTTAAAGTTAACCAATTTTAAGTTATTAAATATTTCTGATTTGCAAAATTCTGACACTCATTTGGACGATCTCATTTGAAACCAGAGGGTGTTGCAAAATGATAACGGTCGTATTTCGTCGGAACACAGGTATTATTATATAGGTTATGGAAATGGACGTGTAACTTACCACTTGTGATCATCTGGTCTATACTTGTCGTTGTGGGCACTGGAGTGGTTGTAGTGGTCGGTGGTGCTGTAGTTGTAGTTGTAGTAGTTGTGGATGTAGTAGTAGTTGTTGTTGTTGTTGTTGGCATTGGGGTAGTTGTTGTAGTCGGAGCAGCAGTTGTAGTCGTGGTTGTAGTTGGAACCGGGGTAGTGGTGCTGGGTAGCGGTGTAGTTGGTCCTGGAAAAGAAACACGTGACATGTAATAAAAACAACAAACAAACGCTATCAAATCTAGATAAGATATTTTATCTATTTATTTAAAAAAAAAAGTTCCCGCCGAGGTTGACAATGGTTTCAGCCATCGTGACATGCCAGTGACGGGATAATTTGTCAAGAGAGCATGGGGCATATTTTCTTTATAGGTTTATACTAAAAGGTATTGCGTAGTGTAATGGTTACGACAAGACGAGTTCAAATTATATCTATCTATATCAGTCGGTTAAAAATAATTTTCATACAATGACTGCTATTTACACAGTAGCATTGCAACCAACAAAGCCTTCATCAGATGATGACTCTGGGTTCAGGCATGGTTTCGGGGCCGAAGCATCATTACCACTAACCCAGAGCGCCCCAGCAGTATCTCACGATACCACCAGACTTTGTCGGTTTGAAGTCACAATATAGGACTGCCATATCCACGCTGATGCGGTTAGAGTTTTCTCCTGAATCTTATTTAAGTATTTCCTCTTGTCTGGTAGAGAAAGTCCAAGTTTAGACAAAAATGCCGAGGTTGAGTTGGCAATAAATCCCCGACATCCGACCTCAATGGGAAATACATCCGTTATCCATCCGTTTCTGGCGCATTGTTCACGTAGGTCTTCATATTTTTCCAACTTCTATCTATCTATCTATCAATCTCAGTCTATTTATAGTAGTCATTTTCGCTCTCTTTGTATTTGTCTATATATCTATCCTTTCATTGTTATCTCCCGGCAATTTGAGAAGCCCAAATCATGATGCTATATTAGGATAAGGTAATACGGTGATAATTGATTCACTTAACGTACTTAATATATAAAGTTCAACAAGAGATAAAAAGGAGATAACTGCATAACTTATGATAGCGTCATTTGATCATTACAATCAAAGTGCCATATGCATTAAAACGACACCAGATACAAAATTCTCCAAATATTTCTCGTAGATACTCACCAAAGCCATAAAAAAAGTACATTCTTTAGTGAAACTAGCAAGAATATGCACCCTCCGGGCGTAAGTATTTAAGTTTTAATGTAATGAAATATATCAAATTAGAAAGACTAACGGAATTAAATTAAAAAAAAAGCATATAAAAAGATTACACTTATTTTAATTTATTTTAATTGGTTTCTATATAAAATCATTTATAGGATTGATTTTAATACGTTGGAAAATAAAACAATAATATTAGAGATCAATAACACCAAGTAATTATCATCAAGCCCGTTTTAGTTAAAACCAGTATGCAAATTAACCACGCCATATATTATGTAAACCTTTATTTCTTAGTGGTATATAAGACACATTGTAGAATTTTAAACGCACCAATAAGATAGGCTGTTTTGAAGCAAATCTAACTCAGATTTTCATAAAGATCTCGTTAACAAATAAGATTTATTCTATATATCAATATTAATGATTTTGACTATAAATTAAATACTCATTGATAATCTTACGGAATTCATGAGTGTATTGTGACGTAAGTAATGACGTAGTTTTGGTTATAGACTGACACCTAATTTCCTTTATGATAAGTTAATCTGTCTATCTATCTATCTATCTTGTTATTCTAGTCTATTCATATCTATTTAGTCATTATAGTCTGTTCATATCTATCTATCTATCTATCTATCTAGTTATTCTAGTATGTTCCTGTTAATCAATCTGTTCTAATATGTCTATATCTGTCTATTATATTCTGTTTATATTTATATATTCTAGTCTGTTCATATCTATCTATCTATCTATCTATCTATCTATCTATTCATTCTAGTCTATTCCTATCTATCTAATTATTATAGTCTGTACACGTCTATTTATCTAATTATTCTAGTATGTTCTTATCAATCTATCTATTCTACTATGTGTATATCTATCTATTCTAGCCCGTTCGTATCTATCTATCTATCTATTTAATCATTATAGTCTGTTTATATCTAATTATTCTAGTATGTTCCTATCAATCAATCAATCAATCTATCTATCTATCTATTCAATCATTATAGTCTGTTTATATCTATCTAATTATTCTAGTATGTTCCTATCTATCTATCTATCTATCTATCTATCATAAATTGGTACGGCATTTTAAATAATAAAGCGGTTTCTTACGTGACGTTGTCTTTCTGGTTGGTGGGTCCGTAGCTGCAAAGAAAACAGAAAAAACAGAAAGTGAATAGAAGCATAAATGAAACATTTTGTTTAGACAACAATATACAAAAATATACAATAGAAACAGAAATATTCATCAACAATGAGTTCAGCAGAAAAAAAATACACAAATAAAATAAGATGAAATAAAATAGAATAAATAAGAATAAAAGACAAAGGAATAGAGAAACAGTGAATTTGAACTAAATTTATAGTTTCACTATACAAATGATCTTTAAGATTGTTGTTGTTGTTGGGCTCAACTTTTGAAGCTTGGTGGCTTGATGAGTAAATATCAGCGGGAAAATATTTGGAACGTCATTCTCAGTAGGTTGTAACGCGATGGAATGAGAATAGTTATAAACGATGTGTATAATGTCTTAGCAACATTTATACGTAGAGTGAAGGAATGTGTTTGTATATCCTTATATATTATTCAGCACGAGTATTAGTTAAAACCACACACACCACACACACACACACACACACACACACACACACACACACACATATATATATATATATGTGTGTGTATGAATATATATATATATATATATATATATATATATGATATCATCATCATTATCATGTCACGCTGACAACACGGATATATATATATATATATATATATATATATATATATATATATATACATTCTAATGGAGGCGCGTGGTCTAATGGTTATAGTCGTAGGAAATGGACTTGACAACACGAGTTCAATTCCTGGACGAAGCTGTTGGAATTTCACATGGCGCTAATACCCTTGGGAAAGGTATGAATCCAATTCTCCCTCCAGCTATGGGTAAATAGCAGGGCATACTGGACTCTTTAACCATGGCTAGGTAACCAGTCTAGGAGAAGGAAAACTCTGAATTCAAGCCTGTTAAACTCCGCTTAAGAAATTGACCATGTGTCGCATCCTGCTCGTGCGGAGGGGTTGGTAAAAATATATATATATATATATATATTCTAAATCACCTCCAAATAAAAATCCATTAACTTAAAAATATTTTACATCTGCCTTAACCGGCAATATAATAATTAGTATAAATCTCCTGAGTTCAATATCACTTACATCATCAATTCTAACACGACTGGTAAGTCATTTGTATTTTTAAAATATTAGTATAGTTTGAACACCTACACTCACATATTAATGCTTAAAAACCCAGTATTTTTATTTTTGTTTGTATAACAAACAAGTGAAGCATACAAAACCCCCTTACAACTATCTATCTATCTATCTATCCCACTTCTAATTCCTTGCTACAACTCGTTCTCGTTAAAAACGAGACACGAAACCATACCATCGGTTTCTACCTGATGATGGCAAACTGTATTGCCGAAAGCGCTCGTTTTGAAACTTTTGGTGGACTGTTACACCAGTTACACCCCGACATCAAAAAGGTGGCCCGAAAATTAGAAAGGATCAACCAAAAACTTGTCCGACAAGAATTGTCTGTACAGTTCAACAAAACTTGTATATATATATATATATATATATATATATATATATATATATATATATATATATATTGGAACATTCTTGGTAATATTGGAAGCATCGGAAATATAAAGAGAACAAAAAAACAGAATTTTATTTGATGAATGTTGTTTTGCTTTGGCCTGCTTTATTCAATCCAAAATGTTGGGTGCCCTCCACCTTTTTTTCAAGGCGTTTGTAGACAAACTAAGCGTGATTCAAATAGAAGATAAAATAAATTTTAAAGATATTTATTTTATTTTATTTGTTATTTGTATCACACACAATTTTCCGAGTTACGAGCTTTCACATGGTTGATTTTTTGTTTTGTGTTGCGAGCTAAAATTTTAAAATGGGGAAAATTGATTTGATATACGAATAAATTGAGTTAGGAGCGGAACGAATTAAACTCGTAAGTCAAGGTACCACTGTATTAATAATTTGAAGTATTGGGAGCAATATTAAGTTATTAGTTTTGCAACTCTTCTAAATAGTAATGTGGGTTTCCTTTTTTATCACAACCGTTGCCAGAATAAAGTTAAAGACAACAGGCTGTCTATGGGATTGCAACACCTGGTTTTGAACTTTTAACTTCACAATAAATCATTCATCACTAATGTCGTTGGTTAGAAGTTTATTTTTTTTTATTTTGTTTTGTTTTACGGCATATCAACCTCAGTGGGTTATTTTAATGCCGATAAAGTTTTGAAATAAATCAATTCTTAATGGATAATACATTTTTTTATAAATACATTTTTCTATTTAACCCATAGATGGGACCCTAACAGGTACTACCACTCCGGGCCAGAGTGGATCAGGGAGCAATGGTGATGAAGGGGTGCTCCACATTCCCCAAACCTCTAAAACTGGAACCTCACCATCAGATAGAGTTTAACGTCATTCCCAGGACATGTAGACCCGCAGCCACCGCCTTCTAGCACCCATATGATAAAAAGGGGTTGAGGCTTGCCATAAGGGCAATAGGGTTGGGGCAATCATATAGGTGCTAGGGCTTGACATGACCAGCCGATTGATCGGAGGGGGCTTCTCCGACCACCCGTCTAGCCCAAGATAGGGCCAAAGTGGAGTATTGCAAGTCATGGACTGCTCATCCACCTGGGTTCTATCCTTAAGCATCACCGGTCGCCACCCACGGTCAACAGGTGGCCCCATTGGGGGAGTCTTACCCCTCTGCAGAGGTGCAGTCGGTGCATTCTAACGCCCCAGCCGACAGGGCGGGGTTAGAAGTTTTAAAAAAGTCATAGATCGAAAGATCGGTAATGTTCGGAAACAGTTGGTAAAGTTCGGAAATAATCGATGATTGATCAATTCTGAACAATATCTTAAAAGTTCTGCCCCCCAACGTCCCCCCCCCAAAAAAAAGTAAAAAGATCGGTAATGTTCGGAAAGAGTCGGTAAAGTTCGGAAATAATCGGTAATCAATTCTGAAAAAGTTCTGCCAAAAAATATTAAAAAAAACAAACAACAACAACAACAACAACAACAACAACAACAAAAACAACAACTATTTATTTTTATTTTTCAGAAATCTTTAGCACCATAAAACCAGGCTAACTGCATTATTTGTTGTATCGATTGGAATAAAACTTGTTTTTTTATTTCGGAATGTTAGTGTTTTTAATTCTTAAAAAAAAATCAAGCAATTGTTGCGCTTATCTTTGGCTGTTATGACCACAAAAGTCAAGACATGCCAATAAACTACAAAAGTTGAAAGATCACATTTGGAGATAAGATAAGTTTCGGCATCAAAATGTGAAAGCCGTTGTCAGCATTTTCAAATACCTTTCAGTAGGAAATATAACTCAACAAAGGTCTCAACTTTGCAATAACTATCAAGCGAGTTCCATAATTGGGTGTGATAATCCCAATGGAATAGAGATAGCCTTAAAAATTCCACGGTCATAGACAGACGATCTGAGATGGAAAGTGAGACCGACAACTGGAGAGAGCGGTAACATAATCATACAACCAGCAGACATACTCAACTGTAATAATAATGAATAAGATGGCAGACTAAATAAAAGAAAAAAGAAAAAAGAAAAAAGAAAAAAGAGTGACAAGGTTAGCTGGGAATGGTAAAGCTACTTCGAGCTAAAAAAAGATCCGACCTTGAAAATCAAGACGGCATTCCATTTAGGCTTAGTCACTTGTCGCCCATTGAGCAGATTCTTGGTAGATAAAATCAATCCATTAAGGAACCCGACCCACTTTGTAGCCCGCCCTGTCGGCGGGGGCCTAGAATACAGCGACTGCTTCTCCCACAGAAGAATAAGATATTCCACACTGAATCTGGTTGGTTGGTTGGTTGGTTGGATTTTACGGCATATCAACCCTTCTTGTGTTATTTTATCCTGAAGACGTTTTGTTTCATTCATTCTTGATGGGTATTCAAACTCGATTTTTAAAAACTCAATTTGTTTTAAAAACATTTTTTCTACTTAACCCATAGACGGGACGCTAACAGCTACTACCACTCCGGGTCAAAGTGAACTCCGGAGTAATGGTGATGAAGGGGTACTCCACATTCCCCAGAGCTCCAAAATTGGAATTTCACCATCAGATAGAGTTTAACATCATACCCAGGACAATAAAGACCCCCAGATACCGCCTTCTAGCATCCATATGATAAAAAGGGTTGGGACTTGCCATAAGGACAATAGAGTTGGTGCTAGAGCTTGACATGGCCAGTCGATTGATCGGAGGAGGCTTCTCCGACCGCCCGTCTAGCCTAAGTAAGGGCCAAAGTAAAGTGTCACATGTTATGGACTGCTCAGCTAGGAGGGTCTCATCCTTAAGCATCACCGGTTGCCTCCTATGTCCAACAGGTGGTCCCATTGGGGGAGGTCTTAGCCTTCTGCAGAGGTGCAGTCGGTGTATTCTAAAGCCCCAACCGACTGAATCTGGTTATGAGGTCCCAGTTCGACAACTTTGGGGAGCGTGGAGTCTTCGTTGCTATTACTCCCAGGTTCATTATGACCAGGAGTGCTAGGGTTCCATCCAAAGGTCAAATATATCTACTTGAGGTAATGAAGTTTTTACTTGTGTAAAATTAGTTGGTTGTTTTTACGGCATATAAACCCTTATTGGGTTATTTTATATCGAAGACGTTTTGTTTTATTCATTATTGATGGGCACTAATCTTTTTAAACTCAATTCTTTTAACAACATTTTTTTTCAAATTCATTTTTTTCTATTTAACCTATAGATAGAACCCTAACAGGTACTGTCACTACGGGTCAGGGTGGACCTGGGTGTAATAGCAATGAAGGGGTACTCCACACTCTCCAAAGCTCCAAATTGGAACTTCATCATTAGATGCAGTTTAACATTATACCCAGGATACCGTATATAATTGAATACTATTTTTTTAATGGAGGCGCGTAGTCTAATGGTTAGTGTCGTAGGAACTAAACTTGTCGACCCGAGTTCAATTCTTGGACGAAGCTGTTTGCATTTCACATGGCGCTAATACCCTTGGGAAAGGTATGAATCCAATTCTCCCTCCAGCTATTGGCAAATAGGGTAGACTGGGCTCTTTAACCATGGCTAGGCAATCAATTTAGGAGAAGGAAAACTCTGAATTCAAATCTGTTAAACTCCGCTTAAGAAATTGACCTTGTGTCAACCCTGCTCGTGCGGAGGAGTTGGCAAATATATATATAATTGAATATCCTAATTTTTATGCATGTGAAAAGAAGGCTGATACGTAATTCTGGGTAATTTCACATGAAAACTCACTATAATTTCTATCATTAAAGTTTCAAACTATTGCTTGTATTCGGGCATCTGAATTTCCTCTGCAATAATTAGCTCATAATAAAAATCTAGGACTTTCACGAACAAAAAAATCCATTTATTGAACTTATGTTGTTATAAGGCTTTATATTATGTACTTTCATATTGACGTAATTTTCAATATGGCCCCTGTCGGTGAGGCCTAGAATACACCAACTACATCATTTGCAGAGGGGTTTCCACCCTTAAGGCGTGTCCTGGGTATGATACAAAACTGCATCCGGTGATAAGGCACCAAGTCTGGAATACTGGGGAATGTAGAGCCACCCCTTCGTTGCTATTACTCCCAGGTCCACTTTGATCCGGAGTGGTAGTATTTGTTAAGCTTTCATCTATGGGTCAAACGCATCTATATGAGGTAATGAAGTGTTTACCTGTTTAAAGTGATTGTGAAGATACTTTTTTTGTACCGGATACAATTGGAGACGCTAATTTTTAAACAAAATTCAACATGAGATAACCCAGCAAGTGTTAAAAACCAACCAACCAACCAACCAACCAACCAATCATTTGGTGACAAGTTAGAGATAGTCCTATTCATTCCAACCAGACGATGAATTTGGACGTTGTGAACCTGTTGACCAAAGATCCTACAGATGAAACCCACTGGTTCGGGATAACATGATTTTTAAATGCGAGATGTACAAGTATCACGAGAGGCAATTTAGTATATATGCTTTCATTATGTATACAATCAACATAATTTCAATTGGGGTCTGTAACGTATCGACAAGAAGAAGACATAGTTATGGAATCCCCATTGTCTCCAGTAATAACAAATATATATATAACCCCTCCACACGAGCATGAGAACGCAACAGTTTAACAGGTTTGAATTCAGAGTTTTCCTTCTCCTAGACTGGTTGACTAACCAAGGTTAAAGAACCCAATCTGCCTTACTATTTACCTATAGTTGGAGGGAGAATAGTTGAATGCATATCTTTCCTAAAGGTATTTGCGCTATATGAAATGCAAACAGCCTTGTCTAGAATTTGAACTCGTTTCGTCGAGTCTCAATTCCTTCGACGATGACCATTATACCACGTGCCCTCATAACCTCATAGTTCACACAATTACTCAAATGGACGTATATATATATATATATATATATATTATATATATATATATATATATATATATATATATATATATGTTTCCGACTCTCAATAAAGTTCAGTATTCGAGCCGAGGTAAAATCTAAGTTTTTATTTGCAAAATGCAACGTAATATTTTTGCATAATTCATCCGTTTTGCATCGTGTTTGACTAATTTAAGCTTATTAAATACTTAGAGAGTGAATAACCTCCAAAATTATAAAGGGATCAATCTAGATCTAAAAATAATTCAATAATAATAATAGTAATAATAATAATAATAATAATAATAACCTCAAAAGAGAAACGGAATCATTAATAATTTCTGCACAAAATAATGCTATAAAGACAAACTATATAAAAGCGAAAATTGATAAGACCCAACAAAATAGTAAATGTAGACTTTGTGGTAATAGAGATGAGACTGTAAACCATATACTCTGCAAATGTAGCAAACTAGTACAACGAGAATACAAAACTAGACACGACTGGGTTGGGAAGGTGATCCACTGGGAATTATGCAAAAAATTAAATTTTGACCACACAACAAAATGGTATATGCATAAACCAGAATCTGTTCTTGAGAACGAAACGCATAAAATTCTCTGGGACTTTGAAATAAAAACGGATCACCTTATCCCAGCAAGAAGACCAGACCTAGTGCTGATAAACAAAAAAGAAAGAACTTGTCAACTGGTGGATATTGCAGTGCCAGCAGATCACAGGATAAAGTTAAAGGAAAATGAAAAAATGGACAAATATCTGGACCTTGCCAGAGAACTGAAAAAGTTATGGAATGTGAAAGTGAAAGTGATACCAATTGTGGTTGGTGCACTTGGAACAGTCCCAAAAGGATTAGAAAAGGGTTTGGAAAGTTTGGATATCAGAGGAAGGATTGAAACCATTCAGAACACTGCACTGCTGCAATCTGCCAGAATACTCAGAAGAGTCCTGAAGACCTGAGGAGACTTGCTGTCACTCAGACTCCAGTGAAATACCATCAGCTAACACTGGTGTGAAAACTCAAAAGGAGTAAGTAATAATAATAATAATAGTAGTAGTAGTTGCAAAAACAGCAACAAAATAATCTGATTCCAATTTTTTATGGAGAAAGCTCGAAGTAGAATTCATTTGGTGCCCCCGGCCATTTTGGTGTGATGTCAAAAGCGACAGAATGACCCCGCCCTGACTGAAGGGTAAGCAAGAGAGTTATGTCAATTTAATTGTGCGTGAGTGGTGCTGGTGTGATGATAAATATAGCCAATTAGTTTACTTACACTTAATAACACAAACACTGAAATTGAAACGACATTTTTATTTTACTTATTTTTTTTTATTTTGGCTATTAATTGACAACAAAAAAAAATCTTGATTTTGTTTTATGTTAGATATCCTGTATAAGACGTATTGCTTAACACACGAAACAGCTGAATATTATTTGGATATCTTTTTTATATATGTAATTTGAGCATATATATATATATATATATATATATATATATATATATAGTGTGGGATTGTCACTGTTTCAGCTTTTACTGGAACGGTGTGTCAAACGCAGTATTATTGGGAGAGTGCTCAATATATATATATATATATATATATATATATATATATATATATATACCAAACATACACACACATACATACATGTTTAAACCTACGAAATATTTGGAAGTAGTCTCCTTGGTAATGTATACAGAAGATGCTTAATAAAGAACGTAACTCTTAGGACGAGAGGGTAGGATTTATTCACACCCCCCCAAACAAAACAAAACAAAACAAAACGGAAATCTGATCGATAAGATAAAGCGAGAATTATTCTAAGCTGTAGCCATGTTAGTGTTACAGTATGGCTGAGCCACTTGGACTCTCACGAAACGCCCAGAGAAAAAGCTAGATGGGAACTACACAGGGATGCTATGGGGTGTCTTTTACAAAGACAAACTTTCGTAGGAAATAGACATGGTAACCCGGGTTCGAATCCTAACGAAGATGCTTGTATTTCACATAGCACAAATACAATTGGGAAAGTTATGAATCCAACTATTCTCCCTCCAGATATAGGTAAATAGTAGAGCAGACTTGGCTCTTTGACTTTGATATGACAACCAGTCTTGGAGAAGGAAAAATCTGAATTAAAACCTGTTAAAATCCGCCTAAACAATTGACTTTGTGTCACATCCTGTTTGTGCAGCGGTTTTGGGTAAATACATACAAAAAACAAACAAACAACCCCTCCAAACAACCCCTCCAAAAACCCCGTAAATATGAACATGCAATGAACGCGATTCCCTAACCGCTAGACATAAAATAAATAGGTTGATAAGCCATTGAAATAAACCAACCAATCATTTATTTATCTATTTTTAATTAAGATACGTTTTCGTATACATTTTTGAGTTATACGGTAACACATCCTGTCACAATAACCACAATATACCACTGATTCAAATCTATATTTAGAAGGAAATAAAAATATTTACTTTTTTTATCAAGATAAGTTTCCGTATAAATCTTGAGTTATACGGTAGCACCTCCTGTCGCAATAAAACCACAATATGCCAGTGTGTAACTCAGTAGGGAATAAAACATTTACTTTTCTATCCAGATAAGCTTCCGTATAAATTTTTGAGTTATAATTAGAGAGATTATATGATAGTAATTGGAGTACATTGATTGGCTGTGCAGTTTTGTAGTCGAATGTCTAAAACAAGAGAGCTCAAAATATTTCTTTTTCAATGGCCGTCGTCAACACAATTGCTTCTCGCTTAGTGTCTCAGCAACCACAAAAACTAAGTATGCATCTGTAGAGGTTATGGCCTTATCGTCGAGGTCGACACTCTGTGGCTGTAGTTTGGAAATAATAGCGTTGTGATGGAATAATATTATTTACAATAAAAACAAATAGCACAAAACAGATTTAATTAAGAATTGTTCGTTTTCTTTTTCTTCTTTTCATCGTCTTCTTCCTTGTCCTCGTCTTCCTCACACCAATTATTTTTTCTATCTTCTCTCCCTCTTTCTCTATTTCTCCCTTTTCTTTTTTATCTTCCTTTTCTGTTATTGTTTTTTTTTTAAATCATTACCCTCCCACCTATTCTGCATCCAGAACATCATTGATTAAAAAAAACTTAACTTTTCTATCATTTCTTTGGCATACCCCCCGCCCACTTCAGACATACTTCTTAATCTACGTGGGGTAAATCAATACATTCACACCTTGATGCGAAGGGATTAGCTGAATTTTAATCTGAAATTTTCATTATTTCCTCTTCGATCTACATGATTTGTATTCCACTAACAGTACCTGTGGATATCCCACAGTGTGATAATTTGATTATTACAACGTTTGAGATATTAAGAGCTATTGCGAAATAGTTCAACATGTAAAAAGTATAATAATCTGAATTTAACTCTCTCGCTCTTTTTTTCTTTCTTTCCTTTATTTCAACTTTTCATTATGTTCGATTGAAACAGATTAGTGTCATCGCTTCTGCGCACTCACCCCACCTATCTTTCCCCTACTCTCTTTCTTTCTTTCTTTCTTTCTTTTTATATTTTTTCTGTGTAGCATGTCATTTTTCCTCACTTTCTTTCTTTATAATAAAAACGGAATGGTCCATTATTTAGCTTAGGTGACGATACTCACAAGAAATAAGAATTCGGCTGATAAGCAACACCTAACAATCAGGATTTAAATTTTTGCATTTCATCTTGGACGATTTGGACGATCTCATTTTTAACCAGAGTGTGTGGCAAGATGATAATGGTCATACTTTTAAGGAACATGAGTATTAATATATGGATATTGAAGTTCAGTCATTCCATTAAATGTACCAATTTCACCATGTTGGAACATTTATATTGTGGTGAAGTCAACCATTGTTGTCTACGTCTGTATCAACGACTATAAATACTAAAAGAATCTTCACTTTAACTGAATCATAGTTAAGTTACATTTGAATAAATCTTAGAGTAAATCAATTACCTTTTTGGTTTTTTATTACATATATATTATTGCTTTTTTATGTATATCATATGTATAGATTATAAATGGACCGTCCCATTGAATAATGAAACTTTATACAGGCAAGCATTTAACTAGAGAAGTTACCTCCTCCGAGGATATAAAAGAGCCTAATCACCAGAAGCCAGGAATTGTATTCACGCTTGATACTGGAATAAAGTAATTGAGTATCAATACTACTACTTCGTTGTGGTTACTTTATAGTATGGAAATCAGAAAAATATATAAAGAAACAGCAATAAACCACTAAAGAACGGAAAGAAACATCTAGTTTTATTATACAGATATTTTCTTTCTGAATAAATATTTATCTTATTTAACACTTTGCAATAACATCACAATAAAGATGACAAAACACAGTTAAATCTAAGAAACTTTGTTTATCATAAAACCAATTTGGCTTGATTTATTGCGTTTTGATCTTGAAAAAAAAATGTCACAGATTTGGATGAAGCCAGGTGTTAAATATCCCTTTAGGTTAGGATTTCGTTTTCCTCAATCGTGATCATTGGAACGTACGTGTGTATTGCCTTTTTTTCATTTGGTTATTTGACGCGTAAAATTATCACTGAGCCGCCTTAGTCTTTTGAAGAATCAACTGAATTGTCAAAAATCAGTCACGTTCAATCTTTATTCTTAAGATTACGTTAAGAAAGAATGATATTGAACTTATAGAATCAGTGCAGTGTCGAGCATGCAAAATGTGTTCGCTTAATCAAACGTTTGAGGCACAAAGAAAGACTATAGCATCTACAATCAAAGCAGGAATAGAGAAGAGAGCGAAGATTGGGGTTTGGAAGTGTGATTATCTTGAACAATGGTTGTATGTAATCTATCTATCTATCTATCTATCTATACATATATAAATGACAGTTGCTGTGTATGTATGTATGTATGTATGTATTTTGAAATAAACAATTCTAAGTGGAAAGACTTTGATTTTCGTGACTCTTAAGAAATAAAATATTCTCTCAAAGGACAATAACGAAATACATTTTGAAATAAACAATTCAAAATGGAAAGACGTTGATTTTCGGGACTCTTAAGAAAGAACACACTCTCTCAACGGACAATAACGATATACATTTTGAAATAAACAATTCAATGTAGAAATATGTTGATGAAAACGGTATGATGAAAATGGTATAGTTCCTTGAAAAAAAATCCAGCGGACGACCATTCCCCTCATCCTGTTGGTCTGCAGTTTGATTTGTTGGCAGCTATCTTGCTTCTGTTTGTTGTTGGATCTCAAATTTTTGAACAGAGAGAAAGATTTAGCTGTCGTACAAAGCTATATCTCTATATTATCCATCTATGTACAGATAATCCTTCAGAATGACATGTCTAAGGAGTAGCATTCGTCTGACAAGACGTCGCAATCAACATGTATGTATATCCGGAGGACACTATGAAAATAAAACAATTAATGACAAAGTAAATATATAAACACATTCACTATCGTCAGATCTTGCTTTTTGAGTAAAAAATAAAGATTTGATTTATATTCGTGAAGATTATTAAAAAAATAAAATTTAAATAGTAACAACATAGAATTCTTTTTTTTTTTGCATTTAATATTTTAATATGAATTAATTTTTTTTTAGAGTGTCTGTGCACTTTTGATCTAATATCCCACCAGGCCGGATCAACGTAAGGTTGTTTTTTTTTTTTTTTTTACCGGTGGCTAACGTCTTGGACTGTGACATCCTGTTAAGCGAGTTCACATTCTAGTCGCGCTATTACGCTCACTTTGGAGGCGCGTGGTGTGATGATTACCGCCATAGGAAATAGGCATGGCGAGAAGAGTTCAAATCCATGACGCAGCTGTTTGCATTTCACATAGCGATAATACCTTTGGGAAAGGTATGAATCCAACTATTCTCCCTCCAGCTATGGGTAAATAGTAGGGAAAACTGGGCTCTTTAACCTTGGTTAGGCAACCTTTCTAGGAGAAGGAAAATCCCGCTTAAAAATTGACCTTGTGTGACATCCTACTTGTGCAGAGGGGTTGGTAAATATGTATTATGTTCACTTTCGGAATAATACACGTGGGAAAGGCATGTAACCCCTCACTCCTTAACTAGGGATTAATAGTACCACTACTGGATGGCTTTGACATTAAATAAGCCACGAAGATTAATATGTCACTAACAGGACCTGTGAATATACTACAGTATTTAATTATTACAACGTTTGATATGTTTACTTAAGAGCTATTGCTAAATAGTTCAACATGCAAAAAGTATAATAATCTTGATTTAACGTTCTCTCACTCTTTTTTCTTTCTTTCCTTCTTTTCATCTTTTCATTATGTTCGATTGAAACCGTTTAGCGTTATCATTTCCGCGTGCTCATCCCCTCTCTCTATCTTTCACCTACTCTATTTCTTTCTTATATTTTTTTCTGCTGAGCATGTCCCTTTTCTTCCTTTTCTTTCTTTATAATAAAATAGAATGGTCCATTATTTAGCTGAAGTGACGATACCCATAAGAAATAAGAATTCGGCGTATAATCAACACCAGCTAATCAGGATTTACATTTTTGCATTTCATCTTGGACGATTTGGACAGTCTCATTTTTAACCAGGAGGTGTTGCAAGATGATAACAGTCGTACAATTAAGGAAAGCAAGCATTACTATATAGAAGATTAAACAAAGGAACTAAACCCAGCCAAACAAAACACGAGGGCATAACCATAAAATATCGCAGCAAAGATAAAGTTTATCGTTTAAAAATCGAATTAACCCCCGAGTAGTAAAAACCACGGAACATTCTCCCGGGAAAATGTTGTTAATATCCCAACTGTAAATATGTTAAAAATAACCGAGATAAACACTGGGGAAATAAAAAGGGTATAACTTTTCGAAGAGTTGGAAGCCGAATCATAGAACACACATGGTGTTGAAGATTTTCGATATTTATCGTGATAGAGAGAACGACATTAAAGTCCAGACGTTATCTTAGGTAGGTTGTTATTTACTAAGATTAGTTTGGCACAAAGCCAGTGTTGGCGTTTTTGTGATATAAGGTGTGTGCAAGATGTCCATTTCTACTTATAGACTCGCCGATAACCATGTGACCAACCTATTGGCCAACCACTGGCAGTACTCTGCTGCTGATACTGTTATTTATACTGGCTGTTCTGGTCATACCTACGCACATTGCTTTGAACCGTCCACGAGGACGACGGAACATAGGATTATATTACTGGACCTTTGACACTACGTAGGATTCCATAACCCAGGACTTATTCACTTACCAAAGGATTCTATTGCTCAGGACTTACTTACTTACTTTAAGTCCTTTTCAACTGGCCAAGGATGGCGGTCAGAAACTTAACAGCTTATGGGCCCAGCACGCTTCCATTCAGGAGTATGGGGAACCCTCTAACAAGGAACAACTTTTTCTCTGAATTTTTGAGATCCCGATTACGACAAGAAAGTTCCAGTATTCGAAAAGAAGGTTCCCGAGTTTGAGAAGGCTCCTGAGTCCGACAAGAAATACCCGAAGAAGGCCGGAGGGCACATCGGCCGAAACGTTGTACAATAACAATAAAGACGAGGACAATAGTCCGAATAATCCAAATAATACTAATGAACTACTTGTCTAGCTTGGTAACAATTACATCACCCTAGGCACCACCAAACTCATCACAGCCCAAAGTATGTGCCACCTAGTGAGGATAGAGCTCACTAAGTAGGAATTGTTAATCCGTACACCTTTTTTTCTTTTATTGGTCTAGTATACAAGCATTAGGTTGCTGTCAGTACCTACTGTTACTAAGCAGTCCTGTGGCTTTAGAATACACCGACTGCACCTCTGCAATGTGGCCACCTGTTGGCTGTGGCTTAAGGATGCAACCCTCGTGGCTGAACAGTTCATGACTTGCAGCATTCCACTTTGGCCAGACGGGTGGCCAGAGAGGAACCCTCCGATCAATCGGCTAGTCACGTCAAGCCCTAGCAACTATATGATTATCCCGACCCTATTTCCCATATATCAAGCCCCGACCCGTTTTACCATATATTTGCTTGAAGGCAGTAACTTTTTTTATTAATCTAGCATACAGGTTGCTGACAGTATCTACTGTTACTAAGCGGTTACCCATATGGATACTGAATAGGCTCGTCAGTGCTTAACTTTGGCACTTTTCGCACGAGGTATATATGTATGTATATATTTACCCAACCTCTCCGTCAGGGGTAGGATGCGACACAAAGTCAATTTTACAGCGGAGTATTGATGTCAATTGTTTGGTTGGATTTTACGGCATGTCAAACCTTGTTGGATTATTTTATGTCGAAGATATTTTGTTCTGTTGATCAATGATGGTCATTGAAATGTTTTTTAAAAGACATTTTTTAAACTCATTTTTTTTCTATTTAACTCATAGATGGAATCATAACAGGTACTACCACTCCAAGTCAGGGTGGAACTGGGAGTAATGGCGATGAAGGAGTACTTAACACTCCGCTGAGCCCCAGAAACGATAACGGTAATCTGTTTCAATCGAATATAATGAAAAGATAAAAAGAAGGAAAGAAAGAAAGAAAGAAAAAAAACGAGTGTGAGAGAGTTAAATCAAGATTATTATACTTTTTACATATTGGACTATTTTGCAATAGATCTTGAGTAAACATATCAATGGTTGTAATACTTAAATTATCATACTGTGTATCCACAGGTCATGCTAATTTACTCATAATTATGGGGAGGCAAAATGGATCCATGTCTTTTCCAAGCGCGAAATGAAATGCAAGTAGCCTCGTCCAGGATTTGAACTCTGGTCACCGTGTCCATTTTTTGAAAAGATGATAACCGTTACACAATGAGTAATTCCATTGAATCAACACAATCTTTGTCAAATCTTTCTTTCAGTGGTGTGGCTCGATTTGTGTGTTGGCATTCTTCCGTTTACGAGAGACGATGGAGTAGTGTCCAAATATTTTTTTTTATCTACGTGACCCGATTTATGATGAGCAATAACTTATGAGACACATTGGTCAAAAAATATTCCTCACGTCTGAACTAAGCACAACAGAGAACACGTGACGCCTGAAGAACGCCGGTGACAATCCGGAATAATTAAGACAGACATACAAGGCTCCAGTAGCTGTTAATATAGGCCAAAGAATTATCGCCATTTTGTATGTTAAGACAAGGATACAAAACAACAAACGTCTAAATTCATTCAGACTGGCATCGGACAGGATGAAAAGGGGCTTCAGTAGCAAAGAAGATTGAGTACCTCGACAAATGAAAAAAGGTTGTCGGGGTTGGGATAAACTTGATACCTCTATCTCCCCACGTTCCTCCCTAATTCATGATGTTGGAGGACGTAATCGGTGGGTTATGCAACGCAGAGATGGAATATTGGCATCAAAAGGAAACGCGCATACCGCCATTTTTATGCGGAGCATATGTAAGTCTCGAACATAACAGGTTGAATAATGACTTCCCGTGGTATTTGCTTTGCAGTGTAAAGTTTTTATTGATGTAAAGGCAGTGGTGCGTGACGCAGGGACGGTCGAAGCTGAGGGGGAAAAACAGGTTCTGACAGTTAAAAGACAAATTAATTCCAAGTTTTCACATAAAAATATATAAATCAAAATGCCAGCAAGTGTTTCCTAAGAGTCCTTTTTGTTTGCTGTTGGGTGGGTAAGAAATATAGGAGATCGACTCTTTTTTTTATCCTTTGGGATCTAAGACCTGCGTAGTTCTAAGAGTGCTGGTGAACTTTGTTTCATAAAAACAAGGAGAACGACATATTTTGACGGGTGCGTATTAATTAAACTACACAAATAAATATGAAAGATTCTTCCCACTGGTTATATGGTTGTGCTTTTTGGCTAGATGTATTTACCTATTTAATTCAATGTTGGTGCGTGGTGTAATGGTTATAGTCATAGGAAATAGACACGGCAACCTGAGTTCAAATCCCGGACAAGGCTATTTGTATTTCACATAGAGCTAACACCATTGCACGGTAGGTGTGGTTCTCCGTCCCAGCAAAAAAAGAAAAAAAACTCCTTGGTCTTGCGCAAGCTACCGGCATTAGGCCACTCCACCAACTTTTTTTTTATTACTAGCATTACTTATCCATATTTACCTCATACCAAGGATAAACTAGGGGAGTAAACCCTGAAATCAAATCCGGAGCTGGAATCCCTAAGGTGGTATGATGCTGAACTCAGTGCTATCTAGCAACTCCTACGACACTATCGTTGCCAAACTGCATTAGTTTCACTACCTTTCCTTTGGACCACATCGGTAATGTGGAAAGGGAAGACCTGATACTTGGGCAACAGCTCATCCTTCATATAAACCCGCCCAGGATACTGTACCCATATTACATACAGGTTGTTCATCATTAAAAATAAAGGGTGTAGAGTCGCTTTTTATTAAAGTTTAGGATAATTATTCATGTTTAAAGGACGTTTTATTTGTTTTTATCATTTATTTACTACGGTTTGTAAGCAAGTAACCTCGCCCAAGCGACTCGGCTGGCCGATTCCATTTCCTACGACGATAACCGTTATGCTAAACGTGTAAAGTTAATGTAAACATAGAAAGCATATCAAAGAAAAATCTTGCGTAAGTTCACTGTAAATACTCATTTACTTGAAAAGACGTAGACACAATCTCATACATATGCACAAAAAAATCGCGCATACAGACATTTTATTTTTAGTTCTCTCATAAGAGTTTACATATTTTCCCGTCTTTTCTATTTTAATTTCAGTTTGTAGTCTACTGGAATAGCAGCATCTACAAAACAGATGTTATTTACTTTGTTTACAATAATCAGATCTGGTCTGTTGGCCTGGGTAAATGTCTTTGTAAATTATGCAAATACTTGCAGGTTGGCAAATACGCTAAGTATTTTAACTGCTTATTTTTATGAATGGGAGGAAAGTACAGTGTACTTTTAAACATATTTTTCACGAGAATGAGCACACACACACAGAGAGAGAGAGAGAGAGAGAGAGAGAGAGAGAGAGAGAGAGAGAGAGAGAGAGAGAGAGAGAGAGAGAGAGAGAGAGAGAGAGAGATGGATTATTGTCTTTCTCAAGACATTAGCAAGAAGTGAAACATTGTTAGTAAGTTCGATTTTTACTGGGTGCTCCATGCTTCCAACCTTGTGCCATAACTAAACTAAGCTTAGTAAATAACCTAAAAAAAAGAGGCCGGCACATCACTTGGTGTAATGGTTAGCAAGCTAGATTAGCAGACTATTGTTAGTGAGTATGATTCTCACTGGGTGCTACATACTTCTTTGCTTTGTGCCACAACTGAGTTAATCTTAGTAAATAAGTATACAATTAGATAAAAATAAGAATAAAGTTTTCATTCTTTTCCCCTTTTCATTATGTTCGATTGAAACAGATTATCTTTATCGCTTCCGCGTGCTCACTTCCTCTCCCTATCTTTCCCCTACTTTCTTTCTTTGAGGACCAAATACAATCCTCCATCCTACCACAAGAAAAAAAATCCACCACAAAACTAACATGTACAGACTCACGGAAAAATTAAGAGTGTCTAGAAAAGTGCAACAGCGATAGTCAAATATTTAATTGTTTTCAACTTTGGGTGACACAGACACAATCACGTACGTACCAAACTCGCGTATACAGACTTACGGAGTCACGTGGTGTAATGGTTAGAGTCGTAGGAAATTGACTCGACGACCCGAGTTCAAATCATGGACCAGGCTGTTTGCATTTCATATAACGCTAATACCCTTGGTAAAGGTATGCATCAAACTATTCTCCCTCCAGCTATGGATAAATAGTAGGACAGACTGCTCTTCAGCCGTGGCTAGGTAACCAGTATAGGAGAAGGAAAACGCTGAATTCAAACTTGTTAAACTCCGCTTAAGTAATTGACCTTGTCTCACGTCCTGTTTATGTGGAGGAGTTGGTAAATATATTGAGAGGCTTACGGAAAAATCAGAGTGTCTAGAAAAATGCTGCGGTGATAGACAAATGTTTCCTTGTTTTCATCTTTGGGCGACACAGACACAATCACATATGCACCAAACTCGCGTATACAGACTTACGGAAAAATGTCTAGAAAAATGTAGCGGTGATAGTCAAATGTCAAATGTTTTCTTTTTTGTTGGACGACACAGTTGGTATTACTCATTTCTCTCGGCTTTTATTTTATTTTTTAACTCGAGATAAAAACTCTGACTCAACATTTTCATGTAACATAAAGAGCAGTTATCGCTGCTTTTCGACACGATCTTTTTTTTCTTTCTTTCTTTCAGTTCCGCTATATCAGTGGACAAACGCAGCTGTTTATCGTTAATTAGAACCAGATAAGAAAAAAAAGAAGATTGACAAAAGGAATTGAGAATTGAAATCTCTGTGAAATATGCTGAACGAGAAAACAAACAAACAACAACAACAATGTTGGTTGGTTGGATTTTACGGCATATCAACCCTTGTTGGGTTATTTTATGCCAAAGACATTTTGTTTGATTCATTCTTGATGGATACTCAATTTTCTTTTTAAACTCAATTTTTAACACATTTTTTAAACACATTTTTTCTTCTATTTAGCCCATAGATGGGATCCTAACAGGTACTACCACTCCAGTTCAGAGTGAACCTGGGAGTAATGTTTATGAAGGTCTGAATCGTTTTAGTTATCACTGATGTCAGTTTCCATGATTCTGATTTCTACAGGTGGACAGACTTAATATCTGATTGGTTGGTTGGTTGGATTTTACGGCATATCAAACCATTGGGTTATTTTATGCCGTAGACATTTTGTTTGATTCATGATGAGTATTCATTTTTTTTTAAACTCAATTTTTTTTCTCATAGAAACAGATTAGCGTTATCGCTTCCGCGGGATCACCCTCTCTCCATCTTTCCCCTACTCTCTTTCTTTCTTATTATATTTTTTCTGTGTAGTATGTCCTTTTTCTTCCATTTCTTTCTTTATAATAAAAACAGAATGGTCCATTACTTAGCTGAGGTGACGACACTGATAAGAAATAAGAATTCATAAGCAACATCATATAATCAGGATTTACATTTTTGCATTTCATCTTGGACGATTTGGACGGTCACATTTTTAACCAGAGGGTGTTGCAAGATAATAACGGTCGTAAAATTAAGGAACACGAGTATTAATATATAGATTTTGACGCCAAAGTATTTGCCGTTTATGTCATAAAACAATCCAAAGATCTATATTCCTTATTATTTCAAACATCTAAATAATGTTATATTTGTTCACTGAGTTCGGTTCTCACTGGGTGCCCCGTACTTCCGGAAAGTAGTGAATAACTATATTTTCTCTTTTTTGTCCCAGTCAACGCCGGGTCATTCCATTAAAATTCGTACAAAAAGTAAAATTCTATAAGATGTAGCCTTAGTTTATCACTTTGAAAAAAAATTATGTCATTTTGGGGCAATACGATTTTTCAAACCGCTGCACATTTATTTTTTTTTCATTAATTCAAGAATGAAATTATTGTTATGCGTATGGGACGTGAAAGGATTTCCTAAGGTCTCCATGTCCGCTTGAATTGCTGACGTGGTTTCTACTGAAAATAAGGAGAACAATGTCTCTTTTGAGACGGCGTTCGCAAGCAAACGCGCACGTCGTCTGTCTTCTAACACATTCACTCAATTATAGACACACACTCTTTTCCCAATTGAAATAGACACTGACACCCACACTCAAAATTTGTTTGTATTTTTTGTGAGATATGTAGATAACCTCCCGCCACAGATATTCGTTAATGTACGCTCTGAAATGACACCCATTTCTGTTGACAGATTAAAAACACTGTTGTCCCTTATGCAAAAGAGAAAAAAAAAGATCCCTTTTCTCAGGGAAATTCTTTTGTCCAATGTAAAACTGCAGAAGAGACATTTTCAAAATTTGAAATACTGTTTTGTTTGGTTGGATTTCATGGCATTTCAACCCTTGTTGGGTTACTTTATGCCGAAGACAATTTGTTTTATTCATTCTTGATGGTTACTGAAAAATTTTAAAAACTCAATTTTTTTAAAACACATTTTTTGTCAACTCATTTTCTTCTTTTTAATCCAATGATTAAAAACACTGCTGTCCCTTGTACAAAAGCAAAAATCCTCAGCGATTTTTTTGTGCAACGTAAAACTGTAGAAGAGACATTTTCAAAATTTTAAATACTATTTTGTTTGGTTGGATTTTACGGCGTGTCAACACTTGTTAGGTTATTTTATGCCGAAGACATTTTGTTTTATTCATTCTTTAGAGTTATTGAAATTTTTTTTAAAACTCAATTTTTTTAAAACACATTTTTTGTTAACTCATTTTCTTCTATTTAACCCATAGATGGGACCCTAACAGGTACTACCTCACCGGTGGACCTGGGAGTAATGGTGATAAAGGGGTACTCCACACTATCCAGAGCTCCAGAATTGAAATATCACCATTAGATGCTGTTTAAGGTCATACCCACGACACTAAAATTTCCAGCCACCGTCTTCTAGCACATATATGATGAAATGGGTTGAGATACAGTTTAATGTCATACCCAGGATACTACTATTTCAGTCAATCATGTAAAATGATTTTGAATATTTAATGTTTTTGATTATTCAAAGAGTCGGCATGAATTCTTTTAGAAAATGCATGTGTACGATGTTTGCTTAAATATAGTTTTCTCGTATATAATAAATGTAAAAATGTCCTAATGTGAAACATCAGGACATTTCACTCATACAATTCTGTATAAGTTCTTCGTTGTATCTCATTGTCATATTTGTATTTTATTCTGTTAAGGTTGCTTAGGCAATAAAATATTCTCGTTATTACTTTTCTAGAGAAAGTGTTGAGTCCTTGATATGTAGCTAGTAGAAAAGAAAGGTGTAAAGACTTACATATTAAGCATGCTATTATGTTCATGCCACACGAGGTTGCTGGGGCATAAAGTATCCTCTGCAGGGGATACAGTTGAGCCCGAACTATTGGGTTGACGGTGTATATTAAAATAGCACTCATCCCGAAATATTGGACTTACTATTAGTTAAGGTTAAATAAACAGTCTGTCAGCTGTGATTACATTCTAATTTTTATAAGACGGCTGGCAAATATTCTAATAAGCATTTTTAAAAATTGTTATTTTAGTCAAGTAATTTTCTCTTAATGTGAACTAGAAATCTGTTAGGGATTAGTGGTTAATGTTGCGTCTAACAAACTTATAGAAACTAAAACAGTCTATCTTGTCTTACGGGTTTTCCGCGTTACGAGCTGTGACTCGGTCGATTCTTTGTTTTGTGTTGGGAGCTAAAATTCGAGGTACGAGCAAGCTTAAGATACGCTTATGTTAATAAGTTCACAAAAAATTAAGTTTTCCAAATTTATTACGCCAATGAAAAATATTATTAAAAAATAAACACTAAAACATATTCATATTCGTTACATTCGCGTAGGAATCGCAAGGTTCTTGGTTCAATGCCGTTCCTCGCCAACTAAGCACATGGGTAGCACACATTGGGTAATCTGATCTGTGCGGTAAAGTAGGGAACTAACGACTGACGGTAAGTGTGGCGCTTCAACTCAGCAAAAATCTCCCTGGTATAGCGCTAGCGAAAAAGGGATGGACTCCCTCGTTGTCCGGCTGATACCAACAATAGGCCGCTCCGACAATTTTACTTTTTATGTTTTTATACAATACAGTGCTATTGAAAAAAAAAAAACTAACAAAAAAATTAGGGTGTTTTTGCGGGGGTGGGTTGGTGGAACGGATTAGTGGCATTTCAGTTTATTTCAATGGCGAAATTGGTTTGATATACGAGGAGACTGAGCTACAAGCAGAACGAATTAAACTCGTAAGTCAAAGTACCACTGTACTTGGTATTAAAAGTCGATGGTCGTTGTAAACTCTTCTTCGTTTGGTGACAAGGGAAAAGGAACAATTCCTTTTTCTTGATGGACACTCATTATCTGTCATCGCTCCCGAGAGGTCCTCTGTGCAGCATCAATAATCCACGCAGAGCAGATTACTGGGCGGCCTGCACCGACGTGTCCATGTGCAGGTTTCCACAGGAGAACGTCACTTATGAGTTCATCCTTGCTTTTCCAGCAGTGTCCAGCATGTCTTGTTCATCGTACTCGGATAGTTTGTGTGATAGGGGGTAAGTAGCCGTATAGGTGCTTTATTGTGAGTTGTCGTTTCAATGATATATTTAGGGCCGCGCGCAACATTCTTCGTTTGGACCAAGTGGTGCAGCCGTACAGTAGTACTGATACAACCATGGCTTTGAAGAATCGTCGCTTTAACATATCATTCATATCAGATTTCCATGTGACTCATAATCTATCTATAGCAGTCCATAGCTTCCCTACGCGTGCATTAATATCGTTTTCTGTGGATGAGATATCACTACCTAGTTACATGAACTGGTCTATCAATTTTAAAGGCTTAGCATCGAGTGTCGAGTTGTCTCCATCATGTTAAAGCATCGTTTAATCTTTAAGATAAAACCTTCAAGAAATCTGAGGATTTATTATTTCTTTCTAACGAAACTCCCAATTTCAAGGCTCCTGTACTTAAGTGTCAGGAACAAATGGGCATTTGTAATTGATCGGTTGTGTATTTGATCTTTGCTATTTAATATATATAAAAAAGGAGAACGTTATTGGAACCACTCCAACTTTGAAGATTTACCTTTCAACCAGGAAACGCCTATTACATTAAAAGGTACCTATTAGATTCTTTACAAAAGAACCGGATACGTGTGTGTGAGTTTGCATCTAATACACGACGCACCCACCCACCCATTATATATATATATATATATATATATGTATGGGTGTGCGCGCGCACACACACACACACACACACACACATATATATATATATATATATATATATATATATATAGTATCCAATTGCCGGGTTCATTTTTTCGTTGCATTAGGTAGGGTCCTGATGAGATCATTGAGATCGAAACGACAGTAGACCCTTAACTCTTTTCCACAGTTACTATTACTAATATTATATATATATATATATATATATATATATATATATATACCAACCTCTCTGCAACAGCAGAATGCGACACAAAGTCAAGTGAAGTTTACCAGGTTTGACTTCTGAGCTTTCTTCTCTTAGACTTGTTGCCATACGAAAACTAAATAACCTAGTCGGCACTACTGTTATATGGGGTGGAGGGGTGGGGTGATATATTCATGTCTTTCCCAAAGGCATTAGTGCTAAGTGAAACGCAAACGACCTCGTATAGGATTTGAACTCGGGCCACCAATTCCATTTTCTATGACGGTAACCGTTGGGATAAGCGCGTATGACTGGTTATTTTTGAAGAATTATTGTTGTACATTTGGTAGCCACACGACTGAAGCCTTTGAGATCGGATATCAAAAATCGTTTTTTATGTTTATTTTGAATAAGAATAATGACCCCCCCCCCAAAAAAAAAAAAAAAAAAAAAAAAACAGAAACAAAAACCAAAAAAGCAAAAAAAAAACCCCAAAAAACTTCCATCTTTTTTTTTTTTACAACTTATTGAACACTTTACTGATCGTTTGAATAACTCCAATCATTTTACTTTTTGTAAAGAGAACGTTGAATAAAGCATACCACTACATCTGGCACGAATTAAAGTATTTAGTCGCCCCTCCACACCATATGACACAAGGTCACCTGGCAAGAATTAACCTAAAAAACAACTTTAGTCCTTACAATTTATAACTGTACATATCTACCCAACCCTTCCGCACAAGAAGGATATCACATATGGCCATTTTCTGAAGTGGTGTTTAACAGGTTTAAATTCAGAGTTTTCCTTCTCCTAGATTGTTCTATCCCCAGCTATGGGTTAAAGAGGACCACTAATGTTCTTCTACAAGGATGGAGAATGATATATATATATATATATATATATATTGAGAGAGAGAGAGAGAGAGAGAGAGAGAGAGAGAGAGAGAGAGAGAGAGAGAGAGAGAATAGGAAAAATGGCTGTGAATTTAGCACCACTAGAGCTTGTTTTCTGACAGACTTGACTAAATTGTAAGTAAATAAAAACAACACCATCTATATTTAAAGGGTTAATTGAATTTATGTGAGTGTTTTTTTATTATATCAAGACTATAAAGCCCCTGTTTTCCTTACCACCAAATGGCCGATGACAAACAGGAAATGAATTGAATCTATCGATTACTGTCGAGTCTTTCTCTCTCTCCTTCTCTCAACACAACCTTCCCTGCCCTTTACAAGGTCCTCAAAAGCCAAAAGAAAAAAAAAAAAAAGGAATCCCGGTTGACCGACCAATTCATACTAAATATTAATATGAATGGGTCGTTCAACCCATTAAATCATCATCATCATCATCATCATCATCACGAATATAACTGCCACGACAATCATCATCATCATCATCATCATCTCTAGAATCACTATTATGACTGCCACGACAACTATCATCATCATCATCATCATAATTAGCAGCAATAGGAAATTAACCCTTACTAAATCTACCTTAGTCTGTCGCACCATCATATTAGTGGGGCAACCAGTGAGGATGAAACACATACAAGAATAATGCAGTGACAATTGCTCTACGGTCTGTCCCTCAAGCATCACCGATGGGAGTTCTGTTACGTAGGGGCTAATGTGCCGGACAGTGACATCGTTGTAAGGGAGTTCGAACTTCAATCCCGCGATTACGTTCACTTTCGGTGTAATACCATTTAGGAAAGGTATGGGCCCTCTCATCTCCCCACCTATGGGTTAAATAGTACCACTACTATTTTTCTACCAGAATTTCAGACCAAGAATCGCACAGAAAAGAAAAAATCTCGTTTGTTGAAAAATCATTCTTTTGTTGTAAACAACAACGACTTTAATCTGAAAGGTAAAACACAACTTTAACCACACACTCAAACATACTCATTAGCCCTATCGGCTGGGGCTTTAGAATACCCCGACTGCACCTCTGAAGAGGGGTAAGCCCCCCCCCCCCACCAATGGGGCCACCTGTTAGCCGTCGGTTGCGACCCGTGACGCTTAAGGACTGAATCCTGGTAGATAAGCAGTCAATAACATGCAGCACCCCACCTTGGTCCTTATTTAGGCTAGACGGGCGGTTGGAGAGACCCCCCCCCGATCAATCGTCTGGTCATGTCAAGCTCTAGCACCTATATGATTGTCCCAAACCTTATGGCAAGCCCCAACCCTTTTTATCATATGGGTGCTAGAAGGCAGTGGCTGAGGGTCTTCATGTCCTGGGTATGACGTTAAATTCTATCTGATAATGAGGTTCCAGTTTGGGAGTTCTGGGGAATGTGGAACATCCCTTCATCACCATTGCCCCCAGGTGCACTGTGACCCGGAATGGTAATACCTGTTAGTGTTCCATGGGTTAAATAGAAAATATGTTTAAAAAAATTGAGTTTAAATAAATTTTCTTCCAAATTATCGCCACGAATCTTTCAAAACTTTGCCGACATTAAATGACCCTCAGAGGTTGATATGCCGTAAAATAAAAAAAAAAGATGCTCACATACCTTTTCATTCATACAAAACTCACACAATGAAAATCTAGTATTTTCTTTACGACACATACAAATGGAAAATAGCCGCATACCGAAATACCTTCTGTATGGCGAATTAGCAAAAGGCTCCCGATCGGTAGGTAGACCACCACTACGCTTTAAAGATGCCTACGAAAGATACATGAAGAGAGACATGAGGATATGCCACATTGACACAAATACATGGGAGGTAGATGCAGAAAATCGAGCGTCCTGTTGCCTTAATTTTAAGCATGACACGAAGAGGAGTGAGGCAGAAAGGAGAGTAGCCACCACATCAAAGAGAGCCAGAAAAAAGGAGAGAACACAGCAGACCCAGAAAGCATCACAGTTTTTGTGCAGTCAGTGCACCAAAGACTGTCACTGTGATTGGCCTACTCTGACACTTGCGCAGATGCAGATAATTTTTTTGGACACTACGCCATCGTCCTTAGTGGACGGAAAGGTGTCAACAACAACATACAAATGCGACATTTATATATTTATATATTTACCAATCCTCTGCATGAGCAGGATGTAATACAAGGTCAATTTCTTAAGCGGAGTTTAACAGGTTTGAATTCAGAGTTTTTCTTCTCCTAGACCGGTCTGGCCTACTATTTATCCATAGCTGGAGGGAGAGTAGGATTCATACCTTTTCCAAGGGTATTAGCGCTAAGTGAAATGCAATTACCACATCCAGGATTTGAACTCGGGGCGACGAGTCCATTTTTCAATGACTTTAACCATTACACCAACACGCTTCCACAAATACGACATTTAGGCTCACATATACTAACACATCACAAACCATGTCCATACTGATTGTGAATGCCATTTCTTTACAGGCCATTTCCTCAATCCTGCAAAAAGTACCCGTGGGAGACCACGTTCCTTATCAGGCCATATCCATCCTTGCACTCCCTATTGCATATGCGACAAGCAAAATAACTGTCTTTAGCATTGAAATTAACACCGTACACGCACCATCATATGGCTTCTCAGTCTACTGCAAGCTCACATACTTTGTCACAGAACTGACACGAATTACCTGTAGGTTAGAAGGACCTATGATATCTATCATACGTAGGGCATTTCTCCACGCATGATTGTTCTTGCTTGGGCTGAATAAAAGACGTCTAAAAACAATATTAAGTCTTGTGTTCCTTTCTAAAAGCAACAACGGACACAAAGATGAAAAGACCCAAGAAGACCCAAGTAGTCACAGACCAGAAAGAAAAGAGAACCAGCCCAGATCCCCAGATAGACGATAAACGACCCCACCAGCTAAGAAGAAGATAAGTATATTATAAAAGTAAGTGAGGAAATGGCCTATGCAACATTAGAATGGAGGGAAAAGTTTTCCGTATGCTTGCAAAAGCTGCGTATCTCATGTTAAACATTTATGAACATTTTCACCGCCCCAAAAATAAATAAACTAAGAAAAAACAACAACAACAAAAAAAAAAAAAAAAGAAAAGAAAAGAAATAAACAACCAAACAAAAAGAAAACCTTATTTTTAGTTTACTTACCTCTGCAGGTTTCAATGGCCAGAAATTCTTTCATGGAGTCCAGAGCGGAATAATTATCAACAGTGAAGGCGTAATTCTTGTTGCCGGCAATTCCCTGCAGTTCTCTTTTGTTGATTCCGTCTCCAATTCCAATTGCAAATAAATTGATGTGAGCAATACGTCGTGCTCGGTTCGCCTGGTAGAGTGTAGGTAAAATACTAGTTGATTTACCGTCTGTCATTACAATACCAACCCGGACCACGTTGTCTCGGCCACCTTGTTCGGGCGTAAACATTTTATAGCGCATGTACTCGATTCCAAGTGCCGTGTTGGTCGCATAGCCCGGCATATGTTCAATGTTTCGGATGGCATTCACGAGGGAGTCTTTGTCTTTGAATTTACCCAGAGGGAATTCGAGGGCGACATCTGACGAGTAAGTGGCGATGCCGACTCGGGCCATTTCAGGACTGATCTGGAACATGGATACGACATCTTCCACAAATTTGGTTTGTTTTCTGAAGTCCGGTCCCCAAATACTGGCCGATGCGTCCAGTATGAATACAATGTCAGCAGGTTTGCCGCCGCAATAATATTCTGGAGAAGAAGGAAATTATTTGAAAAGCGTATTGAGTTGTAAAATGTTTATAAAATATAAACTTAAGCAATTTTTTAATAATAATAATAATAATCATAATAATAATAATAATAATAATAATCAGAAGAGTCCTGGGGACTCGAGGAGACTTGTTATCACTCAGACTCCAATGAAAGACCATTAGCTAACGCTGATGTGAAAAATTCTCAATGAGTGAAATAATAATAATAATAATAATAATAATAATAATAATAAGGAAAGTAGGCGGTGTGGCCTATTGTCGATATCAGCCGAAGAGCAAGGGAGTCTATCAGGTCCCCACTTTATCTGTGTTACTCATACGCTGAGTTGTCGACTTTGTAGTTCCGAGGCAGATGCTCTACCGACTGAGCTTAACCGACCTCTCTAATAATAATAATAATAATAATAATAATAATCTCTCTCTCTCTCTCTCTCTCTCTCTCTCTATATATATATATATATATATATATATATATATATATATACGGGTTATACCAATGGTTAATGAATCAAGCATTTCATGCTTTCTGTCCCTGTTATTTGGATGAATATCCTGTCCCTAGTATGAAACTAGCTTTTTGAGAGCGAAGAGTTGTGAGAACGTAGGTGAATCGGTTCCCATACCTAGCCTCTTTCTCTTTCTTTCTTTCTCTCTCTCTCTCTCTCTCTCTCTCTCTCTCACACACACATATATATTTATATGTTTATTTATAATGCTTGTTTATCAACAAAATTTTGCTCGCAAATTAACTGGATCTTAGGTTACTATCAGTTATAAACTGTATTTTACGTCACTTTTTATTAAAATGAATATGTAAATACTTTTAGGTATATTTTACTTACCTTCACCAGAAAACACCTGAAAAATACAAAGAAAACGAAAATTAATGAAATTTATACAATCATAAGACATGAAAGAAAAATATGAATTAAATGTTCAATATTAACAAATACAAGAAGGATCAGTTGAATCGTGTTTCAATAAAAAAGAGATACATAATTATCAGAGTTGTGATAAAAAGTAATCGAAATTAGAATGAAAGAAATACCAGTCAAAATCTATATATTAATACACGTGTTCCTTAAAAGTATGACCGTTATCATCTTGCAACACTCCCCGGTTTAAAAATGAGACCGCCCAAATATTCCAAGATGAAATTCAAAAATGTAAATCCTGATTATCTGGTGTTGCTTATCCGCCGAAATTTTTATTTCTTATGAGTGTCGTCACCTCAGCTAAATAATGGACCATTCCGTTTTTTATTATAAAGAAAGAAAGGGAAGAAAAAGGACATGATCCACCAAAAAAATATAAGAAAGAAAGAAAGAAAGAGGGTAGGGGAAAGATAGAGAGAGGAGGTGAGCACGCGGAAGCGATAACGCTAATCTGTTTCAATCGAACATGATGAAAAGAAGGTAAGAAATAATAAGAGAGAGAGAGAGAGAGAGAGAGAGAGAGAGAGAGAGAGAGAGAGAGAGTTAAATCAAAATTATTATACTTTTTACATATTTAACTATTTAGCAATAGCTCTTAAGTAAACATATCATACATTGTAATAATTAAATTATCATACTGTGATATATACACAGGTCATGCTAGCATTGACAAATGCGGCTAGGACAAGTTGAATCATATTTTACCAAAAAAAGAGACTCGTGTTTATCAGAGTTGTGATAAAAAGTAATCGAAATTATCTCCGATCGCCCGCCTAAGTAACGGCCAAAATGGAGTGTTGCGTGTCATGGACTCCTCAACCACCTGACAGTCAGTGTTCGAGTATTAGTAAAAGCATTAATAAATAAAACAACGTAATACGTAGGTATTTACTCAACCCATTCGCCACGGGTAAGATATGACACAAAATCGTAATTATGGGGCATTCATCGGGGATCGAACTCACTATTCAGTAGTAAAAAAAAGGTTATTTATTCCACCCGTTCACCACGGTTGGGATTTGATAAAACTAGGATCAGTTGTAACTAGAACCATCTGTTGCATCATGTTTTACCAAAAAAAAAAAAAAAAAAAAAAAAAAAAAAGAGACTCGGGTTATCAGAATTGTAATAAGAAGCAATCGAAATTAAAATGAAAAAAAAAATGCTAGTCAAAATGATTAATCATTGTCACTGCTGCATCCCAGGAATTCGAATAATGTTTTTTTTTTCTTCTTTTGTCAGTGAAGTAAACACACAAAAATGCAGATTATTCGAAACGCTTCACAGATTTTGTCTTTATTATTTGAGATTAAGAATCTTCAGAATAAACTCAGCCGAGACGCGGATTCTTAATACGCTATTCATGTGTGCAACTCGGCCACTCGTGACTTCGTGATCACGTGTAGGTATTACGGTTTGTTTGGTGTTGTTTTTTGGGGGTCTCGTTTCGCAAATGAATTATCTAGACATAATACTTCTTCAGTTTTGGCAAGGGCCATTAATATTGAAAGTATTATTCAGAAAAAAAAACCCCTTTTCTTTGTATTGTTCATATTGGACAAAAATAGAAAAAAAAAAGAAAAAGAAAGGAAAACCCAACAAAAAACAGTGAAAAAGCTGAATCATTTTTTTTATAATTGCCAAAAATGTTAATGAAAAAAAAAAATCAATGTCACACATAGGAAGTGATTATTTTCAATGATTATTGTTGTTCAAGTTCGCTTGTACCGAAAAGTCATACTTTCTCAAGAAATCTTATTATAATGGATATTCGGTGTCTGTCTATCTGTAACTGAAACTATGTCTCTGCTTACGTCAAAATAACCCCAGGAATTGCGTAATTAGTTTATCAATTATAAATGATATAATATATATATATATATATATATATATATATATATATATATATATATATATATAGCAATTAATATTTAATTTATAGTCATAGTCAAAATCATTAATACATAGAATAAATCTTATTTATTAACGATGTCTCTATAAAAATCTGAGTTAGATTTGCCTCAAAACAGCCCTTGTTATTAATGTATTTAAAATCCTGCAATGTGTCTTATATAACACTAAGAAATAAATATTCACATAATATATGGTGTGGTTAATTTGCATACTGGTTTTAACCGGGTTTAATAAATGATTACTTGGTATTATTGATCTCTAATATTATTGTTTTATTCTCCAACGTATTAAAACCAATCCTATGAATGATTTTATATAGAAACCAATTAAAATATAATTAGAATAAGTGTAATCATAAAATGATTACACTGCGTTCTTATTTAATTTCGTTAGTCTTCCTAATTCAATATATTTCATTACATTAAAACATGCCTGGAGGTTACATATTCTTGCTAGTACGAGTAATTTTGACACAGATCTATTTGACCCATAGATAGGACCTTAACAAGTACTATCACTCTAAAAATAAGACCTACCTGCAAAATTAGACCTAGCGTGATTTTTCAGGATATCCCCCGAAAATAAGCCTTAGTGTTATATTTCGGAGTGAAAATTAATATAAGTTTCGTCTTTCTATTTCTCTGAATGTTTGAGATGAGGCTTGATGATAAGTATTATAAGGTTACCGAGTCCGAGAAGGTCCTCGAGTCCGAAAAAGAAGGTTCCCGAGTCCGAGAAGGTTCCCGAGTCCGAAAAAGAAGGTTCCCGAGTCCGAAAAAGAAGGTTCCCGAGTCCGAGAAGGTTCCAGAGTCCGAAAAAGAAGGTTCCCGAGTCCGAGAAGGTTCCCGTGTCCGAAAAGAAGGTTCCCGAGTCCGAAAAGGTTCCCAAGTCCGACAAGAAATACCTGAAGAGGACCGGAGGGCACATCGGTCGAAACGTTGTACAGATAACAATGAAGATGAGGACAATAGTCCGAATAACGCAGATAATACTAAGTTTCGTCTTGTTCTTATATATGCATATCATAATTATTTAAATTATTTAAAAAGAGGATTTGTAAAAAAAAGCACCCCCCCAAAAAAAAAAAAAAAAATCTTCGATACCCGGAGTACAAATACCTAATGAGAAAAATATCAGCTTATAAAAATAGCTTTATGAAAATTTTATGGAGTGGTATATTTGTTGTTTTATGTCAAGGTTTGTTTGGAAAAAACTGAGCATTGGGTTGTTTATCTTTTATTTAAAGGAACTTTTTATTGCTGACATAAAAAAAATATGATTAGATCAGAATAAAAGCCAGGATATAGACAAATTCAAAAGTTCTGGACTAATCGGTTCATAAAAGAAAAACAAGTTCTTGGTAATGACTCAAAACATCTAATATTAACAGCAGTTGAATAATGACCCTGTTTACGCTTTAGAGATTTTAATAAGCCAAATATTTATATTCATAATGATTGCAAGTCAGTCTTTCATAAATTCGGAACCCTCACTCCGTTCCAGAATAAAGTTTACCGCCAAATAAATAAAAAGAAGTATAATGCATGAATAAATAAAGCGACGTAATAAGTAATATCTTAGTGGGCGGATAGAGTAACGAAGGCGCCAACAGAATTAGCAGTCAGTTGGTTCGTTGGATTTTACGGTATGTCAACCCTTGTTGGGTTATTTTATGCCGAAGACATTTTGTTTTTATTCATTCTTGATGGGTACTCAGTTTTGTAAAACTCAATTTTGAAACACATTTTTTTAAAACTCATTTTTTCTATTTAGCAGTAGTACCTGTTAGATGGGAACCTAACAGATACTACTACAGAGTGGACCTGGGAGTAATGGTGATGAAGAAGTACTCCACGCTCCCCAGAGCTCCAAAATTAGAACTTCACTATCAGATAGAATTTAACGTCATACTCAGAACACTAAGACTCTCAGCCGTTGTCTTCTAGCACATATATGATAAAAAGGGTTGGGACAATCATGTAGGTGCTAGGGCTTGTCATGACCAGCCGATTGATCGGAGAGGGACTCTCCGACCGCCCGTCTAGCGTAAGTAAGGGCTTAAGTGGAGTGTTGCATGTCATGGACTGCTCAGCCACCAGAGTTCCATCCTTCAGCATCTAGGGTCGCCAGAAGTGCAGTCGGTATATTCTAAAGCTCCAGCCGACAGGGCTGTATCTTGGTGTGCGAACAGGATGAGGAAAGTGTCGTCAGCATTGGTAGTCAGTGATCTTAATTTAAACTATAAATTTAAACGATCATTTCAAAAAGCCATTAGCGCAATATAATCTTCTGAAGCCATTTGCACACCACCGTATTTGTGAAATCGGTGATATTTAGATGATCTCTCTCTCTCTCTCTCTCTCTCTCTCTCTCTCTCGTCTTACAGAGTCAGAAAGTGCGATAAAATTACTTCCTAAATGCGCTTAGCGTAACGGTTATTGTAAGAAATGGAATTGAAGACTCAAGTTCAAAATCTGTTTACGTTTCCTTTCACGCTAATGTTCTTGAGAAAGGCATGAATTCATCATTTCTCCCACCCCCAACTATGGGTACATAGTAGGGTAGATTGGGTTCTTTAGATTTGTTAAGAAAACCAGTGTATAGTTGTGGAGAAAACTGATAAATTCATTCCTTCATTAGCACGAAGTGAACAGCCTCATCCAGAAATTGAACTCGAGCCACCGATTCTATTTCCTACGACGACGCATTCCTCTCTTTAAAATTTTATAAAATTTGGGAAGAATTGATAAGCTAATAGTTATTTTTCGACATCCCATCATGTCAGATGAACACAAAGTCCGATTTACGTGGGGAGCCAAGCACAAACCAAATCACAAAACAAATTACTCTTTTGAGACGCCTCAGGCACTGGGCAATAAACCCAGCCCTGCCTCTTTAAATAGAGGGGACAGGTGTTGCCCCCGGAATTAACGCTAATATATATCTTACCAGTCCAATGGCCGAAGCCGCTGGACTCAAAGGCCGGGTAAGTAGGTATTTGCCATGCATCCCAGTTATGTAGGCGTATTACAAAGACATTTATATGTGGGCCCACACACAAACCGAAGCTCATGTGTGGTAGGTGCAAAAAATGCGTTGATCCCGTCGACATTCCCCTCAGGCACTGGGAAATAACCCAGCCCTGCCCCTTTAAATCAAGGAAGCATGTATTGCCTGGGAGTAGGGGATAGCCCCCTGGGATCAACGATGTTAATATTACTTAACCGGTCCAGCGGCCGAAGCTCACTTGACCCCCGACTGGGCCGGGTAAGTATATACTGCTGTTGTAGAATCTTCGACTGAAAAAGAGGTATAGTGATTAACAAGCTCTGCTTTGCAGACCAATGTTAGTCAGTTCGATTCTCATTGGATACTCAATAGTTCTGGTTTGTGTCTCAGTCAAGCTAAACTTAGGAAACTATATATAACTTTCTCCGTCCGTCTGTCCGTTTGTACAGCTAAGGCTCCTCTATTTTTAGTCCGATTTCAACTGAACTTTTCAACTTTTCAATCCATGATTTCAAACTGTGTGAGGAGATCCAGCTGCTTTCTTTTAGGTAGGATCTTTTTCTCACCCTCCATGTTTTCCTGTTCACCTTGCTGTAAAAGAGTGTTCATCTCATGTGCAGAATCGGTAACCCATTATCTTGGTAATCAGATGTCTTTCTCCCTTCTCTATATGCACTTAGACTAGACCATCCGTATCGCGGCCAGTTGTCTCGTTAAAAGGGGATTCATTACAACTTAACGGTTGGCTGGACTCAAAAAGAGTTACAACAAAAAAGAAATTAGGTTAGTACTATCTTCGAACGAAGACATCTTCCGCACACCAAGTTTGGTATAAATAAGGCAGTAACCCATAGCAAATAAATGACATCTTTCAAGTACGAATAATTATCATAAACTTGAATAAAAGTGACATTTATTTTTTTATAATAGCCATCTTACAACACATATATACTAATAGGTATGTACTGGTAGTATACCTAATGCTTAGTTTAATAAAAAATAGTAAACACGAATTATTATTCCAAAAAGATGAATTTATTCTTGATGGTGAAGTCAACGTTAAAACGTTTCGGTTTTGGCAAACCTTCATCAAGACTTGAGACGGAAAGAATATTGTTTGAGTAGGGGGTGGATGACTTTCTTAAGTCCTGATGAAGGTTTGCTAAAACCATAACGTTATAACGTCGACTTCCCCATGAAGAATAAATTCATCTTTTGGAACACTTCGTGTTTTTCTTTTTTCTATATAATGTCGGATTTAATTCCATATTTACTGCAATAATGCTTAGTGTAAAGGTTTTAGTCGTAGGAAATGAAATTGGTGACTGGTGTTAAAATCCTGGACGAAGTTGGACTACGTGCTCATACCTTTGCAAAAGGTAAGAATCCGTCTCTTCTCTCTCCCAGCTATGGGTAAATGTTTATCCAACACCTCCGCATGAGCAGGATGTGACACAAGGTCAATATTTAAGCTTATATTAACAGGTTTGAATTCAGAGTTTTTCTTCTCTTATACCGGTTGCCATACCAAGGTTAAAGAGCCCAGTCTGCCCTACTATTTATACATAACTAGAGAGATAATAGTTGAATTTGTACCTTTCTTGATGATATTAGCACAATGTGAAATTCAGACAGACTTGTCCAGGGTTTGAACTCGGCCCGACATTACAATACCAATACCTCTATGTGTAAACATTAGGGTATATTAGGTTCTCTAGCCTTGGTAAGGCAACCAGTCTAAGAGAAGGAAAACTCTGAATTCAAACCCTCACCATTCCACTTAAAATTGACCTTACGTCACATCCTGCTCGTGGTGGAAGGGTTGGGTAAATACATATGTAATTTTAAATTTTACGAGTACATGAAGGAGCATAGGTGTGAAAAAATAGTTTCTCAATGGATCGAGGTGCTTTAGTCAAATTTTATACTTGCATGACTTGTGAAAAACACCAGCAGACTTACAAGATAAAACCGATAGCTAAATTATAATACTCATCTCCAGAAAATGGAGGCGAATGCCAATTGTATAAATATGTATAATTACACAACGTGGGAAGACAACGAGTTCCACATAGGATTAAAAGAAAGAAAGAAAGAAAAATGGTTTATAAGGAGTGCCACGTACTAGTCATACACTTGATTTTCAATCTTGTTTTAACTAAATGGATTCCCACGAGCGGGGTCAGCACACAAAAAGAGCAGAACAATCTACCGGGTTATAAATTAATTTATGTGTAGGACCACCAACTGGTTTCTTAAATGGCCACTGGTGGGTGGGGGGCTTATGGAGGTTTACTGGTTGACAGACAAAAACTAGCCTACTCGGCTATTACGACAGGAATGAGGAGGTGTGTAACGGTTATCTATGAAGCTTGCCTTAATTGTGACACAAGGCCAAAAGTGTGGAGCACCCAGTGAGAATTGAACTCATTAACAATGGTTTGCTATTCTAGCTTGCTAACCATAAGGTGTCCGTACTAAGTAGTTATTTACCATGTCAATCGAACACAAGGATCGTTTAACGTGGGGAGCCACGCACGAACCGAAGCTCATGTGCGACCAGTGCTAAAATTGCGTGTATCCCGTCGGCATTTCTCTTTTGAGGCGATTCAGACACTGGGCAATAAACCCAGCCCTATTCCTTTAAATCAAGGGGACAGGTGTTGCCTGGGGGATAGCCCCTTAGGATCACGCTGATATTTATATCTTACCGGTCCAATGGCCGACGCCACGGGACACAGGGCTCGATGGCCGAGTAAGTATATGCTGCTGTCGAAGAATCTTCGACTGAATGTGTCCGTGTTAATTATTGTAGCAGCTTTCCACAAGGCAAAGCATAGATAAGAATAAATTAAAAAAAAAAAACGCTTCATAATCAAATCTTTTTTTATTTCCTTTTTGTCGGGGGCGGGCGTATTTCTTTTTTTGTTGCATTTAAATCTGGTGTTAAATTTATGTAAATGAGGGATATATAATTGTATTCAAGGTTCTGGTTTATTTATCTAATTATCGGGGACGTTTCGGAAGGAATAAAATAGATAGATATAATTATCAGAGCGTTTAGAGAAAGAAATAAGATAAAAAGGATTGGGTAATGTTTTTTGTTGAATTTATGATGCAACACTTTGTTACTGCTGTACATAAAAAAGATTTTTTGTTCAACATTACCAGAAAATTACGGAATGTGAAAAAAAACAAAAAAACCCCACAAAAAACAACAACTAACAAACAAACAAAAAACCAAGCCATCCGTTGAAAGCAGAAGGATACAGAAGATGAATAACTGGGATAAAGACAACAAAGACGAGTACAATTGAACTGAATGAATCAAGGGTAGGTCTGCTATGCGTAGGATGTGTGGGGCATCCAGCGAGGATCGAACTCACTATTCAGTTGTAATAAATCTGCGAGAGTAGCTTGCTAACCATAATACCCCGATAGGACGTCCAACGTAGGTATTTACCAAAGCTATTCACCACGGGCAGGATGTGACACAAAGTCGTAAATATGGGGTATCCAGCGAGGATCGAACTCACTATGTAGTTGTAATGGATCTGCGAAAGTAGATTGCTAACGATAATACCTTGATGGGACGTCCAATGTAAGTATTTATCCAAGCTGTTCGCCACGGGCAGGATGTGACTCAACGTCGTAAATATGTGACATTCAGCGAGGATCGAAACTTTCCTTCCCGGTCTTCGGGTCGGGGGTCCGGTGAGCTTCGGCCACTGGACCGCTTGAGTCATAATAATAGCGTCGATCCCAGGGGGCCATCCCCCCAGGCAACACATGCCTCCTCGATTTAAAGGGACAGAGCTGGGTTTATTGCCCGGTGCCTGAGGCGCCCCCGTTGAGGGGGAATGCCGACGGGATACACGCAATTTTTCACCCGCCATCCCATGAACTTCGGTTTGTGTGTGGATCCCACGTTAATAGGGCATTTGTGCCTGACCTGGTACGAGTGGGGTACCGGGAAAATACAAACTCGCTTATTCAGTTGTAATAGATCTGCGAGCCTAACTTGCTAACCATTACACCCATATGGGACGCCCTTTAATGAATCGGATGTATAAGGATAAGCTCAAGAGGTAGGTATTTACAAACCCGTTCGCCATGAGTAGGATGTGACACAAGGTCGCAACTATGGGGCATCTAGCGATGATTAAATGAATCAGACGTCCCGTCGTCGCGTAATGGTTAGCAAGCTAGTTTTGCAGATCCATTACTACTGAAAAGCGAGTTCGATCCTCGCTGGATGCCCCATATTTGCGACTTTGTGTCACATCCTACTGATGGCGAACGTGCTGTGTAAATACCTACCTCTTGAGCTTATCCTTATACACTTGATTCATTCAAGAGCGTCCTATCTTGGTGTAATACTTAGCAAGTTAGATCTATTACTACTGAATAGCAAGTTCGATCCTCGCTGGACGCCCCATACTTGCGAGCTTGTGTCACATCTTACCTGTGGCGAATAGCATAGCTTGGTTAAATACCTACATTTGACGTCCCGTCGGGGTATAATGGTTAGCAAGCTAGTTGACCCAAGGAGAATTGAAAGGGAATGATTGATTGGATGGTTGAAAGTACCCCCTCCCCCCATGATCCGTTGCTCTTTGAATAGTTTGTTCCATTCTTATTTGGTTTTCCTATCGCCTTGTTAGTTGAGGCGTGATTTCTTGTACCAAATGATATACTCACACAAAGAAACGTAATTTATTACAGATTGAAAAGAGAGAAGACTTATGCCTGAAGCTGGACCAACGTTTAGAAGTTGAACTTGACAAGGTGATAGTTAGACACGGGGAGTAGTGTAGTCATTAGTCAGGATTTATATTTTCAACTACATTTTGCATTTGTAGATAAAATGTATTTTCTATTACATGGAATTTCTATTTGTGCTTATGTGCTTCTCTTATTTTGACACACATAAAAAAATGTGCCACAAGGAAGAAGAGGTTGAGAAATACTGATTTAACCAACGATGCCACAAACAAAGGTTCATTCATGATAAACAAATTTCATCAATGATTCAGTTTCATAAAACCTATTTCTTTACTTATTCTAGGTACGGAATATATATATATATATATATATATATATATATATATATATACCAACCCCTCTGCACGAGCAGGATGTGACACAAGGTCAATTTCTTAAGCGGAGTTCAACAGTTTTGAATTCAGAGTTTTCCTTCTCCTAGACCGATTGCCTGACCAAGGTTAAAGAGCCCAGTCTGACCTACTATTTATCCATAGCTGGAGGGAGAGTAGGATTCATACCTTTTCCAAGGGTATTAGCGTTAAGTGAAATGCAATTACCACATCCAGGATTTGAACTCGGGGCGACGAGTCCATTTCCCCATGACTTTAACCATTACACAAACGCGCTTCCATAGGTACGGAATATAGTTGTTGATACATTTATATAGCTTGTATGTCTAGTTATAGTGTAACATTTAGGGTTGACATGCCGTTAAAATCAATCAGCCAATCAACAGACACATACATACATACATAGGCAGGCGTCCTATCGAGATGTAATGGTTAGTAAGCTCGTTTCGCAGATCCATTACTTCTGATTAGCGTGAGTTAATGGTTAGCAAACTGGATAACCATTGATAGTGAGTTCGATTCTCATTAGGTGTCCCATACTTGCGACTTTGTGTCGCAACTAAACTAAGCTTAGTAAATAACTACTACTGAATAACGAGTTCGATCCTCACTGGATGCCCTTTTGCGACCTTTTATTGCATTCTACTCGTGGCGAAGGGGTTGGGTAAATACATACACGCACAAATCTGAATTCTTTCTGATTTTCCATTCATTTGAATAAAACGATAATGATCTTATTTCTTTCGCACTTTTAAGCCAGTCTTTAACCAATATCGCTTTCTTTTTAAAACTCACACCCATACATGCACATGCAGCCCTTCGCATATCCTTACATTTACACACCCTCACACACTAACTTATACACATTTATCCCGCCCTCACATACAAACTCTTGAATGTGCTTTCTAGATTATATTTGCGCTGATGCATGCAGTTTATTTATTTTGAAGAAAAAAAAAAACAACTATAAAAAGGAAAGTATTTAAAGACATTTACAATGCACAAAGAAGAAGAAGAAAAAGTAATCGACGGAAGAATTTTTTTTTTTTTTGCTTTGAAACAAAATAGACCACAATGAAATAAACCCGACGAAATTCATCACAGATTCTGTCCTGTTTTCAAAAGATGTAAAAAGGTTATTCACATTACAAAACAAATACGATCTAGACATAATTATTAATAATAGCTTTCTCTCAGACGGGCTGCCCGAGAAATGGCCAACATGTCACGTGATTAGATCGTCGCACGACGTGTACGAAGAAAACGAATCTTTCAGCAGAGCAAGTATACAGCTTAATTCGTCAGCTCTTGGATAGGATAGGGAAAATCATGTAACTTAGTTAATTGTTTTAGTTCAACGGCAAAAGCTGGAGTCTGAGAGTTTCACAAGACCCTTCCGAAATCCCTAGAGTGTCAAATCTGGACATTCTTTTTTTATGATTAAAACCCACCCTGACGGCAGGACTTTGGATACGCTGACTGTGCCGCCGAAAGGGAGTAAGACTCCTACCCCCAAAAGGGTGTCCTTGGTGTGGTGAGGCTCTAGGTCTGAGGAGTATGGAGTACCCCTTCATTGCCATAACTCCTAGGTCCACTTTGATAGTGGTAGGTTGTTAGGGTATCATTTATGGGCCAAATAGATCCATTTGAAAGTTATTCGAACTTGATGCAGAAATAAAACAAACGAAACGAAACAAAAAATCTCTAAAGAAACTATAGAAAAACATGAATATAAACGAATCTACATAAAAGCGAACAGACATTTAAGCATAGCTTGCCACAAGGCCAAAATCATAGAGTGCCCATTGAGAATCGTACTAACAATTAACTGCTAGTCTGGCTCGTTAAAAACAGCACCACACAAGATGCCTTTCATAAATAAGAGTAAACATTATTTTTTTTAAATAACAAAGTGTGCGCATATGGAGATGCTTAAATTTAATTGAAAAATCCACTTTAATATAAAACGAGTTCCAGGAAGCATTTATATCACACACACACACACACATATGTTTATATATATATATGCATGTTTATATATATATATTTTTTTTTTGGGGGGGGGAATATGTGCTTAATTGGAGTCGTACCTAATTTTGAAAGTTAATTAATTAATAATTAATTAATTAGGCGGGCATACCTATTCAAATGTAAGGCTAAACAAATCGAGAAAAATCAATCTTTTTTCTCGATTTGTTTAGCTTTACATTTGAATAGGTATGCCCGCCTAATTAATTAATTATTAATTAATTAACTTTCAAAATTAGGTACGACTTCAATTAAGCACTGATTCTCCCAAAAATTGTCGGCTAAAAAAAAAGCCATATCAAAACACATCGTTTGTGTATTTACTTCTCATATTATATCTATATGCTTGCTGGATCTCGATATATATATATATATATATATATATATATATATATATATATATATATATGATGTGTTTGTGGGGTATGAGAGAGAGAGAGAGATTGACTCAAGGTTAAGGTCAGATGTTTCGTTTTATTGGCCCAGAACATTTTATGAAAGATCTCTCCAACATGGTGCGAATGTTACCTTCTTCTTTCATGTCATTGGAGAACCCCTCAGCGTTTGTTATTCATTCGTTTAAAATATGATATCGTGTATAATGCGACCTATTTTTTTTTTATATGTGAAAGTATGAATATCCATTAATTATTATTATTTTTTCCCTGTCTTGGCTCTTACAAAAATAAATACTTTTTTTTAACTAATCAGCCAGGAGAATTGTGTGAGATCAGTTCCCGCTAAAATGACCAAACATTACATAGATTTGTGATGAAGATATTATGTTTTCCCTTTAAGTTTATAGACAAGATAAACATAAGTTAGTACTTGTGGATATTGCTCAATGACCAAATTTAATGTTCTGCTACTCTGTACTATGAACTCTATACTTGCGATCTTCTATCACATCCTAACCGTGGCTTGGTAAATACTAACTCGGGTCGATTGAATCTCTTTATGATAACTATGTCCTATAAGAACCAAAACATTGATTTTTAAAATAATAATAAAATAAAATAAAATAAAATAATTTTCTTTCTCTGAATGTTTGAGATGAGGCTTGATGATTAGTATTATCTGCGTTATTCGGACTATTGTCCCCATAAAATGTTAGGTTCAAAGTTCCGTGATGGCTCCCGATTACGACAAGAAAGTTCCCGAGTTCGAAAAGAAGGTTCCCGAGTCCGACAAGAAATACCTGAAGAAGGCCGGAGGGCATATCGGCCGAAACGTTGTACAAATAACAATGAAGATGGGGACAATAGTCCGAATAACGCAGATAATACTAATAATTTTCTTATTCCCCGATCATTTTCATCATTGTAAAATCTATTATCAACAGCGTGTATATATTTACTCAACCGTCCATCACGGACAGGATGTGACACAATTGTCATTTTACACTGAATGGAGGAAGGTGTAAAACGAGCGGTTTGCACAACGCAATGTTTCACGGTTAAGTCGATTTTAGAAGCAATTGTTAACCCTCGACATAATCTTTGACGTCTATCCACGAAAAAAAAATGTTGTCAGCTACTCTCGCAGATTTATTACAACTGAATAGCGAGTTCGATCCTCGCTGGATGCCCCATACTTGCGAGCTTGTGTCACATCCTACGCATAGCAGACCTACCCTTGATTCATTCAGTTCAATTGTACTCGTCTTTGTTGTCTTTATCCCAGTTCTGTATCCTTCTGCTTTCAACGGATGGCTTGGTTTTTTTGATTGTTTGTTTGTTTGTTAGTTGTTGTTTTATTTTTTTTAAATATATTTTTTTTTTTCACATTCCGTAATTTTCTGGTAATGTTGAACAAAAATCTTTTTTATGTACAGCAGTAACAAAGTGTTGCATCATAAATTCAGATAAAAAACATTACCAACTCCGCACATACAGGATGCTGGTTGGTTGTTTTGTTTTACGGCATATCAACCCTTTTCGGGTCATTTAATGCTGAACCAACTCATTTTGATATCCGGTTGCTTACAGTAGCTTATGTTGCTTAAATGGTTACCCATCTAAGTATTGAACATGCTCATCTCTGCTTAACTTCGGTGATCTAGCAAGAAACCGGTACTTTCAACCTGACGACCGTAAGCACGAGCAGGATATAACACAAGGCCAATTTCTTAAGCGGAGTTTAACAGGTTTGAATTCAGAGTTTTCCTTCTCCTAGACTAGTTGCCTAACCCAAGTTAAAGAGCCCTACTATGTACCCAAAGCTGGAGGGAGAATAGTTGGATTCATTCATTTCCCAGGGGTATTAGCGCTATGTGAAATGCAAACTGCCTCGTCTAGCAATTGAACTCATATCGTCGTATCCATTTCCTACGACGCACCTCTAAATGGCGCCTGTATACCGAACGTAGTGGTTACCTCGTTGACACAATTAAACAACATAGTCAAAATATTAGATTCGTATATAATACAACCCCATATTTTGCTAAGTAGGAACCAAAATTTCTCGCATTGCACACAAGTAGATACAGAGAATAGGTATTTACCTAACCCATTCGTCATGGGTGGGATGTGGCACAAGGTCGAACTAGCTATTTAAGTTGCATTTATCAAGATTAGCAGGACCCGTGGATTTACCACAGTATGATAATGTAATTATTACAACTTTTGGTATGTTTACTTTAGAGCTATTGCAAAATAGTCCAATATGTAAAAAGTATAATAATCTTAACATACTCTCACTCTCTCTCTCTCTCTCTCTCTCTCTTTCTTTCCTTCTTTTCATCTTATCATTATGTTCAATTGAAACAGAATAGCGTTATCGCTTCCGCGCGCCATTCTCTGTATCTTTCTCTACTCTGTTTCTTTCTTTCTTATTATATTTTTTCAGCACGTACTTTTTCTTCCCTTTCTTTCTTTCTTTCTTTCTAATAAAAACGGAACGGCATATTATTTAACTGGGGTGACGACACTCATATGAAATAAGCATGAGTAATGATAATCAGGATTTACATTTTTGCATTTCATCTTGGGCGATTTGGACGGTCTCATTTTTTAACCAGAGTGTATTGCAAGATGATAAACGGTCGGATAATTAAGGAACACAGGTATTAATATATAGAAGATTGCCAAAATATTACATTCGTATATAATACGACCCCATATTTTGCTTTCTAAGTAGGAGCCAAAATTTCTTGCATTGCGCACAAATACAGCGAGTAGATATTTTCCCTAACCCATTCTTCACGGGTGGGGTGTGATACAAGGTCACAAGTTATGGGGGCATCCAGCGAAGGTAGAACTATTCCCTAGTAATGGATATGCTAACCATCAAACCACGATGGGACACCCCAAATATATACTGCGAATATTCTCGGCCTTTTGGCTGGTATCAGTATTGCCTCGGATTTGGATAAGACACAGTACAAATAAGGTATAACTCCCCTTCCCCACAAACAGCATCTCCCCCATTGCACTAACAGAGGCAGGGGGACACCCTGTTGTCTGCGGTAAAAAGCTGACGATACTGGTTAATTTTTTTTTTCATTTACCCATACGTAGGCATTTACCCAACCGCTTCGTCACTGTGACATACAGTCAGTTTTTAATTGAATCAAAGGTGGTTTGAATTCAGAGTTTTCCTTCGCCTAGGCCAAGGCCAAGACCAAGGCCAAGACCAAGGCAAAGAACCCAGTCTACTCTACTATTTATGAGATAGATATTGAACATTTTGTAGAAAATTGTCGAGGCTGATTGTTCTTCTCTTTAAGATAATGTGTAATAAAATAATTTCTATAATTATAGAAAAGATGATAAGTAAATTATTGAATTTATACAGTTAAATAACACTGAGATAGATATGAACAGACTCAGATAGATAGATAGATAGATAGATAGATATGAACAGCCTGATATAGATAGATAGATAGATAGATATGAACAGACTGATATTTATATATATATATGAACATACTGAGATAGATAGATAGATAGATAGATAGATATGAACAGAATGAGATAGATAGATAGATAGATATGAGCTGATTGAGATAGATATGAATAGACTGAGATAGATAAGCAGATAGATATGAACAGGTTCAGCTAGAAGACAGACAGACAGACAGACAGATAGATAGATAGATAGATATGAACAGAATAAGATAGATAGATAGATAGATATGAGCTGATTGAAATAGATATGAATAGACTGAGATAGATAAACATAGATATGAACAGATTCAGCTAGAAAGAAAGACAGACAGACAGACAGATAGATAGATAGATAGATAGATAGATATGAACAGCATAGATAGATAGATAGATAGATAGATAGATAGATAGATATAAAGCTAAAGAGCACCAAACAACCCCACACAACGATGTAAATTGATTCGCTTGTTATGAGACAATGAGAAGTCATGAAAGCTTTCTCACGCCAAGGTAAGTTTCGACTCATCAAATCGGCGACGTAACTCGCGGACAACGATAGCCAGGTGTGTCGAAAGATAGATAGGTATGAATTGACTCAGATACGGTGATGAAAGGTCGCTAGGTAAGTTTAACAAAATCTTCCCGTCGCTTAGTCTCTAGTATACCGTGGGTTACTAACAGAATCAACTGTGACTAAGTGGTCACTCACCGAAGTACTGAACAAGCTCATCGCTGCTTAACTTCGGCGGTCTTACGGGCCGGGGGCGATGCTTTCAGCGTGAACTGACCGTTGCAGAATAATTCTCTATTTATTATACTAGCAAAAATATGCACCCTCCGCCGGGCGCAAGTATTTAAGATACTTTAAATATACGCTCCTACATTTGGGGCGCTGGTGATTGTCGTCAGTGATGTAATCCGCAGGGTTCATTGGGAAGTTTCGCGTCTTCCAACATCAGACTTCCCTCGCCCTGCTGACCCTATCAGAGGTGATCAAGCTCTGGTACAACCACCAACAATAGCCGTTAAGAGACTTTTGACAATGAAGACATTTTTTTTCCTTTTGTGGACGGTTGTAGAACTCTAACCCATCCAAATACAAAGCAGTATTGTAGTATTAATGTAGTAAGATATCATATTGAATTAGAAAGACTAACGAAACTAAATAAGAACGAATATAAGATATAACACTTATTTTAATGTTATTTTAATTGATTTCTTTTAATACGTTTGAGAATAACATGATAGTATTATATATCAGTAACAGCAAATAATTATTTATTAAACCCAGTTTTGTTAAAATCATTATGCAAATTATTCCCACCATATACTATGTAAATCTTTATTTCTTAGAGATATATTGCACATATTTCAGTATTTTAAATTCATTAATAATATAGACAGTTTTGCAGCAAATCTAACTCAGCTAGACTTTAATAGAGACATCGTTGATAAATAAAATGCTAATTAAGATTAAATAATGACTATTTAATAATCGTTGAGAATATAACTTAAATCACCAAGAAAATCGTGATATCAGTGGTGACGTAGTTTCAGTTACAGACATACAGTTATATAATCTCCATTATAATAAGATTGATATGGATACACATTGGATACATGAAATAAAATAGCATTTTTTGCGCGCTTTCTTCCTTTTCACAACCGTTTAAAATTGCAAAGGAACACGTGGTCGTACACTGGTTCTCCGACTAGACTCAGTTTAGGTTGGGAGTCTATCCCCTTTTCTCTAGCGTTAGACCAAAGAGATTGCTTTTTTAGGTGGAGCGCCACACCTACCGTCAGCTTTCCACTTTACCGCACAGATCAGATTATCCAATCTGTGCTACTCTGAGTTGGCGGGGACCAGTATCAAACCAGGAACCTTGCCATTTTTAGGCAGGTGCTCTACCAACTGGTGAAATACAAACTGCCCCATCAAGATTTGAATTCGGGTCGCCGTGTCCATTTACTAAGGCGATAACCGTTTCGAAAACGAACGCCTCTCTTGTATGTAACCCCTTATCTACCAGGTGCGCGGGTGTCAAATGTACATCCACAATTAGTCGTGCTGCAGGATGAAATCCATACTCTGCATAGTTTGCATTCAGAGACATAAGAAGCAACACGATACTTATAATTATGAATAACTAGCAGGACCTGTGAATATGAGAATTGAATTATTACAACGCTTGATATGTCTACTTAAGAGTTATTGCTAAATACTTCAATATGTAAAAAGTATGATAATCTTGATTTAACTCTCTTTCACTCATTTCTGTTCTTTCTTTCCTACTTTTCATTATGTTATTGCTTCCGCCCGCTCACCCCTCAATCTATCGTTCTTCTTCTTTCTTTCTTTCTTTTTTTCTTTCCATTTTTCTGTGTAGCATATCCTTTTTCTTCCCTTTTTCTTTTTTTCTTTCTTTCTTTCTTTCTTTCTTTCTTTCTAATAAAACGGAATGGTCCATTATTTAGCTGGGGTGACGACACTCATAAGAAATAAGAATTCGGCGGATAAGTAACACCAGATAATCAGGATTTACATTTTTGCGTTTCTTCTTGGACGATTTAGACAGTCTCATTTTCAACCAGCTGGTGTTGCAAGATGATAACGGTCGTACTATTAAGGAACACGCATATCAATATATAGATACAATGATAGGTTAATTGACGACAGGTACAACATACCAGTTTTTTAAAACCATGTTTGAAAGTGAGTGCGTTCGAGATCGGTGGGTAAGAGACTATGACGACAACCAAAATCTTCCCATAAAATACGCATGTCAAACATGCGGCCCGCGGGCACCAATGAGACCCTCAGCAAGCACAGATGCGACCCGCACACAGACTGTGCACCCATATAGTGCTTTTACAGTACCCCAGTTTTTTTAAAAGATGTTTCCAAAAATTCCTGGGTGAAAACGGTCGTTTATTTTCAATAGGGCAATGTGTTGTTGATAAACAGAGTCTGTTATCAATGCACTGTCTCTCACCCCTTCCTTTGGTTTGCGGTAAGAAGAGGCTAACTCAATCAATAAAAGGGAGTGAGTCTTTCTTCTTGCCTTCTGCTGATTTTGATAAACTCATGACTATAATTGAAAGTAACAATGACACTTGTAGGTTTTATTATTTGAACTCGGTTGATAATATTCTATTTTCCTTTCTTTTTAGCAAAAATGTTTTTTTTCTTAGATATGTATTCATTGGCTTTTAGTTGATAATAAAGAAATTAATGACTGAAATCACAACTTTGTTATGTTAATGTAGAAGAAGTATTTAAAATCTTAAGTGTCATGTGCGGCCCTCATGACAGACATATATAATCTATGCGACCCTCATGATAGACATATGTAATCTATGCGGCCCTAGGGTGCTACTCAGTTTGAAATGCCTGCCGTAAAACATTTCTCTAATGGAAAAAAGTGTGTATGAAAGAGAAGGAAAATGGGATATATATATATATATATATATATATATATATATATATATATATTGAAAGGAAAAATAAGGAAAGAAAATGCTGAGTGGATAAAATTTTATTTTACTGACACGTGTTTCGGCCAGGAGTTTATAATAATGTACATATGCAGTCTATTATTATTTTAAATACAAATTAAAATAACAATGATAGAAAACTACAATTTTTTTAGTATACAAGGAATAACGGCCTTCGTTAGAGTAAATTATACTCGACGATACCGTAAAAAATAATCCCTAAAAGCACATCCAATTCACTTCCATATGCCTATACTCTTCCTATTTCTTTTCTCTAGAGCTAAAAACTTTCTCCAATTTATATAAATTATATTTGACTATTTACTTTATTTATCTTGCAGTTGTCGTTATCGTCGGCTTTGCCCACACTAAAATAATAGTTTCTATTTACCCTCTAAAAAACATGTAACAGCAAGTCTCTTTATATTTCTTAAAATATTTTAATAACTCACTTTATTTTTTTTATTAAAACAAAAATTTTTAATAGTAAATCACTATGATGATATTAATAACAAATGAATTAATAAACCACCAACACAACACACATACTCATAAATTAAATAACAAATCTTATTTTAAAAATTCAAATATTGAAATGCATTGAAAATTAAAATTCCACCTGACTTTATTCCTTATATTCTCTGTTTTCTTTCTTTTCAATATCCGTCGCATACGACCATGACGTCAACATCACTATTTCTCAATCGCTGTGGAACGTCTTCTTTAAACAATTTCAAAAAAATTATTATTTCGGACATTTCAAAAATTCTCCGTATTTTAACCGCTTTGATTTAAAACACCGAATAATTTACTCTGACAAAGGTCGTTATTCCTTGTATACTAAATTTTTTTTATTTAGTTTTCTATTATTGTTATTTTACTTTGTATTTAAAATGATAATAGATAGAATACATATGTACATGGATAAACTCCTGGTCGAAACACGTGTCAGTAAAATGAAATAAAATCAATTTTATCCATTCAGCATTTTCTTTCCTTATTTTTCCTTTCAACATACCATCGGATTCGCTTCCATTTTCAACTTTATATATATATATATATATATATATATATATATATATATATATATATAAAGAGAGAGAGAGAGGGGTCGTTAATTAGTGTAGATATCTATTTCTACTCCTGCGGAAGGTTATCATTATACAGGATCAAAGTACATAATAAATCTCCGTGATTACTTGGTTCACCTAAAAAAAAAAGACGTCATAATTTACTAAGTCTAGCTTAGTTTAGCATAAAGTCGCAGATTCTATTTCCTACGACGATAACTGATATGCTGAACACGCCTCTGTTATGTCTGCAAGTACTACTTTCTTTTGAGCACTTTGGTGTAAATGATGGTGTAAACAAGCATGACCAATAGTTAGGGAGATTGATTCTCACCGAGTGTTTCATACTTTTGATTTTATGTCAAACTAAACTAAGATCAGTAGATGATAACCTGATTGATTGATTGATTTTAACGGCATTTCTCGTCGTCTAAAAAAAGTAAAGTCAACGGGGCGGCCTAAAGTCGGTATCAGCCAGTCAACGAGGGAGTCTATCCCCATTTTCAATAGCGCTAGACCAAGGAGATTGTTTTAGCATCTGAGGTAGAGCGCCACACCTACCATCAGCTCCTTACTTTACCGCACAGATCCCTGTGCTACTCATATGCTGAGTTGGCGAGGACCGGTATCGAACTAGGAACCTTGTGGTTTCTAGCCGAACGCTCTACCGATCGCCGTCTAGGGTTATTTTATACCAAGTGGTCAAAGAATCGAGTTTCTTTTTTGCACACGGCTATATCTAATGCGAATGATTTCTAAACACGTCTTTTTGGTTTGGTTAGGTTTGGTTTAGTTTGGTTTACGACATATCAACCTCAATGGGTCATTTAATGCCGACAAAGTTTTGAAATAAATTCATTATTAATGGATACTCAAATTTATTTAATTAAAAATATCTTTTTTTTATAAACACATTTTTCTATTTAACCCATAGATGGGTACCTAACAGGTACTATCACTCTGGGCCAGAGTGGATCAGGGAGCAATGGTGATAAAGAGGTGCTCCACATTCCCCAGACCTCCAAAACGGGAACCTCACCATTAGATAGAATTTAACGTCATTCCCAGGACATGAAGACCCTCAGCCACCGCCTTCTAGCACTCATATGATAAGAAGGGTTGGGGCTTGCCATAAGGGCAATAGGGTTGGGGCAATCATAGAGGTGCTAGGGCTTGACATGACCAGCCGATTGATCGGAAGTAGCCTCTCCGACCGTCCGTCTAGCCTAAGTAAATAGGTCTATTTGACTCTAACAGGTACTACCACTCGGGGTCTGAGTGGACCTGGGAGTAATGACAATGAAGGGGTATTCCACACTCCCTAGATTTCCAGAATTAGAGCCTCACCATCAGATGCAGTTTAGTGTCTTCTCGTTGTGTGTGTGTGTGTGTGTGTGTAGAGGTTTACCTCTCTGCAGGGGATATTTCTCTCTTTTAGATGGCGGAGTGGCCTATTGTCGGTATCAATCGGACAATGAGGGAGTCTATCCTCTTTTTGTTAGCATTAGACCAGGGAGATTGTTTTGCCGGGATGGGGCACCACACCTACCGTCAGCTCCACATTTTACCGCACAGATCAGATTACCTATCAGTGCTACTCACACGCTGAGTTGGCGGTGACCGGTATCGAACTCAGCACCTTGAGATTCCAAGGCGAGTGCTCTACCGACTAAACTAAACCGGGACCTGCAGGTGATAGAGTCAGCATATCTTAAGGCCCGCCGACAGGACGTTAATTTGCTTGAAGGCTATATACACTTTTTTGAGGTAGAAAAATTAATATTTATCTTTAATTACGTATATAAATAACAAGACTGAATATGAAATCACTTTTTTAAATCCCACCATCACAACCGATGCAGTTTAATGTCACGGGTGCCCCATCGTGGTTTAATGGTTAGAAAGCTAATCTCGCAAGCATTACTACTGAAAAGCGAGTTCGATCCTCGCTAGATGCCCTATACTTGCGACATTGTGTCACATTCTAACCCGTGCCCAGCTATTTTACTCACAGCTGGGTGGGTGGGGGTAGAATAGTTGGATTAATACCAGTACCAGTGGTTACATCCTACTCGTGGCGAACGGGTTGGGTAAAAAATGGCCATTTCATCATGGTGTGATGGTTAGCAAGCTACTCTCGCAGATCCATTACTACTGAAAAGCGAGTTAGATCCTCTCTGGATGCCACATATTAGCGACCTTGAGTCACATCCTGCCCGTGGCGAACGGGTTGGTAAGAAAGGGCATCCCTTTGTAGTGTAATGGTTAGCAAGCTACTCTCGCAGATCCATTACTACTGAAAAGCAAGTTAGATCCTCTCTGGATGCCATATATTTGCAACCTTGGGTTGGGTAAATAGCTAGCCAGGACACTTTCTTTTGGGGGAGGGATCTTACTCCCTGCAGGGGAAACAGTGTATTCTAAACTAGGTACAAATGCACAATATCGTGCAAGAGATAATATCATTAGAATTGCATTGCTATAAATAGCATTAGATATCGGAAACTCCCGAAGTAGCCTAACCCTAATACTAATACTAACCCTAACACAAACCCTAACACTGACCCTAACCCTAACCCTAGCGTCTCAAAGATTTCGGGTATTTCCGTGAAATGTAATAAAATATAATGCTTTTTATTTTTGGTTGTTTTTGTATATAAACCTTTTTCAGGTCATTTAATGCCAAATCAAATCATTTTGATATCAAGTCACTTACAGTACCTGTTGTTGCTTAAATGGTCACCCATCTAAATATTGGCTAATATCTAACAGGTTCATCGCTGCTTAACTTCGGCGATCTAGCGGGAACCATTGCTTAACGCTTTTTATACGTAATCTAATGATATCATCTCTTGTGCATCAGTACCCTAAGCTCTCCCGACAGAAAAATGAAAACCAGTGAGCTCGACTAAGAAAATATAAGTAAATAACAAGCACTATTTTTTTTTTAATTCAATTTTTTCTTTGCACTGAATGACCCAAGGAATGTGACAAAATTTGACCCTTTTAATTTAAGTGCTTTCAAAAAAGATTTTCGGCTTCAGTGGAAGAGAAATAAGAAATTGCGTTACGTGTAAAATAAATAGAATCGAGATGCGGTTATCATCAGTTAGGAAAAGGACCGGGAGAAAACGCAACGCAACGCGCGAACGAAAGAAAATTAACGGGTAACAGGAGGGGGTGGGGTAAATTCGGAGTCAAAGGAAGAGTAAGTAATTTTTTCAGGTGGATGACCCCTAAAAAAAAACCCACAAAAATCTTGTCTGCTTTAGACTCAGCACCTGCAGAGTCTGTAGCGCATACCGTACACACCGTCTCCGTTTGAAGCTGTGCGCTTAAAATATCTCACATCGGGGTATTAATAGCATTCACAAGGAGACTGTTGGATTGAAGTGGAAAT
>CM042140.1:38921892-38924392 GCA_023376005.1 Doryteuthis pealeii | reverse complement strand
ATTTTTTTTGTTTGTTTTTTTTTTGTTTTACGGCATATCAACCTCAGTGGGTCATTTAATGCCGATAAAGTTTTGAAATAAATCAATTCTTAATGGATAATACAATTTTTTTATAAATACATTTTTCTATTTAACCCCTAGATGGGACTTTGATTTTTCGGACTGTTGTCTTCATCTTTAACCGAGCATAGCAATGACCCAATCTCGGAAATCATTTTGAATAGTTTGACTGTTGATCAAACAAGGCGTCGAACAACAGTCAAACTATTCAAAAGGATTTCCAAGGTTGGGTCATTGCTATTCTCGGATAGACAGGGAGCACCTGAGTAAGGCCGAAACGTTGTGTTTTTACATACCACAAGAAAGATGAGGCCAACAGTCCAAAAAATCAAAATTATACACATCAAGCCTCATCTAAAAAAATTCTGACAAAAATTCTGTCAATTTCACATGGTTTGCATTTCTCAGCCACCAAAACTTTAATCACAGAGTTCTGTTTAAGCCTGGAATACTGTGTGTGTTTGATTTGTTTCTATTTTCTATAGCTTTGATATTTTTACAAAATTAGAATAATTTTTGCTATAAACCAATTCCAAACAATGCCGTGTTTATATTTATGGGAAACTTTCTGAAAAGAATTAGTTTGTTGGCACTGTACAATCTTTCTAGTGTTACATAATTCGTGGGTAGTCTACGAATTATGTATGTAAGCTTAGTTAAATTTTGAATTTAAGTTCGTTGAAGATTTAAAATCGGAGGAGGTTGATTGGAAAGTTACCGTTAGCCGTTATAGTTATTATTGGCAGGTAATGACATTTACTTGAACTCCGACTTCCGCCAATGGGAAGGTGTACGAACAGAAATTAAGTTAGTTAAGCAGATTTCGGCCGTTAGTCAGGAGAGGCGCAGAGGTCCTTCGCTCCAAGAATGCCGGCTTCTCACCGCGGTAGAAAACCCTTCTAGGCTTGTTTTTTTTGTAATAAAGAAAAGACGTCTATAAAAACAACAAAGTCTTGCTTATTTATTACAAACAAGAAATGAGTAGAGACGACCTAGCTTAGAAGAAAGCCCAAAGGAGATGGAAGCGACAAGAAGTAAGAACAAGCAAAAAAATAAGAGCCCATCATCTCCTCTACTGTCCAGTCTCTTCCATTCATATACCCGATATGAAAGGGGTATATAACACTACCTCCATTGATTTGACCTTGAGCCGTATTAATTTAGATAATTTTTCGATCATGTTTTTGTCAATAATTCTCAGATGAAGCATTGTAACCATTCAATTATTCTTTAGACTAACATTCTCATATTTCATCATCAGGTCACCCTGGCAGCACGGATATTGTGGACTAGAATATTCCTACCTCCAAGAACTAAGCGCGTCCGTATATGTCTTGCATGCGCGAGGGTGTGTGTGTGTAGTGGATGACTACAGATATTGAACTCGCAACCCCCTCGTCGTGAGGAGTGGCTCGTAGTCAGACTACTGTCACCCCTATTGAATATGCAAATTTCACACGGGTCGGGCAGCGCTGAGTGTGATTAGATCGGATGTAAGATCTTGGGGAGGGCAGTTACCGATTACACTAGGGAACACGATTTTAGTTAAGTTGGATCTTACACTTGTTTTTGACTATTTTTTGGACCTCTGAATGAAAAAATGACACTAGTTTTTATATATCACATCAACTTTTTGAGCTACAGAATACCCTAGATCTTTTCAAAAACCATGAAAATACGGCATCTAAAAAATCTGTGCTTATGTTATGGAATGTTTTAAATATTTATATTTAATGGGAAATAATAAAACATTACACTGTTCATCACAAATTTTGTTGAATTCGATCTGACACTAGTTTTTGACTAACTTTTGGACCCTGTATCCAAATATTACCGTAGTTTTTCTATATTGCATCAACTTTTTAAGTAACAGGATACCCTCGCTTGGTCTCAAAAACCATTAAAATACTACATGTAACAAATTTGTGCTTATTTTAAATTTAAAAAAAATTTCAATGGAAAATAATTAAAAAATTGCTTGATTATAATGTTTGTACAAATTCATCTTGTTCATACAAAGGATATTGTTAATGTAAGTCAAATTGTGTGCAAGGTAAAAAAATTACACATATAGTTTTATTCTAGAGTGTTCAATCTGACAATTTTACTTTATGCTCCATAGTCAGCCATCATATTTACATCCCATACACCTTGATACCATTCCTCCATGAATGTCAAATATTGGTGGAATCATTCACCTTACTCATTGCTGACCACATCAAGGTTTTCCAAGAAGTTGGCAAGATGGAACTTGATGTTGCAATCAAGCATTTTGTGGCTATCCAATTTAAGTGTAATTCTTTGCTTATACATTTCCAAGAATATTCTTGACAAGGTAAAGATCTTGTCAAGAACCTAGCATTCTTTTTGACTTCTGACATTATTCCAATGAAATGTTCATCTTTGATAACTAGCCGAAACTGTAGGGCATCAAACACAC
>CM042140.1:38889392-38914392 GCA_023376005.1 Doryteuthis pealeii | reverse complement strand
CATGACTTTAACCATTACACAACGCGCTTCCTTCACTTTTTATCATATATGTGCTAGAAGGTGCTGGCTGAGGGTGTTAGTGTCCTGGGTATGACGTTAAACGGCATCTAATAGTGAAGTTCCAACTCTGGAACTCTGAAAAGTGTGGAGTACCCTCCATCACCATTATTCCCATGTCCACTCTGACCCGGAGTGGTAGTACCTGATATGGTCTCATCTATGGGTTTAATAGAAAAAAATAATCGAGTTTAAAAAATGTGTTTAGGAAAAGTGTGTTTAAACAAATTGAGTTAAAAGAAACTTGCGTTTTAAAAAATGATTAAACAATTGAGTTAAAAATGTTAAATATCCATCAAGAATAAATGAAACAAAACGTATTCGGCATAAAATAACCCAACAAGGGTTGACATGTCGTAAAATCCAACCGGCTAGTCACGTCAATCCCTAGCATCTATATGATTGTCCCGAGTAGGAGTGCGTGGTGTAATGGTTAAAGTCATGGGAAATGGACTCGTCGCCCCGAGTTCAAATCCTGGACGTGATAATTGCATTTCACTTAGCGCTAATACACTTGGGAAAAGTATGAATTCTACTCTCCCTCCAGCTATGGGTAAATAGTAGGGCAGACCGGGCTCTTTAACCTTGGTTAGGCAACTGGTCTAGGAGAAGGAAAACTCTGAATTCAAACCTGTTAAACTCCGCTTAAGAAATTGACCTTGTGTCACATCCTGCTCGTGCGGAGGGGTTGGTAGATATATATGATTGTCCCGACCCTATTGCTCTTATGGCAAGCCCCACATCTTTTTTTAATCATATATGTGCTAGAAGGCTGTGACCGAGGGTCTTAATGTCCTGGGTATGACGTTAAACTCTATCTGAGGGTGAAATGGTAGTGACTGTTAGGGCCCCATCTATGGGTTAAATATTAAAAATGAGTTAAAGTGTGTCTAAAAAATAGAGTTAAAATATTGAATACCCATCAAGAATGAGTAAAACAAAACGTCTTCGGCATGAAATAATCCAACAAGTGTTGACATGCCGTAGAATCCAACGAACCAACGAACCAGCCAACCAACCAACAAATACACTACGTGATATAAGCTGTCATTTACTAAGCTTGGGCACGCAGCGCCCAGTGAGAATCAAACTCACTAGTAATGGTCTGTTAGCCTACTTCTCTAAACATTACATCACGCGAGGCGCACATGTTATTTACTCAGCTTAATTCAGTTTGGTAGAAAGCCAGAGGTACGGGACACCCGGTGAGAATCGAACTCTCTAGCATAAATCTGTTAGCCTAGCTCTGTAAACATTACATCACGCGAGACGCTCGTTATTTACTCAGCTTAGCCTAGATAAGTACAATGCTAGAAGTATAGGACACCCAGTGAGAATCGAACTCACTAACAATGGTCTGTTAGCCTCTCAACGTAATAAAGTTATCCCGAATTGGTTGGTTGGTTGGTTGGATTTTACGGCATGTCAACCCATTGAGTTATTTCATGTCGAATACGTTTTTGTTTTATTCATTCTTAATGGGTATTCAATTTATTTTTTAAAATTCAATTTTTAAAACGGTTTTTTGAAAACTTATTTTTTTCTATCTAGCTCATAGATGGGATCCTAACATGTACTACCACCTCCGTCTTGAATTGGAAGGATTTGCTTGCTGTTTTATAATTTGTTTAAAGTATTTTCTTAAGATATTAAAATATTCTAATAACAGTTGTGAAGATAATCTCAATCTTTTCTAATAATAAATGCGAATATTAGTGTGCGAGTGTCACACTTTTTCATTGTACCCCTAGAGGCCGTAGCCCAACATATCATATCCTTTTGGGATCAGGCTGACTCCTTGAGCAAATTAAAAATATTCCGGACTGAATCCGGACACGCAATCCTGAAATTTTGGATTCCCAAGTTTTAATTACTGCGATTGTTTTCGGTGATTTTTTTTTGTGAGATGTTTTGCGATGATTTCTTTTTTTTTTTTGTACGATAACAATTTTTATAACTTGGAAATAAATTTGGGTATAATCGAAATTAATTGCAAAATCCAGCGAAATTCATCCATGAAATAATAATTGTTTGTAGGGAAAGTAAGGACCTACGTATATCAAACTGTCTTTAAATTAAGTGACAACAGAAGAATTACTGTTGAACTTTAAAAAGGTAAACTTAAATATTAATGCAATACTTAAATGCAGCAATCAATTTTGAGTTTTTCTGTAGTTTATTGTTGTCTATTGTAGGAGCAAGCTCAATTGCCACCCGATAGGGCGGCTTTTAAGCTAGTATTCTATATTTGTGGTGTCTCTGTCTGTCTGTTCGAAGATGCAATTGAAAACAAAGCCTTGTACCAAGACCAAACAAAACTTTTCTTGGGTAGAATTTTACGAAGAATCCAGCGATGTTACTCATATTTACCCCTGAATTCGTTTGTGGTTACTATGGACCAAATTACCGGCAATGGCATGAGAAAACAAGTAAAATAGGCTGAGGAGAATAACCTCGATAATTTTGCAAATTTAATGAATTAAATCAAACATTCTGTTCATCAGGATCACTTGCATTAATGATAACACTGTTGATATTGCGTCTCACACCCTTTTAAAAAAGTATTATCGTGTTATTGGCAAATGCGGGTTAACATCCACAAATTTCCGTTGTAACACGTTCACAATAAGCACATCAAGCGATAGGTACTGCTATCCAATGGTGAGCACTATGAGATTTAAAAAGTGGATAATTAAATTTAGCCGGATACTATACAAGGTTTCTATGAAGTCCTGCAATAGATTTAAAATGTAACGACAAATATGAGTATATATATACACATTAAATATCACCAGGGCTTGGTTTTTGAGCAAAAATAGAGATTTGATTTATATTCGTGAAGAGGATTAAAAAATAAAATTTAAATGATAACATGGATTTTTTTTTTGCATTTAGTATTTTAAATAGGAGACATAATTTTTTCTTTTCAGAGTGGCTGGATCTAGGCAAGGTCTTTTTTACATAGGGATTTTAATTAGGGCCTCCTGTGAGGATCCAACCCGTGATTCAACAATAATGGATCTGAAAAATTACCCTTTTTGCCCCCCTACTCTACCTAGGCAACGCTGGGTAGCCGCTTCTAGTCTTTTTATAAAGGAAAATTTGCTGAAACCAGCAAAGACCAAAATTCAATAAAATCAACACCCTATTTTTGTATGAGAGGAGGTTAAAAAAAACTTTTACACCTAATTGTCTATGAAAAAGCTAAATAAAAATATAAGGGTATAAATCAATTATATATCCAATAATTAATCAAAATAATGATAAATAAAATAAATTGATAAAGGAGAAAAACATAAAAGCAAACATTCAAAAAAAATAAAACTACAATAGTTGAACTTTCATTTGGTTTTTACTAAATGATTCTATCATTTTTACAACGTGAGTTATTAAGTTTTCAATTTATGAACACCCTTTATAACCTAGGTATAGTCGAGAAGATCCAGCTAGTATATACAGGGTGTCCATAAAGTCTCTTTAGATAGTTCACCAGATCTCACCCCCCCCCACTGGATTTTTTCTGTGGGGTTATGCTAAAGATATTGTGCATCGAATAATGATGTGGGACATCACTGATCTAGAGCAATGATCTTCACTGATGCTATTGCGGCCATTGATGAGGCTTTGCTACAGTGAACATAGCAAGAATTTGAGTACCGTCTTAATGTGTTTCGTACAACCAATTGTGCCAATGTAAAGGGGTATGTAGATCTGGCCCACGCAAGGGTCCAGTGGCTTCGGCCCTGGGTCTTTACAAGTTAATAGCGTCGATCCCAGGGGCTACCCCCCCAGGCAATACCTGCCCCCTCGATTTAAAGGGGCTGGGCTGGGTTTATTGCCCAGCGCCTGAGGCGCCCCCTTGAGGGGGAATGCCGACGGGATCGACGCAATTTTTCACCTGCCACCCATGAGCTTCGGTTTGTGGGTGGTCCTACGTTAATAGGGCCTTGTGCCTAACCCGTACAAGTGGGGTACGAGGTAAATACAATGTAAAGGGGTATTAAAAGAGGCAAATAAACTTCAATATCTACTCCTCATATATATATATATATATATATATATATATATATATATTAAAATTCGTGTTCCTTAATTGTACGACCGTTATGATTTTGCAACACCCTCTGGTTAAATATGAGACCGCCCAAATCGTCCAAAATGAAATGCAAAAATGTCAATTCTGATTATGTGCTCTTGCTTATCCACAGAATTCTTATTTCTTATGAGTGTTGTCACCTCAGCTAAATAATGAACATTCCCCTCTTTTAAGAACATGCCACACATAAAAATATTAGATAGAAAGAAAGAAAGAAAGAAAGAAAGAAAGAAAGAAAGAGAATAGGGGAATGCTAATCTGTTTCAATTGAACATAATGAAAAAATGACAAGAAGAAAGAAAAGAAAGAAAGAGTGAAAGAGTGTTAAATGAAGATTATTATACTTTTTACCTATTGAACTATTTAGCAATAGCTCTTAAATAAACATATCAAACGTTGTAATAATTAAATTATTATTATACTGTGGTATATCTACAGGTCCTACTAGTTCTGTAATAATTTCCACATATTTGCTTTAGTAATACATTTTTAAAGTTATTTATATTTTTGCTTGAAGGCAATTATAAATGCATGTATCGCATAAAATTCGATAATTATAGAAAATAATCTTGACAAGTAAATCCCGCAAAGGATGGCTCGCTGTGCAGAACACCGTACAGACTGTTTCGACTTTATTAAGTCTCTTCAGCGATGTATTAGTATACATCGCTGAAGAGACTTAATAAAGTCGAAACAGTCTGTACGGTGTTCTGCACAGCGAGCCATCCTTTGCGGGATTTACTTGTCAAGATTATTTTCTATAATTATCGAATTTTATGCGATACATGCATTTATAATTGCCTTCAAGCAAAAATATAAATAATTTATTCAACAATGCTTCTATGAAAACAAACATCCAAAAATCTTATTTTTAAAGTTGTAAAGAGATTTTATGGACACCTTGTATATAAAGTTGGTTATCTGTCTGTGTAGACATTTTAGGTCAAAATTATTACATCAAATAACTGTTGTCTACATCAGTCAGCTGTCGACTACTTATCATTTGTGTATAGCAACATATGGGCCAATATAGCGGGTATTAACGGGTGTAACTAATTTGCATATTTAGCTTGAATAATCAAATTGTGTCAAATGACCATATTTTCTTATTAATTTTCAATGTAGTATTTTGTTATTATTATAAATAAGCTATTATAAGCTTTGTTGATGACTTTTATAATTAAATGGCTTAAGTTATTCAAATAAAGTCATTTTCGACTCTGAAACTAATGTCGACTTTAACCATTGGATCACAGATTTGGTCTAGAAACGGAAGTAAGCTACAATTTTATTTCTATATTAGTATGCTTTGAAAAATCTGGCGCACCTAACTAAAATCATTTATTCATGTTCATTAGTTATAAGTTAAAGTGAAGTCAGCTTATATATATATATATATATATATATATATATAAAGTCGTCGGGGCGGCCTAAAGTCGGTATCAGCCAATCAGCGAGGGAGTCTATCCCCTTTTCACTAGCGCTAGACAAAGGAGATTGTTTTTGCATCTGAGGTGGTGCGCCAAACCTACCATCAGTTCCTTACTTTACCGCACAGATCCCTGTGCTACTCATACGCTGAGTTGGCGAGGACCGGGATCGAACTTGGAACCTTGTAGTTTCTAGCCGAACGCTCTACCGACTGAGCTAACCCGGCCCCAGACACACACACACACACACACACACACACACATATATATATATATATATATATGTGTGTGTGTGTGTGTGTGTGTGTGTGTGTGTGTGTGATTGATAAATGAAAGGCTTAAATATCGGTCATGTTGGTGGTTATAAATTTATTTCAACCAAAATCAGCCTGCATTAGACAGCCATACAATTGAGAAATTGAACAAATGAAGGATAATTTCAAATTTCGCGAAAATTACTGATACTTATCAATCATATAAATATTGCTATGTATACAAATTATCATACACTGAGCACTTCAGATAAACCACCTAATTTATAATATATATATATATATATATATATATATATATATATATATATATATATATATATGAAGTTAAGTAAACAAACAAATGTGTTTATTTCTTATATGGCTTTAAGCTGACAATTTTTGGAGGATATGTGCTTAATTGAAGTCATACCTAATTTTGAAAATTAATTAGTTCATAATTAATGAATTTAGGCGGGCTAACTAATTAATTTTCAAAATTAGGTATGACTTCAATTAAGCACATATCCTCCAAATATATATATATATATATATATATATATATATATATATATATATATATGTATATATTAAAATGTATCCTGAATAGAATTATTCCCATTACCAACTTATGTGAGAAACCTTTTTTTCATAGCGTGTATTTTCTCGGCGATTTCGGACATTTCATCTGATTCTCTTTCCATCTACAAGAAGCCGCATCTGCAAACCAACCAGAGGCTGGTCTAAGGCACAACGGTACACCGTAACAAAATCTTGCAACCTTGATTTCTCCGCCACTTTTATTTGACTCTTTACAGACCAAAGCTGAGCTAAGAAAACACATTAATGTGTACTAGCAGGTCCCGTGGATATACCACAGTATGATAATTTAATCTTTACAACGTTTGATATGTTTTCTTAAGAGCTATTGCGAAATAGTTCAATATGTAAAGAGTATAATAATCTTCATTTAACTCTCTCTCACTCTTTTTTTATTTTGTTCCTTTTTTTCATCTTTTCATTATGTTCGATTGAAACAGATTAGCGTTACCACTTTCGCGCGCTCAGCCCCCCTTCTATCTTTCACCTACTCTCTTTCTTTCTTTCTTGTTATATTTTTTTGTGTAGCGTGTCTTTTTCTTCTCTTTCTTTGTATATAATAAAACAGAATGGTCCATTATTTAGCAGAGATGACGAGACTCTTAAGAAATAATAATTACTGGATAAGCAAAATCAGATAATCAGGATTTACATTTTTGCATTCCATCTTGGACGATTTAGACGGTTTTATTTTTTTTTTAACCAGAGGGCGTTGCAAGATGATAACAGTCGTACTTTTAAGGAACACGAGTATTAATATATAAATGAATATCTGATAGGAGATTATGTACACTTTTTATCCAGAAAAATAAATATTTATTTTTGATTACTTACATAAATAACAAGACCGGACAGGAAATGACTTCTTATTATCACTTCTACTCCATCACAACCAGCACACACGTTTTTAAGGCCAAAAAGACATATCATTGCTCACAATCTGTCTTTGACCATCGACAGTATTTTCTTAATGGTGCGTTCAAGCTATGTGCCAAGTTAGTTGTCATATGAAATATAATATGAGATATCGGGGATTGGCTGGCATGATCGTAATTTCTGATGGGCGAATTAGATTCGGAGATTTTATGAGCTCTTGTGTTGACAAGTCTTCCAAGTGACATCTAAGACTTCAATTTTAATTTTTTTATCGTCTTTCTTTGTTCTTTCTTTAAAATTTTTAAAATTCTATTACGGGGATATTCTTGAACTCTTACATACCAGCTTTTGCTCATTCCAGGTAAGTTCAATAATAATATTGTACTAATAATAGGTAACAGTTGGTTGGTTGGTTGGTTGGTTTGCTTTTACGGCATGCCAACCCTTGTTGGGTTATTTTATGCCGAAGAGGTTTTATTTTATTCATTCTTGATGGGTACTCAAATTTTTTAAAAACTCAACATTTTTTAAATACATTTTTAAACTCATCTTTTCTACTTAGCCCTTACATGGGACACCAAAAGGAAATACCAATCCAGGTCAGAGTGGACCTGGGAGCAATGGTGATGAAGGTGTACTCCACATTCACGAAATCTCCAGAATTGGAACCTCACCATCAGATAGAGTTTAACGTCTTACCTAGAACAATAGGACCCTCAGCCACCACCTTATAGCACATATATGATAAAAAGGGTTAGTGTTTGCCATAAGGCCAATAGAATTGGGACAATCATGACTCGTACATACCAGATTTTGCACATTCCAGGTAGGTTCCCGTAAGTAAAAAAAGGAAAAGTCTTCGGGGCAGCCTAAAGTCGGTATCAGCCAATCAACGAGGGAGTCTATCCCCTTTTCACTAGCGCTAGACCAAGTAGATTGTTTTCGCGTCTGAGACGGAGCACCACACCTACCACCAGCTCCTTACTTTACCACACAGATCCCTGTGCTACTCATACGCTGAGTTAGCGATGGCCGATATCGAACTAGGAACCTTGTAGTTTCTAGCCGAACGCTCTACCGACTGAGCTAACCCGATAGGTAACAGTAGCTTTTTACGTACCGTATTGATACGGCCATATCCAGACTGTACATAAAAGCTAGTTAATCTACACATTAATACTCGTGTTTCTTAAATGTACAACCGTTATCATCTTGCAACATTCTCTGGTTAAAAATGAGACCGTCCAAATCGTCCAAGATGAAATGCAAAAATGTAAATCCTGATTATCTGGTATTGTTTATTCGCCGAATATATATATATATATATATATATATATATATATATATATATATATATGAGACTACGTAAAAATGTATACATCATGAAAGAGGAAAATTTCTTAAAAAGAAAGTTAGGGAACACTTATGATTAGATATATAATCTAAATGATATTATTCTTTTTTTCGATCAATTCTCATCGGAGAAATTCATTGATAGATGTTTGGACGTAATATCAGAATTGTTGTAGAAAAAGTCATTTTTTTTATTTTCCCCCTTTTCAACAGGAAAGAGAAATAAGAAAATTACGAACCGTGCGGGGGTGGGGATTGAAAGTTTCTGGTGGCACCACACGAAAGGTTGAGGCTTGAGGTATCAAAAAGAAGCAGTTTGTGGAACAGTTTTTGTGTACACAGGACTGGGTGGATTCTAGAGATGTACAGAGACTCAAGTACTTGGAGCTGAAGTTCACTGCTGTAAACACTAAGGATGGAAAACATGGCTGGGTGGTATGCCCGAGCACATGTGGGGTTACTTAATAAGTGATGTGCAATGGCAGAGGAAGAGTTTTTATCGGCCGTAATATATATATATATATATATATATATATATATATATATATATAGGAAGACCCAACATGTACATGCAGAAGTAAAGAAGACTGTCCTTTACAACAAAGATGCAACACAGAATCCATAATATACCAGGCAACAATTAAGACAAACTACAAACCAATCGGCAACCATCGAAAACTACATAGGGATGGTGCAGGGTAACTTTAAACAACGCTACTATAACCATTTAACATCCTTCAAACACGAAAATAAAAGGAACGTGACAGCGATATCCAACAAAGTATGGCAGTATAAAAAACAGGAAAAACAATTTAAAATAGAATGGAAAATACTAGACCAATCGAAGCCATACATAAATGGGTAAAAAAAATGCTCATTATGCACGACAGAAAAATTCCGTATTCTTCAAGGAATAAACTCCGAACACAATTTCCTAAATAACAAAACAGAAATTTTTAGGGCATGCCCACACCGAAAATTTTTTTAAAATATGTAATTGGACTAACCAAAACCTCAGACCGCCATAATTAAGAATTCACATATAAATAAACACACACAAACTAAAATAAAAATAGAATAAAAATAACAAAATAAAAACGGAAAAATTTAAAATCATCATTAAAACACGAGACCCAATGACGACAAATAGTGATGCCGGTGAATGACGAAAGCAAAATGCAAGAACGAATAACGGATCACGTAAACACGAGCCAAAAGTTTAAAAACTGTCCATTTTTTTCAAAAGTTAACGTCTCTGACGACGAATAACACCGAAAAAGTGATATTCAGAAACCAATGGTTAGACAGACTTCATTTGTATTAGTTAATATCAATATATATATATATATATATATATATATATATATATATATATATTCGATAGGGCGAGAGTTGAATCACAGGATCATTTAGTAGAGGAATGAATATATCCTAGCTAAGTAGAAGGAGAAAGCAGTGCCATAAGGAAGAACTAATGATTACAAGTTGTAAAATTTCCGAGGGAGGATACCGAACGTGAGAAGTAAGCAATGGAAAGAGTATACACCGTGGGGATGTTCGAATTACCTGGAAGTTTGTCGAATGAGAAAGTTATTGAAGACAAGGAGATTTTATTTTAAATAAGACACCAAAAAGCTTGGAAATGTTTAGTGATGGAAATCTTATATTGACACTACGTTCAGTTTGTCACGAAGTGTTGCATGTTTTCAACTGTTCAGAAATAGTGTCCAGGGAGCTGAGTTTGGATTTTTGGTTGGCTGGTTGGTTGGTTGGATTTTACAGCATGTCAGCCCCAGTTGGGTTATTTTATGCCGAGGGCATTTTATTTATTCTTGATGGGTATTCAATTTTTTTAAACACATTTTTCCAAACTCATTTTTTCTATTAAATTCTTCGATGGGACCCTAACAGGTACTACCAATCCAGATCGGGGTGACCCTGAGAGTAATGGTAATAAAGGGGTATTCCACATTCCCCAGATCTCCAAAATTGGTACTTCACTATCAGATAGAGTTTAAGGTCATATCCATGACATTAAACCCGCAGCCACCGCATTCTAGCAAATATATGATAAAAAGAGTTAGGGCTTGCGATGTGAGCAATAGAGTTGGGATAATCATATAGGTGCTAGGGCTTGATGTCACCAGCCGATTTATTGGAGGGGTTGGATTTTGGGGAACATGGAATACTCGCAAGCACTCAGGTCAGGGAAGTAAGGGGGATGTTGTACCACAAGAATATTCATTTGGGCCAAATACTTGATTACAGAGAGTGAGTAATAGAAAGTAAGTAAAGTAAAGTCGTCGGGGAGGGGGGGCTAAAGTCGGTATCAGTCAATCAGCGAGGGAGTCTATCCCCTTTTCAATAGCGCTAGACCAAGGAGATTGTTTTGGCGTCTGAGGTGGAGCGCCACACCTACCATCAGCTCCTTACTTTACCGCACAGATTCCTGTGCTACTCATACGCTGAGTTGGCGAGGACCGGTATCGAACTAGGAACCTTGTGGTTTCTAGCCGAACGCTCTACCGATTGAGCTAACCCGGCCCCATTTTTATAGTAAAGAAGTAATGAGATTTTTTAAAAATTTCTGGTTAACAACCTTGACTGAAAAAATAATTCTTATTACTTTGTATGTATTTACCAACCCCGATGTGACACAAGGTCAATTTCTTAAGCAGAGTTTAACAGGTTGGAATTCAGAGATTCTCTTATCCTAGATCAATAAATTGTGCTATAAATACTATTAGAAAAGAAAAGAAAAGCAAAATTCAATATTTTATCACATTTAAAGAAATAGCAGACATTTTCTTTGATTTTCTATTCATGTGTGTATTTTCTGTCATCTCAGGTACACCTTTCCAATGCCAACATATTATAATGCAAATCAAATTTCTTCATCTCAAAGTACACAATCCGCATAAATATGTTTTCAAATCTAACTCTTCTCACATTATGAAAAAAAAAAAAAATTCCCGTATTCTCTTGTGTGGGTCAATCTATATAATACTCATGCTCCTTAATTGTACGGCCGTTATCCTCTTAAAACGCCCTTTGGTTAAAAATGAGACCATTCAAATCGTCCAAGATCAAATGCGAAAATGTAAATCCTGATTATCTGGTGTTACTTATACGCCAAATTCTTATTTCTTGTGAGTGTTGTGACCTAAGCTAAATAATGGACCATTCCGTTTTTTTGTTATAAAGAAAGAAAGGTAAGAAAAAGAACATGCTACACAGAAAAAATATAAGAAAGTAAGAAAGAGAGTAGGGGAAGAATAGAGAGGGGGTGAGCGTAAGGATGTGATAAAGATAATATGTTTCAATCGAACATAATGAAAAGATGAGAGAGAGAGAGAGAGAGAGAGAGAGAGAGAGAGAGAGAGAGAGAGAGAGAGAGAGAGAGAGAGAGAGTTAAATCAAGATTATTATACTTTTTACATATTGAACTATTTTCAATAGCCCTTAACTAAATATATCAAACGTTGGGTTTATTAAATTATCATACAGTGGTATATCCACAGGTCATGCTAGTTTTCTATAATCTCAGTAATTCCCCTATCACATTAAAACAAGCCAGATTCCACTAACGTTCTTAGGTTGTGACACTAAGTCAATTTTTAAGGGAAATTTAGCAGGTTTGAATTCAGAGTTTTCCTTCTCATAGATAGGTTGCCATAACAAGAGCCCAGTCCTCCTTACTAGCTGGATGATCAAAAATTGGATTCATACCTTTCTCAAGAGTTTAAGCCTAATGTAAAATGCAACCCGCCTCGTCCAGGACTTGAACTCATATCGCCGTGTCCATTTCCTACGACGATAACCATTACACACGGACGCCTCCTGCCATAGATCACAACTTTGTTGTAAGTAGCAGTAGATCCTCCGTTGTTGTAAGTAGCATGTGTAGAGGATGGGGATCCCCTACTCCTGCTACTTACAACAGAGCATAGAATAAAAAAAAATTCTTATCAAACACTGTAACAATTATAGAGTTCCTATATATATATATATATATATATATATTATATATATATATATATATATATATTTACCAACCCCTTCGCACAAGCAGGATGCGACAAGGTCAATTTCTCAAGCGGAGTTTAACAGGTCTGAATTCAGAGTTTTCCTTCTAGACTGGTTGCCTAGCCATGGTTAAAGAGTCCAGTCTGCCCTGCTATTTACCCATAACTGGAGGGAGAATTGGATTCATACCTTTCCCAAGGGTATTAGCGTCATGTGAAATGCCAACAGCTTCGTCTAGGAATTGAACTCGGGTTGACGAGTTCGTTTCCTGCGACTTTAACCATTAGTCCGCGTGCCTCCATAAAGTTCCTATGTGGCACCTATACAAGCTACATACTTCAAAAATCAATTATATTCTACTTTTGTAACTGAGTAGTGACTCAGACCATAATGCACACACTGCCATCTGTATGTTAATAAAAGACTTATTTAATACCAGGGTGTTCAACATGTAGGTGATTGGGGGTGATTTTAAGGGAGCAATAATTTTATTTGGAGAAAACCATTAAAGGATATTTTAAGTAATCTAATTTGATTTTAACAATCTTAAAACATTAATTTTAAGGGAATATAACGTTTTCATATTTAAAACAAAAAGTAATTACAAATCTAATCTATAACTATTTCCGCCCTGTCGGCTGGGGCGTTAGAATGCACCGACTGCACCTCTGCAGAGGGGTAAGACTCCCCCAATGGGGCCACCTGTTGGCCGTGGGTGGCGACCCGTGATGCCTAAGGATAGAACCCAGGAGGTTGAGCAGTACTCATCCTCCTGCAATACTCCACTTTGGCCCTATCTTGGGCTAGACGGGCGGTCGGAGAGGCCCCCTCCGATCAATCGGCTGGTCACGTCAAGCCCTAGCACCTATATGATTTTCCCAACCCTATTGCCCTTATGGCAAGCCCCAACCCCTTTTTATCATATGGGTGTCAGAAGGCGGTGGCTGCGGGTCTACATGTCCTGGGAATGACGTTAAACTCTATCTGATGGTGAGGTTCCAGTTCCGGAGGTTTGGGGAATGTGGAGCACCCCTTCATCACCATTGCTCCCTGGTCCACTCTAACCCTGAGTGGTAGTACCTGTTAGGGTCCAATCTATGGGTTAAATAGAAAAATGTATTTATAAAAAAATTGTATTATCCATTAAGAATTGATTTATTTCAAAACTTTATCGGCATTAAATGACCCACTGAGGTTGATATGCCGTAAAACAAAACAAACCAAACCAAATCTATAACTATTCATAAAATATATCAAAGTGAGCAGTACGAAATCAAGGTTGAAAATATAAAAACAAACAGATTCAGTGTTGTGGGGTTTTAAGGGGTCAAATAAGAACAAAACGACGGGTAACAAATGTAGGAAAATATATTAACAAAAGAGTAGACAATTACAGTACAGAGAAATGGGAAATACGTCCGACAATAGAGTTATGAGCTGACTCGCATTGGCTTACTCTACAAGCCATAATTGTCCCTGTTACTTATAGTAACCGTCGGCGCATTCCATTAGTCTATAGGGTATATCACCTATAACATGCAGTTTGAGCCAATATTCTCTGACAAGTAATTGAAAGAGGCACTTTCACTTTTTAACACATACAGGGCTTTTACCGGAACAGATACAGCCCCCCCCCACACACATTCAACAGCACAGACAACAGAAAGAACAGTCAGTCTATCTTAAACTTTTGAAAAAGAGGGATGTACTTCGAAACATTGATAAATGAATAAGATTAAGAACACAATATTCATCATTTTGTTTCTGATCTTCATTTTTTTCATATATATATATATATATATATATATATATATTGCGGTTTGCAATACATAGGCAGAACTAATCAGATTGGACGCTCGAATTAAACAGCATTAGAAATGGAAATGTTGGTCTAAATGATTTACTGAGGAATACTTATGGTTCCTTCATCGACGAACACCTAATAGATAGCGGTAGTTGCGCCAATTCATTTAGTGTTGACTGGTTCTCTGTTGAGAGCAAGTCGCACTCTTTTTACCATCTAAAAATTTTAGAGACCTTATATATTCTGACCAGTAAGCCAGCTCTTTACAAACAAAGCGAGGGCTTACTCGATTTGAATATCATAACTACATACTCTCTCATCCTCCCCCCTTTTAAGGAGAAAAGAAAATAATTTTTCCCTTTCTTTTAATGTTTTTTTTTCTTCTTTCTTACTCGTCCCATTTGCTCGTTTTAATCGTTCTTGGTTAACTCCATTATCCTCGATATTTAGCGAGGATCGAAACTAGTCAGCTTGCTCACTCGTTTCTTTTTTGTTTCTCTTTCGTCATTCCCCCTTCTAATAGTAATTTTTTTCAGTAATGATGCAAATATTCGGTCTTTTTAAAGCTTTAATATATATATATATATATATATATATATATATATATATATATATATAATATATATATATATATATATAAACAAATTTTTTTTGTGATGAAACAAAGAAAATACAGTGCTCAATCACAAATTGTGAGAGCTAATATTTATTTAATTTGCAGAGTTTTCACAGATCAATGTTCATTATAAACAGCTACCCAGGTTTCATGCCAAGGGGCAATCATCAGGCCGTTGAGTAAGATCCCATGGTGTTTGTTGAAGATCTTTACTCAATGTCACATTCTGGACCGCAAATAAACCAGAATGTGACATTGAGTAAAGATCTTCAACAAACACCATGGGATCTTACTCGACGGCCTGATGATTGCCCCTTGGCATGAAACCTGGGTAGCTGTTTATAATGAACATTGATCTGTGAAAACTCTGCAAATTAATATATATATATATATATATATATTATATATATATATATATATGTGTGTGTGTGTGTGTATATATATATATATATAATGGATAAAAGTAACCTACTCGAGTTTCATCGTCTGATTCGTCAGGGTTACATCCGTTGAATTAATCGATTTTTCGATTAATCTCAGTTGGTACAATACATGCCCGTTGGAATGGGACTTATTTTTTTATAGACGAACGCTTGTTTATATTTTCAAAAATTCATCGTCCTATTTGTTTTTTCTCAGTCTTAACCCTTGGATACTGTGCGCTTCCAGCGATCGTACTCGTACCCACCGGTAAGCTACTACTTATACTTTAATACACACACACACACACACACACACACACACACATATATATATATATATATATATATATATATATATATATATATATATATATATATATATATATATATATATATATAATGTTTGAGGCTCCTAGGATAGTGCCTGAAGACGAATTTGGCCGAAGCAAATAACGATATCAAAAAGAAAAAAAAATCTAAAAAAAGAGAATGTATTCATAATTCCAAGAATTATAGGTATTTTTTCAATGCCACATACACGACCGCACATATACAAACATAAGTAAAAAGGATTAAGTTGGGGACAGGGCGACATAAGTTTGTTTGAATTAAGGATATGTGGTGTCTTCTTTTTTTCTTCTCTTAATGGTCTTTTCTTTCTTGATTTTGTTATTTGAGAATGACAGTTGTCTCATTACAATACGAAGCTATGACACCGTTGACCGCAAAAAATGGGTGTTTGGATTTATTCATTGTTATTCGAGCTTCATGTAAAGATGGCCAAGTGAATTGAATTACAGCGAAGATATTCAGGTTTTTTTTTCAAATACTGTCTTCTATTTATACGTCTATTTCAGTCTTTTCATCTCTCTCTCTCTCTATCTATCTATCTATCTATCATATTCGACGCATATCAGATAGATAGATAGATGGATATCTATCTATCTATCTATCTATCTATCTATCTATCTATCTATCTGAATGTAATACCGCATATATAGCGATGTCTATGTTTCTCTCTCTCCCCCCTCTCTCTCTCTATCTATCTCTCAATTAGTGCACATCTATCTATCTATCTATCTATCTATCTATTTCAGTCTGTTAATTCCCATCTCTCACACAGGTCTATCTACCTTAGAATCATTACTAACATCAACTAATATAGTGATTTACCTATATATATATATATATATATATATATAGTCATTTGGAGTGTATTATTTTTTAGCATAGTGGTTTATATATATATATATATATATATATAATATATATATATATATATTAGTATATTAATGCAAAACAAAACTACTAAATGTCATCAAAAATTAAACAAAATTGAACCTACAATTGAATTTACATTCGAAGAAGAAACAAACAACTCACTTCTCTTCAAAGAGATTTCATTAATTCAAAACAATAATGATTTAAAATATACATGTATTTCTCAGTGCGCATGTATATGTATGTATGTATGTATGTGCTTGTCTATTAATGTAAATGTGGTGTGGTGTGTGTGTGTGTGTGTGTGTGTGTGTGTGTGTGTGTGCATGATTGTATTTTTGTGTCCTTTGAATTGTGCACAAACTTTTGATATTACTGAATTTCATTAACTGTCACATATTTCTAATATCACCACCTTTGACTCTGTGAAGATTTTAAGAAATGTTTAAAATTCATGTTCGCTACTTCTAACACACTTCTCTACCCGGCCTGTCAAACCCTCAAAAAATCTTTTAATTTAAATATTTTTTAATAATGATCTCTTAAAAAAAAAACTCTCTAAAAACAATTTTTTCAAACAAGAAATTTTCTCCTGACGATGACCTAAGGTTGAAACTAGTTGAGAATAATAAACATAAAAGAAATATTCTTGTTTGTCTTATCACCTTTTGTTCATTATATATATATATATATATATATATATATATATATATATATATATATATATATATATATGAAGTGAACAAACAATGCGTTTGAAATGGCGAAGGCCGACAATTTTTGGGAGATTATGTGCTGAATTAAAGTCATACCTAATTTGTTAATTAATTAATTATAATTAAATGAATTAGGCGTGCATATCGGTTAAATGTAAAGCGTAAACAAATGGAGAAAAAGTCGATCTCTGTATGTACATTTCAGCCCATTAGGCAGTTCTTTGTGCGTGATTTGAACCCTACCTGTCAGGCGGACACTCGAACTATTACACCAGCAGGCTTCCCCAGAATTTCTCGTTTATTTTAAACTGATATTTATTGCGCATTTTTTGGGTGACTTATAGCACGACAGTATGAAGTGAACAAACAGTGCGTTTGAAATGGCGAAGGCCGATATATATATATATATATATATATATATATATATATATATATGAGTGAGGGTAGCGAAGACATAAAACGGCACTTGGTAACTTTCAGTTTCTCACTTAAGCCATTTTCTAGCCCAGTGCACGTTTGAAAATCGCATAGGATAGAAGGGCCGTTGACTTTATCTTCGCTACCCTAATTTAGATATATGCCGTATTAATGATGTTAAACCCTCTTTACTTTATATCATATTGATATATGCCGTATTAATAATATTAAACCCTCTTTACGTTATATCATATAGATATATGCCGTATTAATGATATTAAACCCTATTTACTTTATATCATATAGATATACCGCCCTGTCGGCTGGGGCGTTAGAATGCACCGACTGCACCTCTGCAGAGGGGTAAGACTCCCCCAATGGGGCCACCTGTTGGCCGTGGGTGGCGACCCATGATGCTTAAGGATAGAGCCCAGGAGGATGAGCAATTCATGACATGCAATACTCCACTTTGGCCCTATCTTGGGCTAGACGGGCGGTCGGAGAGAACCACTCCGATCAATCGGCTGGTCACGTCAAGCCCTAGCACCTATATGATTTTCCCAACCCTATTACCCTTATGGCAAGACCCAACCCCTTTTTATCATATGGGTGCTAGAAGGCGGTGGCTGCGGGTCTACATGTCCTGGGAATGACGTTAAACTCTATCTGATGGTGTGGTTCCAGTTTTGGAGGTTTGGGAAATGTGGAGCACCCCATTCATCACCATTGCCCCCTGGTCCACTCTGACCCGGAGTGGTAGTACCTGTTAGGGTCCCATCTATGGGTTAAATAGAAAAATGTATTTATAAAAAATTGTATTATCCATTAAGAATTGATTTATTTCAAAACTTTATCGGCATTAAATGACCCACTGAGGTTGATATGCCGTAAAACAAACCAAACCAAACCAAACTCATATAGATATATGCCGTATTAATGATATTAAACCCTCTTTACTTTATATCAAACTATATTATCAATACTAAAATTATCATATATATATGTGTGTGTGTGTGTGTGTGCGCACGCGCGTGTATATTTTAAATGTAGAAGGCGTTACAATTATTAATCAATTATTGTTATTAACAATTACAAAAGTGCATAATGTAATTAATTATTTTGTTTCTTGTTAAAAAAAACCATGTATCATGTATCAGCAGCTAATCTAGCAAATTTAGTGGATCAAGTCATAGTTAAATTCTGAAATTTCTAAAATAAGACACAATGGACTACGCATATTTGTAATGTCATATAATACACTAGACTAATCCTGGGGGAATTACTGCGCTGAAGAACTCACTGGAACGTAGCAATGAGTCCAAAAGAGGAATTATAATCTGTTAAACAATCACGACTTTGCACCCAATAAACAGCAAAGTTTCGTACTGCTTCCTCTTGTTGTAATGGTGATTATGCTGCACTTGTAAATTTTGATTTGCAAGTTCAATCCTAACTGAGAGCCTAATATATTGGTCGTGTCTCAAAATAAAAAAAAATTCGTAAGTAAATTTTGGGCTTCAAGTCTAATAATATTAACTGTTGCATTTTTTATTGTTAAATCAAGTCCAATATTTTGTTAAATCAAGTCCCTTGTTAAATCAAGTCCAATATTTGTTAAATAAGTCAATTTTGTTAAATCCAATATTTTGTTAAATCAGTCCAATATTTTGTTAAATCAAGTCCAATATTTTGTTAAATCAAGTCCAATATCTTGTTAAATCAAGTCCAATATCTTGTTAAATCAAGTCCAATATTTTGTTAAATCAAGTCCAATATTTTGTTAAATCAAGTCCAATAATTTTGTTAAATCAAGTCCAATATTTTGTTAAATCAAGTCCAATATTTTGTTAAATCAAGTCCAATATTTTGTTAAATCCAATAATTTTGAACTGACAAAAAGATTTTTCAATTGTAGTTTTTTTTATTCATGTATATAATTGCTTTTGACAAGTCAGCCTACCAGGAGTTATTTCATGCCTTGAGGTTAGGAAACCGTAATTGTACTGCTTCCTCTTATAATCGTGATTACGCTGCATTTGCAAATTATGATTTGCGAGTTCGATCCTAGCTGAGAGCCTAATATATTGGTCGTGTCAAAAAACTAAAAAAAAAAAATTCGTAAGTAACAAAAGATAGAAAAACTAATAATGGGTGGATTTAATTAGATCTAGGTGAGTTTCTTTTACCGGGGTTAGATAGATATATTGGAATCTCAGTAAATTGTAACTAGTGGGTGTCATATGCATTTCTTCCTTCGGTTTCTAACTCATATAATTCCTGTATAATTCCTATCTTCCTTGGAACTTCTGTTGTATATACTAGCATGAATATGCACACTCTGGGCGTAAGTATTTAAGTTTTAATGTAATGAAATATATTAAGTTTGAAAGACTAACGAAATTCAATAAGAACGCATATAAAAAGATTACATTAATTTTAATCATATCTTAATTGTTTTATATATAAAAATCATTCATAGGATTGATTTTAGTACGTTGAAGAATAAAACAATAATATTAGAAATCAATAACATCAAGTAATTATTTATCAAACCCGGTTTTGTTAAAAAAATGATGCAAATTAACCACACCATATATTATGTAAACCTTTATTTCTTAATGATATATAAGACACATTGCAGGATTTTAAACGCAATAATAACATGAGCTGTTTTGAGGCAAATCTAACTCAGATTTTCATAAAGACATTTTTAATAAGTAAGATTTATTCAATGTATCAATGATTTTGAATTTAAATCAAATACTCATTGAATAACTTCCGCAATTCCTGAGGATATTGAAACGTAAGCAGTGGCGTAGTTTTGGATACAGACAGTCACAGAATATCCATTATAATAAGATATTTGTTGCTTCTTTTTGCTTTGGTTTTCTTTTCTAACTTGGCGTTAGCCACTTTGTTTATAAAAGCCTTCCTAAAGGTTTATTCTAGTTTTGCTGGGGTAGTTACAATTTACTGCGATCCCAATAAAGTTTCAACATGAATTTGATAAACAAGGATTATACATGACTAGCAGAGCTACTCGACGTTGCCTGAGATTTCAAAAGTTAAAAATAAATCTCTCATCTATATTTATATATAAACCAATAAAAAATCTCTTTCTATATATTTGTTTTATTATCTTTTATTCTTTATGTATTCTTGTTTTTAAATTGTTTATTTTTATCATTATTCTTGTTTGTATTTTTTACTTTTATTTGTCATTTATTCTATGTTAATTAGATATTAGGTGAGGTTTTCTACAGATGTCAGATAAATATATTGGAATCACATTAAATGGTAAATACTCCATTGGCGGGGCTTAGAACACACACACACACACACACACACACACACACACACACACACACACACACACACACAAATAGCCATCATATTTTTAATGTATTTATAACATGATAAATTTGTATAGAACATCTTGTTGTGGTAGATATTTACCTAACCCGTTCGACACGGATAGGATGTGACACAAGGTTGAAAATATGAGTCACCCGGCAAGGAATGAACTCGGTAGCAATGGATCTGGGATACTAGCTTGCTAACCATCACACCACGATAGAATGCCCTTGGGCATTTCGTTGTAGTAAAATGGTTAGCAAGTTAGAATTGCAGATCAATGAGTAATGAGTTCGATCCCAATTCAGGGCCTCATACTCGCAGCTTTGTGCCAAATATAAGCCATGCTTATTTGTTTAATGCTTAAGTCACACTTTAAACTCCAATTCTCATTAGATTACTGAAGTTAAGCAGTGTTGAGCCTGCTCGGTATTTAGATGGGTGACCATTGAAGAACAGCAGGTACAATAAAATGTAGGTTGAATTTGGTCTGGTTTAGTTTATTAGATTTACGGTATGTCAACCCTTGTTGGGTCATTTCATGCCGAAGACGTTTTATTCAATTCTTTTTAAACTTAATATTTTAAAACTCATTTTTTCTATTTAACCGATAGATGGGACCCTTACAGGTACTATCACACCGAGTCATAGTGGACCTGGGAGTAATGGCAATGAAAGTGAAACTTCACCAATTAGATGCAGTTTAACGTCATACCCAGGACAAGGTTAAATTTAGCTGCTATAAATTCTAAAATGTCAATGCGTATTATACACGATAACCTTTTTCCAGAATTTCAAAGTTAGCGTGCGTGTTATACACGAGTGTATGTTCTGCACGAATAATTACGGGGCTTGTGCGTAGTAATGAGATATGAGGGGAAAATTATCACGTCTGCATTAGCTAAGATTTTTCCTTTCGCTCTTTAATAATAAAGACAGAAAAATACGTCGATAAAAAACAAAACAAAACAAAAAAACAAAAACTAAAGAGATTATTGATGAAGGTTTTTATAAGGCGGGAAATAAATGGTGGAATGACTGAAGCTATATATTTAGTGCTGGCCTCATTAAGGTTGATTCCCAGGATTAATGGTGAGAAAAAAAAGGGTTCGTTTGTGATTTCGTGGGCGGAATGGTGAAAATATTTGGGTCACTTTGGAGCTAATAAAGACATACAGAGGCATCAGAATTATATATATATATATATATATATATATTATATATATATATATATATATTAGATAATAAGGGTGCTATATTTATAAGTAAACAGTGTTCAATATCATGGATAGAGCATTTTTATATATATACCCGGCCAGGGGTAGCTGTTAATGTATAACCACACTGATGAGAGGTGCTACCTCGAAACACGTGTCTGTGGATTACTTATTTATTATATATATATTCCCACTTTGGTCGAGTACTTTAAATAGGGATTTAATTGCAAATTCACCGTTCTGGCGTGTAGAAAGTTTGAGGCCTCTAGTGAATTCATTTCCGCTTAGAAATGTGGCAATTAAATATTCTCCTATATTCGACAGCTGCCTCTGGCTGCACGGGTAAGAGGATTGGCGAACGAAGGTTCATTCGGGTCTCAAACCCGGCCAGGGGTAGCTGTTAATGTATAACCACACTGATGAGAGGTGATACCTCGAAACACGTGTCTGTGGATTACTTATTTATTATATATATATATATATATATATTGAGATTTATGTGTGACAATAGGAATAGTGTTATCAGAATAATTCTGCTGACGCTGTTCCTATTGTCACACATAACAATCTGATTTTCCATACTTTCTTGGTTTTTCATACCATCGGATATATATATATATATATATATATATATATATATATATATATATACTCAGATTTATGCGTGTCTGTTGACCGGAAAAATATTTTTAATGACAAGAATATTTTGAAAATGTGTAATGGAAGCAGAAATAAACACATGTCCTTGAGAAAAAACAAGTAAATTATGTCATATGTTCCGTTCCACTTTTGTCTTTTACGAGTTATCGTTCTTGTTATTTCCTTTCACGCATAACTGTACATCCACAATCCGACAAAAGGCCAAAGGCCAAAGTTGATGTATACATAAATACACATGAGAAAATATATTACACAGGAACATAAAAATATTCACATCTACTTGAAGATATCTAAAAGACATCTCTCGTTCTTTCAGCATATGTTGAGCATATGATTGTAAAAGTGTCATGAGGCTAATGAAGAAATAGCGTGAAAGAGAAATAGTATAGAGAGAGAGAGAGAGAGAGAGAGAGAGAGAGAGAGAGAGAGAGAGAGAGAGAGAGAGAGAGAGAGAGAGAGACGCAAATCTATTTCTGTCGCTATCTCTACCTCTGTCGCTGTCTGTCTTTCAATCTGTTTCATGCACACACTTTCTCTTTCTCTCTATTTCTCTCTCTCTCACCCCCTCTCTCTCTCTCTCTCTCTCTCTCTCTCTCTATATATATATATATATATATATATATATATAATGTTTAAGTTAGAATTTAAACGTTGCAGTATTTGAAGCGCGGTTGTATGAAAATATAATTTATATAACGAAACATCGACACCTGAATGTAGGGTTTTACGATAGCAATATATATATATATATATATATATATATATATATATATATATATATATATATATTGTTTTCGTGACTAGAAACATACGATCCTAGTTGGAGGTAGCCTGCTAAATCTAAAGGCTAAGTCTAAAGCCTTTTTTAATGTTTAGTTTAATTACACGAAAGTTATACTAAATTATTCCTTAGTTTTAGGATTGAATTATGCTTGAAAAAACTTCCATTTTGATTGATTCTAATTAGTCGTAATTTGCAATTGATTCAAAAACTGACCCGTCCCTGTCTTAACATTTTGCCTATCACTCTTTTCCTCTCTCTATGTCTCTCTTGATTGCCCTTTCGTTGAATGTGTTAGTTTATCTATGCGAGTAAAAGGGAGATGGGAGAGCGATTAAGAGAGACACATTTAACAACTCACTTGATTTCTATGTTAAGATTCACACCAGCAGCGAAAAGCCCACACGTGATAAGATTCCCTGATCCATTTCAATTCAAATTAGGACAGCCATTTTTTTCTTAGAAATTTTACAAAATGATCGTATGTTTTTTTATTAATTCGATTCACTTTGCAAACTCTCTTTTCTAGGCACTGTCAAAGTTGCCTAAAAATCCGTGCTTTACAAAACAAATTTAACCCCCTCCCGATTTAAAAAAATTACCAAAAAATCAGGGAATTATCAGATTTTAATGAAATTTTCAGTGTTGATTTATCAATGAATGAATTTTATAATGCATCAGTTATTTTATTTCAAAACTTTCTGATTTTTATCGGGTCACTTAACTTTGACCCCCATTATTTTTGGTGCGCAAAAATATCGGTGGGTTTATATACTTTCAAAACTAATTACAGTATGAATAAAAAGACAAAAGACCGAAAGTGTGAATGGAAGAAACAAAAAAATTATCGAAAATCGGAAAATAAATTCAAAATAAAATAAAAAATAAAAAGATAACTTTTAAATATATAAGTAAGATAAAGTTTACTCTTTTGATAATTATTATCTTATAAAAGAACAACTTATACATCGATATTTGTTCTGTTTAAAAGGGGGTGGTATAAATTTTCAATAGAGTTTTTCTACAAAAAAAAAAAAAAAATAAGATAACGATAATAAACTAAAGTAGTTATTAAATAAATGTTTTTAGAATCTAAAAATATG
>CM042140.1:38869392-38886892 GCA_023376005.1 Doryteuthis pealeii | reverse complement strand
AGTTTCTCGCCTATGTGATCTTCAGAAGATCGCATAGGCGAGAGACTATCAGTTGACTCCATGTCCACGCTACCTGAACTTAAATATAAATGTTCTATTAATATAATTGAGCACTATCTATAGAAATAGCACCCATATCATCTACAGAACCACACACACACACACACACACACACACACACACACACACACACACACACACACACACATATATATATATATATATATATATATATATATATATAAAGAAAATTTGAAAAAACAAGTGTTCCGAAAATGGGATGAATTTTATTATCGATGTTTAAAACATTTCGGTTACATTGAACCTTATATATATATATATTCAGTGGCGAGATACGGCTTTGTGACCGAACGAATTTTTGTGCGACTCGACGAATTTTTGTGCGACTCGACGAATTTCTGTTCTCGTTATATATAAGTAAAATATATATAGGTGAAATTTTGAAAAAGCAATTTATTTTTTTCCATAAATGTAATCTCTGTATTGTTTAGAATTGGTTTAGAGCGAAAAATATTCTTATATTTGTTTTGAGGCTATACAAAATGGCGCCAAATCAACTGTCTATAATAAGCTTAGTATCTATCTATCTACCTATCTATCTATGTTCATATCTATCTATCTATCTATCTATCTATCTTTCCCAGTCTGTTCATATCTATCAATCTATATAAATACCTGAAATAAGCTAAGTATGTATGTATGTATATATGTATGTATGTATCCATGCCTGATTTTAGTTGTTTATCCATAGTAGTGTGTTTACATCTATATATTTATCGGAGTATGTCACTGTTTATCTTAGTTTACTCATGCAACATGTGTTAAAAAGTATCGAGTGTATATTTATTAAAGCAGAAATGAACAATAAATGAAACGTTTTTAACAAAATATTTCCCTTGGCATTTAACACTCTCCTTTTAGCGACCTTTCCATTATTCTAATCAGTTATGTAACTCTTCTTTTGATATGGTATGAAGCTGTTCCATTTATCAGCTTTGGAAAAAAACATGTCTGGTTAGAATAGAGGATGCTGAACTTGCACAATACTGTGTTTTGCAAAAAGGTGTTGATCAAAAAGTATCGAGAATTGGCACTTGTCTCGACTTCTAGACATAAGTTTTCTCAACTGTGTCACATGTTCTCATTGAAATTTTAAATTTTAGAATAAAAAAAGATATAGATTTGATCACCCTCGCATCTATATAACTTGGTCTAAATTAAAATGCTACGTAACTATAATGTTCCATACAAATTATGTGACGAAATATCATTTCCAGAAATCATTGGTTTATTGATGGAACATCAATAAACGAATGATTTATGGGATTGATATTTCGTCACATATCATGGTCTATATATTAGTTTCAACCAAATGTTCTATCTATCTATCTATCTATCTATCTATCTATCTATCTATCTACCCAGTCTGTTATATCTATCTATCTATCTATCTATCTATCTATCTATCTATCTATCTATCTATCTATCTCAGTCTGTTTATCTATCTCTGTTTTTAAATTTCTCGCTCTCTCTCTCTTTCTCTATCTATCTATCTATCTATCTATCTATCTATCTAGATACGTTAGTCGGTTTACGTATATGTATGTTCTTGTCTATCTCTCTCTTTCAGTCTGTTCATATCTATCTATCTATCTATCTATCTATCTATCTCAGTCTGTTCATATCTATCTATCTATCTATCTATCTATCTCAGCCTGTTTATACATCTATCTATCTATGTTTATTCCCCCCCTCTCTCTCTCTCTATCTATCTATCTATCTATTTACGTTAGTCGGTTTACATGTATGTATGTATGTATGTATATATGTATGTTCTTATCATTTACTATCTATCCATCTATCTATCTATCTATCTATCTATCTATCTATCTGTCTGTTCATATCTATCTATCTATCTATCTATCTATCTCAGCCTTTTTATCCATCTATCTATCTATGTTTATTTCTCTCCCCCCTCTCTCTCTCTCTCTATCTATCTATCTATTTACGTTAGTCGGTTTACATGCATGTATGTATGTATATATGTATGTTCTTATCATGTACTGTCTATCTATCTATTTCTCTCAGTCTGTTCATATCTATCTATCTATCTATCTATCTATCTGTGAAATGCTTAGTCTTTGGGAATAATGATTGTATATCCTGGTTCCCTTGAATTGTGTTTCAATAATCTTCTTACGTCAATGCTCTTCTGTTGTCATTGGTGTGTCTTGGAATTCTTTCAGTAGAAGGCGTAGATCACGGCCTTACATAAATTTCCTTAGAATATGTCATATATCAAGTGATAAAAATTTTTGTTTCCGTAACTTGTAATGTTTTTGTAAACATAACTTATTTGAATTCTTGACACCCGCACAAATTCTCAAATATAAAGCAACCGTAAACTCGGGAGAGTCCGCTAAAAGAACAACACAAAAGACACACACACAAAGAGAGAGAGAGAGAGAGAGAGAGAGAGAGAGAGAGAGAGAGAGAGAGAGAGAGAGAGAGAGAGAGAGTTGGTTGGTTGGTTGGTTAGACTTTTACGGCATGGCAACCCATTGGGTTATTTTATGCCGAAGTACTTTTGTTTTATTCATTCTTGATGGTTATTTAATTTTTTTAAACACATTCTTTGAAAAACTTATTTTGTTCTATTTAACCCGTAGATGGAACCCTAACAGGTGCTACCACTCCGGTTCACAGTGGACCTGGGAGTAATGGTGATGAAGGGGCACCTCACATTCCCCGGCGCTCCAGAACTGGAACTTCACCATCAGATAGAGTTTAACATCATACCCGGGACAAGAAGACCCTCACCACCGCCTTCTAGCACATATATGATAAAAAAGTGTTGGGGCTTGCCGTAAAGGCAATAGGGCTGGGACAGTCATATAAGTGCTAGGGCTTTACGTGACCTGCCGATTGATTGGAGGGGCCTCTTCGACCGCCTGTCTAGCCTAATATATGAGAGAGAGAGAGAGAGAGAGAGAGAGAGAGAGAGAGAGAGAGAGAGAGAGAGAGAGAGAGAGAGAGAGAGTTGAAAAGATACACTCCAGATATGAATAAGCGAAAGGAAGATTGCCGGTTTAGTAAAAAAAAAAAAAAAAAAAATCGGCGTGGCGGCCTAATGTAGGTATCAGCGATACAGCGAGGGAGTCTCTTCCCTTTAACTAGCGATAGACCAAGGATGTTATTTTAGCGTCTGAGGTGAAAGCACTGCACCTACCATCAGCTCCTCACTTTACCGCGCAGATATCTGTGCTACTCATACGCTGAGTTGGCGGGGACCGGTATCGAACCAGGAACCTTGTGATTCCTAGGCGGACGCTCTACCGACTGAGCTAATGCCAATAAGAAAGGCGTTTGGATTGTTTACGCCCCTTTCTGCGACAGTCGTAAGTTGTTTTGATCTTAAACTCTGGAGCCCATCCATCTTGAGGAGACATTTGTCAAGTCTTTCAGTTTTCCTAACCTTTACAAATTGGGCAACAATTACTGCACTGACAATCCGTTAATCTATACCAGCGTACCCGGAAAAATTATTATTATTACTAGCAAATATATGCACCCTCTGGGTGCAAAATATTTAAGTTTTAATGTAATAAAATATTATATCAAATTAGAAAGGCTAATGAAACTGAATAAGAATGCAGATAAAAAAATTTGAAAAACAGAGGTGGGGGGATATAATGGAAAAAATAGAACAACTGAAACTTACTCTTACAGTTATTTCTTCTTGTTAATGGATTTTCTTTAAGATTTATCCCCGAGATTTTTGCTCATATTCATTAAGATAAAACCAAAACAATTAGAAATCATAAATACTATGCACATATTTATTAAAACCAAATTTTAAAGATCAATATGCAAATTAGCCTTCCCGTTCACACTGTAAACCGCTATTTTGTTGTATATATGAATAAAATTCTATGTTATTAGATAAGGCCAACAGTATTGATAATGTAAAACATTTTATTAATATTGAGGTTTAAATAAAAATAAAATTATGGAGATTGTGAGGTAAATAACAAAGGAAACTATATCTTGAGTGGTGAGATAGTTTCGGTTACAGACAGACAAACACATAATCTTCATTATTATTATTATTATTATTATTATTATTATTATTATTATTGTGTTTTTCCCCGCCCGCCTAAGCTGGTGGTTCACTGGAGACTGAGTGACAGCAAGTATCCTCAGGTCTCCAGGACTCTTCTGTGTATTCTACTCGATCTTAACAATGCTGTAGTTTGGATGATCTCGATTCTTCCTCTGATTTCCAATTCATCCAAATTCTTTTCCAGACACCTGGGGACTGTTCCAAGTGCACCAATAATAACTGGCACGACCTTCACCCTCATATTCCACAGTTTTCTTAGTTATCTGGCAATATCTAAGCATTTGTCTATCTTTTCGCTTTCTTTTACTTTCACTCGGTGATCGGCCGGGACGGCAAGATCCACGAGATGATAAGTTCTCTTCTTTTTGTTAATTAACACTAGGTCTAGTCTTCTGGCCGGATTAGGTGATCCGTCTGTATCTCAAAGTCCCAAAGAATTTTATGCGTCCATTCTCCAGGAAAGATCCTGATTTGTGCATATATCATTTAGTTGTATATTATTATTATTATTATTATTATTATTATTATTAATTATTATTAAATATTAAGATCAGCTAGTAACTCAGAAGAGTCCTGGAGACCTAAGAAGACTTGCTGTCACTCAGCCTCCAGTGAACCACCGGCTAAGGGGGTGGGTGGGAAAAACTCGGATGGAGTGAAATAACGATAATAATATATACCTAAACCTTGCTAGTGACTTTAAAAAACAAACTGTGGAATATGAGGATGAAAGTGTTACCAATTGTAGTTGGTACACTTAGAACGACCCCAAAACTTAGAAAATAGATTAGAGGAACTGGAAATCAGAATTAAGACCATCCAGACAACAGCATTGTTGAAATCGGCTAGAATACTCTGTAGAGTCCTGGAGAACTAGAAAACCTGTCACTCATACTCCAGTGAAAAGACCATCAGTTATCACTTGTGTGAAAAACTCACAGTTGTGAAATAAGATAATAATAATAATAATGAGGCGATATGGTAGTGATGGTGGTTCTAGTCCTTTATACAAGTGTAAGTAAGAGTTATAAAAGATAAAAGTCCAAATATCATGCCGTCATCTTAATCAAGAAATATGTAAAGCAGGAGTTGCTAGACGTAATAAACCTCTACGCCTTGTTAAAGATAAAAGGTCAAATAAATAAGTAAAAAACTATTTACCGATCATCGTATGTATATCTCAATCTTGAAATGTTTTTGAGATTAGAGAGAAAATGTCATTATGACTGATGACTTTGCTTTCAAAATTTACACCCTCGAACACTTTTTAAAATTTTTAGTATTTTCCTTATATTTTCTTATAAGTCAATGACTCAGAAATAAAAACATTGACATTTTCTTCTTGAAGCAACTCTAAGAATGTAAATGAAACCAAACTAACTACTACTACTACTACTACTACTACTACTACTAATAATAATAATATTTTCGATATCGCGACTTTATCACGTTGTAATTTCTTTAACATTAAAACAGAAGACTAGTGTCACTTTTTTTTTCAGGTTTCGGGGCAAATGGTGAAGTGATTGAATTGGGGGAATAAACACGTAAACAAATTGCACAACTCTACACACCTCACCCTCTCCACCTTCTCTCTGTCTCTGTCTCTCTCACACACACATACACACACGCACTCACTCTCTCTCTCTCACACATTCACCCTCTCTCTCACACACACACACACAAACTCTCTCTCTCACACACTCACACACACACACACACACACACACACTCTCCCTCTCTCCATCTCACATGCCCACTCACACTCTCTCCCCCTCTCTCACACACACATTCTCTCTCTCTCTCACACACATACTTACACACACACACACACACACACTCCCTCTCTCTATCTCACATGCCACTCACACTCTCTCTCTCTCACACACACATTCTCTCTCTCTCTCACACATACTTACAAACACACACACTCACACACACTCCCCCTCTCTCTATCTCACATGCACATTCACCCTCTCTCTCTCTTTCAGACACACACACACACGCACACATATACATACACACATACAAACGCGCGCGCACTCTCTCTCCCATACATACACATACACACACATTCTCTCTTTCACACAAACACAAACACTCACATACTCCCCTCTCTCTCTCCTCTCTCTCTCTCTCTCTCTCCCTCTCTCTCTCTCTGACACGCTTACTCACTGACTTGGTTATTTTGGGGGGAGACGATGTAATTAGGTAAATCTTCAATATTACTCTACCAGATGTTTACAACACATTTAAAAAAAAATAGAAATCAATCACCAATTCTTTTAAAGGTTAATATAAATAAGCACATTTTTGTTAGCTGAATCGAAATGGGGGAGGCGGGAGGAAATCAACTCCAACCGTACTCGAACCCTGTACCCAGTAATAAAGGATGTGGGATCAAATCTCGACATAAGTTATTTATTCCGACTTCACACTGATACGCTTAAAAACAGGCTCTCCTGTTAAACGGATATGAGCTCTCTGGCTACCTTGACATATATACATATGTATGTATTTATCAGTTAAATTCTCATTTACTTGTAGGTGCTGATAATTTCCCAGTGGTTTAGAAATCTGACTGATGATAAATCGGTCGGCTGGATGTAGTCTGCGAAGTCTAGACACACTGAGGAGACGTGATACATCGAAACATGGATAACTATATATATATATATATATATATATATATATATATATAATATATATATATATATATAAGAAAAAGGATATGTAAAAAAACAATCGTTTCAATAAAAACGTTGGATAAATAAGATGCTTACCTAACAGTCCCTTTGTTTTTTGTATCAGTTTCATGTGCTTGGTTTTGTCTTGTTTTATATATGAATCATATATATATATATATATATATATATATATATATATATATATAATTTAATACCCGTAATTAAAGTCCCATGTTTACTTGCAATAATCAGTCAGTCAAAATGTTAAGATTTAAAAAAACTGTGGCTTGTTTAGCGTTTATATAAACGTGAAGGCTTCACATTATATAAACGTTAAACAAGCGACCGTTTTTTAAAATCTTAACATTTTGACCGTCTGATGATTGCAAGTAAGTATGAAACTTTAGTTACGGGATATTAAATCCATAATGTATAATAAATCCATGATATATAATATTTGATTGTAAATCTGCTCTGCTATTTTCACATTGAGCACCTTCATATGTCAATACTTTTCTCATTCATTCTCCATTCTCTCTCTCTCTCTCTCTCTCTCTCTCTCTATATAATATATATATATTATATATATATATATATATATATATATAGTCATCCACAGACACCGTGTTTCTGACGTTTCACGTCTCATCAGTGTGGCATATTAATAGAATTAACTTTGAAACTAGCAACAATATTCTAAATGCCTAAAAATGAGAGAAATACTTTTTTTTATTCTAAATTACGTTTGCTTAGCTCATTAGAAAATATTTAGATCAGTAGATATTTTTCTTTTTACTCCTCTACAGAGGTGCAGTCGGTGTATTCTAAAGCCCCAGCCGACAGGACTAGGTTCCGAGTTGCCCTATAAGTTCGAAATTGTGGCATTTAATTGAACCATTAAACGTTATCGCATAAAATCTGCAACAATATAAATGAGTTGACAGCAGCAGCTGAAACAGAATGTACCCAAATTTGAAACGATTTGTGAAGATTACAGAATTCCCATCTGTTTGCATATCAGCTACCTTAATAGAACTAGAAGCGACTACCCCAGCGTTGCCTGGGTAGAAATGGGGAGGGGGGGGGCTGGTGTATTGATTTGTTTACTTTTGAGATTTACAAATGCTGGACATTTCTAAGTAGAATTCCAATGAAATTTCTATGTATATTTTAATTTCTAAATATCTTCGAATATAAATCAAATCTTCATAATTTTTGCACAAAAAGTAGTTATCAGTTTCTTTGTTACTGTTGTTTTAGGGCTCAGAAAATAAATAAATTACAATGTTACAATGTTATTACTAACTCAACAAGCAATTAAAACTGAATTTAAAATTGTTTAGTACAAAAGATTCTTAGAAAATTAATTCAAAACATTCACAAAAACTTTTTGAATATTATTCTAAATGTAAACAAAAACAATTTACAAATTCTTAGCGATTAAAAAAAAAAAGGGTATGTACAATAGGTACCACCAATTTTCCCTGTGAAATTTACCACCCCTATATTTAACTTGCATAACGGTTTATATTATCTTGAAAAGTTTTTGTCTATTCAAAAGAAGAAACATTAAAAAACATGTGATAATTAAAAAAAAAAAAAAAAATTTCAGCTCATAAAATAATGAAAAATCATGAACGAAAACAATGTTTACATTTTCGCACTCTTAAATCAATTGAAATTTAACGTAGCCAAACAAGTTACGACTAGAGGCTTTAAAAAAATGTTTAATACTTTTGCTAGTATATATATATATTATATATATATATATATATATATTTATATATATTATATATATATACCTCACACTATGTTTGTTCATATTTATCTATTTCATCTTTTTCTTTCTTTCTTTCTCTTTTTCTTTCCTTCTTTCTTTCCTTCTTTCTTTCTCCTAGGGTAATCAGTCCATGACAATTAAAAACGTGTATATTATACAGTATTTAATATTCAATCAATCAATCAATTAATTTATATGTCATAAAGAGTTCCTCCCTTCTTAAGAAGGGCTCAGGCAATCTTACAAGCGGAAACTGCTAAGGTATTTATTCCTTTAATTAGATTTCTGCTGCAGTTTCATCATAAGTTTTTTTTTTTCTGGGGCACACTTCCATTATTATCTACTAGCAAATATATGCACCCTCCGGGTGCAAGTATTTTAGTTAAATTTATAATAAAATATTATATTAAATCAGAAAGGCTAATGAAACTGAATAAGAATGTAGATAAAAGATTTTGAACAGAGGGGGTATGATTGAAAAATAGAACAACTTTGAAAACTAACTCTTCCATCATTTTCCGTTAGTCCCGTCTTTCATTGGTAAATTTTCCTAATTAACTGTTTAGTTAAAATAGGAAGTAAAGAATAATATTACAGTTATTTCTTCTTGTTAAGGGATTTCTTTTAAGATTTATTGAAGAGATTTTTGCTCATATTCATTAAGATAAAACCAAACAATTAGAAATCAATAATATTAAGCATATATTTATTAAAATCAATTTTTAAGATCAATATTGCAAATTAGCCTTCCCATTCACACTGTAAACCTCTATTTTGTTGTATATATAAATACAATTGCATGTTATTAGTATGTTGATATGGTCAACAGTGGCTTCGGCTCTGGACCATTGATATAATTAACGGGCGTCGATCCCAGGGGGCCATCCCCCCAGGCAACACCTGCCCCCTCGTTAAAGGGGCAGGGCTGGGTTTATTGCCCAGTGCCTGAGGCGCCCCCTTGAGGGGGAATGCCGACGGGATCGACGCAATTTTTTCACCAGCCACCCCATGAGCTTCGGTTTGTGGTGGGTCCCACTTAATAGGGACTTTGTGCCTGACCCGTACAAGTGGGGTACGGGAAAATATCATGTAGATATGGTCAACAGTGTAAGTAATGTAAAACAATTTTATTAATAATTGAGGTTTAAATAAAAATAAAAATCTGGAGTATATGATGTAAATAACGAAAAGGAATTGTGACTTGTATAGTAATATAGTTTCGGTTACAGACAAACAAACCCACAATCTCCATTATAATAAGATATATTTGCTTGAATTGGAACTTTTTCTATTTTTGTGATTAACCGGTATTCTTATTTGTCCTATTTTTTGTGTTTTAATTACAATCTATCTATCTATCTATCTATCTATCTAATCTCGAGGTTCTGGTTCGATACAGGCCCTTGCAAAGAGTCGTATATAGATATACCTAATACATAATAAATATATTTATTTAATGTTAATCAGTTCTGATTGCAGATATATAATATTATAAGCATTAAAAAAAAAAAGGAAAAAAAAACAACTTAGAACATTTGCCTAGGAATCCCTAGGTTCTGGGTTCGATACTGGTCATAGCTAACTCATCTCTCATGAATAGCACAGCATGGGTAATCTAATCTGTGGAGTAGAGCATATGTGAGCTGTGGGAGCTGACAGTTGGTGTGACGCTCTACCTCAGCAAAAAACCTCCTGGCATAGCGCTAGTTGAACAGGGGATAACTCCCTCACTGTCCGACTGACACCGATAATAGGCACCAGCGCCGCTTTATAATCTTTCGATTTTACATTTTTTTGCAAGATACATTATTTGATGCATTTTCTATTTTTCCTAATTTACCATTAATAGATCTAGCCTTCTGGCCTTCTTTGGCAATTCAGGAACAGAGAATTATGTTGTTGTTTTTTTCATTCTCTAATAATTATTGTTTTTCACATCTTAAAAGATGTAACCATTTTAACTGCACAACTTATAAAAAAAACGTGTTATCGCGTTTGTCATTATCATTGGTAGATTAGACCAGGCGGGTTGCCAGTTTAAGGCAGACAGTGTGAAAAGAGTGCAGTAGTCAGTGTCTCCCTCTCGTTTTCTCCAGTCTCGAGAGGAATATGCTTTTTCTATGAGATAAGTTTGAGATAAAAGAATTCACAGTAGGCGTACTGACAAACTTTGTCTAGCAGCGTTCTGTTTTGCGTAACGGTCATTTCATCCCGTCTTATTTTTTGTTGATCCACATGCGGTGCCTCACATCAGTCGATTGCACCTGATGATCCCAGAGCTCTGCTAAGGACATTTAAGCACGTGCATATGCCTCTATATGTCGAGAAAACGAAGGAGACACTGACTACTGCACTCTTTCACACTGTCTGCCTAAACTGGCAACCCCCTGGTCTCATCTTACCAAATGATAATGACGACGCGATACAACGTTTTTTTTTTTATAAGTTGTGCAGTTAAAAATGTTTTACATCTTTAAAGAATGTGAACAATAATTATTAGAGAATGAAAAAAAACAACAACATAATTCTCTGGTCCTGCAATTGCCAAAGAAGGCCAGAAGGCTAGATCCTATTAATGGTAAATTAGGAAAATAGAAAATGCATCAAATAATGTATCTTGCAAAAAAATGTAAAATCGAAAGATTATAAGCGGCGCGGTGGCTATTATCGGTGTCAGTCGGACAGTGAGGGAGTTTATCCCCTGTTCACTAGCGCTATGCCAGGGAGGTTTTTTGCTGAGGTAGAGCGTCACACCAACTGTCAGCTCCCACAGCTCACATATGCTCTACTCCACAGATTAGATTACCCATGCTGTGCTATTCATGAGATGAGTTAGCTATGACCAGTATCGAACCCAGAACCTAGGGATTCCTAGCAAATGTTCTAAGTTGGTTTTTTTTTTCCTTTTTTTATTTAATGCTTATAATATTATATATCTGCAATCAGAACTGAATTAACAGTAATAAAATATATTTATTATGTATTAGGTATATCTATATACGACTCGGATGCAAGGGCCTGTATCGAACCCAGAACCTCGAGATTTAGATAGATAGATAGATAGATAGATAGATTGTAATTAAAACACAAAAAATAGGACAATATGGAATACCTGGGTTAATCACAAAATAAGAAAAGTTCCAATTCAAGCAAATATATCTTATTATAATGGAGATTGTGGTGTTTGTTTGTCTGTAACCGAAACTATATTACTATACAAGTCACAATTCCTTTCGTTATTTAACATCATTACTCCATGATTTTATTTTTTATTTAAACCTCAATTATTAATAAAATTGTTTTACATTACTTACACTGTTGACCATATCTACATGATATTTTCCACGTACCCCACTTGTACGGGTCAGGCACAAAGTTCCTATTAACGTGGGACCACCACAACGAAGGCTCATGGGGTGGCTGGTGAAAAATTGCGTCGATCCCGTCGGCATTCCCCTCAAGGGGGCGCCTCAGGCACTGGGCAATAAACCCAGCCCCTGCCCCTTTAAATCGAGGGGGCAGGTGTTGCCTGGGGGATGGCCCCCTGGGATCGACGCCGTTAATTATATCAATGGTCCAGAGGCCGAAGCCACTGTTGACCATATCAACATACTAATAACATGCAATTGTTTTATTTTATATAAACAAAATAGAGGTTTACAGTGTGAATGGGAAGGCTAATTTGCATATTGATCTTTAAAAATTTGATTTTAATAAATATATGCTTAATATTTTGATTTCTAATTGTTTGGTTTTATCTTAATGAATATGAGCAAAAAATCTCTTCAATAAATCTTAAAAGAATCCCTTAACAAGAAGAAATAACTGTAATTATTATTCTTTACTTCCTATTTTAACTAAACAGTTTAATTAGGAAAATTACCAATGAAAGACGGGACTAACGGGAAAATGATGGAAGAGTTAGTTTCAAAGTTGTTCTATTTTTCAATCATACCCCTCTGTTCAAAATCTTTTTATCTACATTCTTATTCAGTTTCATTAGCCTTTCTGATTTAATATAATATTTTATTATAAAATTTAACTAAAATACTTGCACCCGGAGGGGCTATATTTGCTAGTAGATAATAATGGAAGTGTGCCCCAGAAAAAAAAAAAAAAACTTATGATGAAACTGCAGCAGAAATCTAATTAAAGGAAAAATACCTTAGCAGTTTCCGCTTGTTAAGATTGCCTGGAGCCTCTCTTAAGAAGGAGGAACTCTTTATGACATATAAATTATTGATTGATTGATTGAATATTAAATACTGTATAATATACACGTTTTTTAATTGTCATGGACTGATTACCCTAGGAGAAAGAAGAAGGAAAGAAAGAAGGAAAGAAAGAAAGATAAAGAAAGAAAGAAAAAAGATGAAATAGATAAATATGAACAAACATAGTGTGAGGTATATATATATATATATATAAATTTATAATTATAATATTATTATATATATATATACTAGCAAAGTATTAACATTTTTTAAAAAGCCTCTAGTCGTAACTTGTTTTTGGCTTACGTTAAATTTTCAATTGATTTAAGAGTGCGAAATGTAAACATTGTTTTCGTCATGATTTTCATTATTTTTTATGAGCTGAAATTTTTTTTTTTTTTAATTATCACTGTTTTTGAATGTATTCTTCTTTTGATAGACAAAAACTTTTAAGATCAATAATAAACCGTTATGCAAGTTAAATATTGGGCTGGTTAAATTCACAGGCGAAATTGGCTGGTCCTATTGTACATACCCTTTTTTTTTTTTAAGTCGCTAAGAATTTGTAAATTGTTTTTGTTTACATTTAGAATAATACTTTCAAAAGTTTTTGTGAATGTTTGGAATTATATTTTCTAAGAATCTTTTGTACTTAAACAATTTTAAATCAGTTTTAAGTGCTTGCTTGAGTTAGTAATAACCTTGTACAATTGTATTATTTATTTTTCTAGCCCTAAAACAAACTAGTAAAAAGAAACTTGATAACTACTTTTTGTGCAAAATATGAAAGATTGAATTATATTCGAAGATATTTAGAATTACAAATCATAACATAGACAATTTCATTTGGAATTCTACTTAGGAACTGCCATGCATTTTAAATCTCAAAAAGTAAACAAAATTCAATACACACAGCCCCCCCCTCCCCATTTTCATCCAGGCAACGCGGGTAGTTCGCTTCTAGTTCTATTTAAGGTAGCTGAAATGCAAACAGAGGAATTTTGTAATCTTCACAAATCGTTTCAAATTGGTACTTACTGTTATCAGCTAGCTCCTGTTCAACTCATAATTGTTGCAGATTTTATAGCGATAACGTTTAATGGTTTCCAATTGTAATGCCACAATTCGGAACTATAGGTCAACTGAACCTAGTTCCTGTCGGCTGAGGGGCTTTAAGAATACATCCGACTGCACCTCTGTAGAGGAGTATAAAAAAAAATATCTACTTGATCTAAATATTTCTAATTGAAGCTAAGCAAACGTAATTTAGAATTACAAGAAAAAGTAATTCTCTCTTAATTTTAGGCAATTTAGAATAATTGTGCTAGTTCAAAGTTAATTCTATTAAATAGCCACACTGATGAGACCGTGAAACGTTCAGGAACACGGTGTCTGTGGATGATATTATATTATATATTATAATATATATAGTATTATATATTATATATAGAGAGAGAGAGAGAGACGAGAGAGAATGGAGAATGAATGAGAAAAGTATTGACATAATGAGGTGTCTCAGGTTGAAATAGCAGAGGGCAGATGTACAAGTTCAATATTATATATCATGGATTTTATTATATACATTATGGATTAATATCCCGTAACTAAATTCATACTTACTATGCAATCATCAGACGGTCAAAAATGTTAAGATCTTTTAAAAAACGGTGCTTGTTTAAACGTTTAATATAATGTTGAAGCTCCTTCACGTTTATATAAACGCTAAACAAGCACAGTTTTTTTAAATCTAACATTTTGACTGACCTGATTTATTGCAGTAAACAATGACTTTAATTTACGGGATATTAACCGATATATTAATTCTATAGTATTAAATATATATATATAATATTATATATTATATACTATATATATATACTTATATATATATTGATTCATATTAAAACAAACAAACCAGCACATGAAACTGATACAAAAAACAATGGACTGTTTTAGGTAAGCATCTTATTTATCCAACGTTTTTTTTGAAACGATTGTTTTTTACATATCCTTTTTCTCTTATATATATTTAAATTATATATATATATATATATAATATTTATATTATATATATATAGTTATCCATGTTTCGATGTATCACGTCTCCTGCAGTGGTCTAGACTTCCACAACTAGCATCCAGCGCGACCGAATTATCATCAATCAGATTTCTAAACCACTGGGATAATTATCAGCACCCTACAAGTAAATGAGATTTAACTGATTAAATACCATTACATATGTATTATATGTCATAGGTAGCCAGGACGCTCAATATCCGATTAACAGGAGAGCCTGTTTTTTTAAGCGTTATCAGTGGCGAAGTCGACATAAATAACTTTAGTCGAGATTTGATTCCACATCCTTTATTACTGGGACAGGGTTCAAGTACGGTTGGAGTGATTTCCTCCCGCCTCCCCCATTTCGATTCAGCTAACAAAAAATGTGTTATTATAATTAACCTTTAAAAAGAATTGGATGATTGATTTCTATTTTTTTTTAAGGGTGTTGTAAACATCTGGTTAGGTAAATTAAGATTTACTATTACACTCGTCTCCCAACCAAAATAACCAAGTCAGCTGATAAGCGTGTCCAGAGAAGAGGAGAGGCTTTTGGAGGAGAGAGAAAGAAAGAGAGAGAGAGAGAGAGAGGAGATGTGAGTGTGTTTTGTTTGTGTGAAAGAGAGATGACGGTGTCGTGTATGTGTATGTATGGGAGAGAGAGCTGCCGCGCGCAGTTTGTATGTGTGCTAATGTATATGTTGTGCGTGGTGGTGTGGTCTGAAAGAGAGAGAGAGGATGAATCGTGCATGTAGGATAGAGAGAGGGGGAATGTGTTGTGATTGTGTGTGTGTGTAAGTATGTGTGAGAGAGAGAGAGAATGGTGTGTGAGAGAGAGAGAGTGGAGTGGGCATGTGAGATAGAGAGAGTTAGGTGTGTGTGGTGTGTGTCTGTAAGTATGTGTGTGAGTGAAGAGAGAGAAGAATGTGCATGTGTGAGAGGGGAAAGGGTGAGTGGGCATGTGAGATGGAGAGAGGGAGAGTGTGTTTGTGTAGTGTGTGTGTGGTGATGTGAGAGAGAGAGTTGTGTGGTGTGTTGTGAATGAGAGAGGGTGAATGTGTGAGAGAGAGAGAGAGTGAGTTGCGTGTTGTGTATGTGTGTTGAGAGAGATTCTTTTAGTTACGATTATTCTTAGTTGCTAAGGCTCCCTTTTTTTCTTTTGTTATTATTTGTTCATTTTGTATCTTTCTATTTTTTTATTCATATATTTACTTTATAATACTTTTATTTTTCTCTATTTATATTCTTCTCTATTTTTTAATTTTTTATCTATATTTTTTATTTTCTTTGTTTTTTTTATTCATGTTTTTTATTTTGAGTATTGTTTCTTCTATTTTCTTTTGTTATTTTCTCATTTTTCTATTATATATGTTTAGTACTTCTTTATCTTATTTTATATCGATTATTTTTTCATTTTTCTCGTAATTTTATTATTTATCTTTTATTGATTTATATCCTCTTTTTTTCTAATCTATCTTTTTTATCTTCTATTTTTTTTATTTATTTAGTGTTATTTCCATTTATTTTTCACTACTATTATTAATTGTTATCTGATGTTTAATTATTTTTTACTATCTCTGGTATCCTGATTTTTGTTTTAGGTGCGCGCTTGGCTCTTTTTAAATTTTGTGGGATTTATATCATTATTTTTGATCTAGTCTAGATTTTGATTTTTCTTATTTCTGTTAATATTATTACTTGAATCTTCATTATTTAATATATTACCTTATCCTCTTTTCTATTTTTATTCTTCTGATTCCATATTTATATGTTTATTTTATACTTTTTATCTAGAATTCACTTTTCTCCATTTGATTTTTGATTCATCTCCTCATTTATTTTTCTATTTATTTACATTTATATCTATTCTAATTTCTTTTTTATTCTTTCTTTTATTATTTATATTTCATTTTTGTTTACTTTTTTCTTAATTTATTTGTTTTTCTCTTTCTTCTATTTCATAATTATTCTCTTTTATTAAATCTTCTTTTGATTACTTTATCATCCGTCCATCTACATCTTTTTCAGATCCATTCCTACTCTACTTTCTTATTTTGTGGGTGGATATTTTTTCATTCTTTTCTCGATTCGTTCCATTATCTAACTTTGCTATCTATTACTCTTTATTTTCTTAATCTACTTTCTCTTTTTATTGATTTCTCTATCTGTTCTACTTTTTTATTCAATTTCTAAATTCATTTATTCTATTTCATTAGTATTCTAAGTCATTAATTAGTTTATTTCTTTTATTAATTTTTATTTTTTTTTCTATTTCTTAATTATTATTATTATTACTTCTTATGTTTGATTTTCTGCCTCCTCTATTTTTTTTCATAGTTTTGTATATTATTATCATATTCTTTTTTACTTTGTTTATTTATTTTAATCTTTAAATATTAGTTTATTTTTTTTTCCTCTGATATTCCTGTTCTTTTTTTTTTTTTATATTTATTCCATACTTTCTATCTATTCTGTATTAATTTTATATACTATTAATTCATGTTTTTGTTTCTATTATTTTATTTATCCTTCATATTACTTGTTTACACTATTTTTTCTTCATAACTGATTTTAATATATCATTTTTTTCTAATAATATATCATCCTCGTCCTTTTT
>CM042140.1:38826580-38864080 GCA_023376005.1 Doryteuthis pealeii | reverse complement strand
AGCATGTACAGCTTTGTTTAAATAATACCGTTTAACTAGCCGTAAAACTAATACCGTTTTAACTCTCTGTAAAAAGAGTTCAATGGTTAAAAACACATAAAGTTACATATTAGAAAGATTATTTTATTTTATTTCCAACCATAATAAATATTTTAAAAAATTGGACCAGAAATAAGCGATGAATTACTAATAAGGTCCTGAAAAATCGGCCTGTTGTTTATGTCTAAATTTATAAATAAATAAAATAAATTTATCATCATGAGTTGTTTCCCTTTGTTATGTTGGAGTTATAGGAAATAACCCAATCGTTTATTTTTTTTTTAGATAATAAACATGCAAAAATATTTTCCTTCAACTTTTTCTTAGCAGTTGTAGGAAACATTTTTTCACACTCCAAAACTTCCATGCTCTGTCGGTGGGTTTAGAATACGCTGACTGTATCTTCTGTCGAGGGATAAGACCCCTGGGTATGACACTACATTTAATCCGATGGTGAGGTTTCTGTTCTGGAGATCTGGGAAGTGTGGAATTTCTCTTCATTGCCATTACTGCCAAGTCCACTCTGACCCGTATGGTAAATGGTAGTACCTGACAGGTCTCTTCTGTTCAGATTATTTGGAAATTATTCTTATTCGATAGTACTAGGTATTGATAGTTACTAGCAGGACTCTGTGGATATCCACAGTATGATAATTTAATTATTACAGACTTTTAGTAGTTTACTTAAAAGTTGTTGCAATATAGTTCAATATGTAAAAGTATAATAAACTTTATTTTAACTCTCTCTCTCTCCTCTCTCTCTCTCTTCTCTCTCTCTCTCCTCTCTCTTCTCTCTCTCTCTCTCTCTCTCTCTCAGACACACACACACACACATACACTTTTTCATTCTTTTCATCTTAAATTTTGTTCGATTGGAACAGGTTAGCGTTATCGCATCGCACGCTCACCCCTTCTTTATCTTTCTCCTACTATCTTTCTTTCTTATATTTTTTGTGTTGCATGTCCTTTTTCTTTCCTTTCTTTCTTTATGATAAAACCGGAATGGTCCATTATTTAGCCGAGGTGGCGACACTCATAAAAAAATAAGAATTCGTCGAATAAGCAACACCAGATAATTATAATTTTTGCATTTGATCTTGGACGATTTGGACGGCCTCATTTTTAATCAGTGCATGTTGCAAGATGATGACGGTTATACTTTTAAGGAACACGAGTATTAATATTATAATACTTGGAACTATATTATTGAGTGCAAAAAAAAAGAACTCTTAAGAAATAGCTACATAAAAAATGTAAATATGAATGTACAATGGACTCGATTCCCTAATCTCAGTACATGAAATAACCCGGACGGATGTACATGACATTAAAATCTATCAATCAATTAAAATCCAGAAATTTCCGCCACACGTAGCAGTTAAATGACCCGGTGTTAAATATTTTGGCATTAGATCATAGAAGAAATATTAATGGGGTCTGTAAATTACATGCTGTCCTGTAGACATAAAGAAATTCAACATTTCATTAGGTAGGTGGTTATGATATTTTGGTACATCAGTTGCGCACCGCACGCACGCACGCCACACAATGCACGCACACACACACACACACACACATACAGTTATATATATATATATAAATAGTATATATATATATTATTATTATATATATATTCGATTTAGTAAAGATCAACTGAGGAGGAAAAAAAAATGACGAAATAAATTTATATCTGCATCAAGGTATCCATTTGTTTATTATATATATAATATATATATATATATATAATATTATATATATATATATATATATATCATATAATATAATAAATATATAAAAGGTTTACATATCTATTTATTAGGTGACTATATATATATATATATATATATATATTTATTATAAATATATATAATATATATATATATAAACCGATATGCATTCATTTAATTATAACTAATTAATTGTCAAATTAGGTATGACTTCAATTAAGCACATAATCTCCTCAATTGTCGGCTATCGCCATCTCAAACAAATTATTTGTTTCACTTCATACTGTCGTGCTGTAAGTCAACCAAAATGTGCAATATATATCAGTTTAAAATAATCGAGAAAAATGGTTAAGCCAGCTAGTGTAATGGTGAGAGTCCCCGCCTGTCAGCCTGACAGTTAGGGTTCGAATCACGCACAAAGCACTGCCCTGTCTATAACTCTGCTGCTGAGGCCTAATAGGCTGAAATGTACATACAGAGATTGACTTTTTCTCGATTTGTTACGCCTTACATTTAAACCGATATGCACACCCTAATTCATTTAATTATAACTAATTAATTTTCAAATTAGGTATGATTTTAATTAAGCACATATCTCCCAAAAAAATTGTCGGCTATCGCCATCTCAAACAGTTGTTTGTTCACTTTCATATTATATATATATATATATGTGTGTGTGTGTGTGTGTGTGGTGTGTGAAATTGGATATGTTGAAAAACAAAAGATGTTTACAAAAGCATGGGATCATCAGGAGAGAATGTGCACCGTTTCGGGCCTTCCTCTCAACGATTTTAAAAAGCAACATCGCCCCCCCTCACTGATGTGAGGTCCCTCGGAATATTCTGTATCGACCCATGTGGATCGGTCTTCAACAAAAAATAAGACGGGATGAAATGACCGTTAGAAGAAAAGAATGCGCAAAACAGAACGTGCTAGACAAAAGTTGGAATATTTTTTTATCAAAAATGCAACTGTCAGTATATATATTATATATATATATATATTATTAAATTATCAAGTGCTTAATCAGCCTACTTGATATGTTTCCAAACTGATTCTTTTTCTCAAAACTTATCTCATAGAAAAAGCATTTCCTCTCCGAGAGTGTCCCTAAGGACATTTAGACGTGCATATGCCTCTATATGTCGAGAAACGAGAGGGAGACACTGACTACTGCCTCTTTCACACTGTCTGCTAAACTGGCAACCCCCTGGTCTAATCTACAATGATAATGACGAACGCGATACAACGTTTTTTTGTTATAAGTTGTGCAGTTTAAAAATGTGTTACATCTTTAAGAATGTGAAAAACAATAATTATTAGAGAATGAAAAAAACAACAACATAATTCTCTGGTCCTGAATTGCCAAAGAAGGCCAGGAAGGCTAGATCCTATTAATGGTAAATTAGGAAAAATAGAAAATGCATCAAATAATGTATCTTGCAAAAAAATGTAACAATCGAAAGATTATAGCGGCGCGGTGGGCCTATTATCGGTGTCAGTCGGACAGTGAGGGAGTTTATCCCCTGTTCACTAGCGCTATGCCAGGGAGGTTTTTTGCTGAGGTAGAGCGTCACACCAACTGTCAGCTCCCACAGCTCACATATGCTCTACTCCACAGATTAGATTACCCATGCTGTGCTATTATGAGATGATTAGCTATGACCAGTATCGAAACCCAGAACCTAGGGATTCCTAGGCAAATGTTCTAGTTGTTTTTTTTTTTCCTTTTATTAATGCTTATATATTTATATATCTGCAATCAGAACTGATTAACATTAAATAAAATATATTTATTATGTATTAGGTATATCTATATACGACTCTTTGCAAGGGCCTGTATCGAACCCAGAACCTCGAGATTTAGTAGAATAATAGATAGATAGATAGATTGAATGTAAAACTACAACACAAAAATAGGACAAATAAGAATACTGGGTTAATCACAAAATAGAAAAGTTCCAAATTCAAGCAAATATATCTTATTATAATGGAGATTGTGGTTTGTTTGTCTGTAACCGAAACATAACCTATCTACTAACAAGTCACAATTCCTTTCGTTATTACATCATATACTCCATGATTTATTTTTTATTTAAACCTCAATTTATTAATAAAATTGTTTTACATACTTACACTGTTGACCATATCTACATGATATTTCCACGTACCCCACTTGTACGGGTCAGGCACAAGTCCCTATTAACCGTGGGACCACCCAAAACCGAAGCTCATGGGTGGCTGGGTGAAAAATTGCGTCGATCCCGTCGCATTCCCCTCAAGGGGGCGCCTCAGGCGCACTGGGCAATAAAACCCAGCCCTGCCGCCTTTTAAATCGAGGGGGCAGGTGTTGCCTGGGGGATGGCCCCCTGGGATCGACGCGGTTAATTATATCAATGGTCCAGAGGGCCGAAGCCACTTGTGACCATATCAACATACTAATAACATGCAATTGTATTTATATATACAACAAATAGAGGTTTACAGTGTGAATGGGAAGGCTAATTTGCATATTGATCTTTAAAAATTGATTTTAATAAATATATGCTTAATATTATTGATTTTCTAATTGTTTTGGTTTTATCTTAATGAATATGAGCAAAAATCTCTTCAATAAATCTAAAAGAAAATCCCTTAACAAGAAGAAATAACTGTAATATTATTCTTTACTTCCTATTTTAACTAAACAGTTTAATTAGGAAAATTTACCAATGAAAGACGGGACTAACGAAAATGATGGAAGAGTTTAGTTTCAAAGTTGTTCTATTTTTCAATCATAACCCCTCTGTTCAAAATCTTTTTATCTACATTCTTATTCAGTTTCATTAGCCTTTCTGATTTATATAATATTTTATTATAAAATTTAACTAATACTTGCACCCCGGAGGGTGCATATATTTGCTAGTAGATAATAATGGAAGTGTGCCCAAAAAAAAAAAACTTATGATGAAACTGCAGCAGAAATCTAATTAAAGGAATTAAATACCTTAGCAGTTTCCGCTTGTAAGATTGCCTGAGGCCTTCTTAAGAAGGGAGGAACTCTTTATGACATATAAATTTAATTGATTGATTTGATTGAATATTAATACTGTATAATATACACGTTTTTTAATTGTCATGGACTGATTACCCTAGGAGAAAGAAAGAAGGAAGAAAGAAGGAAAGAAAGAAAGAAGAAAGAAAGAAAAAAGATGAAATAGATAAATATGAAAAACATAGTGTGAGGTATATATATATATATATATATAAATATATATATATATTATATATATATATATATATATACTAGCAAAAGTATTAAACATTTTTTAAAGCCTCTAGTCGTAACTTGTTTTTGGCTACGTTAATTTCAATTGATTTAGAGTGCGAAAATGTAAACATTGTTTTCGTTCATTGATTCATTATTTTTATGAGCTGAAATTTTTTTTTTTTTTTAATTATCACATGTTTTTTTAATGTTTCTTCTTTTGAATAGACAAAAACTTTTCAAGATAATATAAACCGTTATGCAAGTTAAATATAGGGGTGGTAAATTTCACAGGGAAAATTTGGTGGTACCTATTGTACATACCCTTTTTTTTTTAATCGCTAAGAATTTGTAAATTGTTTTTTGTTTACATTTAGAATAATATTTCAAAAAGTTTTGTGAATGTTTTGAATTAATTTTCTAGAAATATCTTTGTACTAAACAATTTTAAATTTCAGTTTTAATTGCTTGTTGAGTTAGTAATAACATTGTAACATTGTAATTTATTATTTTCTGAGCCCTAAAACAACAGTAACAAAGAAAACTGATAACTACTTTTTGTGCAAAAATTATGAAAGATTTGATTTATATTCGAAGATATTTAGAAATTAAAATATACATAGAAATTTCATTGGAATTCTACTTAGAAATGTCCAGCATTTGTTAAATCTCAAAAGTAAACAAATCAATACACCAGCCCCCCCCTCCCCATTTCTACCCAGGCAACGCTGGGTAGTCGCTTCTAGTTCTATTTAAGGTAGCTGATAATGCAAACAGATGGAATTCTGTAATCTTCACAAATCGTTTTCAAATTTGGGTACATTCTGTTTCAGCTGCTGCTGTCAACTCATTATATTGTTGCAGATTTTATGCGATAACGTTTAAATGGTTCAATTAAATGCCACAATCGAACTATAGGGCAACTCGGAACCCTAGTCCTGTCGGCTGGGGCTTTAGAATACACGACTGCACCTCTGTAGAGGAGTAAAAAAGAAAATATCTACTGATCTAAATATTTCTAAATGAGCTAAGCAAACGTAATTTAGAATAAAAAAGTATTCTCTCTATTTTAGCATTTTAGAATATTGTTGCTAGTTTCAAAGTTAATTCATTAATATGCCACACTGATGAGACGTGAAACGTCAGAACACGGTGTCTGTGGAATGACTATTATATAATATATATATATATATATATATATATATATATATAGAGAGAGAGAGAGAGGAAGGAGAATGGAGAATGAATGAGAAAAAGTATTGACATATGAAGGTGCTCAATGTGAAAATAGGCAGAGCAGATTTACAATCAAATATTATATATCATGGATTTATTATACATTATGATTTAATATCCCGTAACTAAGTTTCATACTTACTTGCAATCATCAGACGGTCAAAATGTTAAGATTTTAAAAAAACGGTTCGCTTGTTTAACGTTTATATAATGTGAAGCTTCACGTTTATATAAAACGCTAAACAAGCCACAGTTTTTTTAAAATCTTAACATTTTGACTGACTGATTATTGCAAGTAAAACATGGGACTTTAATTACGGGATATTAAACCCATTATATATATATATATATATATATATATATATATATATATAATATATATATATATATTATATATATATATATATATATGATTCATATATAAACAAGACAAAAACCAAGCACATGAAACTGATACAAAAACAAAGGGACTGTAGGTAAGCATCTTATTTATCCAACGTTTTTATTGAAACGATTGTTTTTTACATATCCTTTTTCTTATTATATATATATATATATTATTATATATATATATATTATATATATATAATATTATAGTTTATCCATGTTTCGATGTATTCCGTCTCCTCAGTGTGTCTAGACTTTCGCAGACTACATCCAGCCGACCGATTTATCATCAGTCAGATTTCTAAACCACTGGGAAATTATCAGCACCTACAAGTAAAATGAGAATTTAACTGATAAATACATACATATGTATATTATGTCAGGTAGCCAGAGAGCTCATATTCCGTTTAACAGGAGAGCCTGTTTTTAAGCGTAATCAGTGTGAAGTCGGAATAAATAACTTATGTCGAGATTGGATCCCACATCCTTTTACTGGGTACAGGGTTCGAGTACGGTTGGAGTTGATTTCCTCCCGCCTCCCCATTTTCGATTCAGCTAACAAAAATTTTGTTGGTTATTTTATTACTTTAAAAGAATTGGTATTTGATTTCTATTTTTTAAATGTGTTTGTAAACATCTGGTAGAGTAATATTGAAGATTTACCTAATTACATCGTCTTCCCCCCAAAATAACCAAGTCAGTGAGTAAGCGTGTCAGAGAGAGAGAGAGGGAGAGAGAGAGAGAGAGAGAGAGAGAGAGAGAGAGGGGAGTATGTGAAGTGTGTTTGTGTTTGTGTGAAGAGAGAGATGGTGTGTATGTGTATGTATGGGAGAGAGAGTGCGCGCGCGTTTGTATGTGTGTATGTATATGTGTGCGTGTGTTGTGTGTGTGTCTGAAAGAGAAGAGAAGGTGAATGTGCATGTGAGATAGAGAGAGGGGGAGTGTGTGGAGTGTGTGTGTGTAAGTATGTGTGGAGAGAGAGAGAGAGAATGTGGTGTGTGAGAGAGAGAGAGTGTGAGTGGGCATGTGAGATAGAGAGAGGGAGTGTGTGTGTGTGTGTGTGTAAGTATGTGTGTGAGAGAGAGAGGAGATGTGTGTGTGAGAGAGGGAGAGAGAGTGTGAGTGGGCATGTGAGAGGAGAGAGGAGAGTGTGTGTGTGTGTGTGTGTGTGAGTGTGTGAGAGAGAGAGTTTGTGTGTGTGTGTGTGAGAGAGAGGGTGATGTGTGAGAGAGAGAGAGGTGAGTGCGTGTGTGTATGTGTGGTGAGAGAGACAGAGACAGAGAGAAGGTGGAGAGGGTGAGGTGTGTAGAGTGTGCAATTTGTTTACGTGTTTATTCCCCAATTCAATCACTTCACCATTTTGCCCAGAACCTGAAAAAAAAAGTTGACACTAGTCTTCTGTTTTAATGTTAAAGAAATTTACAACGTGATAAAGTCGCGATATCGAAAATATTATTATTATTAGTAGTAGTAGTAGTAGTAGTAGTAGTAGTTAGTAGTTGGTTTCATTTTACTCTTTAGAGTTGCTTCAAGAAGAAAATGTCAATGTTTTATTTCTAGTCTATTGACTTATAAGAAAATATAAGGAAAATACTAAAAATTTTAAAAGTGTTCGAGGGTGTAATTTTGAAAGCAAAGTCATCAGTCATAATGACATTTTCTCTCTAATCTCAAAAACATTTCAAGATTGAGATATACATTACGATGATCGTAAATAGTTTTTACTTATTTATTTGACCTTTTATCTTTAACAAGGGCGTAGAGGTTTATTACGTCTAGCAACTCCTGCTTTACATATTTCTTTGATTAAGATGACGGCCATGATATTTGGACTTTTATCTTTTATAACTCTTACTTACACTGTTATAAAGGACTAGAACCACCATCACTACCAATATCGCCGTCATTATTATTATTATTATCTTATTTTCACAACTGTGAGTTTTTCACAACAAGTGATAACTGATGGTCTTTCACTGGAGTATGAGTGACAGGTTCCTAGTTCTCCAGGACTCTACAGAGTATTCTAGCCGATTTCAACAATGCTGTTGTCTGATGGTCTTAATTCTGATTTCCAGTTCCTCTAATCATTTTTCTAAGTTTTGGGGGTCGTTCTAAGTGTACCAACTACAATTGGTAACACTTTCATCCTCATATTCCACAGTTTGTTTTTAAAAGTCACTAGCAAGGTTTTAGGTATATTTATTATTATCGTTATTTCACTCCATCCGAGTTTTTCCCACCCACCCCCTTAGCCGGTGGTTCACTGGAGGCTGAGTGACAGCAAGTCTTCTTAGGTCTCCAGGACTCTTCTGAGTTACTAGCTGATCTTAATATTTAATAAATAATAATAATAATAATAATAATAATAATAATACATAATTATACAACTAAATGATATATGCACAAATCAGGATCTTTCCTGAGAATGGGACGCATAAAATTCTTTGGGACTTTGAGATACAGACGGATCACCTAATCCGGCCCAGAAGACTAGACCTAGTGTTAATTAACAAAAAGAGAGAACTTATCATCTCGTGATCTTGCCGTCCCGGCGATCACCGAGTGAAAGTAAAAGACAGCGAAAGATAGACAAGTGCTTAGATATTGCCAGATAACTAAGAAAACTGTGGAATATGAGGCTGAAGGTCGTGCCAGTTATTATTGGTGCACTTGGGAACAGTCCCCAGGTGTCTGGAAAATTAATTTGGATGAATTGGAAATCAGAGGAAGAATCGAGATCATCCAAACTTACAGCATTGTTAAGATCGAGTAGAATACACAGAAGAGTCCTGGAGACCTGAGGATACTTGCTGTCACTCAGTCTCCAGTGAACCACCAGCTTAGGCGGGCGGGGAAAAACAACAATAATAATATAATATAATAATAATAAAAAATAATGAAGATTATGTGTTTGTCCTGTCTGTAACCGAAACTATCTCACCACTCAAGATATAGTTTCCTTTGTTTATTTACCTCACAATCTCCATAATTTTATTTTTATTAAACCTCAATTATTAATAAAATTGTTTTACCATTATCAATACTGTTGGCCTTATCTAATAACATAGAATTTTATTCTATATCAACAAAATAGCGGTTTAACAGTGTGAACGGGAGGGCTAATGCATATTGATCTTTAAAATTGGTTTTAATAAATATGTGCATAGTATTATTGATTTCTAATTGTTTGGTTTATCTTAATGAATATGAGCAAAAAATCTCGGGGATAAATCTTAAAAGGAATCCATTAACAAGAAGAAATAACTGGTAAGAGTAAGTTTCAGTTGTTCTATTTTTTCCATTTATATCCCCCACCTCTGTTTCAAATTTTTTATCTGCATTCTTAATTCAGTTTCATTAGCCTTTCTAGTTTTGATATAATATTTTATTACATTAAAAACTTAAATATTTGCACCCAGAGGGGCATATATTTGCTAGTAATAATAATAATTTTTCCGGGTTACGCTGGTATAGATTAACGGGATTGTCAGTGCAGTAATTGTTGCCCAATTTGTAAAGGTTTAGGAAAACTGAAAGACTTGACAAAATGTCTTCCTACAAGATGGATGGGCTCCAGAGTTTAAGATCACAAACAACTTACGACTGTCGCAGAAAGGGGCGTAACACAATCAAACGGCCTTTCTTATGGCATTAGTCAGTCGGTAGGCGTCGCCGTAGGAATCCCACAAGGTTCCTGGTTCGATACCCGGGGGTCCCGCCAACTCAGCGGTAATTGAGTAGCACAGATATCTGGCTGTAAAGTGAGGAGCTGATGGTAGGTGCAGTGCTTTCACCTTCAGACGGCTAAATAAATCCTTGGTCTAGTCGCTTAGTTAAAGGGAAGAGACTCCCTCGCTGTATCGCTTGATACCTACATTTAGGCGCCACGCCGATTATTTTTTTTTTTTTTTTTTTTGACTAAAACCGGCAATCTTCCTTTTCGCTATTCATATCTGGAGTGTATCCTTTTCAACCTCTCTCTCTCTCTCTCTCTCTCTCTCTCTCTCCTCTCTCTCTCATCTACTCCTCTCCTTCTTCTCTCTCTCTCACATATATAGGCTAGACAGGCGGTCGCAAGACGCCCCCTCCAAATCAAATCGGCAGTGTCACCGTAAGCCCCTAGACTTATATGGACTGTCCCGCCTATTGCCTTTACGGCAAGCCCCACACTTTTTTATCATATATGTGCTTACGAAGGCGGTGGGTTGAGGAAGTCTTCTTGTCCCGGTATGATGTTTAACTCTTATCGTGGTGAGGTTTCAGTTCGGAGCGCCGGGGGAATTGCTTTGAGGTGCCCCGTCATCACCATTACTCCCAGGTCACTGTGAACCGGGAGTGTAGCCACACTGTTAGGGTTCCATCTACGGGTAAATCGGAAACCAAAATAAGTTTTTTCAAGAATGCTGTAAAAATTAAATAACCATCAAGAATGAATTAAAGACCCAATACGTACTTCGGCATAAAACTAACCCAAATAGGGTTGACCATGCCTAAAAGCTCTAACCAACGCAACCAACCCACACTTCTCCTCCTCTCGTCACTCTCTCACTCCTCATCTCTCTCCTCTCCTCTCCTCCTCATCATGCCCCTCTCTCTCCTCCTCTTGTGTTGTGTTTTTTTGTGTGTCTCTTTTAGCGAGCTCTCCCGAGTTTACGGTTGCTTTATATTTGAGAGATTTGTTGCGGGTGTCAAGAATTCATATCTCAATGCTATATGTTTTTACAAAAACCATTACAGTTACGGAAACAAAAAATTTTTATTACTTGATATTATGATACTATTTCTAAGGATTTATGTAAGGCTGATCTACGACCTGTCTACTGAAGAATTCCAAGACACACCAATGACAACAGAAGGCATTGACGTTAAGAATGATTATTGAAACACAATCAGGGAACACAGGATAGATACAATCATTATATTCCCATAAGACTAAGCATTTCACAGACTAGATAGATAGATAGTAGATAGATATGACACCCAGACTTGAGGAATAGATTAGATAGCAGTACATGATAGAGGAACATTACACATATATACATACATACATGCATGGTAAACCGACGTGACGTAAATAGATAGGTAGATCAGAGAGAGAGAGAGAGGGGGAGAGAAATAAAGCATAGAATAGATAGAATGGATAAAGGCTGAGATACGATAGACATAGATAGACTAACTAATATTGAACAGATCAGTGAGATTAGCTAGATCAGTACTAGGAAGATAATGAATGGATAGGATAGTAAATGATAATGAACTACATATATACTACATACATACATAACAATGTAAACCCGACTTAACGTAAAATAGATTTAGGATAGATAGATAAGAGGAGAGAGAGGCGGGGAATAACATATGATAGATAGATGTATAAACAGGCTGAGATAGATAGATTAGAATAGATAAGATTAATATGAACAGACTGAGCATAGATAGATAGATTAGATAGATAGATAGATATGACAGATTGAAAGACGAAGAGATAGACAAGAAGCATACATATCAACGCTAAAACCGACTAACGTATCTAGATAGATAGATAGATAGATAATAGATAGATAGAAGAAAGAGAGATGAGAGCGTAGAAGAGTTTTTAAAAACAGAGATAGATAAACAGACTGAGCCATGATAATAGCGATAGAATAGATAGATAGATAGATAGATAGATAGATAGATAGATATAAACCAGACTGGAGGTAATAGATAGATAGCGATAGATTAGATAATAAACACGACTGGGGTAGATAGATATAGATAGATAGCTAGATTAGAATAGATAGAACAATTTGGTGAAACTAATATATAGACCATGATATGTGACGACCTAATATGCAATCCATAATCATTGTTTATGATTGTTCATCAATAAACCAATGATTTTGGAAATGATATTTCGTCACCATAATTTGTATGGAACATTATAGTTACGTAGCATTTTAATTCTAGACCCAAGTTTTATATAGATGCGAGGGGTGATCAAATCTATATCTTTTTTTGATCTAAAATTAAATTTCAATGAGAACATGTGACAGCAGTTGAGAAAATTATGTCTAGAATCGGAAAAGTGCAATTCATACTTTTTGATCACACCTTTTGCACAAACACGTATTGTTGCAATTCAGCATCCTCTATTCTAACCAGACATGCTTTCCAAAAGCTGATAAATGGAACAGTTCGATAACCATACTCAAAGAGAGTTACATAACTTGATGTAGAATTAATAGGAAAGGTCGCTAAAAGGAGAGTGTTAAATGCCATAAGGGAAATCGTTGTTAAAAACGTTTTCATTATTGTTAATTTCCTGCTTTATAGATATACCACTCGATACTTTCTTAAACACATGTTGCAGGAGTTAAACTAAGATAAACAGTGACATACTCGATAAATATATAGATGTAACACTAACTACTATGGATAACAACTAAAATCAGGGGGGGCAGGATACATACATACATAATACATACATACATTACTTACTTATTTCAGAGTATTTATATAGATTGATAGATTATGAACAGACTGTGGGGAAAGATAGATAATAGATAGATAGATATGAACTAGATAGACAGGTAGGATATGATAGATACTAAGCTTATTATAGAAGTTGATTTGGCGCCATGTATTAGCCTCACAAACAACTATAAGAATATTTTTCGCTCTAAACCAATTTCTAAACAATACAGAGATTACATTTCATGGAAAAAAAATAAATTGCTTTTTCAAAATTTTCACCTATATAGTATTTTACTTATATTAACGAGAAAGAAATCGTCGAGTCGCACAAAAATTCGTCGAGTCGCACAGAACAAATTCGTTCGGTCAAAAAGCCGTAATTCGCATCTGATCTATATATATATAGGTTCAATGTAAGCCGAAAGTTTAAACATCGACTACATAAATTCATCCCATTTTCGAACACTGTTTCTTCAATCCCTTAACTATATATAATATATATATACTATATAACTAATATATATATGGTGTGTGTGTGTGTGTGTGTGTGTGTGCGTGTGTGTGTGTGTGTGTGTGTGTGTGTGTGTGTTCTGTTAGAATGATATGGGTGCTATTTCTATAGATAGTCTCAATTGTATGTAATTAGAAACATTCGTATATTTAAGTTCTAGGTAGCGTGGCACATTGGAGGTCAACTGATAGTCTTCGCTATGCGATCTTCTGAAGCATCACATAGGCGAGAAACTCAGTAACCAGTGTTTAACTCTATGGTCCACGTCCCTACCATTAACTTATATAATTATATATATATAAATATAGTACTATATATACACTATATAGTATATATATATATATAATATAAACATAGAAGTTCAACCACATAGTGTAATAATACGAGTTTCAGTATTTGATCGGCCATCAGATTTGAAGATTGAGCGGTCATCAGATAATCTACATTACTGAAATAATTTACAATTTGTTACGAAAGGGTGGTACGTTGGAAAAACACGGATAATACAAAAATGGTATCCGGATTTAAATACAATAGATCAGAGGAGTCTATCTGGACCCTGGCACGTAACGACGATATCTTCGAAGATATTTGGAAAAACCTCGGTTCGCCCATAATACATACCTACAAAAATTGAACCACTGAATTTTCAGCACACACCCACTAGCAATAATTTACACACCACCACACATACAAACTAATATATTAATACTATATCATATGATTATCATCCTATATTATATTGCTACTTAATACTTATATATAGGTTAAGTAAACAAATCAAATGTGTTTATTTTGTATATGGCTTTGAAGCCGACACATTTTTGGAGGATATGGCTTCAGAGACCCTATGAACGATGCTCACACACGTCACACGCATACCTATGACTTCTCAGCTATTCTCGTCTCGACTTCCTCCTTACATTTGACATATACTGCCGCCTAAAATCTAATATTAACCTAATTAATTTTCAAAATTAGGTACGATCTTCCAATTAAGCCACTTTCCTCCAACTCCAAAATACTAGAAGCCTTTATACAATAAAAACAATACAACCAGTCCTTAACAATAATAATTTCCAATACAGTACCACACATTCTAAATGCCTATAACACCTTTCTCACCAATTCTTTCCTTACCAGCCTCCACAATTAATATCAATTTTTTTTTAAGACTGAATACTATCACCCCTGATTGACTGGGACTTTGAAGTTGCCGAAACTTACTCGGGAAACTGAAACTTGGTGGACTTATCCACCAATTCCACCCAACGATAAAACAAAGGATACTCTCCAATGGAAATTAGAAAAGATAAAAAATAAAATTGTTAAACAAGAGATGTGCCTTTGTTTTAATTCTACTTGTATTAAATGAAGAAGACTTGCCCAAATACACACACACACACACACACACAACACATATATATTTATTATATATATATATTATATGAATAATGATACCTGGTTACAGATGTAAGTACCACACTGAATACACTTAACGTAATTCCAATCATATCTGTAACAAGGATCCATTTATTCAATTTATTTTTAGAATATACTTCGATATGTAAAAATACATACCAATCGTTATATGTACGTTTTGAGTTCTCAATTTTGTTTCTTTAGCTGCTGGGTTGTATTAACTTCTCTGTGTAGTCCATACTATGTTTAACTGTTGGCTTTCTGGCTGAGATGTTTACTGTTTCCAACTTTGGTGTTTTTTTATGTTTTTTATGTTCATTGTTATTTTTATTGACATTTTCTCGCCTACTATATAATATATATATACATATATATATTAATATATATATATATATATTTAGCTGAGACGCGCGCGCAGAGGGGCGAAGAAACCGTCAGAACCAAGCGCCAAGCACGCGACCCAAACTCTGGAGGCGCGTTCGTACTCAATTGATTACTACCGTTGTAGGAAATGGACTCGCGTGACCCGACGTTCAAATCCTGGACGAGGCTGCTGATATTCAATATCACACATCTTACAATGCAAGGTTCCATATCGTGGAGCTGTAATTGTCGAGACAGCTAGGTTTCACACATTAATTTTTATCTGACGCATATAAGCAGTTTGATTCCTCGCTGGCAAAGCCCCCAACTCTGCGGACTGTGTGTAGCATGCCTGTCCGTGGTGAACGCATTCTGCAGTATAAAACATACTCTCAAAAATCATACATGAATCTATATTTTCAATCCTTGCATCTTACGGACGAACCAGTCGAAGAAAGGAAAAAATCTGAATTTGAACGTGTTAAAATGGGTTTAGAAATTACATGTGAGCTGTGTCGTCACTCTATTTTGCGAGGGTAGGCTATATATAATAATATAGCTGTAAAGTTATATCACCCATAGCTCAACATAATATATTAACAAATGTGCAGCGCTTACTATCATTCATATATATTAGACAAAACTTGACCTGTTTGAATCACCCATTCAAGCTCTCGCTAGATAATTTGGATTAGGAAAGAGTAGGTCTGCCACAATGTCGTCTTCATATTAATCTTAAAAACGAATTAAAATTGATTAAATTGACTATTGTAATGGTCGATTTTTATGTCTAAGTCGAGAAGTAGTAACATAAGGCATCAGTAAAAAGAAAAAAAAAAAAAAAAAGCGAAATAATATTATACATGAATCTTTTTTAATATATTTTTAAACTATTTTTCCGTGGAATTTTGCTCGAATATGTATCAACCATGGCCACCGAAGATGGAGTAAAATTCTATTTTTACAAAAATTAATACCCACCCCCCACCGCCACTAATTTTTGGAAAAATAAGTACTTAAATCAGGAAGTATCCGAGTTTAATGAAATTTTCAGTGTTGATTATATCAAGAATTGAATTTTATTTTATTTTAAAACTTTCTGATTTAATGTATGCTATTTCTGCTATGGTAAATGTATATATAAAATCATTTAAAAATATGAAAGCGCCTAATTCAAGATTTCAAATTTCATATTTTTAGATCTTAAAACATTTATATAATAACTAGCTTTAGTTTATTATCGTATTTATTTTTTTTTTTATTTTTGTAGAAAAAACTCATTGAAAATTTATTACCACCCCCTTTAAACAGAAACCAAATACGTGTATAAAGTTGTATCTTTTATTAAGTATAATTATCCAAAAAGAGTAAACTTTATCTTACTTATATATTTTAAAGTTATCCATTTTTATTTTTTATTTTATTTTGAATGTATTTTCCGATTTTCGATAATTTTTGTTTTCTTCCATTCACACTTTCGGTTCTTTTGTCTTTTTATTCATACTGTAATTAGTTTTGAAAGTATATAAACCCACCGATATTTTTGCGCACCAAAAATAATGGGGGGTCAAAGTTAAAGTGACCCGATAAAAATTCAGAAAGTTTGAAATAAATTACCTGATGCATTTATAAAATTCATTCATTGATAAAATCAACACTTGAAAATTTCATTAAAACTAGATAATTCCCTGATTTTTTTTGGTAATTTTTTTTTAAATCGGGAGGGGTTAAATTTGTTTTGTAAAGCACGAGATTTTAGCGCAACTTGAAGTGCTAGAAAAGAGAGTTTGGCACAAGTGAATCGAATTAATAAAAAAACCATTACGATCCTTTTGGTAAATTTCAGAAAAAAATGGTCTGTCCTAATTTGAAATTGAAAATGGATCCGGATCTTTATCAGCGTGTGGGCTTATTCGCGGCTGGTGTGAATCTTAACATAGAAATCAAGTGAGTTTGTTAAAATGTGTTCTCTCTTAATCATTTGCCTTCACTCTTTTCCTCTCTCTATGTCTCTCTTTGATTGCCCTTTCGTCTGAATGTGTTAGTTTATCTATGCGAGTAAAAGGGAGATGGGGAGAGCGATTAAGAGAGACAATTTTAACAACCTTCACTTGATTCTATGTTAAGATTTCACCCAGGGCAGCGAAAAGCCACACAGTATAAGATTTCCCTGAATCCATTTCAATTCAAATTAGGACACCATTTTTTTTCTAGAAATTACAAAATGATCGTATGTTTTTTTATTAATTCGATTCAACTTGCAAAACTCTCTTTTTCTAGGCACTGTCCAAGTTGCCTAAAAATACCGTGCTTTTACAAAACAAATTTAACCCCCTCCCGATTGAAAAAAATTACCAAAAAATCAGGGAATTATCAGATTTAATGAATTTTCAGTGTTGATTATCAATGAATGACATTTTATAATGCATCAGTTCATTTATTTCAACACTTTCATGATTTTTTATCGGGTCACTTAAAACTTTGACCCCCCATTATTTTTGGTGTGCGCAAAATATCGGTGGGTATTACTTTCAAACTAATACAGTATGAATAAAAAGACAAGAAGACCCGAAGTAGTGAATTGGAAGAACAAAAAAATTATCGAAAATCGGAAAAATAAATTTCAAATAAAATAAAAACTAAAAAGATAACTTTTAAATATATAAGTAAGATTAAAGTTTTACTCTTTTAGATATTTTATCTTATAAAAGAAACAATTATACATCGATTTTGTCTGTTTAAAAGGGAGGGTGGTATAATTTTCAAAGAGTTTTTCTACAAAAAAAAAAAAAAAATAAGATAACGATAATAAACTAGAAGTAGATTATAAATAAATGTGGTTTATTAGAATCTAAAATTATGAAATTTTTGAAACTTGAAATTAGGCGCTTCATATTTTAATGAATTTTATATATATACATTTACCAATAGCAGAAATAATAATTAAATCGGAAAGTTATTAAATAAAATAAAAATTCATTTCATTGATAACTCCAACACTGAAATTTCATAAACTCGGATAACTTCCTTGATTTAGGTAACTTATTTATCAATTTAGATGGGAGTGGGGTGGGAGGGGGTAATTATTTTGTAAATAAGAATTTTACGTCATCTTCCGGTCGGCATGGTTGATAATATTCAGAAGCAAAATTTCCACGGAAAAAATAGTTTAAAATATATTAAAAATAGATATTACATGTTATAATATTATTTCGCTTTTTTTTTTCTTTTTTTTCTTTTTACTTGATGTCGATTATGTTTACTCTTTATCGACTTAGAACAAAAAATCGACCTTAAAAGCAATTTAATCCAATTTTAATTCGTTTTAAGCTGAATATAATAGGAAGACGACATTGTGCAGACCCTACTCTTTTCCCTAATCCCAATTATCAGCGAGAGCAAATTGGGTGATTCAACAGGTCAATTTTTGTCTAATATATATGTATATTATATATAAATAATATATATATATATATATATATATATATACCAACCCCTCCGCAATAGATGGTGACACTCAAGCGTCAATTTCTTAACCAGTTTAACACGTTCAAATTCAGAGTTTTCACTTTTCTCGACTGGTTGCCTAATCAAGCGATAAAATTATCCAAATATTTTAGGTATTTGATCTCAATCCGTTTCACCACGGACAGGATGTGACACACAAAGTTCGAGTTTGGGGGCTTCCAGCGAGGATCAAACTGGCTTTCAATAAAAATACATGTGTGAAACTAGCGTTGTCGGACAATTACACCACGATAGGATACCTTTTCTTTTAATTGATTTGAAAATAACAAGCAGCCTCGTCCAGGATTTTGACTCGGGGTCACCGAGTCCATTCCTACAACGATAAATCATTATACCAACTGCGCCTCCAGAGTTTGGGTGCGTGCTTGGCGCTTGGTTACTGACGGTTTCTCGCCCCTTCTCTTCTCTCTCTCACCTATTCATATATATATATATATATTATATATATATATATATATAATATATATATAGGCGAGAAAAACTGTCCAATAAAATAAAATTGAACATAAAAAACAAATAAAAAAACACCAAGTGAAACAGTAAACACCAGATCCAGTGAAAGCCAAATAAAATACTACACAGAGAAAGTTAATAAACCCAGCATGCTAAAAGAAACAAATGGAACTCAAACGTACATATAACGATTTGCGGTTTATGTATTATTTAGCATATACGGAAGTATTCTAAATAAATGAAATAAGGATACCTTGTTAACAGAGTATGATTTTGAAGTTACGGTTAAGGTAATTCAGTTGTGCTACTTACATCTGTACCGGGTACCAATTATTCATATATCATATTATATATATATATATATATATATATGTTGTGTGTGTGTGTGTTGTGTGTGTATTTGGGCCAGCATTCTGTCATTCTATACAAGTAGAATTAAACAAAGGGCACATCTCCTGTTTAACAATTTTATTTTTTATCTTTTTCTAATTTCTCGGGCCAACTTTTAATGTTTGGGTGGGAATTGGTGGATAGTCCACCACAAAGTCACAGTTCCGAGTAATTTCGGCAGTCTTTTTCGAAGTCACCATCATCAGGGTGATGTATTCCAGTTAAAAATTGAATTATGTGGAGGCTGGAAGGAGAAGAATTGGTTGAGAAGGTGTTATAGGCATTTTAGATGTGTGTATACTGTATTGGAAATTAATTTTTGTTTTAAGGATGGTTGTATTGTTTTATTTATAAAGCTTCATAGTATTTTGAGTTGTGGATATGTGCTTAATTTGAAGTCGTACCTAATTTTGAAAATTAATTAGTTAATAATTAATGAATTTTAGGCGGGCATATATGTTCAAATGTAAGGCTAAACGAATCGAGAAAATGTCATCCCTGAAGCACATATCCTCCAAAAATTGTCGGCTTAAAGCCATATAAAAATAAACACATTTTGTTTTGTTTACTTAACCTCATATATTATATATATATATATATATATTATATTATATATTATATAATATGTGTGTGTGTGTGTGTGTATGTGTTGTGTTGTGTGAAAAGTCAGTCGTTTCCAAATTTTTTAGTGTATTATAACGAGGTTTTTCCAAATATCTTTCGAAGATATCATCGTTACGTGCATGGTCCGATAGACTCCTCTGATCTATGTATTGTAAATCCGATACCATTTTGTATTTCGTGTTTTCCACGTACCACCCTTTCGTAACAATATTGTAAATATTCAGAATGTAGTATTATCTGATGACCGTCAAATCTTCAAATCTGATGGCCGACAAATACTGAAACTATTAATTACACTATGTGGTTTGACTTCTAGTTATAGTATATATAATATATATATATATATATTAGTATATTATATATATTATATAATATATATATATAAGTTAAGGTAGCGTGGACATTAAGTTAACACCTGGTTACTGAGTTTCTCGCCTATGTGATCTTCAGAAGATCGCATAGGCGAGAGACTATCAGTTGACTCCATGTCCACGCTACCTGAACTTAAATATAAATGTTCTATTTAATATAATTGAGCACTATCTATAGAAATAGCACCCATATCATCCTACAGAAACACACACACACACACACACACACACACACACACACACACCACACACACACACACACACATTATATATATATATATATATATATATATATATATAAAGAAAATTTGAAAAAACAAGTGTTCCGAAAATGGGATGAATTTTATTATCGATGTTTAAAACATTTCGGTTACATTGAACCTTATATATATATATATTCAGTGGCGAGATACGGCTTTGTGACCGAACGAATTTTTGTGCGACTCGACGAATTTTTGTGCGGACTCGACGAATTTCTGTTCTCGTTATATATAAGTAAAATATATATAGGTGAAATTTTGAAAAAGCAATTTTATTTTTTCCATAAATGTAATCTCTGTATTGTTTAGAATTGGTTTAGAGCGAAAAATATTCTTATATTTGTTTTTGAGGCTATACAAAATGGCGCCAAATCAACTGTCTATAATAAGCTTAGTATCTATCTATCTACCTATCTATCTATGTTCATATCTATCTATCTATCTATCTATCTATCTTTCCCAGTCTGTTCATATCTATCAATCTATATAAATACCTGAAATAAGCTAAGTATGTATGTATGTATATATGTATGTATGTATCCATGCCTGATTTTAGTTGTTTATCCATAGTAGTGTGTTTACATCTATATATTTATCGGAGTATGTCACTGTTTATCTTAGTTTACTCATGCAACATGTGTTAAAAAGTATCGAGTGTATATTTATTAAAGCAGAAAATGAACAATAAATGAAACGTTTTTAACAAAATATTTCCCTTGGCATTTAACACTCTCCTTTTAGCGACCTTTCCATTATTCTAATCAGTTATGTAACTCTTCTTTTGATATGGTATGAAGCTGTTCCATTTATCAGCTTTGGAAAAAAACATGTCTGGTTAGAATAGAGGATGCTGAACTTGCACAATACTGTGTTTTGCAAAAAGGTGTTGATCAAAAAGTATCGAGAATTGGCACTTGTCTCGACTTCTAGACATAAGTTTTCTCAACTGTGTCACATGTTCTCATTGAAATTTTAAATTTTAGAATAAAAAAAGATATAGATTTGATCACCCCTCGCATCTATATAACTTGGTCTAAATTAAAATGCTACGTAACTATAATGTTCCCATACAAATTATGTGACGAAATATCATTTCCAGAAATCATTGGTTTATTGATGGAACATCAATAAACGAATGATTTATGGGATTGATATTTCGTCACATATCATGGTCTATATATTAGTTTCAACCAAATGTTCTATCTATCTATCTATCTATCTATCTATCTATCTATCTATCTACCCCAGTCTGTTTATATCTATCTATCTATCTATCTATTTACCCCAGTCTGTTTATATCTATCTATCTATCTATCTATATCTATCTATCTATCTATCTATCTATCTCAGTCTGTTTATCTATCTCTGTTTTTAAATTTCTCGCTCTCTCTCTCTTTCTCTATCTATCTATCTATCTATCTATCTATCTATCTAGATACGTTAGTCGGTTTACGTATATGTATGTTCTTGTCTATCTCTCTCTTTCAGTCTGTTCATATCTATCTATCTATCTATCTATCTATCTATTCTCAGTCTGTTCATATCTATCTATCTATCTATCTATCTATCTCAGCCTGTTTATACATCTATCTATCTATGTTTATTCCCCCCCTTCTCTCTCTCTATCTATCTATCATCTATTTACGTTAGTCGGTTTACATGTATGTATGTATGTATGTATAATGTATTTTCTTATCATTTACTATCTATCCATCTATCTATCTATCTATCTATCTATCTATCTATCTGTCTGTTCATATCTATCTATCTATCTATCTATCTATCTCAGCCTTTTTTATCCATCTATCTATCTATGTTTATTTCTCTCCCCCTCTCTCTCTCTCTCTATCTATCTATCTATTTACGTTAGTCGGTTTACATGCATGTATGTATGTATATATGTATGTTCTTATCATGTAACTGTCTATCTATCTATTTCTCTCAGTCTGTTCATATCTATCTATCTATCTATCTATCTATCTGTGAAATGCTTAGTCTTTGGAAAATAATGATTGTATATCCTGGTTCCCTTGAATTGTGTTTCAATAATCTTCTTACGTCAATGCTCTTCTGTTGTCATTGGTGTGTCTTTGGAATTCTTTCAGTAGAAGGCGTAGATCACGGCCCTTACATAAATTTCCTTAGAATATGTCATATATCAAGTGATAAAAATTTTTGTTTCCGTAACTTGTAATGTTTTTGTAAACATAACTTATTTGAATTCTTGACACCCGCACAAATTCTCAAATATAAAGCAACCGTAAACTCGGAGAGTCCGCTAAAAGAACAACACAAAAGACACACACACAAAGAGAGAGAGAGAGAGAGAGAGAGAGAGAGAGAGAGAGAGAGAAGAGAGAGAGAGAGAGAGAGAGAGTGGTTGGTTGGTTGGTTAGACTTTTACGCATGGCAACCCATTGGGTATTTTTATGCCGAAGTACTTTTGTTTTATTCATTCTTGATGGTTATTTAATTTTTTTAAACACATTCTTTGAAAAACTTATTTTGTTCTATTTAACCCGTAGATGGAACCCTAACAGGTGCTACCACTCCGGTTCACAGTGGACCTGGGAGTAATGGTGATGAAGGGGCACCTCACATTCCCCGGCGCTCCAGAACTGGAACTTCACCATCAGATAGAGTTTAACATCATACCCGGGACAAGAAGACCCTCACCCACCGCCTTCTAGCACATATATGATAAAAAAGTGTTGGGGCTTGCCGTAAAGGCAATAGGGCTGGGACAGTCATATAAGTGCTAGGGCTTTACGTGACCTGCCGATTGATTGGAGGGGGCCTCTTCGACCGCCTGTCTAGCCTAATATATGTGGAGAGAGAGAGAGAGAGAGAGAGAGAGAGAGAGAGAGAGAGAGAGAGAGAGAGAGAGAGAGAGAGAGAGAGAGGTTGAAAAGATACACTCCAGATATGAATAAGCGAAAGGAAGATTGCCGGTTTTAGTAAAAAAAAAAAAAAAAAAAATCGGCGTGGCGGCCTAATGTAGGTATCAGCGATACAGCGAGGGAGTCTCTTCCCTTTTAACTAGCGATAGACCAAGGATGTTATTTTAGCGTCTGAGTGAAAGCACTGCACCTACCATCAGCTCCTCACTTTACCGCGCAGATATCTGTGCTACTCATACGCTGAGTTGGCGGGGACCGGTATCGAACCAGGAACCTTGTGATTCCTAGGCGGACGCTCTACCGACTGAGCTAATGCCAATAAGAAAGGCGTTTGGATTGTTTACGCCCCTTTCTGCGACAGTCGTAAGTTGTTTTGATCTTAAACTCTGGAGCCCATCCATCTTGAGGAGACATTTTGTCAAGTCTTTCAGTTTTCCTAACCTTTACAAATTGGGGCAACAATTACTGCACTGACAATCCCGTTAATCTATACCAGCGTACCCGGAAAAATTATTATTATTACTAGCAAATATATGCACCCTCTGGGTGCAAATATTTAAGTTTTAATGTAATAAAATATTATATCAAATTAGAAAGGCTAATGAAACTGAATAAGAATGCAGATAAAAAAATTTGAAACAGAGGTGGGGGGGATATAATGGAAAAAATAGAACAACTGAAACTTACTCTTACAGTTATTTCTTCTTGTTAATGGATTTCTTTTAAGATTTATCCCCGAGATTTTTGCTCATATTCATTAAGATAAAACCAAACAATTAGAAATCAATAATACTATGCACATATTTATTAAAACCAAATTTTAAAGATCAATATGCAAATTAGCCTTCCCGTTCACACTGTAAACCGCTATTTTGTTGTATATATGAATAAAATTCTATGTTATTAGATAAGGCCAACAGTATTGATAATGTAAAACAATTTTATTAATAATTGAGGTTTAAATAAAAATAAAATTATGGAGATTGTGAGGTAAATAACAAAGGAAACTATATCTTGAGTGGTGAGATAGTTTCGGTTACAGACAGACAAACACATAATCTTCATTATTATTATTATTATTATTATTATTATTATTATTATTGTGTTTTTCCCCGCCCGCCTAAGCTGGTGGTTCACTGGAGACTGAGTGACAGCAAGTATCCTCAGGTCTCCAGGACTCTTCTGTGTATTCTACTCGATCTTAACAATGCTGTAGTTTGGATGATCTCGATTCTTCCTCTGATTTCCAATTCATCCAAATTCTTTTCCAGACACCTGGGGACTGTTCCAAGTGCACCAATAATAACTGGCACGACCTTCACCCTCATATTCCACAGTTTTCTTAGTTATCTGGCAATATCTAAGCATTTGTCTATCTTTTCGCTTTCTTTTACTTTCACTCGGTGATCGGCCGGGACGGCAAGATCCACGAGATGATAAGTTCTCTTCTTTTTGTTAATTAACACTAGGTCTAGTCTTCTGGCCGGGATTAGGTGATCCGTCTGTATCTCAAAGTCCCAAAGAATTTTATGCGTCCCATTCTCCAGGAAAGATCCTGATTTGTGCATATATCATTTAGTTGTATATTATTATTATTATTATTATTATTATTATTATTATTATTATTATTAAATATTAAGATCAGCTAGTAACTCAGAAGAGTCCTGGAGACCTAAGAAGACTTGCTGTCACTCAGCCTCCAGTGAACCACCGGCTAAGGGGGTGGGTGGGAAAAACTCGGATGGAGTGAAATAACGATAATAATAATATACCTAAACCTTGCTAGTGACTTTAAAAAACAAACTGTGGAATATGAGGATGAAAGTGTTACCAATTGTAGTTGGTACACTTAGAACGACCCCCCAAAACTTAGAAAATAGATTAGAGGAACTGGAAATCAGAATTAAGACCATCCAGACAACAGCATTGTTGAAATCGGCTAGAATACTCTGTAGAGTCCTGGAGAACTAGGAAAACCTGTCACTCATACTCCAGTGAAAGACCATCAGTTATCACTTGTGTGAAAAACTCACAGTTGTGAAAATAAGATAATAATAATAATAATGACGGCGATATTGGTAGTGATGGTGGTTCTAGTCCTTTATAACAGTGTAAGTAAGAGTTATAAAAGATAAAAGTCCAAATATCATGCCGTCATCTTAATCAAGAAATATGTAAAGCAGGAGTTGCTAGACGTAATAAACCTCTACGCCTTGTTAAAGATAAAAGGTCAAATAAATAAGTAAAAAACTATTTACCGATCATCGTATGTATATCTCAATCTTGAAATGTTTTTGAGATTAGAGAGAAAATGTCATTATGACTGATGACTTTGCTTTCAAAATTTACACCCTCGAACACTTTTTAAAATTTTTAGTATTTTCCTTATATTTTCTTATAAGTCAATGACTCAGAAATAAAAACATTGACATTTTCTTCTTGAAGCAACTCTAAGAATGTAAATGAAACCAAACTACTACTACTACTACTACTACTACTACTACTACTAATAATAATAAATATTTTCGATATCGCGACTTTATCACGTTGTAATTTCTTTAACATTAAAACAGAAGACTAGTGTCACTTTTTTTTCAGGTTTCGGGGCAAATGGTGAAGTGATTGAATTGGGGAATAAAACACGTAAACAAATTGCACAACTCTACACACCTCACCCTCTCCACCTTCTCTCTGCTTCTGTCTCTCTCACACACACATACACACACGCACTCACTCTCTCTCTCTCACACATTCACCTCTCTCTCACACACACACACACAAACTCTCTCTCTCACACACTCACACACACACACACACACACACACACTCTCCCTCTCTCCATCTCACATGCCCACTCACACTCTCTCTCCTCTCTCACACACACATTCTCTCTCTCTCTCACACACATACTTACACACACACACACACACACACTCCCTCTCTCTATCTCACATGCCCACTCACACTCTCTCTCTCTCACACACACATTCTCTCTCTCTCTCACACATACTTACACACACACACTCACACACACTCCCCCTCTCTCTATCTCACATGCACATTCACCCTCTCTCTCTCTTTCAGACACACACACACACGCACACATATACATACACACATACAAACGCGCGCGCACTCTCTCTCCCATACATACACATACACACACATTCTCTCTTTCACACAAACACAAACACACTCACATACTCCCCTCTCTCTCTCTCTCTCTCTCTCTCTCTCTCTCTCCCTCTCTCTCTCTCTGACACGCTTACTCACTGACTTGGTTATTTTGGGGGGAGACGATGTAATTAGGTAAATCTTCAATATTACTCTACCAGATGTTTACAACACATTTAAAAAAAAATAGAAATCAATCACCAATTCTTTTAAAGGTTAATATAAATAAGCACATTTTTGTTAGCTGAATCGAAATGGGGGAGGCGGGAGGAAATCAACTCCAACCGTACTCGAACCCTGTACCCAGTAATAAAGGATGTGGGATCAAATCTCGACATAAGTTATTTATTCCGACTTCACACTGATACGCTTAAAAACAGGCTCTCCTGTTAAACGGATATGAGCTCTCTGGCTACCTTGACATATATACATATGTATGTATTTATCAGTTAAATTCTCATTTACTTGTAGGTGCTGATAATTTCCCAGTGGTTTAGAAATCTGACTGATGATAAATCGGTCGGCTGGATGTAGTCTGCGAAGTCTAGACACACTGAGGAGACGTGATACATCGAAACATGGATAACTATATATATATATATATATATATATATATATATATATATATATATATATATAATATATATAAGAAAAAGGATATGTAAAAAAACAATCGTTTCAATAAAAACGTTGGATAAATAAGATGCTTACCTAACAGTCCCTTTGTTTTTTTGTATCAGTTTCATGTGCTTGGTTTTTGTCTTGTTTTATATATGAATATATAATATATAATATATATATATATATATATATATATAATGGGGTTTAATATCCCGTAATTAAAGTCCCATGTTTACTTGCAATAATCAGTCAGTCAAAATGTTAAGATTTAAAAAAACTGTGGCTTGTTTAGCGTTTATATAAACGTGAAGGCTTCACATTATATAAACGTTAAACAAGCGACCGTTTTTTAAAATCTTAACATTTTGACCGTCTGATGATTGCAAGTAAGTATGAAACTTTAGTTACGGGATATTAAATCCATAATGTATAATAAATCCATGATATATAATATTTGATTGTAAATCTGCTCTGCTATTTTCACATTGAGCACCTTCATATGTCAATACTTTTCTCATTCATTCTCCATTCTCTCTCTCTCTCTCTCTCTCTCTCTCTCTCTTATATATATATATATATATATATATATATATATATATATATATAGTCATCCACAGACACCGTGTTCTGACGTTTCACGTCTCATCAGTGTGGCATATTAATAGAATTAACTTTGAAACTAGCAACAATATTCTAAAATGCCTAAAATAGAGAGAATACTTTTTTTATTCTAAATTACGTTTGCTTAGCTCATTAGAAATATTTAGATCAGTAGATATTTTTCTTTTTACTCCTCTACAGAGGTGCAGTCGGTGTATTCTAAAGCCCCAGCCGACAGGACTAGGGTTCCGAGTTGCCCTATAGTTCGAATTGTGGCATTTAATTGAACCATTAAACGTTATCGCATAAAATCTGCAACAATATAAATGAGTTGACAGCAGCAGCTGAAACAGAATGTACCCAAATTTGAAACGATTTGTGAAGATTACAGAATTCCATCTGTTTGCATTATCAGCTACCTTAAATAGAACTAGAAGCGACTACCCAGCGTTGCCTGGGTAGAAATGGGGAGGGGGGGGGGGCTGGTGTATTGATTTGTTTACTTTTGAGATTTACAAATGCTGGACATTTCTAAGTAGAATTCCAATGAAATTTCTATGTATATTTTAATTTCTAAATATCTTCGAATATAAATCAAATCTTCATAATTTTTGCACAAAAAGTAGTTATCAGTTTCTTTGTTACTGTTGTTTTAGGGCTCAGAAAATAAATAAATTACAATGTTACAATGTTATTACTAACTCAACAAGCAATTAAAACTGAATTTAAAATTGTTTAGTACAAAAGATTCTTAGAAAAATTAATTCAAAACATTCACAAAAACTTTTTGAAATATTATTCTAAATGTAAACAAAAAACAATTTACAAATTCTTAGCGATTAAAAAAAAAAAGGGTATGTACAATAGGTACCACCAATTTTCCCTGTGAAATTTACCACCCCTATATTTAACTTGCATAACGGTTTATATTATCTTGAAAAGTTTTTGTCTATTCAAAAGAAGAAACATTAAAAAAACATGTGATAATTAAAAAAAAAAAAAAAAATTTCAGCTCATAAAAATAATGAAAATCATGAACGAAAACAATGTTTACATTTTCGCACTCTTAAATCAATTGAAATTTAACGTAGCCAAAAACAAGTTACGACTAGAGGCTTTAAAAAATGTTTAATACTTTTGCTAGTATATATATATATATATATATATATATATATATATATTTATATATATATATATATATACCTCACACTATGTTTGTTCATATTTATCTATTTCATCTTTTTTCTTTCTTTCTTTCTTTCTTTCTTTCCTTCTTTCTTTCCTTCTTTCTTTCTCCTAGGGTAATCAGTCCATGACAATTAAAAAACGTGTATATTATACAGTATTTAATATTCAATCAATCAATCAATTAATTTATATGTCATAAAGAGTTCCTCCCTTCTTAAGAAGGGCTCAGGCAATCTTACAAGCGGAAACTGCTAAGGTATTTATTCCTTTAATTAGATTTCTGCTGCAGTTTCATCATAAGTTTTTTTTTTCTGGGGCACACTTCCATTATTATCTACTAGCAAATATATGCACCCTCCGGGTGCAAGTATTTTAGTTAAATTTTATAATAAAATATTATATTAAATCAGAAAGGCTAATGAAACTGAATAAGAATGTAGATAAAAAGATTTTGAACAGAGGGGGTATGATTGAAAAATAGAACAACTTTGAAACTAACTCTTCCATCATTTTCCGTTAGTCCCGTCTTTCATTGGTAAATTTTCCTAATTAAACTGTTTAGTTAAAATAGGAAGTAAAGAATAATATTACAGTTATTTCTTCTTGTTAAGGGATTTCTTTTAAGATTTATTGAAGAGATTTTTGCTCATATTCATTAAGATAAAACCAAACAATTAGAAATCAATAATATTAAGCATATATTTATTAAAATCAATTTTTAAAGATCAATATGCAAATTAGCCTTCCCATTCACACTGTAAACCTCTATTTTGTTGTATATATAAATACAATTGCATGTTATTAGTATGTTGATATGGTCAACAGTGGCTTCGGCCTCTGGACCATTGATATAATTAACGGCGTCGATCCCAGGGGGCCATCCCCCCAGGCAACACCTGCCCCCTCGATTTAAAGGGGCAGGGCTGGGTTTATTGCCCAGTGCCTGAGGCGCCCCCTTGAGGGGGAATGCCGACGGGATCGACGCAATTTTTCACCAGCCACCCCATGAGCTTCGGTTTGTGGGTGGTCCCACGTTAATAGGGACTTTGTGCCTGACCCGTACAAGTGGGGTACGTGGAAAATATCATGTAGATATGGTCAACAGTGTAAGTAATGTAAAACAATTTTATTAATAATTGAGGTTTAAATAAAAAATAAAATCATGGAGTATATGATGTAAATAACGAAAGGAATTGTGACTTGTATAGTAATATAGTTTCGGTTACAGACAAACAAACCCACAATCTCCATTATAATAAGATATATTTGCTTGAATTGGAACTTTTCTATTTTTGTGATTAACCCAGGTATTCTTATTTGTCCTATTTTTTGTGTTTTTAATTACAATCTATCTATCTATCTATCTATCTATCTAAATCTCGAGGTTCTGGGTTCGATACAGGCCCTTGCAAAGAGTCGTATATAGATATACCTAATACATAATAAATATATTTTATTTAATGTTAATCAGTTCTGATTGCAGATATATAATATTATAAGCATTAAATAAAAAAAAGGAAAAAAAAAACAACTTAGAACATTTGCCTAGGAATCCCTAGGTTCTGGGTTCGATACTGGTCATAGCTAACTCATCTCATGAATAGCACAGCATGGGTAATCTAATCTGTGGAGTAGAGCATATGTGAGCTGTGGGAGCTGACAGTTGGTGTGACGCTCTACCTCAGCAAAAAACCTCCCTGGCATAGCGCTAGTGAACAGGGGATAAACTCCCTCACTGTCCGACTGACACCGATAATAGGCCACCGCGCCGCTTATAATCTTTCGATTTTACATTTTTTTGCAAGATACATTATTTGATGCATTTTCTATTTTTCCTAATTTACCATTAATAGGATCTAGCCTTCTGGCCTTCTTTGGCAATTCAGGACCAGAGAATTATGTTGTTGTTTTTTTCATTCTCTAATAATTATTGTTTTTCACATTCTTAAAGATGTAACACATTTTTAACTGCACAACTTATAAAAAAAAAAAACGTTGTATCGCGTTCGTCATTATCATTGGTAGATTAGACCAGGGGGTTGCCAGTTTAGGCAGACAGTGTGAAAGAGTGCAGTAGTCAGTGTCTCCCTCTCGTTTTCTCGACATATAGAGGCATATGCACGTGCTTAAATGTCCTTAGGGACACTCTCGGAGAGGAAATGCTTTTTCTATGAGATAAGTTTGAGATAAAAGAATTCAGTTTGGAAACATATCAAGTAGGCTGATTAAGCACTTGATAATTTAATATATATATATATATATATATATATATATACTGACAGTGCATTTTTTGATAAAAAAAATATTCCAACTTTTGTCTAGCAGCGTTCTGTTTTGCGCATTCTTTCTTCTAACGGTCATTTCATCCCGTCTTATTTTTTGTTGAAGACCGATCCACATGCGGTCGATACAGATATTCCGAGGGACCTCACATCAGTGAGGGGGGGGGGCGATGTTGCTTTTTAAAATCGTTGAGAGGAAGGCCCCGAAACGGTTGCACATTCTCTCCTGATGATCCCATGCTTTTGTAAACATCTTTTGTTTTTTCAACATATCAATTTCACACACACACACACACACACACACACATATATATATATATATATGAAGTGAACAAACAATCTGTTTGAGATGGCGATAGCCGACAATTTTTTTGGGAGATTATGTGCTTAATTAAAATCATACCTAATTTGAAAATTAATTAGTTATAATTAAATGAATTAGGTGTGCATATCGGTTTAAATGTAAGGCGTAAACAAATCGAGAAAAAGTCAATCTCTGTATGTACATTTCAGCCTATTAGGCCTCAGCAGCAGAGTTATAGACAGGGCAGTGCTTTGTGCGTGATTCGAACCCTAACTGTCAGGCTGACAGGCGGGGACTCTCACCATTACACTAGCTGGCTTAACCATTTTTCTCGATTATTTTAAACTGATATATATTGCACATTTTTGGTTGACTTACAGCACGACAGTATGAAGTGAACAAATAATTTGTTTGAGATGGCGATAGCCGACAATTTTTTGAGGAGATTATGTGCTTAATTGAAGTCATACCTAATTTGACAATTAATTAGTTATAATTAAATGAATGCATATCGGTTTATATATATATATATATATATATATATATATATATATATATATATATATATATATATGTCACCTAATAAATAGATATGTAAAACCTTTATATATTTATTATATTATATGATATATATATATATATATATATATATATATATATATATATATATATATAAATGAACAAATGGATACCTTGATGCAGATATAAATTTATTTCGTCATTTTTTTTCCTCCTCAGTCTGATCTTTACTAAATCGAATATATATATATATATATATATATATATATTATATATATATATAATATATATATAACTGTATGTGTGTGTGTGTGTGTGTGTGCGTGCATGTGTGTGCGTGCGTGCGTGCGTGCGCACTGATGTACCAAAATATCATAACCACCTACCTAATGAAATGTTGATTCTCTTTATGTCTACAGGACAGCATGTAATTTACAGACCCCATTAATATTTCTTCTATGATCTAATGCCAAAATATTAACACCGGGTCATTTAACTGCTACGTGTGGCGGAAGTTCTGGATTTATAATTGATTGATAGATTTTAATGTCATGTACATCCGTCCGGGGTTATTTCATGTACTGAGATTAGGGAATCGAGTCCATTGTACATTCATATTTACATTTTTTATGTAGCTATTTCTTAAGAGTTTCTTTTTTTTTGCACTCAATAATATAGTTCCAAGTATTATAATATTAATACTCGTGTTCCTTAAAAGTATAACCGTCATCATCTTGCAACATGCACTGATTAAAAATGAGGCCGTCCAAATCGTCCAAGATCAAATGCAAAAATTATAATTATCTGGTGTTGCTTATTCGACGAATTCTTATTTTTTTATGAGTGTCGCCACCTCGGCTAAATAATGGACCATTCCGGTTTTATCATAAAGAAAGAAAGGAAAGAAAAAGGACATGCAACACAAAAAATATAAGAAAGAAAGATAGTAGGAGAAAGATAAAGAGAGGGGTGAGCGTGCGGATGCGATAACGCTAACCTGTTCCAATCGAACAAAATTTAAAGATGAAAAGAATGAAAAAAGTGTATGTGTGTGTGTGTGTGTCTGAGAGAGAGAGAGAGAGAGAGAGAGAGAGAGAGAGAGAGAGAGAGAGAGAGAGAGAGAGAGAGAGAGTTAAATAAAGTTTATTATACTTTTTTACATATTGAACTATATTGCAACAACTTTTAAGTAAACATACTAAAAGTTGTAATAATTAAATTATCATACTGTGGTATATCCACAGGTCCTGCTAGTAACTATCTAATACCTAGTACTATCGAATAAGAATAATTTCCAAATAGATCTGACACAGAAGAGACCCTGTCAGGTACTACCATTACCACTACGGGTCAGAGTGGACTTGGCAGTAATGGCAATGAAGAGAAATTCCACACTTCCCAGATCTCCAGAACAGAAACCTCACCATCGGATTAAATGTAGTGTCATACCCAGGGGTCTTATCCCTCGACAGAAGATACAGTCAGCGTATTCTAAACCCCACCGACAGAGCATGGAAGTTTTGGAGTGTGAAAAAATGTTTTCCTACAACTGCTAAGAAAAAGTTGAAGGAAAATATTTTTGCATGTTTATTTATCTAAAAAAAAAAATAACGATTGGGTTATTTCCTATAACTCCAACATAAACAAAGGGAAACAACTCATGACTGATAAATTTATTTATTTATTTATAAATTTAGACATAAACAACAGGCCGATTTTTCAGACCTTATTAGTAATTCATCGCTTATTTCTGGTCCAATTTTTAAAATATTTATATGGTTGGAAATAAAATAAAATAATCTTTCTAATATGTAACTTTTATGTGTTTTTTAACCATTGAACTCTTTTTTACAGAGAGTTAAAACGGTATTAGTTTTTACGGCTAGTTAAAACGGTATTATTTTTAAACAAAGCTGTACATGCTACATGCAGGCTTTGTTAGAGTTATTCTATTTCGTGTATGTAATACAACATAGCAGGTATTTAAAAAGGTATTTTTAAGTCCAAAGTGATGTTATTTATATAAATTAATACTATATATGTGCATATATGCCCTTTTAAAATGAAAATGTTGAATAATCTTGTGGTAAACTTAAAAAAAATCTTGATACAGAAGATAAAAGGACTTTAATCATCGCACCCTGTATATAATGTACACATATTTGTTTGTATTAGATATATTAGAAAGAATATGCGTCCTCCAGGCGTAAGTATTTAAGTTTTTGGTTTGGTTTGTTTGTTTTACGGCATATCAACCTCAGTGGGTCATTTAATGCCGATAAAGTTTTGAAATAAATCAATTCTTAATGGATAATACAATTTTTTTATAAATACATTTTTCTATTTAACCCATAGATGGGACCCTAACAGGTACTACCACTCCGGGCCAGAGTGGTCCAGGGAGAAATGGTGATGAAGGGGTGCTCCACATTCCCCAAACCTCCAGAACTGGAACCTCACCAGCAGATAGAGTTTAACGTCATTCCCAGGACATGTAGACCCGCAGCCACCGCCTTCTAGCACCCATATGATAAAAAGGGGTTGGGGCTTGCCATAAGGGCAATAGGGTTGGGAAAATCATATAGGTGCTAGGGCTTCACGTGACCAGCCGATTGATCGGAAGGGGCCTCTCCGACCGCCCGTCTAGCCCAAGATAGGGCCAAAGTGGAGTATTGCATGTCATGAACTGCTCATCCACCTGGGCTCTATCCTTAAGAATCACGGGTCGCCACCCACGGCCAACAGGTGGCCCCATTGGGGGAGTCTTACCCCTCTGCAGAGGTGCAGTCTGTGCATTCTAACGCCCCAGCCGACAGGGCGGTATTTAAGTTTTACATACATACATACCAACTAGTTCTAGTTTTTCATAAAGAAATGTGTTAAATTATCTTTATAAACAGTTGTACGAATCTAAACCAGCACAAGAAACGTGCGTTTAAAACGTGTTCATAAACATTATAAGATACGTGCAGTGAACGCTGGTATAGAATAACGAGAAAACCAGTGCAGAAATTGTATCCTTAATTTACGAAATGGTATTAAGAGCTGCAAGATTTCACAAAGCGTCTCCTGAAGATTGATGGGTGACATATTTCAAAGACAAAACAATTTATAGCAATCGCAATATGGTGTAAATAAGTTAAAAGGTTTTTGAAGACGCCATCAATGCCATTGCTCTATTTCCTTTTTTTTGTTGTCTCCAGTCTTTTTTAGTTCACTCTTTATCTGTCAACGTCACACACACACACACACACACACATACACACATACACACACACACACACACACACACACACACACATATATATATAAATTTGTTTAGTTCACTCTTTATCTGTCACAACAGGGGTCGGTTTAGCTCAGTCGGTAGAGTGTTCGGCTAGGAATCACAAGGTTCTTGGTTCGATACCGGCCCCCGCCAACTCAGCGTATGAGTAGCACAGGGATCTGTGCGGTAAAGTGAGGAGCTGATACCGACTTTAGGCCGCCCCGTCGACTTTACATTTTTTTTTTATCTGTCACTTAGGCTCTTTGTCTCATGGAGTGCGTTACCATATTCTACTTAATTGAGTTTTACCAATGCAATAAAAAAAGCAATGTTTATTTATAGACGTATTTAGCTCAGTCGGTAGAGCGTCCGCCTCCGAACCACAAGTTATATATATATATATAAGTTAAGGTTGTCTGGACATGTCGGTATCAGCCGGACAACGAGGGAGTCTATACCCTTTTCGCTCGCGCTAGACCAGGGAGATTATTTTATGCATCTGAGGTGGAGCGCCACACCTACCGTCAGCTCCCCACTTTACCGCACAGAAGCTGTGCTACTCATACGCTGAGTGGGCGAGGTCCGGTATCGAACCCGGAAACTTGTGGTTCGGAGGCGGACGCTCTACCGACTGAGCTAAATACGTCTATAAATAAACATTGCTTTTTTTTATTGCATTGGTAAAACTCAATTAAGTAGAATATGGTAACGCACTCCATGAGACAAAGAGCCTAATTGACAGATAAAAAAAATGTATATATATATATATATATATATATATAATATATATATATATATATATATATATATCCTTGTATGAGTATATATGTTTGCATATTTCTTTTCCGGTGGTGCATTTTAGTTAAATTATGTTCCTTCATTGTGTACCAATCTGTTATATTTATTAGAGCTCATTTTACATAAATTGCCCAATTTGTCTGCTTTAACGAAGATCTTGGCAGATTTATGCATTCTTTTAATGTTTTTTTTTCAATCTGGTTTTGGATAGGATTTTAAATGGTTTTGAACTTTCTGTTTTATTAGTCCAATTAAATCGGATTCAAAACTGTGGATATACAACAGTATATTTAGTTATTACAACGTTTGATATGTTTAATTAAGAACTATTGCAATAGAGTTCAATATGTAAAAAGTATAATAACCTTGATTTAACTCTCTCTCACTCTTTTTTTCTTTCTTTACTTCTTTTCTTCTTTTCATTATGTTCCATTGGAACAGATTAGCGTTATCGCTTCCGCGCACCCCTCTCGCTATCTTTCTTCCACTCTCTTTCTTTCTTTCTTATTATGTTTTTTCTGTGTAGCATGCTCTTTTCCCCTTCCTTTCTTATAATAAAAACATCAAAAAAGTACCAATAAAAACATCAATTATGAGGTGGATAAGCAATACCATATAACCAGGATTAACATTTTTGCATTTCATCTTGGAGCGTTTGGACGGTGTCATTTTTTAACCAGAGGGTGTTGCAAGATGATACCGGTCGTATAATTAAGGAACACGATTATCAACATATAGATAAGGCGGTAACGGTTGGTATAAGATCATATATAAAATGCTCGTATGATTCTGCTTTATGGAGAAATACGCCTTCCATCTCTTACGTCTG
>CM042140.1:38809080-38824080 GCA_023376005.1 Doryteuthis pealeii | reverse complement strand
CCAAGATAGGGCCAAAGTGGAGTATTGCAAGTCATGAACTGCTCATCAATCTGGGCTCTATCCTTAAGCATCACGGGTCGCCACCCACGGCCAACAGGTGGCCCCATTGGGGGAGTCTTACCCCTCTGCAGAGGTGCAGTCGGTGCATTCTAACGCCCCAGCCGACAGGGCGGTGATTATCAATTATCTTAGGGATTTGAAATAATTCTTGAATAAATCTATGTGTGCATCTGCATGTGCATGCATTGTGGATGTACAGAGGATATAGATGATCCGAAATAGAATCATCCCCAACTTACCGGTCGATTGGATACTTTTAGCGCTCCCAACTGCATATACTCGTGTATAGGTCGAATTTTGGAGACCTAAATTTCTTTAACTTATAAAGGAGTAATAATTTGTTAGGCTGGAAGTCAAATGTAACAACTCGGAAGAACCGTTGGTTTCGAAATTTAATTCAATGAGTTGATGATTGTAATGTAGTCACTGACGTCTGCTATGTCAGTGATGAATTGCACAATCTTTTTATACTTCGGTTTTTATACACTTTTTTTTCGTTTCCTCTTTTTGTCTTTCTTATTAAAGGAAATAAAAATCACGTAAATTAAATTAAAATAAACTGAATGAAACTAAATAAAAAAATATTTTCGATTAATTTCGATAACAAGTTTCCATACAGAACAAAAATATCATTTTTTCTTGATAACAATTGAATAATTGTGTGTTTCATATTCGGTGTTCAGGGAGGAGGGGGTGATTGTTTGTTTTGTAAGCGGTGAAGAGAATAAAAGCGAATCCCTTAATAGGAAGACAAAAAAGAGAAGAAGAAGAAGAAGAAGAAGAAGAAGAAGAAGAAGAAGAAGAAGAAGAAGAAGAAGAAGAGCGACAGGGAAAACACAAGATCACAACTTGTCTTAAGCGTTAGGACATCCGTTGCTTTATTCTCTTCGTTCAGAGTCTGGAAGCAGGAAGAAACGGATAAAAAAGACAACACACAGGCTAGCTTCTTCGTTCTTCTATGAACATAACTCTTCTCGTATCTTTGATTCTTTTCTCGTTCTTTGCTTATGCAAGCGGCAAACGTTTGTGTCCTCGAGCCCCAGCCACCAAAAGAGGAAGAAAGAGTAGATTTTCGAAATCCGTGGACTTATATTGGGGTTCACATAACCCCCTACTCTTACTTCCGCCTCGGGTGATTGACATCGCCTGGCCAGCCTCCATCCCCATCACTACTTAATGACCACTCTTGGTGATGCAGTCCGAGTGTTAGATCAAGCGCACCTAGCCTATTGGAAATGATGTTGATCTTTATCAACTCGTCTTTCTTCTGGTTGCTGTCTTTTTCGTGGCACCCTTCTCGTGCGGAGAGGTAGGATAAATACAGTCACTAGTGAGACTAATAACATGTTTTTAATGTATGACCATTTGAAAATTCACAGACATCACATATTTTAATTAGTGTCCGATTTACAATGCAAGTAACATACTAAACTGGACACTTACTTCTTGACCGTCAGGATTGCTAAACTGAATCTTTTATCATTTTATTTAATCGTATAAAGTTCATATCTAGCAGAATTTTTCCTCGCCAGTCATGAACTTTTCTTTTCATACATTTTCCTGGTTACCAAAAATTCAAGAAAGAAAAATTGCTGTTGTGTTTATACCTGTAATATGAGCAATGGTGGGTGTATAAACGTTCACATTTTGATGAGGTTTATTGACCTGTGAGTCCTCAGAAAAACATATAATTGGTTTAATTTCTGTTTTTATTACTGCAATAAAAGGAGGGACGGTTAAATTTATGGTTAGTTTATGTAATTTAAAATTCCACCTACTAGATCGCTTTTGAACGAGTTGTATACGATTATAATTTAGAAAAGCAGTTTTTTTTCTAGAAATGCCAATGGAATTAAGATTTTAGAATAGTGTATGCACATGTCTAGGTTGTTATTTACTAAGCCTCTGCTTAGTCTGGTACACAAGCGTTGCGTTGCTTACTGTACCTGTTATTACTAAGTAGTTATCTATCTAAATAGATTAATCGCAGCTTAATTTAGGCGATGTGGTAGGAACTAATGCCTTTAGCATTGTTACATAATTAATAGATAGCCTATTAATTGTGTACGATAAGGGCAGCTTAGTTCAAAACTAACGGTTATGGAAAATCACTGGAAAAAATGATGGTCAGATTTTGACCTGCGTTTGGTTTCCTCTTCTGGTTCGCCAGTTCGGCCGTGAGAAAAACTTTAGGAAAGTCAGATTTTAGTTGGGCACTTATCAGTTCGGTCGCAATGGCGATATGTCCGTTGAAACTAAATTCTCTCATGCGTGTTTGTTGATCTGGAATTTATCTTACGAAATAAAATATGAGCTCTAAACAAAGTAAAATCTTGTGTTCATTAAGTAAAAACAACCAACAACACAAGACGTCCCAGAATCAGGTCAAGAAAAATCCCTTGAAAACCATCTACCATCACAGAGATTGATAAAGCTAAGAAGTCATCTACCAGCCCAGAGAAGATAGAAGAATCCAGAGATAAGATAACAGCCATACTGATAACAGATACAGAAGATAAGATCCAGCTATTCCGTGATAAGTATAAAGAAGATAAGTATATCTGTATACAACCATGGGTATGCTGGTATACTCTATAGAATACAACAATCTACAAATATACGTATATACAACAGCATGACTTGACCGTAAATCAGCACCAATGTTACCTATTCATCAATATTAAATATATTATCAAAGATATAAAGATATTATCAAATATATTATAAAAATAGTATTAAAGATATAAAAATATCAAATATATTGTCAAATATATCTATATATTATCAAATATATTATAAAAATAGTATTAAAGATATAAAGATATAATTAAATACATTATCAAAGATATAAAGATATTGTCACATATATTATAAAAATATTACTAAAAATATAAAGATATTATTAGATATATTATTAAACTAGCTTAAAAGCCACCATATCGGGTGGAAAATAAGCTAGCCCCTACGGAAGACTCTTGATTCGGCCTTCGGCCCAGCAATGACACTTCAAGCATTTAATGCATATTACATTTTATTTAACTTTTACAATATTTTTCAATCGACAGTTTTCATCAAAACAATGATATGATTTTTCTATTTGGAATTTATTGGAAAGCTTCATGATAAACAACATTTTTGATTTTCCCATTCGGGGTCAATACAAATAGCTTGTACAAAAAAAACAAAAAAACAAAAAACTCTTCGAAAAGAAAAAAAAAACTCTTTGAAAACAAAAACAAAACTCTTTAAAAAAAAAAACAAAACTCTTTGAAAAAAAAAAAAAACTCTTCGAAAAGAAAAAAAAAAAAAAAAAAAACTCTTTGAAAACAAAAACAAAAAAACTCTTTGAAAAGAAAAAAAAAAAAAAAACTCTTCGAAAAAAAAAAAAAAAAAACTCTTCGAAAAGAAAAAAAACCCAAAACTCTTCGAAAAAAAAAAAAAAAACCTCTTCAGAATTGTGAGTTCGGATTCGGCCCGGAATATTTCTTAATTTGCTCACAGAGTCAGCCTGATTCTAAAATGGTATGATATGTTGGGCTACGGCCGCTAGGAGTCAAGTTGAAAAATATGACACACTAACACACTCACATTATAATTTATTATTAGAAATATATCATTAAAGATATAAATATATTATTGAATATATCATTAAAAATATCAAAGATATAAAGCTATTATTCAAAATATTATCAATATATTATTAAAAGTATTAAATATATAAATGTATCATTAAATATATTAATGATATAAAGACATTATTAAAGATATTATTAGATATATTACATATATTATAAAAATAATATTAAAGATATTAAAAATATAAAGATATTAAATATATGAAATATATAACGATATTATCACAGTATGATAATCTAATTATTACAACGTTTGATATGTTTATTTAAGAGCTATTGCTAATAGTTAAATATGTAAAAAGTATAATAATCTTCATTTAACTCTCTGTCATATTTTTTCTTTTTTTCCCTTCTTTGTAACTTTTCATTATGTTCGATTTAAACAGATTAGCGTTATCACTTCCGCGCATCATCCTCTCTATTTATCTTTCTCCCCGACTTTCTTTCTTTCTTTCTTTCTTTCTTTCTTTCTTATTATATATTTTCTGTGTAGCATTCCTTTTTCTTCCTTTTCTTTCTTTATAATAAAAACGGAATGGTCCATTATTCAGCTGAAGTGACGAAATGATTTACATTTCATCTTGGACGATTTGGACGTTCTCATTTTTAACCAGAGCGTGTTGCATGATAACGGTCGGTAGATTAAGAAACAAGAGTAGTAACAAATATTTTAAACATGTAAAGATATCAATGATATAAAAATATTATCAATTATATTAAAGATATAAATATATTATTAAAGTAATTAAGATTTTGGATGTTTGTCTTTAGAAGCATTGTTGAATAAAGTATATATTATTATTTATATTTTTGCTTGAAGGCAATTACAATACGTATATCGTATAAGATTCGATAATTATAGAAAATAATCATGACAAGCCAACTCGACAAAGAATTATGCGATGCTAGGACATCGAACAGTCTGTTTCAACTTTATTAAGTCTCATCAGCGATGTATACTAACGATTTCCCTCCGACAGAAATCGAAACCGGTAGTCCAGCAGGCAAAGTCTGTGACTTTACCGCTCGGCCAACGATCCGCAACGATGTTCTAGCATCGCATAATTCTTTGTCGAGTTGGCTTGTCATGATTATTTTCTATAATTATCGAATTTTATACGATATACGCATTGTAATTGCCTTCAAGCAAAAATATAAATAATAATATATACATTATTAAAGTAATTTTAATTAAGTGTCGTAATAATCTTCATACAATGACTGCTATTTACACAGTAGCATTGCAACCAACAAAGCCTTCATCAGATGATGACTCTGGTTCAGGCATGGTTTCGGGGCCGAAGCATCATTACCACTAACCCAGTGCGCCCCAGCAGTATCTCACGATACCACCAGACTTTGTCGGTTTGATGTCACAATATAGGACAGCCATATCCACGCTGATACGGTTAGAGCTTATGATAATGATACAAATTGTTTATTTAAAAAAATGTATGTTTTACATCTTGTCTTTAAACTATCTGAAAACTTTTTAAAACTTATTTTAAAACTTTTAAAACATCTTTGTAGCTCATGAAAACAGTAGTTTTTGTCAGCCCAAGCTATGAACATAGCCTTTTACGATATTTCCTGGGTGATCGAGTTAAACGTTCGAACTCATTATTAAAAATGTCTACGGTTAACAAAGATGGCAGACATGAGCTGTTTTGATCACATGACATGGAAAAACACTTTGACGCAAGTTGGTTTGGTTTGGTTTGTTTTGTTTTACGGCATATCAACCTCAGTGGGTCATTTAATGCCGATAAAGTTTTGAAATAAATCAATTCTTAATGGATAATACAATTTAAAAAAAAATACATTTTTCTATTTAACCCATAGATGGGACCCTAACAGGTACTACCACTCCGGGTCAGAGTGGACCAGGGAGCAATGGTGATGAAGGGGTGCTCCACATTCCCCAAACCTCCAGAACTGGAACCTCACCAGCAGATAGAGTTTAACGTCATTCCCAGGACATGTAGACCCGCAGCCACCGCCTTCTAGCACCCATATGATAAAAAGGGATTGGGACTTGCCATAAGGGCAATAGGGTTGGAAAAATCATATAGGTACTAGGGCTTGACGTGACCAGCCGATTGATCGGAGGGGGCCATCTAGCCTAAGATAGGGCCAAAGTGGAGTATTGCATGTCATGAACTGCTCATCCACTTGGGCTCTATCCTTAAGCATCACGGGTCGCCACCCACGGCCAACAGGTGGCCCCATTGGGGGTGTCTTACCCCTCTGCAGAGGTGCAGTCGGTGCATTCTAACGCCCCAGCCGACAGGGCGGTTTACGCAAGTTGGAGAAAAGTCACAAAACTTATTGGTAAACAGTTTTTGACTTCAAAGGTTAAGTACAAAAAAATCTCTTTGGTTACAGACATAAAAATCACCAAAGTAGAAAGTAATAAACTTTTGAATAAACTCGTTTCCAACTTAAACCTAATGAAATGAATATCCCATGAATAAAAGGCAAATAGCAATTAAACAACTAAAATGTATTTAGGCCGATTTGTGCTTATAGAAAAGATGTTTACAACATAAAAGAATACAGAAATTCAGACACTTGTTTACCTCTGTTTAAAATAAATTTCTTTCGTTTGCCAATCGAGGTTTCAGTATCTCAGTTGTTAGGGGTGTGTGTCAAAGTTTAGGTACTGGACATGTATGACCAAAAGGGGAGGATTCCCTTAATGAAAAATTGTGATATTGTGAAAACTATCTGGTACCTATTACTTAAACATAACGCCTATTATCTAGATGTAGATATAATATAAATAATTTATTTATATATCTTATTATAATGGAGATTGTGTGTTTTTCTGTCTGTAACCGAAACTATATTACTACTCAAGTCACAATTCCCTTCGTTATTTACATCACATTCTCCATGATTTTATTTATATTTAAACCTCAATTATTAATAAAATTGCTTCACCTTTTTATTAGTGTTGTCCATATCTACATACAAATAACATGCAATTGTATTTATATATACAAAAAATCGCGGTTTACAGTGTGAATGGGAAGGCTAATTTGCATATTGATATTAAAAATGTGATTTTATTAAACATGTGCTTAGTATTATTGATTTCTAATTTTTTGGTTTTATTTTAATGAATATAAGCAAAAATCTCTTCAATGAATCTTAAATGAAATCCATTAACAAGAAAAAATAACTGTCATTTTATTCTTTATTTCCTAATTTAACTAAATAGTTAAATAAGTAAAATTCAGCAATGAAAGACGGGAGTGATGGAAGAGTAATTTTCATTTCTATTTTTCTATTATACCCCCACTCTGTTACATATCTTTTTATCTGCCTTCTTATTAGACTTTCTAATTTAATACGATATTTCATTACATTAAAACTTAAATACTTGCACCCGGAGGGTGCATACATTTGCTAGTCTAGATAATAAATCAAAATAATCTATAATAAACTATTTCAATGTTTTTTTTTAAATGCATGTCGCGATGTCATTGTTTCTATCAACTTTAACTTAACTTTTATAATCTAATAAAGATATACAACGCATTCAACTGTAAGTAAGTAAGTAAAGTCGTCGGGGCGGCCTAAAGTCGGTATCAGCCAATCAGCGAGGGAGTCTATCCCCTTTTCACAAGCGCTAGACCAAGGAGATTGTTTTTGCGTCTGAGGTGGAGCGCCACACCTACCATCAGCTCCTTACTTTACCGCACAGATCCCTGTGCTACTCATACGCTGAGCTGGCGAGGGCTGGTATCGAACTAAGAATCTTGTGGTTTCTAGCCGAACGCTCTACCGACTGAGCTAACCCGGGCACATGGAAACCTACTTGATTACAATGGAGTTATCAGAATAATAACTGATTAGAATAATTTTACTTAGTTTTGTCATTATCAAAAAGAACTACAATGGTTAATTTGTAAAAATATTAATAGTACAATGCTCTCGCTTGGTTACCTCATTTCAAGAATGAAGCCGCGTCCTTTAGAGAGGTACCAGATACTTTTTACAATATCACATTTTTTTTCGGCATACATTGCAAGTTACCAACACCCTGTAGGGATTGGTATGTATAAAAGAAACATATGATTAAAAGCGCGGTAAAGATTACCTAGAGACGAACTCTTTAGACTCTATTTTTTCGATGCAGGTATCATTGGGGAAGAAGTACGACCCGTTTACCAAAACTTTTTCAGCCCTGTCGGCTGAGGCTTTAGATTTCACCGACTGCATCTCTATAGAGGGGTAAGACCTCTCAATGGGGCCACCTGTAGGCCGTGGGTGTGGACCCGAGATACTTAAGGATGGAACCCTGGTGGCTGAGCAGTCTATAACATACAACACTCCACTTTGGCCCTTACTCAAGCTAAACAGGCGATCGGAGAAGCCTCCTCCCATCCATCGGCTGGTCATGTCAAGCCTTAGCACGTATATGATTATCCCAGCCCTATTGCCCTTATGGCAAGCTCCAACCATTTTTATGTATTTTTTATTTGTGCTAGAAGGCAATGGCTGAGAGTCTTAGTGTCCTGAGTATGACGTTAAACTGCATCTAATGGTGAAGTTCCAAATCTGGAGAATGTGGAGTATCCCTTCACCACCATTACCCCCAGGTCCACTCTGATCCGAAGTTGTACCTGTTTTTTGGTGTCTGAAAAGTGCGAACCACGTAAAATTTACAGAAGAATGTACGACGTGTACGGAAAAGCATGTTTTAGTAAGAAAATGTTTACAATTGGGCTAAATATGGGTTTATTACTACGAGCCTGAGTCGAAACGACAGTCAATGGAGAGTAAACATATTGACTCTCCGGTAAAGAAAAAGTTCTGGGTGCAGTGGTCAGTAACAAAGTCATGCTGACAGTCTTTTGGGACATGAAAGGACCGATCATTACTGATTTTCCTTGAAAAAAGGTGCAACTGTAAACAGTACTTTCCATTGCCAATTCCTTAGGCAATATTCACCTTATTTATTGAATGACCCTCACATTTCATTCTATTGTGAATATATTTTTAGCAAAAAAATATTCGATGGCATATTTAAAAAAAACTCGGCAGGAATCCAAAAAAATGACTGGACTCTAAGAAATGAAATTAAGAAAACCTAATTACAAAACATGCGTCATATTAACATGCGTTATATGAAAAGTAATAAAAAAAGTTTGAAAACATTTTTGAAACATTACTACACAGATTATATAGAACAAGATCTTCACGGTGATAGTTGGCCATATTTGTATTTGGAGTCAACAGATATGTTTCTTAAATGTGACTAGGAACGGTTCATGATTATATAGTTACTTAATTAGCGTTTCATATTTATCTTCGTTATCTCAGGAATTTAAATGATAAATAAATGACATTCAGCACGCATGTGGATCACATAAAATTATCATTCTGCAACAAAAGGAGGTTTAAATTGCATTATTCTCTAAGAAAACTTTAAGTCTATTGCCCCAATTAACATTTATGCAGTTGTTTTTAATAGTTTCTTTTGTACGCATGTTGCATAGCCGTATTATACGTATACCTGTATTAACATACAAGTATAATATTATCACATGAGGGACATTCGTGGTTGTGTCTCCCATACTAAATCTTCTTTACTTTAATCTTATCTTTCTTGTAGTCTGTAGTTTATACTTCGTATATAATTGGGCTGATATTTCTTCTTACAATTCTGATTGGTTTGTTTTGTTTTACGGCATATCAACCTCGGTGGGTCATTTAATGCCGATAAAGTTTTGAAATAAATCAATTCTTAATGTATAATGCAATTTTTTTATAAATACATTTTTCTATTTAACCCATAGATGGGACCCTAACAGATACTACCACTCCGGGTCAGAGTGGACCAGGGAGCAATGGTGATGAAGGGGTGCTCCACATTCCCCAAACCTCCAAAACTGGAACCTCACCATCAGATAGAGTTTAACGTCATTCCCAGGACATGTAGACCCACAGCCACCGCCTTCTAGCACCCATATGATAAAATGGGGTTGGGGCTTGCCATAAGAGCAACAGGGTTGAAAAAATCATATAGGTGCTAGGGCTTGACGTGACCAGCCGATTGATCGGAGGGGGCCTCTCCGACCGCACGTCTAGCCCAAGATAGGGCCAAAGTGGAGTATTGCATGTCATGAACTGTTAAAATTCTGAGTAGCACTTTCTTAGTTGATTCATGGCTTCTTCTGTATTTGTTCTTACTTCTTCATGGCTTGAGTTTGGTAACTATTCGTTGGAGTAGTTCTTCTAACTTCATATTCAGGATCTGCCTGGTCCCTTCTTTTTCTTAACTGCGTTGTTGGCTTGCCTTTGATTTAACAACACAAAGTATTTCTTCTGTGAATCCCATTTTCACTTCATATAAGATTCTGGATCCAATAACCACGCGCGTGCGAGTCTAGTCGGCCGTCGTCATCGCGTCTTTCTCAGCCAGCGGCTCGCTCCAGACTGACTATATATTCTCACGTTCACCTCGCAAACAGAAAGCGGCGGTCAAAATAAGGTTACTAAATGCCAATCAGATCTAACGTCCAGATTTGAATCCACACAATATTTTCCTGATTTGAATTCAAATCTATTTTCTACACTAACTGTTCAAAACCGATGGTACGTCCACCAATTATGTAACACACGGTCCTATCGAATATTTAAAAAAAAATAGATCTATTTGACTCATAGATGAGACACTAACAGATACTACTACCTCGGTTGTAGATCTGAGAAAAGCAATGAAGGGATACACCATACTCCCCAGATCCCTAGAACTGGAACTGTTAAAATCCTAATCCCCATTGTGGTGGTTCTGTTCCCAGAATCCAGTTCGTAATCTTAGGTTTATGTAAGTTCAAATCTGGAGTGAGTTTGGGTTCAGTTGTTCTGTTGGTTTCCTTTGGTGTTAATCAAAAGGATAGTTCTTTTTCGCAGAAAGTTCAACTTAACAATTGATTCGAGGACAGTCGCAAACGATCTTAAATGCTTTCTGTCCTCGTCTCTCATTGGCCAATTTTTACTGGAATTGGCTGTAACAGCTGGAAAAGTTCATAAATTGAAATGACGATTTTGTGTACATCTTATACCATGATAATCCAAAAGGAGCCTTACCACCAGATACAGTTTAGTGTCATACACAGGACAGTCCCTTTTTTTGGTGCGGGGTCTTACTCCTCTGCTGGGAATATATTCAGCATATAGTAAACCTCGCCAACAGAGCGTATAGAGGGAGAGATTGAATAAAAAAATGTATGAACGTTATACGAAATTAGAATTTTTCTTTTGAAAAAAGAGTAAATGAACATAGGTCATATATATATATATATATATATATATATATATATATATATATATAGTGTAGGATTGTCACTGTTTCAGCTTTTACTGGAACAGTGTGCCAAACGTAATATTATTGGTAGAGTGCTCAATATAAAATAGAACTGTTATATATTATAATAAAATAAATATATGAAGGTTTTACATATATAAAGGTTTTACATATCTATTTATTTGGTGACAAAGGAACATTCACGACTATTTTGGTTTCATGCGTCAACAATCATCAGGTGAACATGTTACAAATGCCTATATATATAGAGATAGAGATAGAATAGATAGATAGATAGATAGAGAGAGAGAGAGAGAGAGAGAGAGAGAGAGAGAGAGAGAGAGAGAGAGAGAGAGATACTAATGAAGTTACAGATAGATACATACATATGAAAAGGCAGATAAATAAAGAGCAATGCGTAATATCCTGTTACGGCCCGGGTCATGTTATGTGTTATCGATGAAGTGAATAAATACATACACAGAAAACAGCCTTCAAGTCAATTTTTAGTAAGAACATCATAGAGCGTTGGTTCACAACGAAACGACGTAAAGACGACGAACGACTGACCAACCGAGAATAAGATAGCAACGAAAGAGAGTCGACAGCCGGCAACAAAAGACGACAAAGAGAGGAGATGGGCATCAAAAGAAGACGAGAATATAACATCTATATATTAATACTCGTGTTCCTTAATTGTATGACCGTTATCATCTTGCAACACCCTCTGGTTAAAAATGAGACCTTCCAAATCGTCCAAGATGAAATGCCAAAATGTAAATCCTGATTATCTGGTGTTGCTTATCCGCCGAATTCTTATTTCTAATGAGTGTCGTCACCTCAGCTAAATAATGGACTATTCCGTTTTTATTATAAAGAAATAAAGGGAAGAAAAAGGATATGATACACAGAAAAAGTATAATAGGAAAGGAAGAAAGAACGAAAGAAAGAAAGAGAGTAGAGGAAATATAAACAAAGGGGGTGAGCGCATGGAAGCGATAACGCTAATCTGTTTCAATCGAACATAATGAAAAGATGAAAAGAAGGAAATAAAACAGAGAGAGAGAGAGAGAGAGAGAGAGAGAGAGAGAGAGAGAGAGAGAGAGAGAGAGAGAGAGAGAGAGAGAGAGAATTAAGTTATTATACTGTGTTATATCCACTGGTCTTGCTAGTAATTATTATTACATTTATTCTGTTTTCATTTCTTTCAAAAAACAATTTCTACTTTTCATCTTTTATTTCAATACTTATTTTGAAAAAACACATCTTTTTAAATTTTTGACATATTAAAATATTTATGCCAGAAAATTTTCGCAAAGTATCTAGAACCGCTTATTTGTTTCTATCTATGTATCTATCTATCTATCTATCTATCTATCTATGTATCTATCTATCTATCTATCTATCTATCTATCTCTATCTATCTATCTATCTATCTTTCTTTCTTTCTTTCTGGAATATCTATCAAATTAAAATCGAGTGAGTTGACAGAAAAAACAACAAAATATTATTAAGATTTATCTAGAACCGCTTGTTTCTATCTATCTATCTATCTATCTATCTATCTCTTTCTTTCTTTCTTTCTTTTCTTTCTTTCTATCTATCTATCTATCTCTATCTGGAATATCGATCAAAATTAAAATCGAGTGAATTGAGAGAAAAAGCAACAAAAATAATGATTGATTTATCTAGAACCGCTTGTTTATATCTATCTATCTATCTATCTATCTATCTATCTATCTATCTGTTTCTTTCTTTCTTTCTTTCTTTCTATCTATCTATCTGGAATATCTATCAAGATTAAAATCGACAGAAAAAGCAACTAAAAATAATGACTGATCTAACTAGAATCATTTCCATTTCTCTCTCTCTCTCCCTTCTCTCTCTCTCTCTCTCTCTCTCTCTCTCTCTCTATATATATATATATATATATATATATATGTGTGTGTGTGTGTTTCTTTTTCTTTCTTTCTTTCTTTCTTTCTTTCTTTCTTCTATCTATCTATCTATCTATCTATCTATCTGTATCTTTCTTTCTTTCTTTCTTTCTTTCTTTCTTTCTTTCTTTTTTCTTTCTCTTTCTTTCAGTTCTTCCTTACGGTCAAGTCACACTGAAAGCATCAGTTCCCGCAGTTCACCGAAGTTAAGAAAAGATAAGCCTGTTAAATACTTAGATGGCTGACCATTTAAGCAAAATCAATTATTGTAAGCAACCTAATATAAAAATGACTTGATTTAGCATTAAATGCCCCAAAAAGCGTTGATATGCCGCCAAAAAACAACCAACTCTCTATCCAAATATTTTTCATTATCTTTCTATCTATCCTTGTCAGGTTCATTATTTATCAATGAATTTATCTGTAGCCACTATCTCTATATATCTACCTCAGTATATTCACTATCTATCTATGTATCAGTACATATATATATATATATATATATATATATATATATATATATATATATATATTATGTGTGTGTGTGTGTGTGTGTGTGTGTTTGAAATACGCCAGACTTAGCGCAGGGAGGCGTCGTTAGTTATGTTATTGGCTGGCTTCATAGGGGGGTTTCGGGTCTTCCGACATAATACCCCCCTCAGCCAGCCAGACCCCGTTGGAGACGATCAAACTCCAACACGCCACCCTTGTGCAACGCCAACAGAGAAGTGTTTAAATACGTCAACGCGATCCTCTTGGATCCGATTGGCCAATTCAACAGCCAATAATCAATATATATATATATATATATATATATATATATATATATATATATATATATATATACCATTATCTATCTATCTATCTATCTAAGGTTATTCATCTCTTATTAAAATCTCCCTCTCTCTCTGGTCATCAAGTTCGTAAAAAAACAAACAAATATGTAAGTCTCTTAAATATCATAATGACGTAAACACAGCTTTCATAATTCACTGAAACTTTCGGACAATCGACAACACTTGTCGACCTTTTTCTCGAAGGCGATGAGTAATAAGTGAAAATGTTTGATGCTTAAAATAACCATTGATATTTAAAACTGTCTCTCATACGTAAAACAACTTTAAGATTTTGTTTGAAACCATCGCGTGTCTGTCAGATAGGAGTCGACAGAACTTTTGATCTATTTTGTTTGCCCGTCTGTCTGTCTCTCTCTCCACACACACACACACACACACACACACACACATATATATATATATATATATATATATTATATATATCATCATCATGTCGCGCTGTCAGCGCGGATATCACCCAAACCATCCGATTAAGACGGACAAGTCACGCGGGGCACTACTGGAGAATATATATATATATATATATATATATATATATATATATATAGAGTGTTCATAAAGTCTTGAAGCAGTTTTATAGTTTAAAACTTAATAAATCACATTGTACAAATGACAGAATCGTTTAGTAAAAAGTATGAATGAATATGAATATGAAAGTTCAACTCTTGTCGTTTTAGTTTTTATATATGTTTTGATTATTACATTTTAACAAGACTGCCATCTTTGTCGTTACATATACCAATCTTTCCATCCGAGTATGATGTGATACATAGCTATGCAGTTCAAGTTAACAACAACCTTGACTACTCCATCGTCTCTCGTAGACGGAAGGATGCCAACAACATTATCCTTATGGAAAGCCCCAACCCTTTTTATCATATATGCGCTAGAAGGCGGTGGCTGAGGGTCTTAGTGTCCTGGTTATGACTTTAAACTTTATCTGATGGTGAAGTTCCAAATTCTGGAGCTCTGGTGAATGTGGAGTAGCTATTGATCACCATTACTCCCAGGTCCACTCGGACCCGAAGTGGTAGTATCTGTTAGGGTCCCATCTATGGGTTGAATAGAGAAAAATTTGAATAACCCCCAAGAATGAATAAAACAAAACGTCTACGGCATAAAATAACCCAACAAGAGTTGACGTGCCGCAAAATCCACCCATCCAACATCGGCTGTAAGATATTTTGTCACCA
>CM042140.1:38754080-38806580 GCA_023376005.1 Doryteuthis pealeii | reverse complement strand
CACATACACACATACAGATTCTCACACACATATATACTTCCACACACACACTCTCTCACACACAGACACACATACATACTCTGTCATACATGCGCACACATACACACTATCAAACGCGTACACTTTCTCTCTCTATTTCTCTTTCTTTTTCTCTTTCTCTTTCTCTCTCTCTCTCTCTCTCTCTCTCTCTCTCTCTCTCTCTCTCTCTCAGGAGTGGTAGTTCCTGTTAGGGTCCCATGTATGGATTAAAGAGTAAAACATGAATTTTAAAAATATACCGTATTTGGCGGCATATAGGACGCACTTTTTTCCCAAAATTTTGGCTAAAAAATTGCCCTGCGTCTTATACAACGTAGGTAAAGTTTGAGACCTCCCCTAGGCCCGGGCTAATCTTCTCTATGATACTCACTAACCCAGCTTACGCTCAGTACTTTTACCTACCCTAAACTCCATGCATCCTTATTTTATTACTGGTTTCTGCTTGTGTAATGCACAGCTAGACTGTTTTCAACAATATATGCTTAAATACACTAAACACTTTTTTTCTCCCTGAATCTGACCTGCTGAAATGGGTGTGTGTCTTATATGTCCGTGCGTCATAAAATGACCTAATGGGTTATCATACCGTAAAACCCAACCAACCAACCAACCAACCTACTCTCTCTCTCTCTCTCTCTCTCTCTCTGTGTGTCACACACACACACACACACACACGCGCGCGCGCGCACACATGCACATGAACATACACACAGATATTAGGTAAGAAAGACTGAATCATGTCAGTGTTAACAAATTGTTTAATTATTTTGTATCGACCTCGATTATACAAAAAGAATGTGTATGCGTCGTTCGCGGTTTTAAAGGTGTACAAATTAATAACCACTTTCCTCTACTAGTTCAGCTTTCTTCTCGTTTGAAGGAAAGATAAAACGAAACAAAAAAAAAAATTACCTTAAAAAAAAAGGACTTCGAATAATTATTAACACGTGCAGCCATCCCCGCCTTTTCCCTTATTTTCTTTTCATCAGAAGACAAGATAAACATGTGAAAAGAAGGCTGCAAATAAATATCACTTAGAAAATTTTCCAGCATGGACGACACCAGCGCAATGATATGATTTGTCTTTCAAAGGGAGATAATTGAAGAAGTCTGGTTACAGAATCCTCCATTAACAGCAATGATTGAAGCTAAAAAATAAAATAAAATAAAATACGACGAATGTGTGAGATTAACCGATAAAAACAGCAGGAATAATTGTATATATATCTGTTTTATGTTCTAGATGGCCAAGATTGACTCCATATATTTTGCTTACTGTAAATTTCCAGAATAGGAAATGCTAAAAAGGAAGAACTATTTATTACGTTATTTTAAGAATTTACAAGTTTGTAGAAAAATACAAGAGAGAAGTCTCTCTCTCTCTGTCTGACTCTCTCTGTCCGTCTCTCTCTCTCTGCATCTATCTATCTATCTATCTATCTATCACAGTCGGGTTCATTATCTAAGTTAGTTTGTATCTATCTATCTATCTATCTATCTATCTATCTATCTATTTCATTTGACTTCTATCTATCTCATTTTCCTTATATCTATCTATCTATCTATCTATCTATCTATCTATCTATCTATCTATCTCATTTAGCATGTAACTATCCCAGTTTGCATCTATCTATCTATCTATCTATCTATCTATTTCATTTGACTTCTATCTATCTCATTTTCCTTATATCTATCTATCTATCTATCTATCTATCTATCTATGTCATTTAGCATGTAACTATCCCAGTTTGCGTCTATCTATCTATCTATCTATTTCATTTGACTTCTATCTATCTCCTTTTCCTTCTATCTATCTATCTATCTATCTATCTATCTATCTATCTATCTATCTATGTCATTTAGCATATAACTATCCCAGTTTGCATCTATATCTATCTATCTATCTATCTATCTATCTATCTATCAAATCATAGCACTGGAGCACGAGAACAGGCAAACAACAATTAAACAACATGATTAAAAAAAATCAGATAGAAGGTAAATAATATAACCGTTCCTTTCTTTCATCTTATAACCAAGTTATACGCTGAAAGTGCTGGTTCTTGTCTGATCACCCAAGTTAAGCAGCAATGTGACTGTTCAGCACTTAAATGGGTGACCACTTCGTAACAAAAAATACTGTAAACAACCTGACGCATGTTTACCAGACTAAATAAGCTTTCATTTCATTCTCCTTTTCCCTAGGAATTGCTTAGTGGCTTAGATAGTTGGATATTTGCCTTAGGATAGCGTAGACACAGAGTTAACGTCCTTAGTGACTGTCAGTTTCTCGCACATGCGATCATCATGTTACATAATTGATAGGTAGTCTATTAATTATGTATAGAAGTGTAACGTAGATTTTGAACTAACGGTTAGTGGAAAACATAGAAGAGGTGATGGGCAATTTTTTACCCTGTGTTGACCTACGCATTCGATTCGCCAATGCGAGCCGCTGGAAGTTAGCAAGAGAAAAACGTTGGCTGACAACTGGACGAGACAGACCACCAGAAATTGATAGTCATCAAGCGCTGTTGACTCTCGTCGTTTCTATGATATCCTAACTTAGGTATATATATATATATATATATATATATATATATATATATTATATATATATATATATATATAATTTCGTGTAATGAAGTCACAAAGTCAGTGGTACTTGGTAACTGACAGTATTTCGCCTAGACGAATAGACGAGAAACTGTCAGTTACCAAGTGCCGTTGACTTCATGTCTTCGCTACCCGAACTTAGATCTATATGCTCTATCAATGATATTGAGCAGTCTTTACTTATGAATATAGCAAATTATATATATATATATATATATATATATATATATATATATACTAGCAATATATGCACCCTCCGGGTGCAAGTATTTAAGTTTTAATGTAATAAAATATTGTATTAAATTAGAAAGGCTAATGAAACTAAATAAGAATACAGATAAAAAGATTTGAAACAGAGGAAGTATAATAAAAGATTTGAAACAGAGGGAGTATAATAAAAAATGGAACAACTGAAACTTACTCTTCCATCACTCTCGTCTTTCATTGTTATTTTTTCTAATTTAAGTATTTAGTTAAAAGAAGAAGTAAAGAATAAAATGACAGTTATTTTATCTTGTTAATGGATTTCATTTAAGATTCATTGAAGAGATTTTTGCTTATATTCATTAAAATAAAACCAAACAGTTAGAAATCAATAATACTAAGCACATATTTATTAAATTCGATTTTTTAATATTAATATGCAAATTAGCCTTCCCGTTCACACTGTAAACCGCTATTTTGTTGTATATATAAATATAATTGCATGTTGTCAGTATGTAGACATAGTTAACAGTATTAATAATGTAAGACAATTTTATTAATAATTGAGGTTTAGATAAAAATAAAATCATGGAGAATGTGATGTAAATAACTAAGGGAATTGTGACTTGAGTAGGAATATAGTTTCGGTTACAGACAGAAAAACACACAGTCTCCATTATAATAAGATATATATATATAAAGTAAAGTAAGTAAAGTCGTCGGGGCGGCCTAATGTCGGTATCAGCCAATCAGCAAGGGAGTCTATCCCCTTTTCACTAGCGCTAGACCAAGGAGATTGTTTTGGCATCTGAGGTGGCGCGCCACACTTACCATCAGCTCCTTACTTTACCGCACAGATCCCTGTGCTACTCATACGCTGAGTTGGCGAGGACCGGAATCGAACTAGGAACCATGTGGTTTCTAGCCGAACGCTCTACCGACTGATATATATATATATATATATATAGTCTTATCGTATTTATTGTATTTGTAGTTACTTTGAATGAGTTATAATATCCTGGAAAATGCAGATAAATTGTATGATAAGAATAGAGAAGAACACACACACACGCACACACACACACACACACACACACCAAATACATTTGGCGTAAGGAATTTGTGACCCACTTGTAAAACAACGGATTTTGAAAAAGAGTTTCATTACATTTCTGTGCAAGAATTTTTTGTTGAATTTTGAGGTATTTGTAGATTTAAAAAGTACGATATCACTTTTCCGTTCCACTTGCCCTAATTTGAAATAAAAAATATCTTAAACGTTTGTTGTCAGCATAAATCTTGTAATTAGAACTGACTAGTGTATTCACTTTAAAACTATTTTATTTTTGTTTATATATTACGTATGTGGAGACGCCCGTCGTGTAATGGTTATTGTCGTAGGAAATGGATATGCCGATCCGAGTTCAAATCCAAGACGTTTGTATTTCACATAGTGCTAATAACCTTGGAAAAGGTATGAATCTAATTATTCTCTCTCCAGCTATGGGTAAATAGTAGGGAAGACTAGGTTATTTAACCTGGTTAGGTAGCCGGTCGCAGAAAAAAGAAAATTCTGAATTCAAACCTATTAAACTGCGCTTAAGAAATTGACAATGGGTCACATCCTACTCGTGAGGAGGGGTTGGTAAAATACAAATTATCTAATGGAGGCGCGTGGTGTAATGGTTAGAGTCATAGGAAATGGACTCGTCGACCCGAGTTTGCATTTCACATTGCGCTAATACCCTTGGGAAAGGTATGCATCCAACTACTCTCCCTCCAGCAATTGCTGAATAGTAGGGCAGACTGGGCTCTTTAACCGTGGCTAGGTAACCAGTCTAAGAGAAGCAAAACTTTAAATTCAAACCTGTTAAACTCTGCTTCAGAAATTGACCTTGTAACACATCCTACCCGAGGCAGAGTGGTCGACACACAATTACTTGGATGGTTTGTGAGATTGGAGGTAAGTGGCCGTACAGCTGCTGTTTTGTAGTGATATGTTCCCTTTATTCGTTCAAAACACCACGCAGCATCCTTGTGTAGATCCAATCAAACATTTCGTTAAAGTTCAAGTGGTGCAAACATACAGTAGTACTGACCTTACGGAGGGGTTGGTAAATATATATATATATAAATAAGATTATTTTGATTCATTGGACTGTTGTCTTCATCTTTATTGTGAAATATACATGTACAAAGGTTTCAACCATTGTACACTCAGGCCTTCCTCTGGTGGTCATTGTAATGCTCTCACTCCGCTACAAGTGTCAAGACTTTGTTTCTCAGAGCATAGCAATAATCCAATTTGGAAATTCATATTAACTGTTGAGCAAACAAAGTGATTAAGAATTTATGATGATCTCATTTGTTTTTGATGACATTATTGTTTTTGCACACCCATCAATCCGAGAAACGTATATTTTACAATGAAGATGATGACAACATCCCGAAAAATCAAAATAATACATATCAAGCCTCGTATATAAGATTCAGACAAAAAAATAAGATTATATAAAAAAGTAAAGTCGTCGGGGTGGCCTAATGTCGGTATCGGCCAGGTGGGTCATATGCACTGAGTTTGGTGGAGAACGTCGACATCACTACCGACAATAAACATCCATTTTGTACAACATCCCCTATTTGTCTACCTTTCTCCGCATATTGTCGGATTAATTTCTTCTTATTTCTCCCATAATAGCAATAGTATTTAAGTTTTAATGTAATGAAATATATTAAATTAGAAAGACTATCGAAATTAAATAAGAACGCATATAAAATTACACTTATTCTAATTATATTTTAATTGTTTTTTTAATACAAAATCATTCATAGGATTGATTTTAATACGTTGGAGAATAAGACAATAATATCAAGTAATTATTCATTAAACCCAGTTTTGTCAAAATTAGTATGTAAATTTACCACACCATATATTATGTAAACCTATATTTCTTAGTGATATATAAGACACATTGTAAGATTTTAAACGCACTAATAACATGGGATGTTTTGATGTAAATATAACTTAGATTTTCATAGAGACGTCGTTAATAAATAAGACTTATTCCATGTATAAATGATTTTGACTATAAATTAACTTACGCAATTCCTGAGCGTCTTGTCACGTAAGCAGTGACGTAGTTTCGGTTACAGATAGACAGGCATAGAATCTCCATTATAATAAGATAATAGATCTATTCTTTCAGATAATTTTGCATTAATTCATGACCACTGACAATCCTTTTCTTACAGATCACAGACGGAATGTTGAAACTTGCTGAAACAAATTTTAGGCAAATGTTTGCTCAAAGCTATATTAAGTCAACTATATTTTCCATAACACCCAGAAATTTATACTTTGCTATATGATTAGGGCAAAGTGAATGAGGTGGAGAGTAGCGGTAATGTTGGTGGCCAGCAATAAAAAAAAACACGAAATTTTACTTACGTAGATCATGTTACAACAGAGCCGGTTTTAATTTCATTTTTTTTATCTTACCGACAGAAATTGTGTCACTATGTACGTAATAGTTAAAGTGAATGGAAATTTTAACATATTTGTTTAATAAACCTCACCCCATGATCTTAAAAGTTACATAAACAGCTGCTATCAAAATAATTTATAATGCATTCACATTTAATGCATTATTATAGTAAAATTGCTTGTAATGCATTCTCCTATTAAAATAATTTGCAATGCTTTCTCATTGCAAAATTATGTACAATGCACTCCCAGCAAAATCGGCACTTCATTCTTATAGTAAAATAATTTACAATACATCCTTAGAGTAAGATAATTTTCAATGCACTCACAGCAAAATCGAGAATGCATTCTTATAGTAAAATACATTATAATGCATTCTTATCAAATTGATTTACAATGCATTCATATAGTAAGATTACCTGCAATTTATTTTTATAATAAAATAATTTACAATGCATTCTTATAGTAAAATAATTTGTAATGAATTCTTATAGTAAAATAATTTACTATGCATTCTTATAGTAAAATAATTGACAATACATTCTTATTGTTGAATCATTTACAATGATTTCTCATAGTAAGATTATCGGCAATTTATTTTTATAGTAAAATAATCTACAATGCATTCTCATAGTAAAATAATTGATAATGCATTCTTATAGTAAAATGATTGACAATGCATTCTGATGGTAAAATAATTTGCAATGCATTCCTATAGTAAAATAACTGACAATACATTCTATTATTAAAATAATTTGGAATGAATTCTTATAGTAAAATAATTGACAATACATTCTTATTGTAGAATCATTTACAATGTATTTTTATAGTAAGATTACCTGCAATTTATTCTTATAGTAAAATAATTTGGAATGCATTCTCAGCAATCTCAACAGAATCATTTAAAATCTTAAAATAATTTGCTATGCAAGTAAATTAATATCCAGTGAATTTTTCTCTGTGCTTTTCATATTTGCTGTGTAATTATTTATGTAATCATTAGAGCGAATAAAAGTTTTGACATATTTGTTAAATAAATTCTACTCGTAATGATACGGATTATATAAACATTTCGTTCATTTTATAAGTGCCAAATTTCAATGAAAGCCCCTCTCCAAAAAAAACAAACAAAACAAAAAACAAAACTAAAAAAACAAACAAAAAAAACAACAAAAAACAAATCCAAAAAACAAAAACACAACAAAAAACAAAACAAAGAAAAAAACCCAAACGAACAAAGTAGTATTTTTGTACGATATGAATAGAAGCTAAAATTAACCTTCTGGATTTCGTAGGATTTTGACATTGAATAATCAGAATGAAAGAAAGAAAAAAAAAATAATTGAAAAAAAGAAAAATTCTCTGTTAATTGAAGCATTTTAGAAGCACTATTGTTAGCATATCGTCTCGTATTTCTACCCTGGAGAATTTTATTGTAACACTTATTTATCAGAATTAAAAAAAAGCAATTTTTTCAACTTTCTATTTTTTTCTTTTTACATTAGCTTAGTACTTAGCTTAATGGTTACAATCGTAGGAAATAGAATTAACAACCCGACTTCAAATCTCGGATGAGGCTGTTTGAATTTCACTTCATTAAATGTCATTGCGAAAGGCACGAATCCATATGTTCTCCTCCCAGCTATGGGTAAATAATAGGGCAAACTGAATTCTTAGTTTGTTTTTTTTGTTTAATGGCATATCAACCCTCGTGGGATATTCAGTGCCAAAGCCATCCTCGTAGAAAAACAGCAGTGATACTATTTAACCCATAACTGGGAGGGTGAGTAGGTACATAACTTTCCCAAGGGTATTAGTCCAAAAGCAAATGTAATAGCACGAATAGAATTCGAAACCGCTTTCTACCACCCAAATGGGCCGCTGAACTCAACTTTACTGCTAAATTGTAATTCTACTTTCCAAGCGTCGTCTGGTTACGTGATACTTTAAACTAATGAGAGACCCTGTTCCAGATGATCCTGTGTTCAAGATTATTGCCATTCAAAATATCTGACAGTCATTTTCTATTATTTTACCGTTATTTTAAAACTACTCTTCTTGCTAAAAATGATAAGCTGTGCCTATCCATCATGTAACACAGATATTTAGACGTTATTTGGTGACATCAATCTTCTATCCGGGTAACATACGACAGGATATACTAGGTTACATGGTAGCAGCCGTAAGCGATGGTTCCTGACCTTAGCTTTTATTGAACGCCTGAGATGGTTGGCCTTTATAAGACTAAAAAGTTTAATCTGTATTGCTATTTATTCACGGTAAGAAGACGGTTCATACCTTTCTTAAGGGCATGAGAGAGAAATGAATGTAGAATTTCCCGGTCGGATTAGAACTCAGGTCGCTGATTTCACTCTCTATATTGTTGACTCTTAGACTATCGCCCATTTCTGAATTGATTTATACTTTTGTTTAAAAAAAATCATGATTTTTCGTTCTATTTTCAATTATTTTATATGAAACTAGAAACGGCTACCCAGCATCGCCTGTGTAGAGGTTGGGAAACCTAGTGTATTGATTTGTTTACTGTAGAATTTTACAAATGCTGGACATTTAAAGTAGAATTCCAATGCTAATTCTATGAATATTTTAATTTTTAAATATCTTCGAATATAAATCTAATCTTTATAATTTTTGCACAAAATGCAGGAACTGATGATATTTAATATGCATATATATTTACTTTGTTGCTAATTATTTTATTTTTGTAGTTTCATTCGGACATCCATTCATCCATCCATCCATGCATCCATCCATCCATACATATATACATACACACCAAATGACCTTTATATATGTATAGATTACAAAATAGATAAAAACTTAAGAACGTATCCAAATTATGGCTACTAACCCCTAATGTCATTTTGTTCGAGTGGTATTAGAAAATAGGCCCACCCCCAAATATCACTGCTTAGCCTTTAGCTGACAATTATTTAACTTTGAGACGGAGAGTCGAATGATATAGTGATAACAAAAAAAGAAAAGAAGAAAGGAATGTCATTAACTTTCTACATCAGTGATTTTGATGACTTCGAGATTCCTAAAATATTTTTGATCTATCGAGTACATGGGTATCTCTCTTTCTTTCTGTCTGTCCATCTGTTTATTTGTCTGTTTCTCTCTCCCCCACTCTGTTTCTCTCCCTCTCCTCCCCTCTCTCTCTATGTATATATAAGAAGGTACATCACTAAGTTCGTAGTCTAATTATGAAAATGTCATTCGTTTCACACACACACTCACACACACACACACACACACACACACACACACACACACACACACACACATATATATATATATATATATATATATATAGAGAGAGAGAGAGAGAGAGAAACAGGGACAGAGACAGAGAGAAAGCAAAGGATAGAAACAGAGAAAGAAGGAGAAGAGAGAGAAGAGAGAGAGAGAGAGAGAGAGAGAGAGAGAGAGAGAGAGAGAGAGAGAGAGAGAGAGAGAGAGAGAGAGGAGAGAGAGGAGAGAGAAAACAGAGAACGAGAGAGACAGAGAGACAACGACAGAGAGACAGAGAAGGCAAAAGAGAGAAAAGAGAGAAAAATAGAAAGATATAACAATATCTATGTATATATATATATATATATATATATATATATATATATTTATGGAGAGAGAGAGAGAGAGAGAGAGAGAGAGAGAGAGAGAGAGAGAGAGAGAGAGAGAGAGAGAGAGAGAGAGAGAGAGAGAGAGAGTAAAGTCAAGTGTAAATATTAATTGAAAGTAACACTTATGTAGCCTCAATGAAAATCAGTCTAAAATTCATCTTCTGTTTGAGAATTAGATCTGTTTTTGAAAAATTTTGATAATTCGGACTGTTGTCCTTATCTCTATTGAGGTATGTATAAACACAATGTTCAAGACACTAACCCCGTGCTCGGTTTAGGTGTTTTTTTTAATTACCTTAAAATAAGTCATCATCAGATGATAACCTTGTGTTTATACATACCACAATAAAGATGAGGACAAGAGTCCGAAATATCAAAATTATTCATATCAAGCTTCATCCCATAAATACAGACAAATAGATCTGTTTTATTTGCATATTTAAAGATTAAAAAAAAAAGTTAATTGCATACAGAGATATTGAGAATTTTGTCTCGACACAAAGTAGACCATTTCATGCATTAATATTTAACGCGTGTCCATTGTGTAATTTTCATCACTACATTAAAAATACAAACATAACTTATTCAATAAACAACATAATTATTTACGTATCGACAATTAATATCTCTCTCTTCTCTCTCTTCTCTCTTACGCTCTCACTCTATTTCTTTTTATCCCTCTCTCACGATCAGTTTATATATTTCAGTCTTCTCTCTTCTCTTCTCTTCATAACTTTGTGTTCTTTCTCTTTTTTTCAACTCCACTTTACTTCTTCCAAATTATTCCCTCTTTGTTTTCTTCTTTTAACATGTTCTTTCCTTCTTTCTTAGAATAAACCGACTGCACCTCTGCAGAGGGGTAAGACTCCCCAACAATGGAGCCACCTGTTTGCATTGGGTGGAGATCCGTGATGCTTAAGGATGGAACCTTGGTGGCTGAGCTGGTTGAAAATATAATATAGATATTTACCCAGCCTCTTCGCGAGGGGTAGAATGACACAAGGTCGCAAGTATGGGACCCTAACAGGTACTACCACTCCGGGTCAGAGTGGACCTGGGAGCAATGGTGATAAAAAGATACTCCACATTCCTCAGACCTCCAGAACTGGAACCCCACCATTAGATAGAGTTTAACGTCATTCCCAGACCCCCAGCCACCGCCTTCTAGCAGATATATGATAAAAATGGTTAGGGTTTGCCAATAGGGTTGGGGCAATCATATAGGTGCTAGGGCTTGACATGACCAGCCGATTGATCGGAGGGGGCCTCTCTGACCACCCGTCTAGCCTGAGTAAGAGTGTAAGTGGAGTGTTGCATGTCATGGAGCATCAATCAATCAATCAATCAATCAAATGGAACTCGATTCTTTACAATGTCCTGGGTATAACGTTAAACTGTATCTAGTAGTGAAGTTCCAATTCTGGAACTCTGGGGAGTGTGTAGTACCATTTTATCGCCATTACTCCCAGGAGTGGTAGTACCTATTGGGTTTCCATCTATGGGTTAAATAGATAAAATAGGATTAAACATTTGTTTAAAAAGTTGAGTTTGAAAAATAAATTGAATATCCAACAAGAATGAATAAAACAAAACGTCTTTGGCATAAAATAACCACACAAGAGTTGACATGCCGTAAAATCCAACCAATTAACAATCGATGCTTTACAGAGTTGCTACCGCTCCAAATTACATTTTCCAATAAGAGCATTGTTTGTTAATGCGCCGCATAAATCTTTGCTCCACGCCGTGATATCTAAGGCATTTACTAAGCTTAGCGTAACCACTACTCCTCTGCGAGGTGACCCACGGGAATTTATTGATAAAAGACGTAGTAAACAGTCCACTTAAAAGAAAATATCTTTTACGCAGCAATTCCTGATTTACGTTTTAGCGTTTGTAGACGTTTCCTAATACATTGTTTACTTAACTCTGAAGTCATTTAATACTGATACTTACATACAATCATTCCTGCTTTTATGTTTTAAAGACGTGTCGCACTAAAAGGAAATATAAGAAAACAAAACAAATCATTAAAAACCTTTTAATTCACTTCAACACATTATCATTGTTACAAGAAAAAATATACGCCCCCATCCGGGCTTAAGTATTTAAGTTTTAATTTAATGAAATATATTAAATTAAATAAGAACCCATATAAAAAGATTACACTTATTTTAATTATATTTTAATTGGTTTCTATATAAAATCCTTCATAGGATTGATTTTAATACGTTGGAGAATAAAACAATAATATTAGAACTCAATAACACCAAGTAATTATCTATTAAACCCGGTTTTGTTAAAACCAGTATGCAAATTAACCACACCATATATTATGTAAAGCTTTATTTCTTAGTGATATATAAGACACATTGTAGGGTTTTAAACGCACTAATAACATTTTGAGGGCAAAACTCTACTCGGATTTTCATAGAGACTTCGTTAATAAATAAGATTTATTCTATGTATTAATGATTTTGACTATAAATTAAATACTCATTGAAAAACTTACGCAATTTCTGGGGGTATTGGAACGTAAGCAGTGACGTAGTTTCGGTTACAGACAAGCAGATGCCGAATTTCCATTATAATAAGATTGCCATTTTCAAAAAGCCCGTCTGCTCCACTATTTATCTATAGCTGAAGGGCAAATAGATGGGTGCATACCTTTCCCAAGAGAAATGCAAACATCCTCGTACAGGATTTTAACTCGGGTCACCAAGTACATTTCCTACGACAATAACCATTACACAATGGCCTCCAATTCTATTTATAAATATAGCAAGCCACAAGGGTTTATTGAAAAGATTTATTGACGAAGATGCCCACTTAAAAAAGATACCCACGTAAAAAAGATTTATTGACGAAGATACCCACTTAAAAAAGAACCAAATGAGGTTTATTTTTTTTAACATACACTTGGTTTGAAAATCGAAAGGAGAGAAACTGTCAGTCACCAAGCACCGTTGACTTCACATCCTCGCTAACCTAACTGAAAGTACTATTTGTTTGAATTTTTGAGATGAGGCTTGATAATTTGTTGGACAAATGACGCAACAGATATAGTTGTTAAGTTAATACAGTTCTAAGAGAAAATCATCTGTAGGTTGTAGGTTCAATCCTGGCCACGAACGATAATAACATTGTTGTAAACTAACAAAGGTTACTAAATGAGGAATGACTAAACGGAGGTTGGAAATTAAATGGAATCTTTATAACATTAACAAAATACAATACTTGCCAACGGCGTGGAGAAAGGTAAAACACTGCTAGTATTTATGAGAATTGGGACATACCCATTAATGTTCATAGGTAGGGTATATAACATAGAATACTTAACATAGCTTAACACTTTTACACGGAAATGGTTAACATAATGAGAACAGCCTACCCCGGTAGATTGAATAAAGGTTTCGGTCTGAAGTTCTGCGAAGGCTCCCGATTACGATATGAAGGTTCCCGAGTTCGACAAGAAACACCTAAAAAAGGCCGGAGGGCACACCGGCCGAAACGTTGTGATGTATTACGAAACGGAGCTGATGTATTACATTTAATTATACACACATGTGTATCCAAATTTGATCCATGCTAAAATTTAATGGAAATCATGATCAAAATTTTAATTCAAGTTTTTTGAGACTGTTAGGATTTAATGAAGTGTTCAAATTACTCTCAGTCAGTATCATTATTTGGATTTTTCGGACTAAAGATGAGGACAGCAGTCCGAAAAATCCAAATAATGATACTGACTGAGAGTAATTTGAACACTTCATTAAATCCTAACAGTCTCAAAACTTTAACTTGAATTAAAATTTTGATCATGATTTCCCATTAAATTTTAGCATGGATCAAATTTGAATACATGTGTGTATAATTAACTGTAATACATCAGCTCCGTTATCTTTACGGTTTGCTATAGATTAAGAGTGAGGAATGCAGGAATGATTAAGGGTCGTTTCAAGTGGAGAGATTCTGTAAGCGGAGAGCAAGATATCTCATCAGCTGGTCGTCATTATATTGTTTGTTGTATTCAACTAATTTATAGTTACATCGGATTGGAATGAGATGAGACCTAACGATTACGGATACAAAATCAGGAACTGAGTTCGAATTTCAACAGAGGCGGTTTATAATCACTTTGTATAGATTCTCTCGGAAAAGTCGAGTATATTTGGGTACTGGGCATATGAAGATCTGGGGAGTGTGAAATACCTCTTCATTGTCATTACTCCAAGGTCCACAATGTCCGGAGTAGTAGTATGTGTTAGGGCCCCATTTATGGGTCAAATAGATATGTTTGAAAATTATTAGTTATAAAGAGGAAAAAAATATTTACCCAACCCGTTCACTTGACACAACGTCACATGTATGCGGCACCCAACTCGCTGTTCATATAGTAATAGATCTGCTAGACTAACTCGCTAACCAATACACCACGACGAACGCCTTTAGTTATAAATAGAAATATAGGGATACTTGATACCATTGTAAAGTATTTGTATAAAAAAAAGTCACTTGAAGCTATAATTGTTTTCTAAGGATTATTATTAGTTACTTAAAACTATATAACTGTGTACGAACAAATGATTATTATCAAATATAAATAAATACTTGAAACCATATAATTGTGTAAAAATATTTGTATTAAATAGGAATACATGAAACTATACAGTTAAAAGTCGGAGCGAATCATTGTCGGTTCAGCCGGACAGTGAGGGAGTCTGTCCCCTTTTCGCTTGCACTAGACCAGGAAGATTATTTTTGCGTCTGGGGTGTCACACCTATTGTCAGCTTCCAATTTACCGCACAGATCCAAACTGTACTACTCATACTGTGCTACTCTGAATTTTGCGATTGTCGATATTGAACCCGGAACCTTGTGGTTTCTTGGTGGATTCTCTACCGACTGAACTAAACCGGTCTCTACAGCTATACAACGGTGTGTAAATTATTTGTATTGTTGCACACTCTCTTTCTTTACTTTCTTACTTCTATTCTTCTAGCGACTCTTCTAGCGTCTCTTCTAGCGTCTGGACTTCGTCTTGGGGACTTCGTGTCTGGTCTTCCATTGGGGATTTCTCTTTATCAGAAGCCCTGTGTCATTGGTAGTTTTTAGATAATAACACAAGACTTCGATTTACTTAGATCATATTTTATTCTGAAATCCCCACCAGACTACCCGCGCAGATTGAGTCGGCACCGTGCATAACACGACTTACCACCGTCGTGGTCTTTGGCCGATCTGACTAAACAAATCTCTTTCTAATCTAAACCGGAAGAGGGTCTTCTCCACCGATTCTCACGGTATCCACCGGAAGGATCAGGATGAGGTCAAGCCTTGTCACTCATCCTTTAGGGCCACCGGCTGCAACTTATAACAGCCATTTTGGTTTCTACACTACTGTACATAAATATTAGGAATCTAATAATTATGTAACAGTATTAGATAGGAATACTTGATATATAACTGTGGCAAAAAAACAAAAACAAAAAACAAAACGAAAACCAAACAATTATTAAGAAGCAACTACACAAAAAATGTAAATATAAACCTACAATAAACACAATTCCCTAACCATTAGGCATAAAATAACCCTAGACTAGTTGAGATGCTGTTAAAAGAGAACTTTCAAAACGTCTACTGTAATTTTAGGCTCTCCGTTGCACACTATGTATAAGTGCCCAACAGTTCAGTTAGGGATGTGGACCGCTAGACAAACTTACATAGGTGATTTTGTTTTATAGTGGTGAAGGCTTATGTATGTATTTCCCAAGATACGACACATGGTCAATTTCTTAAGCGGAGTTTAACAGGTTTGAATTCAGAGTTTTCCTTCTAGACTTGTTGCCTAAGATTAAAGAGTCACACCGCCCTACTATTTACCCATAGCTGGAGGGGGAATAGTCGGATTCATATCTTTCCCAAGAGTATTAGCGCAATAGGAAATGCAAACAGCCTCGTCCAGGATTTGAAGTCTCGCCGAGCCCATTTTCTTCGACGATAACCATGCACCTCCTGAAGGCTTATGTAGTACCAATCATACTTTTGGGGTGATCTGATAACAGAAGACGGGTGTACCAGTGTATTACAGATACTTAAAGCAATACAATCACCTTTTGAATTCAGTAATTTCCTTCTCTAAGATTGGTTGCTTTACCAAGGCTAGACGGCTCAGTTTTCCCTACTCTTTTAACCCTAGTTGGTGGGAAGGGGAAGAAGAGAGGGATTCTTGTCATTACCAATGGTGTTAGCCCGAAGCGAAATTCAGTCTCACTCAAGATTTGATCCCAGTTCGTTGTCCATTCTCTTCCAACGATAACCCATAAGATACGCCAGTTTCCTGTACTGTACTCTCTACTACATCAACGCACATTAAAAATGTCACCACAATGTCGATTGGGGCTGTAGAATACACCGACTGCACTGCTGCACAGAGGTACCCCCCCACATGGGTCCACCTGTCGTGGATGGGGATCCGTGATGCTTAAGGGACGGAATCTTGGTGGCTGAGCAGTCCATCACTTTCCCCTTAGGCTAACGGGCGGTCGGAGAGTCCCCTCCAGTCAATCGGCTGATCACGTCCTAGCACCTATATGATTGTCCCAACCTATTCCCCTTATCGCAATCCCCGAATCATTTTTATCATATATGTGGTAGAAGGTGGTAACTTTTTATATTCACCTTGCTTAATTTTCTCGGAAAGGTCGATTATGTATATTTACCAAACTCCTCACACGAGCAGAATGTGACACAAGGTCGATTTCTTAAACGGAGTTTAACAGGTTTGAATTAGACTTTTCCTTCTCCTAGACTGGTTGCCTAACCAAGGTTAAAGAGCCCAGCCCGTCCTACTATTTACCCATAACTAGAGGGAGAATAGTTGGATTGGTGAAAAATTGCTTGTTTTGGAAGCATGAAAGAAAAAAACTATGATCAGAAACAAAATGATCAATATTGTGTTCTTAATCTTATTTATTTACCAATATTTCGGTTTAAGACTGAGTCTATCTTAAACTTTTGAAAAGAGGAATGTACCTCGAAATATTGGTAAATAGATAACATTGTATTCTTAATACAATATTCATCATTTGTTTCTGATTTTTTTTCATGCTTCGTAAAAAACAAACCCCCAAAATTCCCCTAATATATATATATATATATAGATAGATAGATTGATAGATAGAAAATTATATATATATATATATATATATATATATATATATATATATATATATATAGTGCTTGTGTAAGCATGGTATAGTGACATTCTGTTTTAATTACACAAAAATACATTTTACGCCTTTTCCTGTAGATTTTTTCGTCGATGTGCATGCTTGCTGGCAGTGTTCGAACATTTTCTTGGACGCATAAAAATTCTTCAAAAACATAATCTGAAATCCTTTTGAGAATAACAAGAAAAAAAAAAACCAACAAAAAACCAACAACAAAAGACGAAAAATAGAAAAGAAATTAAAAAAAAAAAGAAAAAAAAGAAAGAAAAAGAAGTGACAAAGTGCCTTCTTGGCATTTTCGTTTGAACTAATGAAGTTCATAAAATGTCGAGGAGGCAGGAATTTTGTATGTGCGTGATGCAATTTGAATTCAAGTTAACTTACATTGTAAATCCATCTCTTAGAATCTCTTCTAAGCGTCGTCCCGCTTTTTTTCGGAAGGGGGACAGGCACCTGACAGTTGCGATAGAGTGTTATGTTTTTCGTTGCCATTCGAATATGAAACATTTTAATGAAGATTTTTTTAGTTTTTTAGTTGAACAAACGGCCGAGTTAAAAAAAAAAATTCGCCATTTCTAGAATGTTCTACTTGTTAAAGAAATTCTTTGATTATATACGCAATAGGAAAAATTTATGGTCGTATATATAAATTCAGGCATAGTCGTACTCTCTTTCTTTTCCTTTCCTCACTTTTCTTTTTTTACCTTCCTCGATTTCTTTTACCTTCCTCGATTTCTTTTACCTTCCTCGATTTTTTTTCTTTTTTCTTTTGCTTTCTTTCTTTCTTTCTTTCACAAACATACGTGCGTAAATACATGTAGGATGTTTTTCCCACCATCATCATGGTGACATCATGTATTTCCATGACCCCATCTCTCCAACTGTCCCTATCGGTCATTGCCACTGTTAGGTCCCTGTGCAGCATCCAGGTTTCGCACAGAGCCGTCCTATCTTGGTGTGTCCATGTGTAGGTGTCCACTAGAGAACCTAGCTTCTCCAGCATTGTCCAATATGTCTTGTTTTGCATGATAAGGGGCAAGTAGCCGCACCGTTATTTTCTTGCGGAGGTGCATCTTCCAGGATTTGTTCAAGGATGATACAACATTCTTGTGTAGCTTCGTTAGAACCCAAGCGGTGCAGCTGTACAGTAGCACTGATACAGCTACGGCTTGGAAGAATTCTCACTTTATCTTATAAGTAAGATCAGATTTCCATATGATCAATAATATGTCTATAGTAGTGTTAAGTATCTGGCCACCATCCTTGACCAGTTGTAAAGAACTTAAAGTAAATAAGTAAGTAAGTCCCGAGTTATAGAATCCTTTGGTAAATGAATAAGTCCTGTGATATAGAATCCTTTGGTAAGTGAATAAGTCCTGTGGTATAGAATCCTTTAGGTCCGTCGTCCAAGAAGATCCAAGTAGTAATGAGCTAAGATTAGAATCAGCCAGTATAAATAATAATATCAGCAGCAGATCAATGCCAGTGATTGGGCAAGAAGTTGGTCACATGGTAGTCGGCGAGTCTATAAGTACAAGTAGGCATTTACCACACGCCTTATATACTAAAATTCCAACAAGTAGTCTATGCCTACATTGACAATATCGTTTCTATATCTAATCGCATTTCTGTCTATAAGTCTGGTGGAATTTCTGCTGCTTGGAGCGCCTTGAACTAGGGGTGAAGATTTCAGCCCCGAAACCACGTTTGAATTCAAGGCTGTCGTCTGATGATGATATTGTAGGCGTTATTTTTGTATTCGCCTGGGGAGTTGTCTGCCCGTTTGGTATCGCTGGTTCCCACTAGGGGCCTTTGATATTTAAGCGGCTGGTTTGAACGTCTCTCTCTCTTGCTCGACCCACGAGATACCACTATGGGTTAGACTCTGGTCTACCCCCCTCTTGTTGGGGCTTTGTCCCCCCTTACATTACTGTAAGTGATTCACACAGCATGGACTATCCCTAGTCTCATGTCTGTGGCTTTTATGTTTATCTTTTTACCATTCATGAATGTGTCATTATCTCTACTTTTGTATGTATGTTTATGTACACCTCTATGTATTATGTACCCTGTTAATTCTTGTGCTGTATATAAAATGTTTTGTCTATCAACCGTTGTCGGAGTTTGTATCTGCAAGTATTATCGCTTTGAATCTTACAACATTATTTTAAGGTAATTTAAAGTCCTGTGGTATAGAATCCTTTAGGTCCGTCGTCCAAGAAGATCCAAGTAGTAATGAGCTAAGATTAGAATCAGCCAGTATAAATAATAATATCAGCAGCAAAAAACACTTAAACGGAGTCCGAGATTACAGTGGCCTGAATATGTTTATACATACCACAATAAAGATAAGGACAACAGTCCGAAATATCAAATAATTTATTCGTGGGAGCTCGCTGCCTCATTAGTAGTAAACTAATGAGGCAGCGAGCTCCCACGAATAAATTATTTTGATATTTCGGACTGTTGTCCTTATCTTTCTTGTGGTATGTATAAACATATTCAGGCCACTGTAATCTCGGACCCGTTTAAGTGGTTTAGAACCTTGTGTCAGACTAAACCTGGCTTGGTAAATATCACCACTGTGTATTAACGCCGGGGTCGGTTAACGAGACTTTTACAAGACTATTTATTACATAAAGGAGATATGATATTTTCTAAAATGCTAAGAGCGACCACATATCCCGCTTCTAACAGGAAATAACCCTTGAAGATAAAAAATAAGAACAAGTTTTGAAAGAGTTGAAAAAACAGGATACCGGTTTCTTCCTGTGGATAACATCACAAAGTTTGAATCCAGCAACGAACATGTCAACTTTTGTGAATTTCTCTTTTTTATTTCTTTTGATCTAATCGATTTGTACCTCAAAATCCGTACATTCAAGAGGTTGGACGGTTGGTTGTTTTTACGGCATCTCAACCCTTGTTGGGTTATTTAGTGTCAAAGTCAATTTCTTTTGCAAGAAATTATATGGTTTCAAGTAAATAATGATAATAATCATCTGCAAACAATTATAGCATCAATTAACTATTCTTAAGGCAAATAATTTGCACACAGAATAACCTATGGATATACCACAGTATGATAATTTAATTATTGATATGTTTACTTAAGAGCTATTATGAAATAGTTCAGTATGTAAAAAGTATAATCTTGATTTAACTCTCTCTCTCACTCTTTTTTTCTTTCTTTCCTTCTTTTCATCTTTTCCTTATGTTCGATTGAAAAAGATTAGCGTTATCACTTCCGGGCACTCACTCCTCATTCTATTTTTCCATTTCTTTCTTTCTTTATTATTATTGTTTTTTTTCTGTGTATTTCTTTCTTTATGATAAAAACAGAATGGTCTATTATTTAGCTGAGGTGACAATACTCATAAGAAATCAGAATTCGGCGGATAAGCAACACCGGATAATCAGGATTTACATTTTTGCATTTCATCTTGGACTATTTGGACGGTCTCATTTTAAATAGGGGTGTTGCAAGATGATAACTGACATGAGGATAATTCCCTTCAGAAGTAAACCCTGACCAAATATTTCAGTAATTATGAAAATTAATATAAATACACAAGATAAATATTGTCAGGACGTCGCCCAGGATAAAAAAAAGGTCTCTCCGTCATGGATATGCACTGGGTTAAATGAGGAAATTAACAGTGCACCTTCCCCTAGTGATGCTAACATAAGTAACAGCACTAATCTGGATACCCTACCAGACAAGCCCAACCCGATACCCGTCCTGGAATCCGCTAAAACCAAGCAAGGACCAAAAGATAGAGAAACTATAACATGGCTAAGTGGTTCACTGAAGAGAAGAAAATTATTCTCCATTGTTTTGCTTACTAAAGGTTTGAGAAGTTGTTGTATTGTCCTCGCCCGGAACATGGAACTTCCGGCTGAGGGACAAAGAGAAAGATACAAATATATATTTAAAAAGAAAGAGAAAGCGGAAGAGATAGTTCCCGGCCAAGGAAGCAGGGTGAAGATAAAAGAAATATATAACAAAGGTCCGTTATCAGACCAAAAAGATAAAGATGTGTAGGCGTGTCGTCAATACAAAAAAGCCAGAGGGTCAAGCCGACAGGACTCAGACGCCAGCCGGCAGTGGAAAGGACACTTCACGTCTCCCGTCAGCAACCACCCCTCGTGCACTCATTGTAAGCTCTGTGCCTTCACCACATACACACCGAAGAAAATAAAGAAGGGTCCTCTTTTATACATATGTATCTGTTGTTATTGAAATCCAGTAGTCGGTCGTAGCTGACTACTAACATACATCGCTTTGGGTACAGTGAAAACCCCAGTACTAACATACACGAATTTAGCGTCGTGAATTCGAAGCCAGTATACAACAAAGTGGAACAGAAGGAATAAATTAACATTTGAGGTGCAAGTACAATCCTCCACCCCTCTACAAGAGAAACACCCTACCAATATGAAATATGTGCAGAAACATTTGCACGTAAAAATGCCTTAGAAGTTCACATGACAATTCTCTATACTGGAGAGACTGCTTATAATTATGGAATATGTGACAAACGTTTCCCTTTTAATGATACTTTAAACGTTTAAAGTGAATGGGGCGACCATTCATGACACATCTCTTAAACTGAAGTCAATCTTTCTAAACCTTTCAAACTATTCATATTTTCTTTTTAAAGAATTTATGCCATTTGCATACTGAATATTTCACTTTGCTCCCGTCGTGTCATTGAGTTTTGTAAATATCAAGAGAATTACATGTCTTATATGCAACGAATTCTCATCCATCTTTACGAGTGTCAAGTTAGTAACTACATTAGTTGAATCGTACTGTGATGACGTAACTAATTCGTTTTAAACTTGCACAAACACATACTGGTAGTTATTTGCTGACATTCAACCATGTCAGTTAGACACAAAGTCCGATTTACGTGGGGAGCCACGGATAAACTGAAGCTCATGCGGTGGCCAATGTTAAAAATTGCGAGTAACCCTTCGGCATTCCTCTTTTGAGGCGCCTCAGGCACTGCGCAATAAACCCAGCATTGCTCTTTAAATCGAGGGGGCAAGTGTTGCTTGGGGGGATGAATCCTTGAGATTCACACTGTTATTATATTCCTTACCGGTCAAATGGAACGAAGCCACTGGACACAAGGCCCGGAAGTCAGGCAAGTATACTGGTATGCATTGCTTTAAGCATTTTAGAATAGCTAAAATATTATTAAGCCAATTGCTGTCAGATTATGGATATTATTTTTGGGATGAGTTGATAGGAGAAGAAAAATGATAAAAATGAAATGATTTTTTTCTTTCTCACTAATATCACACTTTAGTTTCAAGTCCGGACTCGGTAGCTTCTGTTACGGATTTTGATAGTTTCCTTAAATTCATTTTTAGAATTAAATATAGAATAAATAAATATATCAGAAATTATTCATACAATTGAACTTCTTTCGTATTCTTAATTACTAGGCAGGACCTTTGGATATACCACAGTATGATAATTTAATTATTTCAACGTTTGATATGTTACTAAATTTATTAAGAGCTATTGCCAAATAGTTCAATATGTAAAAATATATAATAATCTTGATTTAACTCTCTCACACTCTTTTTTTTCTTTCCTCCCTTCTTTTCATCTTTTCATCATGTTCCATTGAAACAGAATAGCGTTATCGCTTCCGTGCGCTCATCTTCTCTCTATCCGTACCTTACTTACTTTCTTTCTTTCTTTTTATATTTTTCATGTGTAGCATATCCTTTTTCTTCTCTTTCTCTCTTTATGATAGAAATGTTCTGGTCCATTATTTAGCTGAGGTGACGACACTCATAAGAAAGAATAAATCTGCGGATAAGTAGCACCAGATAATCAGGATTTACATTTTTGCATTTCATCTTGAACGATTTGGACGGTCTCATTTTTAACCAGAGGGTGTTGCAAGATGATTGCCGTCGCACAATTCAGGAACACCCATATTAATGTAGAGATTAGCAAAGCATTTTAGCCGATTCATTCTTCAGTCAGCTTCAAATGAATAATCTGTATTTGCAATCCCCCCCCCAAAAAAAAAACAAACAAAAAACAAAAAAGAAAACTTTTTTTTTACTTAAGCACCCCCTTCCATAAAGACATAAAAAAAATAAACAAATTTCTCCGAGATGACCACAACGCCACAATAATGATTTCTACATATGTATTATTTTTTTCGAAGTGTGGTAGTCTGCCTAGTAACTAAAACATTGTTGTATTTTCTACCGCGTCAGGAATCGGTGTTGCCCCCCCCCCCCAACACCGATTGTAGCGCAGTGGCTAACGTGCTGGACTGCGACATTGTAGTAAGCGAGCTTGAACTCTAGTCGCACTATTACGTTCACTTTCGGACTATTATTCTTGGGAAAGATATGAAACCCCGAATCCACCCAGATATGGCTTAAATAGCACCCCTACTGTTCTTCAACAATGATGGCCCTGGCATTAGATAATCTACGAAAAAAACAAAAAACGAATCATGTAATCGGTATCCGAGCCTTGAGTTTTGGATGCTGATTTTCAAGGCAGACAAGCGAGAAAGCAAGCGGATTGCTCTCTATTGAAAAAAAGTCAAGTAAATTTGGCGGAGTGGCCTTTTGTCGGTATCAGCCGGACAACAAGGGAGTCTATCTTTTCCCTAGCACTAGAACAGGAAGATTTGTTTTTTTGCTGATGTGGAGCGCCACACCTACCGTCAGCTTCCCAATTTACTGTATAGATCAGATTTACCCAATATGTACTACTCATGCGATAAGTTGGCGAGGACCGGTATCGAACCCCAGAACTTTGCGATTCTCGGACGGGTGCTCTACTGTACTAAACTGAATTAGCACAAAATAATCTGAACAGCTGCTTGATTTAATTTTATTCCCTTTTAAGTGTTTCAAAGTTTTATATTTAGACCAAAGAATTCATGTTAAATGTTTAAGTGGAAACAAATGTCTAAGTGAAATGAATAAAAATGAAATAATAATAAAATGAACCCCCCCCCAGCCCCCACAAAAAATGAAGGTCGAAAGAAGATTAAGAAGATGAAGAAGATAATAAATAAGAAAGTGAAAAAAAGATGAAGGAGAGGGAGAGGGAAAATGCAAGCCAAGATAACGAGGAAGAAAGATTATTATAAAGAAGGAAATAGAGTTGATGAAGATAATAAAGACGGTGACCAAGATAACTAACATGATGCAGAAAACGATATTGAAGAATAAGAATAAGAATAAGAATAAGAATAAGAATAAGAATAATGAATTCTTTTATGTTTGACACCTTCAGTTAAAGAATCTAAAAAAATAAAACGATATTGAAGAATAAGAATAAGAATAAGAATAAGAATAAGAATAAGAATAAGAATAAGAATAAGAATAAGAATAAGAATAAGAATAAGAAGAATAAGAATAAGAATAAGAATAATGAATTCTTTTATGTTTGACACCTTCAGTTAAAGAATCTAAAAAAATAAAACGATATTGAAGAATAGAATAAGAATAAGAATAAGAATAAGAATGAGAATAAGAATAAGAATAAGAATAATGAATTCTTTTATGTTTGACACCTTCAGTTAAAGAATCTAAAAAATAAAAGTAATATAAAAAAAGTTTTCAAAGAAGAAGAAGAAGAAGAAGAAGAAGAAGAAGAAGAAGAAGAAGAAGAAGAATGATATAATAATAATAATAATAATAATAATAATAATAATAATAATAATGAATATATAACAATAAAGGTGAGGAAAATAATCCAAATAATCCCAAATAACACAAAGAAAGCTGATGAAATATATGAAGAAAATAACGAAGATGATGAAGTTAAAGAAGAAAGATAATTATAAAGAAGAGGATGAAGATGAAGGAGTTAATGAACATGATGGAGAAGTTGTAAAATAAATTGGCGAAATAGTCTATTGTTGGTATCAGCCGAACTGCTAGGGAGTCTATCCCCTTTTCGTTAGCGCTAGACTAGGGAGATTGTTTTTGCGGAGGTGGGGCACCACACCTATCATCAGCTCCCCACTTTCCCGCAGAGATCAGATTACACAATCTGTGCTACTTATGCGCTGAGTGGTCGGTATCGAACCCGGAACCTTGCGATTACCAAGGCGGGTGCTCTACCGACTGAGTTAATGATGGAGAAAGAAATGATGAAAAATATGAGGAAAATAACAAAGAAGTTGAAGAGGATGAAGTTAAAAAAGAAGATGAAGATAACGATAATAAAGAAGGTGATAAGATAAAGAAGATGATGTAGAAAGAAATGATAGTGAAGGAGATGAAGAAGATGATTCGTATTGTTTGGATTTTTCGGTAGACCGTTCGGCTAGAAACCAGAAGGTTCCTAGTTCGATACCGGCTCTCGCCAACTCAGCGTATAAGTAGCACAGGGATCTGTGCGGTAAAGTAAGGAGTTGATGGTAGGTGTGGCGCTCCACCTCAGACGCAAAACAATCTCCTTGGTCTAGTGCTATTGAAAAGGGGATAGACTCCCTAGCTGACTGGCTGATACCGACTTTAGGCCGCCCCGACGACTTATTGTTAAATGGAGAGATGAAGAAGAGGATAAGGAAATGATGACAAAGAAGTATAAAACAAACAAATAAACAAACAAACGAACAAAAAAGTACTCTGTAATATAGAAATATTTCTCTAAGGAAATGGAAATAATTTTAAAACGGAAATAGCGACTTTTTTTTTTTAATAAAAAATAAAACCACAGTCTCTGTTAATGTTAAAAGAATAAAACTTATATTTTAATTATTTTATTTTATTTCTTTTTTCTAGACAAAAAATACATGTAAAAAAAAAAAAATATAAAGTGGATTTCTTGTGTGTAAATGACAGGAGATTTTTATTTTTATTGTTATTGTTGAGGAGAGCAAACCTTTATGGAAAAAAAGGAAAAAAAAAAAGAAAAAAAGAAGTTTAGAATTTGTGCAAATGAATAATAGAACTTGATAAGCATGAGAACAGTTTGCTATGAACTCGTTTTAAAATGGTTTCTGATCTACAGAGTATCCTCAAAATTCATGCAAATGGCTACCGTATTTGTGTGGATAAGATGTACCTTTGATTTACAATACCATTCATCTTGTATGGGCGACCCATCATAGTGTAATGGTTATCAATTTCTTTGGCATCCTTCCGTATACTTAGAGACGATAGAGTAGTGTCCAAAAAACAAGTGGAACTACGTAGCCTGGGTGGGTTGATATGGAGGATGAGCTGTCGACGAAGCAGCAGGTCCACCTCTTCACACTACCGTTGTGGTCCAAAGGAAAGGCAAAAAGCAAGAAACAAAAAAACAAAAAAAGACAACAACAAAATAACCCTAAACAAAACAATACAGTTTGGCAACGATAGTTTCCAGAAGTTGCTGGATAGCGCTGCTATTTCATTCAGCATTATACCACCTTAACTCTTAACATCCTGTTGAGAATTTTCTAAGTCCAGAGACCAATTCCTATAACCTTTTATCAAAATTGGGTAAAAATGGCAGTTTCATTAAAAGTTACCTGTTATTTCCCTTATTTTAAAGACTTCTAAATATGTTTAATATTACATTTAAACAAAGGCTATCATTTGGGGTAGATTAGAAAAATGAATGTGACTGACAGGTGGAATGAGGTGGTATAGGACGTTAAGAGTTAAGGACTCCAGCTCCGGATTTGATTTCAGGGTTTACCCCTTTGCCTTTTCCTGGAATAAGGTATAGCAGCTATGCGGCGGAGGTTTTATAACTTCCTTGTGCTAGATGGATTGCTGACCCTGGCCAAGGAGTCACATCTACCCCATTTATGGATTTATGTGAGTAGTAAGTACCCTAATCCTATTACTATCGGTGTGGAAGTGTTACATAATCCGTGGGTTACCTACAAATTATGACTGTAAATGTGGTAAGATTTAGATAACGGTATGGTAAATGGAAAGTTACCATTGTCCGTTATAGAAAGTGATTGACAAGCAGTTCACCTTCCGCTGGCCTAGCCGCTGATTTCTCATTATTTAGCTGAGGTAACGCCACTCAGTAGAAATAAGAATTCGGCGGATAAGAAACATCAGATACACAGGATTTACATTTTTGCATTTCATCTTGGACGAATTTTGACGGTCTCATTTTTAACAAGAGGATGTTGCAAGATGGTAACGGTCGTACAATCAAGGAACGCGAATATTATTATATAGGTTTAACTATATATACTATTTAACTATACACGAGTATTGATATATAGATTTAACTATATGGTTAACTCAACACCGTAGTTGGTATTCAAGTTCCACTGAAAGTCACAAAATTGAATGCTGATTTTTAAGGCGAGTGGAATTACCTTGCTTGGATTATTGATGCAACAAAATTTTCTCCCGCCCTGTCGGCTGGGGCGTTAGAATACACCGACTGCACCTCTGCAGATGGGTAAGACTCCCCCAATGGGGCCACCTGTTAGCCGTGGGTGGCGACCCGTGATGCTTAAGGATATAACCCAGGTAGATGAGCAGTTCACGACTTGCAATACTCCACTTTGGCCCTATCTTGGGCTAGACGGGCGGTCGGAGAGGCCTCTTCCGATCAATCGGTTGGTCACGTCAATCCTAGCACCTATATGATTTTCCCAACCCTATTGCCCTTGTGACAATCCCCAGCCCATTTTTATCATATGGGTGCTAGAAGGCAGTGACTGAGGGTCTACATGTCCTGGGAATGACGTTAAACTCTATCTGATGGTGAGGTTCCAGTTCTGGAGGTTTGGGAATGTGGAGCACCCCTTCATCACCATTGCTCCCTGGTCCACCTGACTCAGAGTGGTAGTACCTGTTAGGGTCCTATCTATGGGTTACAAACTTCATCGGCATTAAATGACTGAGGTTGATATGCCGTAAATAAAACCTTCTCTCCTGCATCTGACTTCTTTCCGTCTGACTGTAGGGGTAAGACCCCCCCAAGAGAGATGTCCAGAGTATGACACTAAACTACTCCTAGTGGTGAGACTCCATTTCCAGAGATCTGAGAGGTATGGTGTACCTACTCATTGTTGGTACACCATACCTTGGTTAGACTACGAACTTTTCAGCCGACCTGCGTAACATCAGTTTCCTTTAGAAAACGATATTTTCATCCCTAAGAAATATTAGTGTGAGTGACTTGCATCATCCCCACTGCTTTCCCTACAGGTTTGACAATCATTGTACCCTAGCACCTATATGATTGGCCAGCCCTATTGCCCTTATGGCAAATCTAATCCTTTTTATATATGTGCTAGAAGGCGGTGTCTGAGAGCCTTAATGTCCTGGGTATCACGTTAAACTCTATCTGATGGTGAAATTCCAATTCTGGAGATGTGGGGAATGTGGAGTACCGCTTTATTAACATTACTCCCTGGTACACTCTGACCCGGAGTGGTAGTACCTTTTAAGGTTCCATCTATGTGTTAAATAGGAAAAAATGAGTTAACAAATGTTTAAAAAAATGAGTTTGACAAAAAAATGAGTACCCATGAAGAATGAATAAAAAAAATGTCTTCGGCATAAAATAACCCAATAATTGTTGACATGCCGTAAAATCCAATCAACCAACCAACCATTTTCCTGCGGCGATAACCGTTGCTCATGGTGCACCTATCTCCTTATGAAGTTTTTTAAAATTTTGTTTCCCATTAAAAAAAAGATTGTTTATTAAAATCTGCTAATTAAAAGTATGCAAATTATTTATAGGAATTTAGAAAATGCCGTAAAATCCAACCAACCAACCAACCAACCAACCAACAGTCATTGTAAGAGATAGGATTTTGTATTTAGAGAGAAACTTTGTTGTCAAGTTTTTTTTTAAAAATATGGTCGGATGTGATATTTTGCTTCGCTTGGCGGGAAAGACTTATTAGATTTTGACATATGAATGGGTTAACAAGATACCCTCTCACGAAAAAAAAATGCTTTACTTCAAAAGACTATATGCCATACACGGTTTTTGGTATGTAAGTGTCGACCTATGACTCATAAATGAGATATCATTGAGCATTCAAATCGCACATACACTTCAATATGTTTATAATAAAGAAAAGTACAACCATTATTATTTTTTTTACTGGTTCAATGATATACAAGGTCTGTCTAAAAAGTATCGAGATTGAAGCTGTATTTACCAAGATAGGGATAAACAATAAATGTAATGTTTATACAAGGTGGTCAAAAATACAGATTTTATAGCTGTATTTACCAATTTAAAAATTAAGAATGAATGAAACGTTAATTTTTCAGAATACAAGGTGTGTCAAAAAGTACCAAAAATCTCGATACTTTTTTGGCACACTTAGTAATTCAATAATTAAAAATCAACCGATTTGTAGAAATTTCAAAGATCTTCATAAGCAAGTACAAAATGTAGACTTTAGAAAAATAAAATTAAGTTTCAAACTACTCACGAGTTTAGGCTTACATTCTTTAAGATGATATTTTCAATGTAACCCCCCTCCCCCCAAAAACAAAAATCAGAAAAAAAACCCCAAAAAACAAAAACAAAAAACAAAAACAAAACAATTCCTAAGATAAACGAATATTATAATGTTGTATAGCCGACTACTACCGGCTACTGGACTTCAATAAACAACAGATACGTATATACAAAAATAGGACCCGTCTTTATTTTCTTCGGTGTGTGGGTAGTGAGGGCGTAGAGCTTCACAATGAAAATGCCCGAGCGGTTGGTGAGTGCGGCGACGAGTGTTCACAATGGAAATGCCCGAGGGTTGACGGGAGACGAAGTTATCTTCTCGGCTGCTGCTGGGATCTCTCTCTGTCGGCTCGAATCCTCTGGCCTTTATATCGATAAATACGCCACGCGTCTTTATCTTTTGATCTGGTCTTTACATCCGCTAATATGCTTACGCATTTTTATCTTTTGATCTGATAAAGGATATTTGTTATATATTTCTTTATCTTCCCCTGCTTCTTTGACCGGAAAACCTCTCTTCCGTTTCCCCCTTTTTTTAAATATATATTTTTATATTTCTCTTCGTCTTTTTGCCGGAATCTTCCTCTTCCGGGCGACGATAATACAACAATAATTTAGCTTCTTTTATCGTTAAAATCAATTTTATCTTACTCCTCTACCCCCTTCTCTCTCACTCCATTGTATTCGTAAAATACTTTTATTTCGGTAATCGACCGGGTACTCCTGCTAGAAAATATGTCCTCTCTCTTGTTTATGAAAGTTAAATATTGCTCTGTATATAATTTAGTTTATTGATTATTATACATTGAGCTATTTTCAGGTATTTATAAGAATCCTTGTATGAGTATATATGTTTGAACCTACAAAAGCATACTGTATGGTTGTACAATGAAATTTCTATGATCCCAAATAGAATTATCCCTTACTTACCAGTCATTTGGATTACCTTACACACACACACACACACACACACACACACACATATATATATATATATATGCATAATATTTTTACTATAAATTAAATACTCATAGATAAACTTACACAATTCCTGAGGGTATTGTGACGTAAAGAGTGACGTAGTTTCGGTTACAGACACCGAATCTCCATTATAATAAGATATGTTTATTAGAATAATAAATCACAGAGATACACATTATTATATAAAACCTTTTTGTTTGAAAAGTTATTTTTATTATATTAATTTTCATAGAAAAATAAAACGCAACAAAAATAGCAGTATTGGATTCCGGTTTCAAACTTTCTTTTGTATACAAATAAATACCGCCCCCGTTCAATAAAGTGGTTTGATATGAAAATGACAATAATGATCATATATTTGTGGGACTATATGTGTGTTTATGTTTACATATGTATGTATATGTGTGTTTATATTTATGTTTTTATTACTGTCTGTATTCACCAATCCCTCTGCCACGAGCAGGATGTGTTACAAGGTCAATTTTTAAGCAGTGTTTAACCGGTTTGAATTCAGAGTTTTCTCCTAGACCGGTTGCCATACAAAGTTTAAGAGCCCAGTCTGTCCTGCTATTTACCCATAGCTAGAGGGAGAATAGTCGGATTCATATATTTATAAAGGGTATTAGTGTAACGTGAAAACAGCCTCATCCAGGAGTTGAACTCAGGTCACCGTGTCCATTTAATACGACGATAACCATTGCACATCGCCTCCTTGATTTTATCAAAGTAACCACAAAACAATCTACATATTGATATACGTGTTCCTTAATCGTCCGTTATCCTCTTGCAATACCTCTAGATAAAAATGAGACCGTCTAAATTGTCCAAGATGAAATGCAAAAATGTAAATCTTGATTATCTGGTGTTACTTATCCGCCGAATTCTTATTTCTTATAAGTGTCGTCACCTCAGCTAAATAATGGACCATTCCGTTTTTATTATAGAATTTAAAGAAAGAAAGAAAGAAAAGTAAAAGGACATGCTACACAAAAATATAATAAGAAAGAAAGAAAGAGAGTATGGGAAATTATACACAATCGAAACCGGGAACCCAGCACGCAGAATCAGAGACTCTACCCATGGGCCACCGATACGTAGCACATGATATATGCGAAATTAACTTGTCAAGGATAAACACGTCACTACTATACAAAGTACAGTGGGCCAAGGGTAGAGTCTCTGATTCTGCGTGCTGGGTTCCCAGTTTTCGATTTCTGTCGGAGGAAATCGTAAGTATACATCGCTGATGAGACTTAATAAAGTTGAAACAGCTGTACGATGTTCTACACGGGGGCGCAATATTTGCCGAGTTCGCTTGTCATGATCATTTTCAATAATTATCGAATTTTATACAATATACGCATTGTAATTGCCTTCAAGCAAAAAGAAAATATAAATAATAATATACTTTACGCAACAATGCTTCTAAAGCAAATTATCAAATCTCATTTGTTACGCCGGAGCATAGGCATAATTTGCGATCTTCTCAACGTCCACTGTACTTTGTATAGTAGTGACGTGTTTATCCTTGACAATTTAATTTCGCGTGTATCATGTGCTACGTATCGGTGGCCCAAAGGTAGAGTCTCTGATTCTGCGTGCTGGGTTCCCGGTTTCGATTTCTGTCGGAGGGAAATCGTAAGTATACATCGCTGATGAGACTTAATAAAGTTGAAACAGCTGTACGATGTTCTACGCGGGGCGCAATATTTGCCGAGTTCGCTTGTCATGATTATTTTCAATAATTATCGAATTTTATACGATATACGCATTGTAATTGCCTTCAAGCAAAAAGATATATATAAATAATAATAATAATAATAATAATAATAATATATAATATATATATATATATATATATTATATATATATATATATATAAGTTAAGGTATCGTGAGCGTGGAGTCAACCCCTGGTTACTGACAGTTTCTTGTTTCTGTGATCTTCAGACCAAATGGTAAATTGATTTAGTGGTTTGTTTATATACGCTGTTGTTTGGTCATTTGATGAGGGAAAGAAGGGAAGACTGTGTTTTTGAAGGCAGAGTGTACTGTTCTTTCTCTCTGCTTGTTGATGTTGATAGATTGCTGTGTGTAGCTCTCCACTTTATGATGTTGATAGACTCCCTGTTAGCGCAGCTTAGCTTGAATATAAATGCTCTATCAAAGATATTGAATATTGTCTACTTACAAATATAGACCTCATATTATGCACAATATATATTGTTGTGGCCTGGTTAGGGGCCAGAATAAAGACACAATACAGGAAATGAGTTAAACAAATATATCAACAAAGAACAGTAGTACAAATATACACCAATGAGTCGGTTACACGCGAGGTTGTCTTATCGGCTGTCTGCTGAAATACTAACTCTTGCTTAAGTGCAGAACCTGCTGCTATTTATAATTGGAAGAGTTCATAACACCCCTTCCTAAGTATTAACTCCGCAGGGGTCTTAATACCCTTTCTTCTTTGGGTTAACGACGATAAAGTCCGTCATTTTTCTTTTCCTCTTTTCACGGCGTTGTTCCAGGACCGCTTGTGGTATTGGAATATATATATATATATATATATATATATATATATATATATATATATATAGGTTAAGTAAACAAACAAATGTGTTTATTTTTATATGGCTTTAAGCCGACAATTTTTGGAGGATATGTACTTAATTGAAATCATACCTAATTTTGAAAATTAATTAGTTACTAATTAATGAATTAGTTAATGAAATTTAATTAGTTAATAATAAATGAATTTTGTTCAAATGTAAGGCTAAACAAATTGAGAAAATGTCAATCCCTGAATATATATATATATATATATATATATATATATATATTAGTAAATGAAGAAAAACTCTAAACTTGCTTCATTACAATAATTTATTTCAACCGTATTAATACGGCATCTTCAGGTAATCACAAGAACATGTTCTTGTGATTACCTTCATTTACTAAATTTCTTGCTCTGTCCTATTACTCACTGGTATTAGGCACATTGAGCTCTCCTTATGGTCTACCTGCATCAGCTTGGTTAAACCACACATGGAAAGACCCTAACTACGGAAAAAAAACTATATATGTGTATATATATATATATATATATATATATATATATATATATATATATGAAAATAAAAATAAAAATAATGTTTTTTAGCATGAATATGTGAGTGTAGGTGTTCAAACTATACTAATATTCAAAAAAATACAAATGACTTACCAGTTGTGTTAGAATTGATATTGTAAGTGATATTGAACTCGGGAGATTTTATAGTAATTGTTATATTTTCGGTTAAGACAGATGTAAATTCTTTTTTGAAGTAAATGGATTTTTATCGGGAGGCGGTTAAGAAAATTATTCAATAAGGAGGATAACTAAGGGATTTAATATTTTAACTAAATTTGAATTGGATAATTCTTAAATTGTGGCGAGTCATAGGTAAATTACATTTTTTGATTTTTTTGTTTGTAAGGTATTGAGGGGGTTACCTATAAATAAGTACACCCAAACAATTTTTAATAAAAAATTATTCTAAACTAAATTACCAGGATTTTTATTATTGCTAGTGGAACATTATAGATTCAAAACAGATATTGTTGGCCATTATTCGCAACCATTTCGCTTTTTGATAATCGAAATCCCCGTTGTTTTTTTTGTTTATTTTAATGAAAATATTGGGCCCATGTTAGCTTCTTATAAATATACAAGCAAATTAAAAGAGTTTATTATCTGCTCAATTGAATACAAAAATAATTAATTTAATTTTTGTCGGTTACTAAAGACATGGAAAGTTTCTGTTGCGTAATGGCTAACGTGCTGGACCGCGATATTTGTAGTAAGCGAGATCGAACTCCAGCCATGCTATTACGTTCACTTTTGGACTAATACCGTTGGGAAACGTATGAACCCTTTCACCCCACAGGTATAGGTTAGATATTACCACGGCTGTTCTTCTACAAGGATGGTTTTGGCATTAAATGACACACGAGATCAATATTACATTAAACCACACTAAATACAGATACTGTGAATGTAAATAACTAAATACGTTGACTTACAAATCTTACCAAAGGTAAAATTTGTATTATTTAGATTTTTTAAAATGTTGTGTATATAACAATAAAGATGAGGACAATAGTCCAAAAAATCCAAACAATGCAAATTATCAAGCCTCATCATTTAGACAAATAGTAAACGTAAAATTATTGAACTTTATCGAAATTTTTTTTTTTATCTATCTATTCATTTTTATTTTTCTCTTATTTTTACAATTCAAGTGGATCTTAAATCTAAATGCTTAATTTTCCCCCAATAATGTTACGATAAAAACACCGTTGATTGAAAAAATGTAAGTGAGAATGCATTTTAGAAAATTTAGGAATTTAAAATGTTTATTCTTTTCATTTAATGTTTTTTTTTTTATAAAAATTATATACCAAACTAAATACATTTCTGTCGACTGGAGCTTTAAAATACACCGACTGCACCTCTGTAGAGGAGTAAGACCCCCACCACACCCCACCCAATGGGGCGAACTGGTAGCCGTAACTGGCGGGCCGTGATGCTTAAGGATGGAACCCTGGTGGCTGAGCAGTCCATAACAGGAAACACATCACTTTGGCGCTTACTTGGGCTAGACGGTCAGTTGGAGAGGCCTCCTCCGATCAATCGGTTGGTCAAGACAAACCCTAGTACCTATATGATTGTCCCAACTCTACCGCCCTTATGGCAAGCTCTAACACTTTTTGTCATATATATGCTAGAAGGCGGTGACTGAGGGTCTTCATGTCCTGGGTATGACGTTAAACTCTATCTGATGATGAAGTTCCAATTCTGGAGATCTGGGGAATGTAGAGTGACCCTTCATTCCCATTACTCCCAGGTATACTCTGACTCAGAGTGGTAGTACCTGTTAGGGTCCCATCCATGGGTTAGATAGAAAAAGGATTTTGAAAAAATGTGTTGTGTACCCATCAAAAATGTATAAAACAAAACGTCTTCGGCATAAAATTACCCAACAAGGGTTGACATGTCGTAAAATCCAACTAACCAACTGACCAACCAAACTAAATCTTATGTACTTAAAAATAAAACACTAAAATTACAAAATGATAATACAGGTCAGTTATTTAATAAAATCTGCTTTTTAGTATCGTTACGCAAATTAGATATCTCATGAGTTTGATAAGCGTCATTTGTTAGCACATATAATACACATTGCACGTTGATCATGCGTATTAGGATTTAATGTAGAACGTTTTAATGTTAGCATGTCTGTGGGCAGACGCACATAAATTCGCATTTATTCATATAAATAATTAACTATAATTAAATAGTGTATTATAATTAGAGTTAAGTTTATGTTGACCTAATATAGTTAAATTAAGAAACGAAACATTATATTAAATAATTCAACCATTAAATTTTGGTTTTCATGTGATATTCATTTCATCTATATCCATATCTACGTCTACATCTACATCTCTCTCTCTCTCTCTCTCTCTACGGACATGCTAGTGTGGGCCGCCCAACAAGGACCTACATTGACCAACTAAGCAAAGATGCAGGTTGCTGCACAGAGGACCTCCCTGGGAAAATGAATGATAGGAAGGTTGGCGAGAGATTGTCATGGATATCTGTGCTAATAGCGCAACATGATGATGATGATGATGATGATGATATATATATATATATATATATATATATATATATATATATAACATATGAATAAAATTATCACGGCTAAACTAACGCATTAAGCTTAGCAACCCTACCCCAATAGACACTCCTAAACAACAAATAAACCACAAAAAACCCCAGAATAAAACAAGAAGCTTCCAAGCGAATAAAACTCGCACCAAACAAACAATCACTACCACCAATAATCCCCGAAAGGACGACCAGTGATGACTTGCGTAAAAAAATAATATTATATATATATATATATATATATATATATATATATAATATATGAATAAACTTATCATGGCTAAACTAACGCATTAAGCTTAGCAACCCTATCCCAATAGACACTCCTAAACAACAAATAAACCACAAAAAATCAACAACAAAAACAAAACAAAGCAAAAAACAAACAAACAAAAAACAAATTCCAAACGAATAAAACTCGCACCAAACAAACAATCACTACCACCAATAATCCCCCAAAGGATGACCAGTGAAATGGGTGAAAGCGCTTGGGTAAAAATATGGGATATTTTTCTAGCATCTGGATCCCTATGTACGGTAAACAAGGAGAAGACTTGAACGTCTACACTTGAAAATTATAAAGAAGAAATATTCCATGGTGTTTAACAAAACCTGCTTAAATAATATATATATATATATATATATATATATATGTGTGTCTGTATATATATATGTATATATATATATATACACTAATCCAATTTACAATTTAATAATATAATAATAATAATAATAATAATAATAATAATAATAATAATAATAATAATAAACTGAAACTATTCTAATAACACTACAAAATAATGCTATAATTATTATTCATGTCGAAGCAAAAATTGATAAAACGTAGAAAAAAAGAGAACTTGCCAACTGGTAGATTTTGCAGTTCCAGCAGATCACAGGGTGAAGATGAAAGAAAACGAAAAGATAGATAAATACCTGGACCTTACTAGACAATTGAAATAGCTGTGGAATATGAGGGTAAAAGTGATACCAATTGTAGTTGGGGCACTTGGTACAGTCCCCAAAAGTTTATGAAAAAAGACTAGAGGAACTGGAAATCAAAGGAAGAACTGAGACTATCCACAAAACAGCATTGATGAAATCGGCTAGAATACTCAGAAGTGTCCTGAAGACCCAAGGAGACTTTTTGTCACTCAGATTCCTGTGAAAGACCATCAGCTAACGCTGGTGTGAAAAACTCACATCGAGTGAAAGGATAATAATGAGAACTCTGTTCGTGCTTACTTCTTTTTTCAAGATAGATAATTATAATTATAGAGTACTCCCTATTATCTATTTGCAGTTAATTATAATATAAATAAAAGAAATCAGATTTCCATATGATCAATAATATAACCATAGCAGACCGTATGGAAACCTGATCTCTCTGATAGATAAAGCGGGAATTCTTCCAAGCTGTAGCTATATCAGTGCGACTGTATGGCTGCACTACTTGGACTCTAACGAAACGCTTAGAGAAAATGATATATGGGATCTACACAAGGAATCTACGTGTTGTCTTGATCAAATCCTGGAAGCAGCACCCCACAAAATATTAGCTGTGTCACATGAACCATTCGAGTAAGACGAACAAGACACGCTGAGCACTGCTGGAGAAACAAGGACAAACTCATAAGTGATGTTTTCCTATGGACAACTACACATGGACATACCGGTATAGGCCGCCCGACAAAAACTTACATTGGTCAGCTCTGTGCGGATACTGGATGGCATGAGGAGGACTTGCCACCAGGCGCGATGACCGATAGGGACGTATGGAGAGAGAGAGAGAGAGAGAGAGAGAGAGAGAGAGAGAGAGAGAGAGAGAGTTTAAATCAAGATTATTATGCTGTTTAGATATTGAAGTATTTCGCAATAGTTCTTAAGGAAACATAATAAATGTTGTAATAATTAAGTTATTATACTGTGTTATATACACTGCCACCCCCGGCTAGACACCACAAGGTTCCTAGTTCGATACCGGTCCTCGCCAACTCAGCGTATGAGTAGCACAGGGATCTGTGCGGTAAAGTAAGGAGCTGATGGTAGATGTGGCGATCCACCTCAGACGCCAAAACAATCTCCTTGGTCTAGCGCTATTGAAAAGGGGATAGACTCCCTCGCTGACTGGCTAATACCGACTTTAAGCCGCCCCGACGACTTTACTTACTTATATACACTGGTCTTGCTAGTAATTATTATTACATTTATTCTGTTTTCATTTCTTTCAAAAAATTTTTTCGAGAGTATTTCATGATATATGAAAGGCTTTATATGAAATTCAACCAGCCTTATCCAGGATTTGAACTTGTGTCGCCGTGTCATGGTTTATAAATTATATAGATCCAGATTTCACCAAAAACTTATAAAAAATCATAAAAAAAACAACTCATAAAAATCAATGCCCGGTCGTTCTTATACGTGCTACCACGGCTTGATGATGATGATGTTAATGATATAAATTCTATATAAGTGATTCGATACGACTTAATGGACGTTGAAGATGGCTTTTAAGAGAGTATTCGTTGTAAGTTTCCAGTTCAAGGAAGCGAGAAGGCACCAAGATCTTAACATACAAGTTATTAATTCCAATACATACAACTATTTGCAAGTTTTTATGCTTAATAAATTCACGATGAGGTTCTAAATAGACAAAGATGTGAAAAACATAATTTCTTTTGAGGGTCAAAACAGAAAAAAAGAATAATTTATTAAGATCTATTAATCAAAAGTGCGCAAATTATTTACAAGAATTTAGAAAATTCTTTAAGGGAAGTCTGCGTCGCGTAGATATTTATCAAACATGTTAGCCTAAGGGTTACATGTATTGGGGATCCACCAAGGATCGAAACAGAGGGGGTATGATTGAAAAATAGAACAACTTTGGAACTAACTCTTCCATCAGATTCCCTTACTCCCGTCTTTCATTGCTAAATTTTCCTAATTCAACTATTTAGTTAAAATAGGAAATAAAGAATAAAATTACAGTTATTTATTCTTGTTAATGATTTCTTTTAAGATTTATCCCCGAGATTTTTGCTCATATTCAATAAGATAAAACCAAACAATTAGAAATCAATAATACTAAGCAGATATTTATTAAAATTAAATTTTTAATATTAATATGCAAATTAGCCTTCCCGCTAACACTGTAAACTCTATTTTGTTGGATATATAAATACAATTGCATGTTATTAGTATGTAGATGAAGCCTAACAGTATTGATATTGTAAAACAATTTTATTAATAATTGAGGTTTAAATAAAAATAAAATTATGGAGAATGTGATGTAAATAACAAAGGGAATTGTGACTTGAGTAGTAATATTTTCGGTTACAGACAGAAAAACACACAATCTCCATTATAATAAGATGCTAGCAGGACCTGTGAATATAACACATTATGGAAGCGTGCTGGGCCCATAACCTGTTAAGTTTTTTAAATGCCATCCTTGGCCAGTTGAAAAGGGCTTAGAGTAAATAAGTCCTGAGTTATGGAATCCTTTGGTAAGTGAATAAGTCCTATCCTGCGTAGTGTTAAAGGTCCAGTGATTCAATCCTATGTCCGCCGTCCACGAAGGTTCAAAGTAATTATGGTCAGTGTGCTCCGTTTAAGTATTGTATTAACAGCAGAGTACTGCCAGTGATTGGCTAAAAGTATGATCACATGGTTATCGCCGAGTCTATAAATAGGAGTGGACTTTTGACACACACCCTATAAGCAAAAAATTCTCAGCAATAATAATTCAATTATTACAACGTTTGATATGTTTACTTAAGAGCTATTGCTAAATACTTCAATATGTAAAAAGTATAATAATCTTGATTTAACTCTCTCTCAAGTTATCGCTTCCGTGCACTTACCCCTCTCTCTATATTTTCCCTCCCCTCTTTCTTTCTTTCTTATATTTTTTGTGTAGCATTTCTTTATAATAAAAACGGAATAGTTCATTATTTAGCTGAGGTGATGACACTCATAATAGATAATATAATAATATACTGAATACTGATACCAAAAATTAGATCTTTTACTTGCACCATTGTTTAAGGAAATAGCATCAAAGATCGTCTACTAAAATGCACCAAAACTCCTCGTTTTTTAAAGACTAACTTTGGCGAAAACGAGGATTTTTAGTGCATTTCAGTAAACTATCTTTGATGCTATTTCTTCAAACAATGGTGCAAGTAAAATATCTATTATTTGGTATCAGTATTCAGTATACTAACACACGACTTTCGCATAGATGGACAATTTGATATTTCTAAAAAGTGAAAAATCGACCTACCCTAGTGCGCAATTATACTGATTCGATGATTCAAGCAACCGTAAATCACGTTGAGATTTCCCGCTGACCCATTCTTCTATAATTCATTGATGAAGGCAAAGAAAGGAGGACGTATTTAATAAATTAGAATTACGTGAGCAATGTGCCAAAAGCCCCACAGAAAGGCTTTTTTTTATCACACTTTTAATATCTATATATTAATACATGTGTTCTTTAATCTTCCGACCGTTATCATCCTGCAACACCCTCTGATTAAAAATGATACCGTCAAAATCGTCCAAGATGAAATGCAAAAATGTAAATCCTGATTATCTGGTGTTGTTTATCCGCCAAATTCTTATTTCTTATGAGTGTCGTCACCTCAGCTGAATAATAGACCAACCATTCCGTTTTTATTATAAGTAAAGAATGGAAAGAAAAAGAACATGCTACACAGAAAAAATATAATAAGAAAGAAAGAAAGAGAGGATAGCTCTTAAGTAAACACACCAAACGTAATCATTAAATTATCATACTGTGGTATATCAACAGGTCCTGCCAGTCTATACAATAATACTGGTGTTCCTGCAAAATACGGCCCTTATCATCTTGCAACACCCTCTGGTTAAAAATGAGACCGATCACATGAGTGTCGTCACCTCAACTAAATAATGGACCATTCCGTTTTTATCATAAATAAATAAAGGGAAGATAAAAGACGTGCTACACAGAATAAATATGAAGAAAGAAAGAAAGAAAGAAAGTAGGGGAAAGATAGAGAGAGGGGTGGGCACGCGGAAGAGATAACGCTAATCTTTGGTTTAGAAAATATTGGTAGAAATGAACATATCTATTGGCGATACTGTAATACCTAATAATATCCGTTTTGATTGTATAATGTCCCACTAGAAATAATAACAAATAGGATTTACTCAGTTCAATATATTAATGATTTTGACTATAAATCAAATACTCATTGATGAACTTACGCAATTCCCGTGGGTATTGTGACATAAACAGTGACGTAGTTTCGGTTACAGCCAGACAGACACCGAATCTCCATTATAATACGATTTGGACTTCAATCCCAGGCAGCAGCAACAGCGGCAAATATGTTACGATCTCATCAATCAAACCGACTTAATTTTTTTCAAGTTGACTGATTCGTGACGGATAGAATTAATTATGCAAAATTAGAACATAAATTGACACATGTGGCAGCTGACCCCATTTAAAGGGGTTAAAAAATATATTAAAGTTAATAATAAAAAGCGATACTTACACTATATATGTGGAGGCGCGTGGTAAAATGGTTAACGTCGAAGGAAATGGACTCGGCGAGACGAGTTCAAATCTTGCAAGAGGCTGTAAGCATTTCATATAGCTGTGGGAAAAGTATGCATCCAAATACCCTCCTTCCAGCTATGGGTATATTGTAGGGCAGACTGACCTCTTTTAAGAGTTAAAGATTATATCAAAGTTAAAAATAAAGGCGAGACTTATACTATGTATGTGGAGGCGCGTGATGTATTGGTTATCGTCGAAGGAAACGGACTCGGCGATACGAGTTCAAATCCTAGACGAAATCATGTTTGCATTTCATATAGCGCTAATACCCCTTGGTAAAAGTATGCACCCGAATATCCTCCCTCCAGTTACGGGTAAATAGTAGGGTAGACTAACCTCGTTTAAGGGTCATATTAAAGTTAAAAATAAAAGTGACACTTCCACTATATATGTGGAGGCGCGTGGTGTAATGGCTACCGTCGAAGGAAATGAACTCGGTGAGATGTGTTCAAATCCTGGACGAGGCTGTTTTCAAGTAGCGAATACTTGAATTGGGAATAGTATGCGCCCAAATATTCTTCCACCTATGGGTAAATAGTCGGACAGATTGGACTCTTTAGTCTTGGTTAGGCAACCAGTCAAGGAGAAGGAAAACGCTGATACGATTGAATTCCTATTAAACTTCGCTTAAGAAACTGACCATATGTCGCATTCTTCTCGTATAGAGAGGTTGGTAGATACATACTTATACTATATATATATATATATACTTACCTGGCATTCGTGTCCTGTGCCCAGGAGCTTCGGCTTCTGGAGAGGTAAGATATAAGATAAATCGTGTGATTCCATGGACCGTCCCCCACGCAGCACCTAGTCCTCGTCTAAAAGGCCCAGGGCCGAGTTTATTGCTCGGCGCTGAAGGGATCAATTTTTTGCATTGGCCACTGCATGAGTTTTGGTTTGTGCGTGGTTACTCAGGTTAAAAAGTCCTTGTCAATCTGGCCAGGTGGGAGGTCAGAAAAATACTTCTTCAGACCAGCTCTATCCATGATATTAAGCACAGTCTACTATCTTTTTCGCTCTTTTTCTCACTCTCTCTCACTCTCTCTCTCTCTCTCTCTCTCTCTCTCTATATATATATATATATATATATATATATATATATATATATATATATATATTCGCCTGAAGCTGGAGTGGGGATCACTCCAAAATATGAAGCATGATAAAGAATAAATGTTATTTATTAACATTATATATATATTTTTTTTTATCATGCTTTATCAACTATGGATTTTAATAGTGAGTACATTTAATTTTTTCATCATTTTCTTTCATTTACGTTAGTTAAATGTATAGGTCATTCGATTGTTATGTATCTATTTACCGATATATATATATATATATAAGTAAAGTCGTCGGGGTGGCCTATCCCCTTTTCAATAGCGCTAGACGAAGGAGATTGTTTTTGCGTCTGAGGTGGAGCGCCACACCTACCATCAGCTCCTTACTTTACTGCACAGATCCCTGTGCTACTCATACGCTGAGTTGGCGAGGGGCCAGTATCGAACTAGGAACCTTGTGGTTTCTAACCGAACGCTCTACCGACTGAGCTAACCCGGCCCCTTTATCAGAATCTAACGCTAAAAGTGTTTTTAATTAATAAAATAAAATTCTCAGTATATAAAAATACAGAGCGATATCACTATATTTAAATTATAAAATACAAAGAAAAGAAAAGAAAAAAGTAATAAAAACACATAACTTTGGCTTGGTAAACGACATTTTTAGTTAAGCATTTATTTTCACTTTTTGCACACATTCCTACCGAATATGAACATTCTTTTGATATTGGTATATTCAGCCTATAGATGTGACAGCAGTGGCGACATAATCTCCATAGAGGACTGTACATGTCAGAAGTCACCCTGATAAAACATCATGAAGCTAAGAGGTCCATAAGAAAGCAACGGCAACAAAGCATCGGAACATCATCATCTACAGAGACAACATACAAATGCAAAATCTGTGGTCGAGAATGTTTCTCAAACATAGGACTTCATATTCACAGGAGGCGCTGCAACTTCAGGGGCACACAAAAACTTTTATCATAGTCTTTCGAGACTGAATTGCCAATGATGATGAGATGTGACCATAACAGGTAATACCACTCTGGGTCAGAGTTGACATGGACAATGAATGGATATTTGACATTTACCAGATCTCCAGAACGGAGCAGTTTAGTGTCATAACTAGGATATCTATTAATGTTTTTTTAACCATCTGTTGTGGATGCACTCAGCGTATTCTAAGCATCATCAACAGGGCGTATAACTGAAGAAAAAAATATCTGTTATGTTTTAACCCTAAATCTCATAATTTTTTCAAATGCCATTTAACAGCCCCACACACACTGTATTTATCATCCCCTCCACTCATCGAAACGAGCAGACAACCCAACAAATTATTTCCGCCGATTTCTTATTAAGATGAGCGTACAGTCATCTTGAAAACTTTGGCTAGACGGGCGGTTGGAGAAGCCCCCTCTGATCAATCGACTGGTCACGTCATACCGTAGCACCTATATGATTGCCCCAAGCTTATTATCCTTATGGCAAGCCCCAACCCTTTTTATCATATTTTCGTTCTACACTTGCACTTATGGTTCAATTCATTATTTTTGGGGATTGTTTTTGGGGACTTGACTTTATATGTCAGCCACATAATTTTCTGGTTGTACCATTCAGGAAATTCAATTCCTTAATTGTACGACCGTTGTCATCTTGCAACACCCTCTGGTTAAAAATCAGACCGTCCAAATCGTCTAAGATGAAACGCAAAAGTGTAAATCCAGATTATCTAGTGTTGCTTATCCGTCGAATTCTTATTTCTTATGAGTGTCGTCACCTCAGCTAAATAATGAACCATTCCGTTTTTATCAGAAAGAAAGAAAGAAAGAAAAAGAAAAAGGACATCCTACAAAGAAAACATATAATAACAAAGAAAGAAAGAGAATAGGGGAAAGATAGAAAGAGGGGTGAGCTCTCGGAAGCGATGACGCTAATCTGTTTCAGTCGAACATAATGAAAAGATTAAAAAAAGGAAAGAAAGAAAGATTATTATACTTTTTACATATTGAAGTATTTCGCAATAGCCCTTAAGTAAACATGTCAAACGTTATAATAATTAAATTATCACACAGTGGTATGTCCACATGTCCTGCTAGTTTATATTGATATGCCATCTAATCACCCGCAATGTCCCAAATTCATTGATTGTCTGTAAATACAAGTAACAACAAATTTTAATCAAGCCAACGGTGAATGCAAAACCGCATTGAAGAACAGTGGTTAGAAGGAAACTACGTCTACTTTTAATAATGATAATAAAAAACATCAATAAAAAATGTTGAAGGGGTAGAAATATAATCTGCAAAAACAAAAGCTGGAAAAATGTTTTCCGGTTTCGAATAACTGCTTGATAAATGATCGGAATTGGTAACTAAATGTCGGCATGTGGATAAATATTTACTTTGTAATTTGGTGTCAGATTGAACCGCGCGACTAGTACGTTAGCCACGTAATATTCACGTGACTTAAAGATCATATTGTGTACAGATATTTGTTCAACAGACTTCAGACGTGTCGATACTGGCTAATCTAAAGAATGTCCATGCGAGATTTTATCCTCTCTCTCTCTCTCTCTCTCTCTCTCTATATATATATATATATATATATATATATATATATATATATGGTGATTGTAAAGTACTCCCCTTCCTATTTTAAAAATCTTATTATTTATTTCTGAACCATTATTTTTTATAAAAAATGAATATGAGAACACACATAACATGGAGTTGTATTTAAAATTCTACATGAGCACCAGCATTCGCCTCCAGCCTCTCAAGCCATTCGGGAATCGAATCAACTGATCATCCTGTTGATTGGCAGAAATAAATTCCCGTATTCATTCTTCGTAGAGTATACTTGCTCCTTCAACCAGCCACAAAGAAAAAAAGTTGCAGGGTGTTAAATCAGGGCATCTGGACGGCCACTCATGCGGATCACGTTTACTCATCCATCTTCCAGGAAAATGGTGATTCAGTCATTCATGAAAAACAATAGCAAAATATAGAAAAACAACAACACAGATTTAATTGCCATTAAGGAACATACATTAAAGAATTGAGAAAAATGTAACTGCATATAAAATCATTATAAATAGTTTCAAATGGGGAGTTACTTTTCAATCACCCTGTATATAAAGGAACATATATTAAAGAATTGAGAGAAATGTAACTGCATATAAAAAATTGTAAGTAGTTTAAAATAGGGAGTAACTTTTCAATCACCACACACACACACACACACACACACACACACACACAACATATATATATATATATATATATATATATATTATATATTATATATATATATATATAATATATATATATATATATACATAACAGTTAATTGCCAATCCACGAAGCAAACAAATATATTTACTTCTGGATTAATTAAAAATCGATTTAAAAAGTGCTCAATAAAAAGAGCTAATTATATGTTTTAAAACCGAATGGGTTAAAATCCTCCGACTATAGTTTCATGCAGTAGCGAATCTTCAGGGAGTTGCTTTGTCCAACCATCGACTTGTATTTATATCTGGGTTGTACCAATTCCTAAGTAGGTGGGTGTGCCACCTACCCTCTTTTTCCCTTACGTTCAAAAGGATTTTAACAGACACACACAAATATATATATATATATATATATATATATATATATATATATATATATATATATGTGTGTGTGTGTGTCTGTTAAAATCGTCGATAAAAACGGATTTCATCTACATGCAATTCCTTTGCGATACTTTCATTTTCACAAAGTGTACCCAATCGTCAGACACGCAAAGTCAGACATTCAAAGTCGAATTTACTTTATATTTATATCTTGCAAGCGGCAATCCTGTCACTTTTCCATTCATGAAGTTAAGGTTGCGACGGATGCTGATGGCATTTGCAAAATATTATGTCCTAGATAACTCACTATTTATTTATTAAGTTTTTTTTTTAATTCTAAAGTTTCATAATTCTAAAAGTTTAATCCTAAAGTTAATCCTAAGTCTTAGTGTTGTTTTTAAATGATATATATATATATATAGTGTATATTATATATATATATATATGTGTGTGTGTGTGTGTGTGTATGTGTGTGTGTGTGTGCCATATGCAGTGTATGCATATATGTACGTTTGTATACACATATATTTTGTGTATGTGCGTTTGTATACTTATGTGTGTCTGTATGTGAGTGCGTCTGCGTATGTCTGTGAGTATCAATATATACGTGTGTATGTGAGTGTGTGTATGCAAATGAGTGTGTGTATATGCATTAATATATGTGTGTATATTACGTGTAAAAATGACTATCTATTATAGAAAGCAGCGACATTTATAATTGACATTACTTTGAAACATAGTTCATTGTAACTGGTCGAAAGTCCAGTGGCAATGTCTGGACATGTTTTTTCCGATTGATAGAATTGAAACACTCTGTTTTAATTTTAAATAATAATAATAATAATAAAAAAAATGGGAAGAAAAACCAATTATACGGACGCTTCAAACGACAAATAGAAGAGGTTGCAACATGAAAAGACTTGGACATGGTTGAGAAAGGGAAACCTCAAAAGAGAAACAGAATCACTTATAATTGCTGCACAAAATAATGCCATAAGAACAAACTACATCAAAGCGAAATTGATAAGACTCAACAAAATAGTAAATGTAGACTTTGCGTAATAGAGATGAGACTGTTAAACCATATACTCTGCGAATGTAGCAAACTAGCACAACGAGAATACAAAACTAGACACGACTGGGTTGGGAAGGTGATCCACTGGGATTATGCAAAAAATTAAATTTTTGACCATGCAAAAAATGGTATATGCATAAACCACAAATCTGTTTCTGAGAACGAAACGCATAAAATTCTCTGGGACTTTGAAATAAAAACGGATCACCTTTATCCAGCAAGAAGACCAGACCTAGTGTTGATAAACAAAAAAGAAAGAACTTGTCAACTAGTGGATTTTGCAGTGCCAGCAGATCACAGTGTGAACAGCTAAAGAAAAATGAAAAAAATGGACCAAATTACTCTGGACCTTGCCACTCTAATTATATATATATATTCAGAAGTACTTGACGTTTTGAAAAAATTGCAGTAAGCAAGAAACTGAAAAGTTACCAATGCATTGACTATATATATGTGCCACTATATATATATAATATATATATTACTATATATATATATGAGAGAGAGAGAGTTAAACAGACTGTAGTATACTATATATAATATTTTATACATATACAGAAATCACATATGTTAAAATCACGTTTTTGCTTTAGTTTTAAAGTCAGAGAGGCTAATACAGAACTAAAATTGCAATAACATTCCATTAAAATAAACAGTTGAAAATCTTATTTCTTTTCACTAATGGGAAAAAAGAAATTCAGACAAATAATTACATGAGGAATGTATTTTTTTGACACAATGACCCATTCGAAGTCTAGTCATTGCGGGAACACCGAGGCCATGTTCCCTGTCGTGGAGGGATAAGAAAAGACCAAAGACAGGCAACTGATCTATGTTAAAATAGCCTACCTCCTTTTTAGGATAGACCCCCAAGAGAGATTGAAGCCTACATTCAGAAATTCAGAAGGCCAAAAAAGCAAATTTCCATGTCAAAATGAAATCATTCTTAACAAAGAAAATTATAAAACAATGACAAAATATCAGAGTGGAAAAGGAATATATTCTAAGAATTTGGCAGCAGGTACCGTAACAGCTGGGAGAAAGAGAGAGGCTGAAGTTTAAAATAAAATGATATAAAAAACAATAATAATTAGAGAGAGAGAGTTCGAGTAGAAAAAAGAGAGAGGTAGCAGAAAGAAGAGGTAGAGAAAGAGAGAGGCAGAGAAAGAGATGAGTACGAGAAAAGAGAGAGGTAGAGAAAGAGTGACGGTAGAGAAAAGAGAAGAGAGTGAGAGATAGAGAGAAGTGAGAGAAGGAGAGAGGTAGAGAGTGAGAGACAGAGAGAGATGGTTAGAGGTAGAGAGCGAGCAGAGAGAGATAGAGGAGAAGGCTAGATAGAGTGATGAAAGGTAGAGAGAGAGAAGAGAGGAGAAAGAGAAACGGTAGCGAGATGAGAGAGACGAAACAGAGAGAGCGGTATTTGATATTTTCATCAAACCGCCACAGAGAGTGAGAAAGAGAGAGTTAGTGAGACGAGAGAGAAGGTAGAGAGTTAAAGAGAGAGATGAGCAGTGAGGGAGGAGTGAACGAGAGTGAGACGAGTATTGAGACGGGAGGAAGAGAATATAAGAGAGATTGGCGGAGAGAGATTGAGAGGAGAATTGAGAAGGATTGAGGAGAGAGAGAGAGGTTAGAGAGAGAGACCCCCCAAAAAACAAAAAAAAACAAAAAAAAACAACAGAAAACCCCATAAAAATTTGCAACTAAAAACAAAGGAAGAAATAAAATTTAAAACCAGAGGAAAAATGTTAAATTAAAAAAAAAGATTGTTTTGACTTGGAAGATCATTCCTTTCTAAAAAAATATTTTTCAGAGAGTAATAGTTTCTCTCGTGCTTACTTTTCTAAATCAAATATATATATATAATATTTTACTAAAATTTTTTTTTTAAAGTTCAAATTAAATTATTCTTCAATTCAGATATTCCATTGAAAGAGAAGGAAAGAAAAAAACAAAACCCCTAATAATAAAAAGAAAGAAATTAATATAATATTAATATATATATATATATATATATATATATTTAATATATAATATATGTATCCTGAAGATTCCTTTTATTTTCTATTCTTCTATCATAGAGTAATGGATGCCTAGTAACCAATTACAAATTGGAAGATAAAACCATAATGAGGATTAGCAGAGATCTAATGCTCCACAGATTATATATATATAATATATATACACACACACACACACACACACATTTAGATACATATATACTCAGAAGCATATACATATGCACCACCACACACTGAGATACCATATATACTCAGAAGCATATACATATGCACATCACAACCTATAATATATATATATATGTATGTATATAAATGTATGTGTGTTGATATTACTGACTCATAGATATAGACAAGATTGAATCAAGTCTGTAGAACGCAACACAAGTTATTAGTTTAAATTTTTTATATGAACATTTCAATGCTTGGTTTATGGCATTTGTGATGGTTTAAGTGCATGAGCGGCAAAGGTAATGTAAATTCTTTTATATATATATTTACCAACCCCTCCACCACATGCTGGATTTATGACACTGAGATCAATTTTTTAATGCGGAGTTTAACATTATCTGGAATCCAGTTTCCCTTCTCCTAGACTGGTTGCTATACTAAGGTTAAAAATCCCAAACTGCCCTACTCTTACCAAAGCTAGGGAGAATCAATTTGATTCATACCTTTCCGCAGGGTTATGGTAAATGCAAACATCCTCATCCAGGATTTAACTTGGATCTGCCAGTGTCCACATTTTTTACAACGAAAAATATTACATCAATGGGCATCTCCACTGCGATAATGTTTGCATTCTGGATTAGTGTTTTAGATAAAAGCTAAACCCTATCAGAGCTTGCATTGATGTCTTATCTCCAATTTGATGTTAAATGGAAATATGCTTCTACATGCGAGTATGTTGATTCTACAAATGTTGGATAGGTGCATTGACAAAGAAGGAAATAACATGATCTTAAGTTTTAAAACATACTGATCTACCTAAAACATACATTTAATTGTATAGTTCATTCACCTGCAATACATGATTACACATGTTATTATATATATATTTAGTATTTTTTCTTTTTCGCCAGAGTAAGTTTCTTTCCATTCTTCTCATATTCATCTATGAATTTGTTGGGGCGGTGAGTGGAGTAGAGATGAGGAGGGATGGGTTGCAGAGTGCGAGTAGAGATTGAGGAGGATGGGGCTGCAGAGTGCAGGTAAGTCAGACAGAAAGTAATTGCTTAAATAGTGCACTATATTATTCAGGGGAACATTTAAACAATATCAAAGATAATCACAAAAAAAGAAGAGAAAAGAAAAAGAAAGAAAGAAATGATCATTCTTAGAGTTGAAAAAAGCATCCACTTGAAGTTGGATTACCCATCTACAAGCGGCCTAAAATCACAGAGAGACCATTGAACTTGCAGCGTTGAAATCTAGGATCTTATCTCAAAAAGAAATACTCGTTTTTAACTCAATTGTCAGAGTTCCAGCTGCGTTTTAGCTGTACAAATGCACTGCGTAACAAGGTAGACATCAACGAAATGTAAAATAGGACATCAAACCAAATGTAAAAAGTACAAAGAAAACTAAAATACTAACTTTTTGTGGTCTGATTTTGTAATTGAAAAAACTAATGGGACATTTTACTTTTCTTTCAGATTCAGTTTTCTTATTTTCATTTTATCATCTCGTCTTTCAACCCCGACATTCTCCAAACCTCTAAAACTTATATGTATTTAACCAGTTCCCTTCCCATGATGCAGGATTGACACAAGGTCAATTTTAAGTCTAGCTTCCTATCTGGCTTTTTATCTAAGTGTTTTTGTTAGAGGTCTAAAATGGTGCAGCCATACAGTTTGCACTGACAAGCTAACAGCTTGGAAGAAATTGTCGTTCACAGAGAGATTCCAGATTTCTATTTGATTTATAATCTTTCTATAGCAGTCCATACCTTTATACTATATTATTTATACCATATTTTGTAATTAAAAAGTGTTTTGCGTTGCACAGCAATATATTTGCAAATCGTTTAAAAGCCGCCCTATATCGGGTGCAACTGAGCCAAACCCTCTGCATATGGCTTTTCATTTTGTTTTCGGCCCAACAATGACACTTCATGCTTTAAGCGCATATTACCATTTTTTATTAAACGTATGAACTATATGTTTCAAACAATAAATAGTTTTCATAAAAAACAAATGATATAATTTGTCTATTTAAACCTATTCAAAGCTGTAAGAAACAACATTTGGACACAATAGCCTAGTGGATAAAAAGAGTTAATTTAGACAGTCTAAGTGACAATTATCTCTAGACTGCAGGTTCAATATGAGTATTGTCAATATATGTATAGAAAGCAATCTACATTAACAGCAATGTCAATAGTATTATTGTATTATACATTGATTCAATTGACAAAGGTTTTCTCATCTTTATATAGTGATAGTGGTATTGAGTAAAACAGTATCTAAGTGACAGTTAGTCTCGGATATATCGCCTGCAGTCAATCCTGGCCAAGAAGCAACACAGAAATATTTAAACAGTTAAACACTTTGCACCGTCATGGTTTATAAATGAGAACAGTCTACCCCATAGATTGGAATGAAGGGTTGGTTTGAAGTTTCTGTGAAGATTTGATTTACAACGTCGAAGGGCTTCCAGAGTTCAACAAGAAGGTTCCGTGTAAAAGAAAGTACCACGAGTTTTAAAGAAAAGGTTACCCGAGTCTGACAAGAAATAACCCCTC
>CM042140.1:38689373-38753980 GCA_023376005.1 Doryteuthis pealeii | reverse complement strand
ACCGTTATCATTCCTGCAACACCTCTGATGTAAAAATGATACCGTCAAAATCGTCCAAGATGAAATGCAAAAATGTAAATCCTGATTAATCTGGTGTTGTTTATCGTCCAAATTCTTATTTCTTGATGAGTGTCGTTCACCTCAGCTGAAATAATAGAACAACATTCCGTTCTTATTATACAGTAAAGAATGGAAAGAAAAAGAACATGCTACACATAACTTATAAGAAAGAAGAACAGAGCAGAGGATAGCCTTAAGTAAACACCAACACGTAAGCTTAAATTATCATACTGTGTTATATCAAACAGGTCCTGCCGTCTATACAATAATGTACTGGATGTTCCTGCCAAAATACGGCCCTTATCATCTCTTGCAACACCCTCTGGTTAAAAATGAGACCGATCACTATGAGTGTCGTCACCTCAAACTACAAATTAATGGACCATTCCGTTTTTATCATAATAAATAAAGGGACAGATAAAGACGTGTACACAGAATAAATATGAAAAAAGAAGAAAGAAAGAAAGTTGATGGAAAAGATAAGAGAGAGGAGTGGGCACGCGGAAGAGTAACGCTAATCTTTGGTTTAGAAATATTGGTAGAAATGAACATATCTATTGGCGCATTACTGTAAACCTAAATACCCGTTCTGATTGTTATAATGTCCCACTAGAAATAATAAACAGAATTAGGATTTTACTCAGTCAATATATTAATGATTTTGGACTATAAAATCATATCATTGCATGAACTTCACGCAATTCCCGTGAGTGTATAGTGTTGAATTAACACAGTTGACGTTAGTTTCGGTTACAGCCAGACAGACACCCCGAATCTCCATTATAATTACGATTTGGACTTCAATCCCAGGCAAGCGCAACAGCGCAAATATATTACGATTCATCATCAACCGACTAATTTTTTTCAAGATTGAATGAATTTCGCTGACCGGATAGAATTATTATGCAAAATTAGAACATTAAATTGACAACCATGTGGCAGCTGACCCCTTTAAAGGGGTAAAAAATATATTAAAGTTAATAATAAAAAGCGATACTTACACTATATATGTGGAGGCGCGTCGGTTAAAATGGGTTATAGCGTCGAAGAAAATGGAACTCGGCGCGAGACGAGTTGCAAATCTTTGCCAAAGGCTGTAAGCATTTATATAGCCTGTGGGAAAAGTAATGCATTCCAAATACTCCTTCCAGCTATGGGTATTATTGTAGGGCAGACTGACCTCTATTTAAGAGTAAAGGTTATACAAGTTTTAAAAATAAAGGCGAGACTGATACTATGTATGTGGGAGGCGCGTTATGCATTGGTTATCGTCGAAGGAACGGATCGGCGATACCGAGTCAAATCCTAGACGATCATGTTTGCATTTCATATAGCGTAAATACCCCTATGGTAAAAGTATGCACCGAATATCCTCCCTCCATGCTTACGGGTAAATAGTACTAGGGAGACATTAACCCTCGGTTTAGAGCGCTCATATATAAAGTTAAAGATAAAAGTGGACACTTCCACTATATATGTGGACGAGGCGCGTGGTGTAATGGCTACCGCGAAGAAATGAACTCGGGTCGAGAATTCCGGATTAGTTCAGAATCCTGGACGACGGCTGTTTCAAGTTAGCGAATATACTTGAATTGGGATAGTATGGCGCCCAAGATATTCTTCCACCTATGGTAAATAGATCGGACAGATTGGACTCCTTAGTCCTTGGATTAGCAACCAGTTCGAAGGAGAAGAAGGAAAACGCTGATACGATTGAAGTTCCTGTTAAACTTCGCTTAAGAAAAAAACTACCATATGCTCGCATCTTCTCGTTATAGAGAGGTTGGATAGAATACATTACTCTATTACTATATATATACTATAGTATACTTACGCTGGGCATTCGTGTTCTCTGCTGCCAGGAGCTTCGGGCTTCTTATGGAGAGGTAAGAATATAAGATAATGCTGTGATTTCATGGACCCGTCCCCACGCAGCACCTAGTCCTCGGTCTAAAAGGACCCAGGCCGAGTTTATTGCTCGTGGCCGCTGAAGGGATTCATTTTTTGCAATTGGCACCTGCATGAGTTTTTGTTTGTGCGTGGTACTTAGGTTAAAAAGTCCTTGTCATCTGGCCAGGTGGCAGGTCAGCAAAAATAACTTCTCAGACCGCTCTATCCATGATATTAAAGCACAGCTCTCACTATCTTTTTCCGCTCTTTTTCCCACTGCGTGCTCTCACTCTCTTCTCTCTCTCTCTTCTCACTGCTCTGCTATAATATATATATATAGATATTATATATATTATATTATATATTATATATATATTCGCCTGGAAGCTGGGAGTGGGGATCACTCCAAAATATGAAGCATGATAAAGAATAAATGTTATTTGATTAACATTATATATATATTTTTTTTATCATGCTTTATCAACTTAGGATTTCTAATAGTGAGTACATTTAATTTTTTACATCATCTTTCTTTCAATTTACGGTTAGTTAAATGTATAGCGCATTCGATTGCTTAATGGATCTATTTACCAGATATACTAATATATATATAAGTAAAGTCGTCGGGTGCCTATGCCCCTTTTCAATAGCGCTAGACGAAGGAGATTGTTTTTGCGTCGAGAGGTGAGCACACCCTACCATCAGGCTCCTTACTTTACTGCACAATCCCTGTGTGCTACTCATACGCTGGAGTGGCGAGGGCCAGTATCGCAACATAGGAAACCTGTGTTGGTGTTCTAACCTTGCGCTCTACCGACTGAGCTAACCCGGCCCCTTTATCAAATCTAACGCTAAAAGTGTTTTTAATTAATAAAATAAAATTCTCGTATATAAAAAACAGAGCCGATATCACTATAATTTTAAATTATAAAATACAAAGAAAAGAAAAAGAAAAAAGTAATAAAAACAACATAACTTTGGCTTGGTAAACGACATTTTAGTTAAGCATTTATTTTCACTTTTTGCACACATTCCTACCGAATATGAAACATTCTTTTGATATTGAATATTCAGCCTATAGATGTGACAGCAGTGCGACATAATCTCCATAGAGGACTGTACATGTCAGAAGTCACCCTGATAAAAACATCATGAAGCTAAGAGGTCCATAGAGAAAGCAACGGCAACAAAGCATCGGAACATCATCATCTACAGAGACAACATACAAATGCAAAAATCTGTGGTCGAGAATGTTTCTCAAACATAGGACTTCATATTCACAGGAGGCGCTGCAACTTCAGGGGCCACACAAAACTTTTATCATAGTCTTTCGAGACTGAATTGCAATGATGATGAGATGTGACCATAACAGGTAATACCACTCTGGGTCAGAGTTGACATGGACAATGAATGGATATTTGACATTTACCAGATTCTCCAGAACGGAGCAGTTTAGTGTCATAACTAGGATATCTATTAATGTTTTTTAAACCATCTGTTGTGGATGCACTCAGCGTATTCTAAGCATCATCCAGGGGCGTTATTAACTGAAGAAAAAAATATCTGTTATGTTTTAACCCTAAATCTCATAATTTTTTCAAATGCCATTTAACAGCCCCACACACACTGTATTTATCAATCCCCTCACTCATCGAAACGAGCAGACAACCCAACAAATTATTTCCGCCGATTTCTTATTAAGATGAGCGTACAGTCATCTTGAAAACTTTGGCTAGACGGGCGGTTGGAGAGCCCCTCTGATCAATCGACTGGTCACGTCATACCGTAGCACCTATATGATTGCCCCAAGCTTATTATCCTTATGGCAAGCCCCAAACCCTTTTTATCAATTTTTCGTTCTACACTTGCACTTATGGTTCAATTTTCATTATTTTTGGGGATTTTTTGGGGGGACTTGACTTTATATGTCAGCCACATAATTTTCTGGTTGTACCATTCAGGAAATTCAATTCCTTAATTGTACGACCGTTGTCATCTTGCAACACCCTCTGGTTAAAAATCAGACCGTCCAAATCGTCTAAGATGAAACGCAAAAGTGTAAATCCAGATTATCTAGTGTTGCTTATCCGTCGAATTCTTATTTCTTATGAGTGTCGTCACCTCAGCTAAATAATGAACCATTCCGTTTTTATCAGAAAGAGAAAGAAAGAAAGAAAAAGAAAAAGGACATCCTACAAAGAAAAAACATATAATAACAAAAGAAAGAAAGAGAATAAGGGGAAGATAGAAAGAGGGGTGAGCTCTCGGAAAGCGATGACGCTAATCTGTTTCAGTCGAACATAATGAAAAGATTAAAAAAGGAAAGAAAGAAAGTTATTATACTTTTACATATTGAAGTATTTCGCAATTAGCCCTTAAGTAAACATGTCAAACGTTATAATAATTAAATTATCACACAGTGGTATGTCCACATGTCCTGCTAGTTATATTGATATGCCATCTAATCACCCGCAATGTCCCAAATTCATTGATTGTCTGTAAAACACAAGTAACAACAAATTTTAATCAAGCCAACGGTGAATGCAAAACCGCATTGAAGAACAGTGTTAGAAGGAAACTACGTCTACTTTTAATATGATAATAAAAAAACATCAATAAAACTGTTGAAGGGTAGAAATATAATCTGCAAAAACAAAAGCTGGAAAAATGTTTTCCGGTTTCGAAATAACTGCTTGATAAATGATCGAAATTGGTAACTAAATGTCGCATGTGTGGATAAATATTTACTTTGTAATTTGGTGTCAGATTGAACCGCCGCGACTAGTACGTTAGCCACGTAATATTCACGTGACTTAAAGATCATATTGTGTACAGATATTTGTTCAACAGACTTCAGACGTGTCGATACTGGCTAATCTAAAGAATGTCCATGCGAAGATTTTATCCTCTCTCTCTCTCTCTCTCTCTCTCTCTCTCTCTCTCTATATTATATATATATATATATATATATATATAATGGTGATTGTAAAGTACTCCCTTCCTATTTTTAAAAATCTTATTATTTATTTCTGAACCATTATTTTTTATAAAAAAATGAATATGAGAACACACATAACATGGAGTTGTATTTAAAATTCTACATGAGCACCAGCATTCGCCTCCAGCCTCTCAAGCCATTCGGGAATCGAATCAACTGATCATCCTGTTGATTGGCAGAAATAAATTCCCGTATTCATTCTTCGTAGAGTATACTTGCTCCTTCAACCAGCCACAAAGAAAAAAAGTTGCAGGGTGTTAAATCAGGGCATCTGGACGGCCACTCATGCGGATCACGTTTACTCATCCATCTTCCAGGAAAATGGTGATTCAGTCATTCATGAAAAACAATAGCAAAATATAGAAAAACAACAACACAGATTTAATTGCCATTAAGGAACATACATTAAAGAATTGAGAAAAATGTAACTGCATATAAAATCATTATAAATAGTTTCAAATGGGGAGTTACTTTTCAATCACCCTGTATATAAAGGAAACATATATTAAAGAATGAGAGAAAATGTAACTGCATATAAAAAATTGTAAGTAGTTTAAAATAGGAGTAACTTTTCAATCACACACACACACACACACACACACACACACACACACACACATATATATATATATATATATATATATATATATATATATATATATATATATATATATATATATCATAACAGTTAATGCCAATCCACGAAGCAAACAAATATATTTACTTCTGGATTAATTAAAATCGATTTAAAAAAGTGCTCAATAAAAGAGCTAATTATATGTTTTAAAACCGAATGGGTTTAAAATCCTCCGACTATAGTTTCATGCAGTAGCGAATCTTCAGGGAGTTGCTTTGTCCAACCATCGACTTGTATTTATATCTGGGTTGTACCAATTCCTAAGTAGGTGGGTGTGCCACCTACCCTCTTTTTCCCTTACGTTCAAAAGGATTTTAACAGACACACACAAATATATATATATATTATATATATATATATATATATATATATATATATATATATATATATATATATATATATATATGTGTGTGTGTGTGTCTGTTAAAATCGTCGATAAAAACGGATTTCATCTACATGCAATTCCTTTGCGATACTTTCATTTTCACAAAGTGTACCCAATCGTCAGACACGCAAAGTCAGACATTCAAAGTCGAATTTACTTTATATTTATATCTTGCAAGCGGCAATCCTGTCACTTTTCCATTCATGAAGTTAAAGGTGCGACGGATGCTGATGGCATTTGCAAAATATTATGTCCTAGATAACTCACTATTTATTTATTAAGTTTTTTTTTTAATTCTAAAGTTTCATAATTCTAAAGTTTAATCCTAAAGTTTAATCCTAAGTCTTAGTTTGTTTTTAAATGATATATATATATATATATATATATATATATATATATATATGTGTGTGTGTGTGTGTGTGTGTGTGTGTGTGTGTGCATATGCAGTGTATGCATATATGTACGTTTGTATACACATATATTTTGTGTATGTGCGTTTGTATACTTATGTGTGTCTGTATGTGAGTGCGTCTGCGTATGTCTGTGAGTATGCATATATATACGTGTGTATGTGAGTGTGTGTATGCAAATGAGTGTGTTTGTATATGCATTAATATATGTGTGTATAGTACGTGTAAAAATGACATATCTATTATAGAAAGCAGCGACATTTATAATTGACATTACTTTGAAACATAGTTCATGTAATGGTCGAAAGTTCAGTGGCAATGTCTGGACATGTTTTTTCCGATTGATAGAATTGAACACTCTGTTTTAATTTAAATAATAATAATAATAATAAAAAAAATGGGAAGAAAAACAATTATACGGACGCTTCAAACGACAAATAGAAGAGGTTGCACATGAAAAGACTTGGACATGGTTGAGAAAGGGAAACCTCAAAAGAGAAACAGAATCACTTATAATTGCTGCACAAAATAATGCCATAAGAACAAACTACATCAAAGCGAAAATTGATAAGACTCAACAAAATAGTAAATGTAGACTTTGCGGTAATAGAGATGAGACTGTTAACCATATACTCTGCGAATGTAGCAAACTAGCACAACGAGAATACAAAACTAGACACGACTGGGTTGGGAAGGTGATCCACTGGGGATTATGCAAAAAATTAAATTTTGACCATGCAAAAAAATGGTATATGCATAAACCACAATCTGTTCTTGAGAACGAAACGCATAAAATTCTCTGGGACTTTGAAATAAAAACGGATCACCTTATCCCAGCAAGAAGACCAGACCTAGTGTTGATAAACAAAAAAGAAAGAACTTGTCAACTAGTGGATTTTGCAGTGCCAGCAGATCACAGTGTGAAGCTAAAGGAAAATGAAAAAAATGGACAAATATCTGGACCTTGCCAGAGAACTGAAAAAGTTATGGAACATGAAAGTGAAAGTGATACCAATTGTGGTTGGTGCACTTGGAACAATCCCAAAAGGATTAGAAAAGGGTTTGGAAAGTTTGGATATCAGAGGAAGGATTGAAACCATTCAGAACACTGAACTGCTGCAATCTGCCAGAATACTCAGAAGAGTCCTGGAGACCTGAGAAGACTTGCTGTCACTCAGACTCCAGTGAAATACCATCAGCTAACACTGATGTGAAAACTCAAAAGGAGTAAATAATAATAATAATGAAATTATTGCGTACAGTGCTCAGGTGCTCCACAACTCATGGAGTCTCATGTATAGTACATAGAATAATGTACTAATGTCAGGAAAATGAATAGCGTAGTCATAATATACATGTATATGTGTGTATGCGCGTGCATATGTGTATGTAGGGGGAATATCAGGTGTTTTAAAAGATGCAGTATTTAAGTAACCTACAACGGATGCATGCAGTTTATTCCATGCCTCGACAACTCTGAGCGTCAAAAAGTGTTTCCGAAAGCCATGTGAGCTATGCTGTTTTCTGACTTTGTAGGCATACCCACGTGTTGTTAGAAACGTGGAGATAAAAAAGGTGCTCAAGGTTGCTGTTGGTAAGATGGTTAATAACCCTATGAGTGTTTACCAAGTCAGTTGCCAGACGCTGGAGTTTTAACGAATCCATGCCCAGGGCAGCAAGACGTTCAGAATATGGCAGATGCAATATTTGAAAAAAAAAAAAAAAAAAAGAAAAAAAAAAAGAATAATCAGCTCCTGTGAATATAAATCAAATCTCTATTATTTTTACTCAAAAACCAAGCCCTGGCGATATTTAATGTGTATATATATATTTACTTTGTCGTTAATTGTTTTATTTTCGAGGTTTCCTCTGGACATATAGATACACACAACTGCCCTTTATATATGTACAGATTGCCACTAGATTTTTTAGCAGTAGAGTTGATCCCTGTTAATATTATTATTATTATTATTATTATTATTATTATTATTATTATTAATATACTGAGTACTTCTGGTTTAGTTATGGGTATGTACCCTGGAACTTTAGGTGCGTGTTCTACCGACTGAGCTAAACTATCTCTCAAAAATATATATATATATATATATATATATATATATATATATATATGACTGAGCTAAACTATCTCCATATATATATATTTAGAATTAATGAAGAGAGAGAGAGAGAGAGAGAGAGAGAGAGAGAGAGAGAGAGAGAGAGAGAGAGAGAGAGAGAGAGACTAGGGGGATAGAGGAAGTAAAACAAACTAGGAGTGTGTGTGAGTGAGTGAGTGAGTGAAGGTCAGATAAATGTAACGACGTACCTAAATGTTCTGGAGCTTGGGTCCCGACCATTCAGTGTTTGTTTTTGATTTACTCATTATATATAATTACACTTAAGTTTAATGGGTGGCAATTCAAATTGTTGTTCTGGCTGTGGGTCGCTGAGCTGTCTATGACATGTAAACACTTCATTTTTGCCCTTACTTAGGCTTGGTGGGCGGTCGGCGAGGCCCCTTCCGATCAATCGTTTGGTTACGTCAAACTCGAGCACCTATATAATTGACCCTATTGCCCTTATAGCAACCCCAATCCTTTTTATCATATATGTTCTAGAAGGCAGTGACTGAGGGTCTTAGTGTCCTGGGTATGACGCTTAACTGCATCTAGTAGTGTTCCAATTCTGGAGATCTGGTGAGTGGGGAGTACCCCTACATTGCCATCACTCCCAGGTCCACTCTGACCCGGAGTGGTAGTACCTGTTACGGTCCCATTTATGGGTTAAATAGATAAAAATGAGTTTAAAAAATGAGTTAAAAATTGAATACCCATCAAGAATGAATAAAACAAAACGTCTTTGGAATAAGATAACCCATGGGTTGACATGTCGTAAAATCCAACCAAGTACAACCAACCAACCAACCAACTAAAATCAGTTTTCCAGTAAGCAAATCCACACGTTAGATGGGACCAATTTAAATCTCTTGATATCAAGTATTCCTTTCAAATACAAACAAATCTATCTATCTATCTATCTCATTCTGTTCTCATTCTATTCTTATCTATCTATCTATCTTTCATTTGAAATTGACTAATGTTTATTTTGCCCTACAAGCAAAAGCTTTGAGAAAAGATCCCTATTCAATATTTTTCTTGTTAGGTCTTTTAGTAATGACGGTTTTCATTTTGAAGGAATCCAATTGAACGTAAAACATTTTATTAGATAAAGGGATCATTGTTGTGTTGTTAATCTTTTGATTGGTTGAGTCATATCCCGCTCACACAATGTAATACAGCCTGGGTTTTAAAAAAAATAATCAAGTGCCCTAACTGAACAATCATTGGCTAGAAATAGGTGAACTTCAAATTTCAAATTTGACACTCCTATATTAAAAAAGGAAAGAAAGAAAGAAAGAAAGAAAGAAGAAAGAAAGAAAAGAACATCGTCGACCTCGAAATCTTCTGAAAAAAGACTTTTTTTGTAAAGTTCACGTTCTAAAATTTGACTTCATAATAGCCTTATCTCTAAAGATATGGACTCATTTTTTTTTCGCCCATGAATGTCAGCAGCGTCACTTAAACATATCTTCATACTTCACGTTGCATGTGGCAAAGCTTACACGTTTTAGGTTGACCATAGTGCCTTTAATCTCAGTTCAATGTCCTTTACTTTCTTACTTCCGTAACAAGCTCGCGGTATAGATTCTGTACTACGGATAGTATTTCCTAACCTTTTGTACAACACTTTGTAGCTATAACTATTAAGCCAACTCTGAAGGTCTTATGGGATTTTGCTAGAAGGTTAAATAAATAGAAATCCTGTATTTGTATAATCGTCTGCTTGGTTGCATTTTTTTTGGCTTGGTTGTGTTGTGGACTAGCCTAGTGTACCTTGCGTAGAGATGGAATGCGCTAGTCCATGACTATTTATACACGGCTGTCTGAGAAAATCGGGTGATTGCTTAATCCAGCTTCAGAGCGCTTCGGCCTCTGAATAAGTAATAAGCTAGGTAATAAAATTAACAGCGTCGAACCCAAGGGGCTATTCCCCCAGGCAATACCTGTCCCCTTGATTTTAGGGGACAGGGCAGAGTTTATTTCCCAGCACCTGAGGCGCCCCCCTCGATGGCGAATACCAACGGGATCGACGCTTTTTTGTGCCTACCATTCATGAGCTTCGGCTTGTGGGTGTGCCCAGATAAAAATGTCCTTGTGTCACGCCCTCATAAGTGGGATGAGAAGCAAATACCTTGTCCAGCGCCTGTGACGCCCCTCTTGAGGGCGAATGCCAACAGGATCGACGCAATTTTTTCCACCTGCCACCCATGAGTCTTGGCTTGTGCGGGGTCCCCACGTAAAAACGAGACCTTGTGTCCAACCCATACAAGTGGGGTATGAGGTAAATATTAGCTTCGGCTTGTGGGTGGTCCCACGTTAATAGGGCTTTGTGCCTAACCCATACAAGTGGGGTACGAGGTAAATAAAAGCCTGCTTCAGAGCGTTTCGGTCTTTGGAGCGGCTAAGTAAAATTAACAGCCTTGATCCCAGGGGGCTAACTCTCAGGCAATACCTGCCCCTTGATTTAAAAGGGCCGGGCTGGGTTTATTTCTCAGTGCTTCAGGCGCCCCCTTGAGGGAGAATGCCGACGGGACCAACGCATTTTTTGGCCTACCACTCATAAGCTTCGGCTTGTGGGTGGGCCCACATAAATATGTCATTGTTTCACGCCCTCATAAGCGGGATAAGAGGAAAATAACTTGCTTGAGCCTGCTTCAGAGTGCTTCGGCTTCTGGGGCAGCTAAATAAAATTAACAGCTCTGATCCCAGGGGGCTATCCTCCCAGGCAATACCTGCCCCCTTAATTTAAAGGGGCAGGACTGGGTTTATTGTCCAGAGCCTCATGCACCCCTTTGAGGGGGAGTGCTGACGGGATCAACGCATTTTTTGTGCCTACCATGAGCTTCGGCTTGTGGGTAGGCCCACATAAAATTTCCTTGTGTCACGCCCTCATAAGTGGGATGAGAGATAAGTACCCTGAGACTGCAAAGGTTACGCGAACCGTCTACCTCGAGGTTTTAGCACTCTGTTGCTAGTTACTACATGTCTGGCGCACATGTAGTTTAATGTACTAGTATACAACAGGTTGTTTGGATTTTACAGCATGTCAACCCTTGTTGGGTTATTTTATGCCGAAGATGTTTTATTTCATTCATTGTTGATAGGTATTTAACAATTTTTAAACTAAGTTTTTTAAATTCAATTTTTTTCAATTTAATCTATAGATGGGTCCCTAACAGGTGCGAGCGCTCAGGATCAAGATGGACCTGGGAGAAATAGAAATAAAGAGTACTCCACACTCCCCAGAGCTCTAGAGTTTAAACCTTTATCAGTAGATGCAGTTTAACGTCATACCCAGAACATTAAGATCCTCAGCCACTGTCTTCTAGCACATATATACGAGAGTAAGTAAAAAAGTAATGCCATTTTGTTTAGGACGTAAAATAACCAACACAGGAATATGTATCATACATCAAAATGAAGTTGGTCCTCTGTGGATCACATCCATACTTCTCCACATAGTCACAGTTTCTCTCAATAGCAATGTTCCACCTTCGAAAGGGAGCATGTATTCCTGTCATGTAAAATTATGTTGACTGTTCTTTGATCCACTCCTTCACTACAGATTTTACTTCCTCGTCTGAGAATAGTCTGAAGGCGCTAAATCTGGTGAGTCTGAAGGATGCGATAAAGTTGTCCACTGAGGCGATTTTCTCCCTTGTCCTGATGCTTGTGTGCGATCGAGTATTGTCATGCAGAAGAAGGACATTCTCGATTGTAATAAAAAGAGCAATAGGGTCGAAAAGTATACCCTTTCAACGCCATTACTCCTAGGTCTACTGTAACTCGGAGGGTATTACATGTTAGGATCCTATCTATGGGTTAAACAGAAAAAATGAGTTTTAAAAATGTTAAAAAATTGAGTAAAAAATCTTGAATACACATTAAGCATGAAGAGAACTAAAACGTCTTCGGCATAAGATAATCCAACAAGTGTTGAAATGTCGTAAAATCCGACAAACCAAACCAGGTAGTAATATCTCATCTACAGAAAGCGATGTCAATATATGCGTAGGAAAGCCGAGGACTGCTATAGACAGATTATCGATTAAATGTAAATCTGATCTCTCTGATAAGATAAAGTAAGAAATTTTCTAAGCTGAAGCTGTGTCAGTGCTACAGTATGGCTACACTACTTGGATTCTAATGAAACGCTTTGAGAAAAATCTAGATAGGAATTACACAAGAATGCTACGTGTTGTCTGGAACAAATCTTGGAAGCAGTACCCATAAGAAAGCAGCTGTACGACCACTTGCCTCCTATCATACCAACAATCCAAATAAAACGGCAGTGTAGGCCGAGCAGCAAAAGTCTACATCAATTAGTGCATTATCTGGATACTATGCGGAGAACTTACCATGGGCGATGACTGATGGAGAGAGAGAGAGAGAGAGAGAGAGAGAGAGAGAGAGAGAGAGAGAGAGAGAGAGAGAGAGAGAGAGAGGGTAACGGGTATCCGTGCTGTCAGCATGACCTGATGATGATAATTGATGCAACTAGCTTTTTAAACAGCTGTCGATTCAATGAACATAAGTGATATTTAAGTAACATATTTTGGAAAATACATCTTTAAGACGCGCTGGGATGCATCATCAGTAATGTTTTTCCTGTGATCATTACCAGTTTCGGGTCTTTCAAAATTATACTAGTTCGCACAGGTGACCCAGTCCAAAATGTTAAAATTTTGGGCTTACATCCCAGCAATAATATCCTGCTACTGCATTGTGTGGCTTCGCTTTTTGTATATGGCATTTTGTGTCAGTGTTCTTTTATAAGAGATTATTTGGCTATGCCGAGGCTGGGTGGTGGCTTCCCATTGGCCAGTGCTACTTGCTTCGAGTATCATCAGCCAATGGGCATCCTCCTCCCCGCCACGGCATGTGCCATAGTTTTTTTTAAAAGGCAGAGATATTTTTCCTTGAGTTTTCATTTCTGGTCAGCTAAGGAGACCGTCCACAACACCGGAACTGTTGTATATTAAGGTGAGACTTTTTTTTACTCCCTCCCTAGTATTGTATTCTGTTAATATTACTGACTTCATGGCGCTAGTTTATTTTACTATTGTACATTGACCCCCAACTGAAAATACTTATTTTATCCCTTATTTTAATTGAATGTTCGTCATTATGTTGGTGTGCGTAAGAAAATACGTTTAATATACTTTAAACAAACCACTTATAGTGTAATACTAGAAAAAAAAACCAAAAAATAAAACGTAAACTTTCATGGAGGACAGGAAAGTACTATTTACTAAAAATTATTTTAGGATGAAAATAGATGACTCCCCTCCCTGGTATTATGTTTTTTTTTATTAGTACCATCACCCCAATGGTAGTCTGCTCCAATACTGTACGTTAACCCCAACTAAAAAAAAAATATTTACCTTTCTATTAGTGTTATGAATTTGCGAATTTGCTAAATTTTCTTTTTCTGGTGGACTGTTTCATGTTACACAAACATTCAAAACATATCATCATCATCATCATCATCATCATCATCATCATATCGTACCAACAGTGTTGGATTATCTATGGGTATAAGATGTGTGCCAAATTCCCACTCATATGTATGAACTTTCCCAGCATCAGCAGCAGGCATTTCCGGTAAAAATTAGCCAATCTGAAACGATATAGAACGCATTTAAGGTCGTTGGTATTTGTCCTGAAATCAATCGCAAATTGAAATTTCTGAAATCAAGACCCACAGAGAAGGATTACAAGGAATACAACAGACTTTCTGTTACAAGGGGTATCTACTGAAACTACACTCTTTTTCTACCTAGGATTTCAAGGAATATAACATACTTTCTGCTACAAGGAGTATCCATTGAAACTAAGCTCTTTTCTACCATTGGATTTACCAACAGAGGAACTAATAGCCTAAAATGGTGACCAGAATCGTAACAGACAGCACGGATCAAAATTATCAAAACTTTACAAACGTGTAGCATTAGAAACCATTGGAAGCAGCATAGTGGATGTAAAGCAAGGTGGGTGAACTCGATGGCGGGTCAATGGCGTGCTACACAAGATGCTGGGTGGATGGATCTCATAGGTCAACGTCCAGAAACAAACAGTTCAGTCAGAGTTGGTAGGTGACGTGCGGTATCTCGGTGCAGGAGGTGAAGGAAATTTGACATGGCCTGGTCGACGGTGTTGGCGACGCTGATTGTTCCTCACCACTCGTCCAAACCCTGGTTGTGGAAAATTGCGTGTTTATATACCTCCTGAGTGGATCAGCTCGGATCATATTTCAAGTCTCCTTGGTTTGACCGCGAAGCTCGACGATTAGTTGAAAAATGGCCCTTTTGATGTTATCAGATAATTCCATCTCAGCATGCGCCGATCCATGTGCGCAGATCTGCATTTTTTCATTCGTAAAAAGATACGGTCCTGTTCACATCCAGTGACACTTAGCTGCTGAGTGGAATATCTAACAAGAGTAACTTGGAGACACTTTTAAGAAATCAAGAATCTTTGCATATGAGAAGCTATGGAAATTTATTTTAGAAAATCTAGGTAGTATTTATTTAACCCCACTACTATTCATCTTAAAGGGTGGCGTCTATTGATGAGTAGATTAAATCAGATAATGAAAGATCAACATGACCAAACCAAAAACAAGGTACTAAAAAGTCAAGATACTAAAGAAGTTCTACTATTCAGATTTAAAAAATTCGTTTCTATATATGCATTTGCCAACCCCTCTACACGAGCAAGATGTGAAAAAATGTCAATCTTTTAAGCGGAATTTAACAGGTTTGAATTCAGAGTTTTCCTTTTCCTAAACCGGTTGTCAATCCAAAGTTAAAGAACCCAGTATACTTTAATATTTACGCATAGCTGTAGGGAGAATATCTGGAGGCATACCTTTCCTAAGTGATTTAGCGATGAGTGAAATTGAAACAGCCTCGTTTAGGATTTGAACTCCGTGTCCATTTTCTACGGTGATAAACATTACACAACGAGCGACCATGTAAGTTATAAATGTAAGAGCGAAGAGAAAATGTGGAGATGTTGAAATATTATGAATCAAATCCTTGAAGATCCATGTGTGAAGATAATTAAGATTTATAACTGAAGAATTAATTCGATATACTTTAAAAAACGTATGTACAAAGTATGTTAAAAAAAGCATTTAGGGAAATGTTGCATACGTTGAGAGCAAACATATAATAAGTTGTATCTTAAATGAATATAATTTCTTCTGCATGTAGTCTGATTCGATACTTTATAGAAAATAAACTTGACAAGTGTAATCCCGGCAAAGGATCGCTCGGTGTGTAGAACATCGTAAAGTAGAACATCGTACAGTAGAACATCGTACAGTCTGTTTCGACTTTATATAAAGTCGAAACAGTCTGTACGATGTTCTACACACCGAGCGATCCTTTGCCGGGATTACACTTGTCAAGTTTATTTTCTATAAAGTATCGAATTTTATGCGATACATGCATTGTAATTGCCTTCAAGCAAATATATATATATATATATATATATATTATATATATATATATATATACTTTATTCAACAATGCTTCTAAAAAAACAAACATCCGAAAATCTTATATATATATAATATATATATATATATATTATTTGCTCTACTTAGGTATTGAGCACTTTTTACTTATTAGCTTTAGTCTCCTGGCGGGTTTGTATATATATATATATATATATATATATATATATATATAATATATATATATATATGCATATAAATTGTTTTTTCTTTTGGCCAAAGTATTGTACTAATAGATTATTTTTTGTTGGTATGATTATCTTGGTCTTTTCTTTTTTACAAAATTCTTTTTCTTCCCGGTTGATGTTTGGTAGTATATTTTTACAATCAAACTATTTGCTGTTTTTTTTCTCACCGCGAGGATTTACCAACAAGTTTGGTATGTTATATATATATATATATATATATATATATATATATACATATATATATATATATATATATATATATATATATATACAATTTCTAAACTCCGATGGTATAAAAAAAACTCCCGGCTCTATAATTTGTAATTACATAATACAATCTTTTGCCTGGAGAAAAAATATATAAAAAAAGGAAGAAAATACCAAATCATATGCAACTCCTGAAAAACATCAGATGATACTGTAAAAATGGTCCAAAGAAAAAATACTGTAAGAGTTGCCTAAATTAAATATACTAAAGTGCTCAATACAAAAAGGAAAGCTAATAAATAGGCTCGCTGTATTATATATATATATATATATATATATATATTATATATATATATATATATATATATATAATGAGATAAAACTTTTGCATAAGAAAGGAGGTGACAACAGCTGCATATGGCCTCTGGAATAAACATTATGCATCCAAGAACATACTGGAAACAAATTGGTGAAGAGAGGAAGCGAATTGATATCTAAGTGTAGACATGTTAATAAACATCTTCTGTGTCATTTAACACCTGACTAATTCCATAATTTATTGTCCTTTACTTGAACTGTTCTAAATTATATATTTCTTTCTTTCTTGTGTCACGTGTACTAAAATCTTATCTGACTGTACCTCCCACAATATGTATATGGCCGATTAGCCACATTTCTCATATTTCTATCTGATGATTGTTCCCATCACATCAAATTTATTATATATATATATATATATATATATATATTATATATATATATATATATATATATATATAATAGGGTGTTCGGGAGAAATTTGACAGTTTTATAAGGAAAAAGAAAAAGTGCTTGGTAACTACAAAATTTAATTGATTTTAAAGAAATTCAACAGACAAGGAAATTAAGCTACTATCAACAAGTTTCACTCAAAATAACCACCATTAGCGTCGATCAAAGCCTCAATCCTGCTCCAGAACCTGGAGCAAGCTGATGTTACAGTTTTCCTGGGAAGGGTCTAAAAAACCACCTTAATTCTGTCGAAACATTGGGACTGGTGTAGTCGTAAAAAATCACCGACAATCATATTTTACTTTTCCCAGAGTTGTGGCAGGGGACCGAATCCTGCTGCCATACATATAGCCTACCATTGGCTACCATTGTTATCCAGGGCTTGAATACAGTGTTTAGCAACTCCACGTAGGCATCTGAATTCAACCTAATACCCTTTCTGTAGATTTTCGAGGAATTCTGCTGTACGAACGCAATCAGATCGTCTGTTATGTTGCTTTCTTCTTGCCCCAGCCTCGTAGTCTCCATTGCAATTCTCCAGTTCATGCCTGATTGTTTTTACAGTGTTCAGGGAGCATTGGGCAGCAACCATAATCTCCTTATTTTGATGACCGGCGCAGATCATCATGATAAAAGTTATTCTCTTCCATGATTCATGTGGGTTCCAGTCATCCATTCTATCTGTCATCACGTATATTTTAAATGATGCGTAGTGTGCGTCAATGCCTCTAACATACGGAGAAAAATACCAAATATACATATGTCAAATTTATCTCGAACATCCTGTATATATATATATATATATGAGAGTAAGTAAATAAACAATGTGTTTATTTGATATGGCTTTTAGCCGACAATTTTTGGAGGATATGTTCTTTCGAGGTTTCGAGTCACACACGGAGCAGTCTCCCATGTCTATAACCTTGCTGATGAGATCTAATAGGTCGAAATGTACATTCAGGGATTGACATTTTCTCGATTTGTTTAGCCTTACATTTGAGCATATATGCCCGCCTGAATTCATTAATTATTAACTAATTAATTTTCAAAATTAGGTATGACTTCAATTAAGCACATATCCTCTCTCTCTCTGTGTATATATATATATACTAGCAAAAGTACCCGGTCCATGACAGTACTAAAAAAATAGGAACACTAGAGAGTGAATGAGGAGAATACAGTCCTATAGTGACCAATAAATACTAATTCAGATTTTTACAAAGCTTCACCTATCCGCCCACTGTGACAAGCAGTCTGTTTTTTGCTACCAAGTAGTATAGTGGCAAAAGTTAAGCGATATATTTCAATGATATAGCAACGTGATTTTGGGCCTCTCTTTCCGTCCCAGGGGAGCTATTTCCCCCGACCCTCGTTTTTTCCGTCACTACCTACAGTGAAACCGGACACAAATGTAATACTCTGCATTCCCTTAGATCTCTTCAATATTGTTAAAAGATTGGTTGGCTAGTTGGTTGGTTGGATTTTACAGCATGTCAACCTTTGTGGGGTTATTTTATACCGAAGACGTTTTGTTTCATCCATTCTTGCTGTATATTCTATTTTTTTTTCAAACTCATTTTTTTAAACACATTTTCTATAAACACATTTTTTTGTGATCTATTCAACCCATAGATGGTAAGTTAACTGTATTTCTTTAGTATTAATCCGTTCAGATAATTAATTGCATCATTCTCTTAAGCTTAAAAAATCCAGTACATTTATTTTTATAATCTTGACATAAAATACATGAAGCATACGCGAAACACTTACAATTTCTAAAAATGTATCTCTCTCCCTCCTCCCCTCTCTCTCTCTCTCTATATATATATATATTTGTGTGTGTTATATGTTAGTACATACACATACATGCACAAATATATATGTATGTATGTATGTATGTATAAGGCTAAATTATGCTCTCTATACTCGGAAAAACAACTCTGAGTACAAACACGTTGCCAACATGTCACAGGTCAGCTTAACAAAGTAAAATGCATTACAGTATTTTATTATCTTTTTATGTTTTACATACATGGGGGAATAAAAGGCTGATATGATGGGATAGGAATATGCATATAAATACCATATATACATACAAACACACACACACACACACACACACATATATATATATATATATATGTGTGGGTGTGTGTGTGAGTATGTATGGGTGTGTGTATGTATAGGTAATGTAAATTGGACAAATACAGAAAGAATGCTTAACCTATTTCTTAGGAGCAAAATATTATTGTTTAAAGGTTGCAGTCTTTATAAGTAAAGTCGGCGGAGTGGTCTTTTGTCGCTATCAACCGGACTTGCGAGGGAGTCTATACCCTTTTCACTAGTGATAGACCAAGGCAATTGTTTTTTTTTGTTTACTCTTTTTTCTCACAAGTTAGTTATATATATTTTTATTCGCAAGTGAGTATATATATATATATATATATATATATATATATATATATATATATACGCAATCTCGAAAACAAGCAGAAACGAAATGGATTTTAAAACTACGAACTGACGTGAGGGGACTGAACGCCGATATCGGAATACTCCGTTATTACAAATATTTTACAGACGCTGCCGCTGCCAATAACAACAAAGACAAAGAATCCGTTCAACAGGAGCGACATTCATCTGAAGAAGGGAATCTAACGATCCCGAAAATTTATGATAACAAATAATAAAAAATAAGTGAATCCAGTACTCCATAACATCGAGTTCCTTCATTTATTTTTAAATGCTTCATAATAACGCCCAACTTCAACATAAAAAACATAAATATATATATATATATATATATATATATATATATATATATATATATGATTTGAGTACTATCGATAGTATATATATATATATATATATATATATATATATATATATATATATATCGATAGTACTCAAATATGTATGAACAGTACCCAGACTCACTATTAATACACTGTTCATCCCCTGTATTAAAAGAGGCTTGTATATTCCCATGCATACGATGTGTGTGTGTGTGCGTGTGTGCGCGCGCGTACGGGCTTGTTTGTCTGTGTGTGCACGCCCTTGTGTGACGGCATTTACCAGAAATTGTGGTAAGCCGGCTCCACACGTTGATCTGTGAAGTCTCTCGAGTATCGGTGCCCGAGGGTGTGTCCTCAGCCACATTCGCCTGCCTCATCGTTCTTGACTGTCCATTGATAGCCGAGGAATTTTCACAGTTGCCCGGCTGATCAGCCCGGGCTTCTCTAATGGCACACAAAGACGCTTGGATGACCTGCAGATGGGCACCCGAGTATCAAGAGAGTGGCTTGCAGCGGGGAACCAACAGACGCAGAGGTTACTTATGGACTTGTGAGCGTTGAAACGGATATATATATATATATATATATATATATATATATATATATATATATATATATACTAGACAAAACGTGACCCATTGGGTCACCCATTGAACTCTGAGTAAATAATTGAGATTAGGGAAAAGGGAGTTAGCAAAACGAATAAATTAACAAAAAATGTAAAAAATACGATCGGACGAAACCATAAAATCATTTTGTTAGTTTTCTAAAACGAAAATGTTTGACCTCCTTTAAGCTACGGGCGGCTTATTGTGAAATTTAACATAGAAATATATTTCAAATTCTCCCGGCTCTCTCTCTCTACTCTCCAGAGAAACTAATATTATATAACGAGGAGGTAGTCAAGGGATACATAGAGAGGAAGAAAGTGATAGACACAGAGTAAAGTAAGAGATTGGTCGGTTTTTGACTCAATTGCAAATTACGACTAATTAGAACCAATTAAAACAGATTTTTTTCAAACATAATTCAATCCTAAAAGTAAGGGATAATTTAGTATAATTTTTGTGGCATTAAACTAAACTACTGTTTAGCCTTTAGGAAGCCTTTAGGAAGCAAAAGTTGATTAACTCAGCTTTAGTATAATAATAATAATAATAATGATAATAATAATAATAATAATAATATATATATATATATATATATATATATATATATATATATATATATATAATAAAGATAAAGGTTGCTTACCGTTGAAAATGGGCACGATCATTGAAGGTGCAAAATTCAGGGGTTAAGTCAGCGATATAAACAAATACAAAGTGCTCAGTACGGAGTAGAGCAATATATATATATATATATATATATATATATATATATATATATATATATATATACCAACCCCTCCTCACTAGCCAAAGAAAGAGCCCAGTATGCCCTACTATTTACCCATAACTAAAGGCAGAGTAGCTGGATGCATACCTTTCCCAAGGGTATTAGCGGTATGTAAAATGCAAACAGCCTCGTCCAGGATTTGAACTCTGGTCGACGAGTCTATTTACTACGAATCTTACACCATGCGTTGAAACGGATATAGCACCGAATACTCGCATTCACACCCTTCTCCATTTGCTGTTAACCAGTGCTGCGAAGTGGACACGTACAGTGCAGTTGGTGCGGTAGAGGCGGAGACTTTGTGTGCGCCGTAGTGGGCCATTTGGTAGGTGAGTGGGATCCCATCCCCAACTAAGCGACGTCAGGTTGTGTCGCAGTTTTAGCACCTGCAGACAGTATAAAACATTGGTATGTGACTTTGCCACAAGATAACTAAGGACTTGAAAAATTCCATCGTAATATCTTGTACCAATTTACATACACACATTGAACTGGCACCCCTCATCATGCATGCATCAGCTTGTCTGGTGAGGTGGGGGTGTGGACACACAGCATCACTAAAAACAAGAGCTGTCAAAGGGCGGATGAGCTCCAGGGGAGCCAACACACACACACACACACACACACACACACACACATATATATATATATATATATATATATATATGTATAGATAAAAGGGTATGAAAACACACAATGTTGTTAAAATGAATATATTTTTATATCATTCTCATTGCTAATATTGACAATATTTCGATTCATAAAAAATCATCATCAGAGCATAATGAATAATTAGGTCCGTTTTTAGATGTAAATGTTTTTAATCCGGACTCATCGAGAGAGAAGCAGAAAATAATTTAAATCCAAAGCGGAAACATTGTTTTTCCCAAAAAGAGTGTGAGACATGCGATCGCTTCGTCTTTGTTCATTCGCTGCGTTTCGCTAACGTCATGTACATTTCACTACATCGTATTTCTTCAGTGAAACAGTTATATATATATTGCGCTAGCAAAAAAGAAAAAAGAAAAAAAGAAATACTTCAAATTCAAAAATAGAAAAATTCTATTTTTCAAAAAAGAACGGACCTAATTATCATTATGCTCTGATGATAATTTTTTTATAAATCGAAATATTGTCAATATTAGCAATGAATATAGTAGTAGGATTGGGGTACTTACTACTCACATAAATCCCCAAATGGTTAATATATATATATATATATATATATATATATATATATATATATATATATATATATATATGGGGTACATGGGATTCCTTAGCCTTGCACTGCAATTAATCTAGACAAGGAAGTCTTACAAAAACTCCGCTGCCTAGCGGCTATACTTCATTCCAAGGAAAGACTAGGGGAGTAAACCCCGAAATCAAACCCGGAGCTGGAGTCCCTAAGGTGGTATGATGCTGAACTTCAGCTGAAGATAAAACCCATTGCATTTTCTTTTTTGGTGAAGGAAGTTTAGTGCTTTGAATTCTCCATGAAAATGAGGCCATATTTTCGTCTTGGTGGTTTGAGTAGAAGCGAGAATCAGAATTTTACTTTTGGTTCATGAATCATTTTTACTTCTGACATTCGTGAGTTTTAAAACTTAACAGCACCAAAGTCAAAGTAACTGATTATTCCAGAATAGATTATTGGGTTAAATCCTACTAAACAGACAAATTTCACTAAAAGAAAAAAAAAATACTAAAAATCAAGGAATTATGAATAAACAATATAATGCACCAGTTATTTTATTTTAAAACTTTTACTTTTTTTCAGGTCAATTAACTTTGAACCACGTATCTTTGAGGCGTAACACAGATTCACAAAGTTAACTGACCTGAAAAAATGTAAGTTTTCAAATAAAATAACTGGTGCATTATATCTTTTATTCATTAATGTATCAACACTGAAAATTTCATTAAATTCGGATAATTCCTTGATTTTGAGTATTTATCTTTCTTTCGGTGGGGTGACATACGATGGTGGAATTTATGCCTGTTAAGTAGGATAACTGATTATTACCACTTTTATATTTAGAACCATTTGGGTTTCATGAAAAGTCTTGTCTCTTTCTAATAAGTTATTATTTAGATACATACAACACTAATGTAGAATATAAACATTTATTTTTCCATTGACTGGAACTAATTACAAGCAAATATATAGAAGTAAAATTCCAACCCTGAGACAAGTATAAAAAAAAAACTTTCTAAGAAGATGAAACCCATTTCATTTTATTTAGTGAAGGGAGTTTAGTGCTTTGTACACTCCTGCGACACAATCGTTGTCAAACTGCATTGGATTTTTTAAACCTTTCCTTTGGACCACAACGGTAGTGTGAGGAGGGGTGCCTGCAGCTTTGGCGACAGCTCATCCTCCATATCAACCCACCCAGACTACGTGGTTCCAGATTTTTTTGGACACCTAACCATCGTCTCTAGTAGGTGGGTGGATGTCAACAATTGTACCCAGGTCAAAATTGGTATCGCCCTTTTGGTCGTTTCAGTTTTATTTCCTGCCAGTAAAAAGGTATTCCCCAAGGAGAGTGACTAATACCATTAGCAGTAATATCCCCCACCCCACCCCACCAAACAGATGCTTACAACACATTCAGCATATCGGGTGACCTGAGAAGATTTCCGTAAGGGGGAGAGGACAAATCAGAACACTTATCAATCAATAGAGAAAGAAAAGAAATGTGTGGGTAGAAGATGGGATACACCCTACGTCGTGAAACAGCTGCTAATGTTATAAGGCAAGCACTAGACAGGATCTCACTGAGGGAAATCATTTTGTGGGAAGCCAAAAGGGATTTGAAGAAGATCAATCGAAAGTGGGGAAAAAAGACCGGATTGAACTTGGCCCAGCTGCCGTGATGTGGTTACATGATGTGGTGGCGTGCAGCTCTATCCTCCTCATGCAGTCTACAGAATATATATATATATATAATATATATATATATATATATGAAAAAAGGGTGACTTAACGGAGAAGTGCAAAATATCGAGCGAGACGCAATTTTACTGTCGATAAAAATAATTAACCGAAAAAATTGTAAGTTAAGGGAGCGTAGACATGGAGTCACCAGCCTATGCGATCTACTGATTTTGTCTGAAGATCACATAGGCTCGAAACTGTCAGTAAGAATGCACCGTTGACTCCATGTCCACGCTAACTTAACTTAAATATAAATGCTGTGCCAATGAGATTGAGTACAGTTTACTTATAAATATAGTACACACACACACACACACATATATATATATATATATATATATATATATATATATATATATATATATATATATTGAATAAATGAAAGGGAATCCGACAATATGTTGAAAAAATAAATAAATAAAGGAAAGAAAATGTTGAATGGATAAAAATTGTTTATTTGAGTGCCTACACGTGTTTCGACCAAGAGAATGTCCTTTTCAACACACACAAACACACACACACACACACACACACATATATATATATATGTGTTTTTTTTTCCACATAGTGTCGGTTTGATTTTCCCCATTTTACTCCCATATATGATAATTTTCTTTTGCCACTTCTTCACAGAAGTTCGGTTGTGCGCGCGAAGTTGGCTAAGAGTCCAGCTTTTACGCGACCTGCCGCACGAATGCGTCTTAAGATCCCTGGCTTTTTTTCTCGTATGGGACCGTCCGTGACTAAAACTCCCGTCCCTCGACAAGCAAGACCTGCCACATACATCACATATGTATTCAGGCGTAAATGTAAGGAATGTGTCCAGGACGTCCGTCATGTGCCGTTTACGTAGACCCCGCTTCAGGGTGAAGTGCTCGAGCCGCCTTACCTCGAAACCCTTACAGCCGCCATGAACAAGTCTTCTCCAAACCACACGATTCGTAGTTATCCTCTCACACTCATGTAGATTTATATCGAGAGCTTTATGTTTGTTTTTGATGACATCCCTAAATCGCTTTTTGGGTTTGTGCCTCGGACGTTCCCCATATTGCAGTTCTCCATAGAATAGTTGCTTCGGGAGTCTACCGTCTCCCATTGTAGCAAGATGCCCAGCCCAGCGGATCTGGTTTCGTATAATGCGCATTTCTATGTTGGACGCATAGGCTTGTTGCAGGACATCGAGGTCTGATGTGAGGGATTGCCATTCAATGTTTAAAATCTTTCTTAGCCATGTCGGATGAAATCTCTCTAAGGCTTGGACGTGTCAACGATACGTAGTCCACGTTTCCGGATAATACAGGAGTATAGACAGAACACATGATTCATACACACTGAGCTTCGTCCTGATGGTGATACATCTGTCCGACCATAAATGTTTCTCGAGTCCATCGAAGGCCCTGCTTGCCCTTTCGTTCCTTAGGGATATTTCGAAGTCAAGCGGTCCACATCTGGAGATTGTGCTGCCGAGATAGACAAATGAGTCAACCACTTTCAATCTCGTCCCGTTGACGTAGATGTTGGGTTCCACATACCGTTGTCCGGGTGGAAGGGTGAGCATCACTTTAGTTTTCTCTAAGCTGGTTGTGAGGCCAAAGGCAGTATATGCATCAGAGAAGAGATCCATTATCTCCTGCATGTCCTCCTCAGTGTGGGCGACGGAATCCGCATCATCTGCGTAGAGAAGCTCGTGGACAAGGGTCTGGAAAGTCTTCGTCTTAGCATTAAAACGAGCAAGACTGAAGACCCTGCCAGTGGTACGGAATCGTATAAAGACATCGTTATCACAGTTCTGGAAGGCATGGGATAAAGTCATCGCAAAGTAGATAGAAAACAGTGTCGGTGCAGGGATATCTCCCTGCTTAACACCGTTGTCGATGGATATTGACTCTGAGAGTGACCCGTTGAAGTGGAAGCTTGCTTTCATATCCTGATGGAGTTGTTCAAACATATGGACGAATTCCGGTGGGCATCCAGGTTTCCTGAGAATAATCCATAATGCGGGTCTATTCATCGTGTCAAAGGTTTTCGTTAGATCCACAAAGACCTGATAGAAAGCTATATGCTGTTCGATGCATTTCTCCTGCAGCTGCTGAGCAATATATATATATATATATATATATATATATATATATATTGATATTATAGTTTGCTATATCTATAAGTAAAGAGTGTTCAATATCGGCGATAGAGAATGTACATCTAAGTTAGTGTAGCGAAGACATAAAGTCAACGGCACTTGGTAACTAACAGTTTTCTTACCTATGCGATTTTCAAACCAATACTTCACACACACACCACACACACACACACACAGAGAGAAGAGAGAGAGAGAGAGAGAGAGAGAGAGAGAGAGAGAGAGAGAGAGAGAGAGAAAAAGAAACAGAGAGAGAGAGAGAGAGAGGAGGGGGAGAGAGAGAAGGAAAGAGAAAAAAGAGAGAAAGGGAGAGAAGGGAAGTGAAACGAGAGAAAAGGGAAAGAGAAAAGGAGAGAAGAGAGAGAGAGAGAGAGAGAGAGAGAGAGAGAGAGAGAGAGAGAGAGAGAGAGAGAGAGTAAACGGTGCTTCCTATTGACAACTCCTTAAGCAAAACTCATCTTATAAATTGAATGACCCGCATATTAACATTTTTAAACTAGTAAACACATTATATCAACATGGGCTGCTATAGACAGATTATCGAGCATATAGAAATCTGACCTCTGATAAGAGAAAGTGAGAATTCTTTCAAGCTGCAACCATCTTAGTACTAATGTATGGTTGCACCACCTGGAGTCTAACGAAACGCTTGAAGGAAAAGCTTTATAGGAACTTCACAAGCATGCTGCGCGCGGTCTTGAAAAAATCTTAGAATCTGCACCCCATAAAAGGGCAAGTATTCTTATCCAATACAAATAATTGGCGCACAGTTGTATGAATTCAAGTATACTCGTACACAATTATATAGCTTCAAATAACTGTTCCTATCTAATAACAATCATTTGTTTGCAAACAGTAATATAGTTTCAAGTAATTAATAAACAATTGTAGCTTCAATTAACTATTATTCATATAAATAATCCGCGCATAGTTATATGGTATCAAGTATTCCTATCTAATACTAATAATTTGCAAACATATCTATTTGACCCATAGATTGGACCCGTAAGAGGTACTGCCAATCTGGGTCATATTGGACCCGGGAGTAATGGAAATGAAAGTGTACCCCCCCAATGCCCAGAACTCCAGAATTGGAGCCTGACCATCAAATGTAGTTTAGTGTCACGCCCAGGACACCCCATTTTGGGGGAGTCTTACTCCTCAGCAGGGGATGCAGCGTATTCTAAGACACATCGACAGGACGGAAGAGAAAATAAAAAAATAGAAATAGAGTATAAATGAAATAAGAAAAATCTGAATGAGAGAGAGAGAGAGAGAGAGAGAGAGAGAGAGAGAGAGAGAGAGAGAGAGAGAGAGAGAGAGAGAGAGGGGGTTGAAGAAAATGAAGAAATAGAAGGATAGAGAGAAAACGTATTAAAGGGAAGAAGGAAAACAAAATGGTGAGAAAGAGAAACGAAAGAGAAAAAAAGCGACAACAGAAGAAAAAAGCGCGCGCACAAGAGAGAGAGAGAGAGAGAGAGAGAGAGAGAGAGAGAGAGAGAGAGAGAGAGAGAGAGAGGTGTAGTGAAAAAGGCTGAAAACGAAAAAAATAAAGAGAGGATATAGAGAAAACCTATCAAAGATAGAAAGAGAAAACGATTGATAGAAAAAGTTTAGAGAGAAAGCAAAAAAGAAACAGAGAGAGAGAGAGAGAGGAGAGAAAGGGAGAGAAGGAAAGGAAACGAGAGAAAAGGGAAAGAGAAAAGGGGAGAGAAAGAAAGAGAGGAAGGAGAGAGAGAGAAAGAGAGAGAGGAGGAAAGGGGGAGAGAGAGAGAGAGAGAGAGTTGGAGGTAAAGGAGAGAAAAGAAGGGAGAGAGGGGAAAGAGAAAGGAGACAAAGTAGGGAACAGAAAAGTAGAGTGAGAGAGAGAGAGAGAGAGAGAGAGAGAGAGGGGGGGAAGAAAGGAAAGAGAAGTAAAGGGAATTGAGAGAAAAGGGAAAGAGAAAATGTGAAAGAAAGAGAGAGGAAAGAAGAGAGAGGAAAAGGAGAGAGAAAGAGAGAGAGAGAGAGAGAGGGGGGAAGGAGAGAGAGAGAGAGAGAGAGAGGGAGGTAAAGGAGAGAAATGGGGAAGAGAAAAGTATGGAGAGAGGGGAAAGAGAAAGGAGACAAAGTGGGGAACAGAAAGGTAAAGAGAGAGAGAGAGAGAGAGAGAGAGAGAGAGAGAGAGAGAGAGGAGAGAGGGAGAGAGAGAGAGAGAGAGGGGGGAAAAGAAAGGAAAGAAAGGGAGAGAAGGGAAGAGAAATGAGAGAAAGAAGAGAGGGAAAGGAGAGAGAGAGAGAGAGGGGAAAGGAGAGAGAGAGAGAGAGAGAGAGAGAGAGAGAGAGAGAGAGAGAGAGAGAGAGAGAGGGGGAAGAAACCCTGTTTGTAAGCCTCTTGAAAACCACCGCCTTTAAACTAATTATTAAAAAGTACGCAGCAGGTGCACGATTAAGGATATTGTCTGTTGCGAAGAAAAATACAATTTTAGAGTTAATATTCTTTGATATTCGCAGAGTGGGGTGGGGTTCAGTGTGGATTGGGGGGGGGGAGTCTAAGAACTGAAACGTGGGTGTTATGAAACAAATGGTTTGCAATCGACAAGACACAGGAAAATGAATAAAAAAATGGCGTCATGGAGTTTGAAGGAGAATGCATTCAGGAAAATAATAATATTAACAAGAGAAAATGGCGACGTTGGCCGTGGGGATCGTGATTTGAACTTCGGTATTGTGGATTTTACAAGTACGAGCAAAAAAGAAAAAAAAAGAAAAAAAAAAAGAAAAAATCGCCCTCCGGGCACAAGTAATTAAGTTTTAATAGAGTTAGATATTATATTGAATTAAAAAGACTAATAAAATTAAATACAAACACAAAAAAAAATTGCACTTATCTTTAGTTTTTCTCTGAATTTTTGAGATGAGGCTTGATGATTAGTATTATTTGTATTATTCGGACTATTGTCCTCATCTTCATTGTTATCTGTACAACGTTTAGGTCGATGTGCCCTCCGGCCTTCTTTAAGTATTTTCTTTCGAACTCGGGAACCTTCTTTACGACTAGAAGGTTCCCGAGTTCGAAAAGAAGGTTCCCGCGTTAAAAAAGTAATACATGAAGAAGGCCGGAGGACACATCGGCCGAAACGTTGTACAGATAACAATGAAGATGAGGACAATAGTCAGAATAATACAAATAATACAATTTTTACTTTATTCTAATTGAGAGAGAGAGAGAGAGAGAGAGAGAGAGAGAGAGAGAGAGAGAGAGAGAGAGAGGTGGGTGTGGATGAGACTCTGATTATATTCCTCATCTTAGAAATCTAAGCAACCTCAAGCACTAGGGGTACCCTTTTCTGTTTCTGTGACGACATTCACCTTGAGTCAGTTGAACCGGCTCTATTCATAGGAGTAACAAGAGAATGGGAAATTCACAAGCGGTCCCAATGCATATCCCCATCAGGGGATGGAGATACCCTTGTTTGCCGCAGATTTCCCACGCCAAAAGCCGTTGATTCCTGACAATGATGGTGACGCCCTTTGGATTTCCGCCAGAACCCCTAATACAACTGGATGCCAGACCTGTCTGCGTTGGGTGGCCCTACCAGGGACTTAAGTTCCCGACGGCATGGCTCTGACACTATTACGTTTACACAGCCTTGCCGCGACGAGGAGGGCTTGAATTATGTGCTAGATGGCCGTTGGACAAAGAGCTTCTTCCGCCCTTTTACAGGTCTTGTTTTACGTTCTGCAGCGTGTCTAGCCACCCTCCTTACCAGACAAAATCTGTGACTTTACCGGTTTAGTCGCCGATGATCTAACTTGGAAACAGGTTAGGACTGGGTTACATAGTTTGTTTGTTTTTGTTTGTTTTGTTTTAGGGCATATCAACCTCAGTGGGTCATTTAATGCCGATAAAGTTTTGAAATAAATCAATTCTTAATGGATAATACAATTTTTTTATAAATACATTTTTCTATTTAACCCATAGATGGGACCCTAACAGGTACTACCACTCCGGGTCAGAGTGGACCAGGGAGCAATAGTGATGAAGGGGTGCTCCACATTCCCCAAACCTCCAAAACTGGAACCTCACCATCAGATAGAGTATAACGTCATTCCCTTGACATGTAGACCCGCAGCCACCACCTTCTAGTACCCATATGATAAAAAGGGGTTGGGGCTTGCCATAAGGGCAATAGGGTTAGGAAAATCATATAGGTGCTAGGGCTTGGCGTGACTAGCCGATTGATCGGAGGGGGCCTCTCCGACCGCTCGTCTAGCCCAAGATAGGGCCAAAGTGGAATATTACATGTCATGAACTGCTCATCCAGCCGGGCTCCATCCTTATGCATCACGGGTCGCCACCCACGGCCAACAGGTGGCCCCATTGGGGGAGTCTTACCCCTCTGCAGAGGTGCAGTCGGTGCATTCTAACGTACCAGCCGACAAGGCGGGGGTTACATAGTACCAGTAGCACATTGAGCTATCTGACCTGTTGAGGGGTGCTTGGCGTAACGGTTATAGATGTTGGAAATAAAAACAGCGAAGCCGTTGAAGTAGCCCTTATGAGCTAATGCCCTTGGGAAAGGCATGGATATATCTGTTCTCCTCCAGCTATGGGTAAATAGTAGGACAGACTATGGTAATACATTCGGTTTAGGAGGAATAAAACACTGAACTCAAACCAGTTGTACAATGCTTAAAAAACTGACATTGTGTCACATCCTGTTCGTGGCGAAGGGGCTGGGTAAATACATTCTTGCTCAGACAGTAGCAACAAAAAGCTGTTGCACCTATCATCAACCTCGACAGAGGTCAATACAAATACCTATTAGTATTATTAGTGTTATTCGGACTATTGTCCCCATCTTCATTGTTATTTGTACAACGTTTCGGCCGATATACCCTCAGGCCTTCTTCAGGTATTTCTTGTCGAACTCGGGAACCTTCTCGGACTCGGGAACCTTCTTTTCGAACTCGGGAACTTTCTTGTCGTATTCGGGAGCCATCACGTAACTTTGAACTTAACCCTTTATTTATTCCACGGGGGTATCCTGTTCTCATTCCGCTAACCATAGCTGGGGTAGGAGTTGTGCTAATTAATTATTTTTCTAACTGCTTTCACTCAGGATTGAACTCGGGAATCATAATCATATTGTTTTTTTTTTCATATGAGTCTAGGTAAAAATCATACTTAAGTAAAATAGGTAGATATTCTAGCCAAATCAAGACATTAGGTTTATAAGTTCCCAAAATTCACACTCGATTGTCCAATTGGACACATGTGCATTAGGCAGTTGGGTTAAAAGACAGTTCTAAGTGACAGTTATCTCTGGTTCCCGAGTTCAATCCTGAGTGAAAGCAGTTAGAAAATAATTAATTAGCACAACTCCTACCCCAGCTATGGTTAGCCGAATGAGAACAGGATACCCCCGTGGAATAAATAAAGGGTTAAGTTCAAAGTTCTAAAAGAAGGTTCCCGAGTCCGAGAAGGTTCCGGAGTCCGACAAGAAATACCTGAAGAAGGTCGGAGGGTATATCGGCCGAAACGTTGTACAAATAACAATGAAGATGGGGACAATAGTCCGAATAACACTAATAATACTAATCTTCAAGCCTCATCTCAAACATTCAGAGAAATAAAATACCTATTATTACGATAATAACTGTGTTTGTCCATGGCAATTAGTGATTTGTGTAAGAGATTAAACTGTTCAGAGAATTGTTTTTCTGGGGTAAGTATGAGTACTGAGGAAGGTGCTGGAGATGTGAAGACATGCTATCACTATCAATCAATCACTCATGGTATGCACATATAAATGTATAAACAATAATTATAATACTTATTATCAATCAACATCTTATTACTTCCAATCCCCATTTTCTTGAGCCAACCTATCAACTAACCAACTGTGGTAGCAGAGAAAGTAACCACGATGTGTTACTTCTTATAGCTTTTCGTCTTGCCGCAGAGAGGCGGCTATATCCCGCTGCTATCAGAAGAATGTTCATCCTTGCAATCTTAACTTAAATGTATTGTACTCTATAACAAATAAGTACAGCTCTTACACCCGTAATCAAGCACTGTATTTTCAATTCTCCAATACTAAAAGAATATATATATATATATATATATATATATATATAAAGGACGCGTAAAAGCATATGCATGTTGTAAAATAAATTGTTTTTTTTTCTTAAAAAGAAAAGAAAGGGTACCCTAGTTAGATTTAAAATCAGAAATGATTTTCTTTTTTTCGATCAATGCTCCCCAGAGAAAAAATTTCATTGAAAGATGGTGATATAGTTTAGTTTTTTTGTTGTAGACAACGGAAAAGTCAGAAAGCAGTGAGAAAAAGGGAATTTTTTTTTCTCAATAAGACAACTGACTTTTCCGTTGTCTACAACAAAAAAACTAAACTATATCACCATCTTTCAATGAAATTTTTTCTCTGAGGAGCATTGATCGAAAAAAGAAAATCATTTCTGATTTTAAATCTAACTAGGGTACCCTTTCTTTTCTTTTTAAGAAAAAAAAAAACAATTTATTTTACAACATGCATATGCTTTTACGCGTCCTTTTTAAATTCTGTACTGTAAATAAACTTTTCATATATATATATATATATATATATATATATATATATATATATATTCATATTCATTGCTTTTGTACTTGATGACAGTAGAATGGCTGCTCTTAGCTTTACATTGTTGTTTTTTTTTTAATTCAGAAAATCATTTTTGTAAAAAATTGGAAATTCGGACCAGATCGAAATATAAATTCCTTCTCCCTGTTTTAACCTATTAACATTCATTTTTCGATAAACACTTTTCATTTCCCACGTTATTTGTCGACCCCCCTCCTCCGCCCACCCCAAACGGGAAAAATAGTTGCATGGCGATTTTTTCCCAGTTGGATTCAAATGCTGAACTGCGCAAAGCAGCGTTTTCTGACGGCCACAAGATGTGCACCCGCCGTTTCTTTCCGATATCAAATTTCCATCATCCAGCTCTGAACAGCAGAGAGATGCAGAGACAGATGGATCAGACAGAGGAAGATGTGAAGAGAGAGAGAGAGAGAGAGAGAGAGAGAGAGAGAGAGAGAGAGAGAGAGAGAGAGAGAGAGAGAGAAGAGGGGGGGGGGGAAATAAAAGGTACAATAAAAATAGAATATAAATAAAATGAGCAGAATGAAATGGAAACTAAATAAGAGATAGATAGATAGATAGATAGATAGATAGAGAGAGAGAGAGAGGGGGGGCAGGAGGTACAAATAAGAGTGAAACGTATAAAGACAGAGGGGGATGCAGCCGTACATCCCCTTACTACACTCTTAAATATAAACAAAATATACATGAAATAAGTAGAGTGCAGATGTAGCTAAATAAGAGAGAGAGAGAGAGAGAGAGAGAGAGAGAGAGAGAGAGAGAGAGAGAGAGAGAGAGAGAGAGAGAGAGTAGGCACAAAGAAGAGCGAAACATATAAAGACCGAGGAGAGGGGGAATGCAGCCGTACATCCCCTTACTACACTTTTTTTTTGCATCTGTTAAGTACCCGTGTGATAAGCACAATTTAAAAAAAAAATTTACTTGGCGTTTTTTTTTTCTTCATACAAAGCGCAACACGTCAATGCTGCTGGTCTCAGCAGAAACTTCTGAGGCATAAAAATATGTAATCTTATACGTTTCCCACCCCCTGCACAAAATATTGCAAAAAAAAAAAAAAAATGTGTTCATTTTGGGGAAGGCCCAAGTTCAATATGCGCGAAATTTTTCTATTTTCGAGGCACCGGAAAAATCTTTGGACCAACAGATTAAAAAGAAGGAAGGAAACAATAATTATTTTTGCTCATTAACTTTTAAGAGTCTAACTTTATAAACGTTCACACCCAAAATACCAAACTTAAAGCAACGTCCAGCCTGGTCAGTTTTAGATGAATGATTCTTGCGAATTTTGCTCAGATGATAAACACGTTTACTGTTTAATTACCATATTTGGAATAATATACACCTCTCATGAGATTGTTTTTGTGACTGAAATAGTAATGTTGGTTGGTTGGATTTAACGCCATGTCAACCCTAGTTGGGTTATTTTAGATTCATTTCTTTCTCTATTTAACCCATAGATGGGACTCTAACAGGTACTACCACTTCGAGTCAAAGTGGATATGGAAGTAATGGTAATGAATGTGTACTCCACATTCCACAGAGTTCCAGAATTTGAACTTTACCATCAGATAGTTTATCGTCATACCCAGGCCTTAAGATAGTAATGTATTAGTAGTGATACCCGGACTTGGTCGGGCAAAAAGACAAAAGTTAAAATGCTTCCATAAAATAGCTCGCGCACAATTACATAACGATGCAGTATCCTATCTCTGTCCCACAATATTGATTGATTGATTTTAACAGCTTCAGCCAACCCCTCAGCACGGGCAGAAGTCGACACAAGGTCAAGTTTTTTTTAGTTTAACTGGTTTGAATTCAGATTTTACTTTCTCCTACACCATACAAAAGTTAAAAGCCCAGTCTGTCCTACTATTTAACCATAATTGGAGCGAGAATAATTTATTTATACCTTTCCCAACAGCATATGTGAAATGCAAACAGCCTCATCTAGGATTTGAACTCGGTTCGTTGTGTCCATTTCTTACGATGAAAACCATCACACCACATGCCATAGCAAAGTTAAAGGGCCTAGTCTCACATACCCATTAACCATAGCTGGAGGGAGAATAACTGGTTTCGTACCTTACCTGCTCAGTCGGTAGAGCGTTCGGCTAGAAACCACAAGGTTCCTAGTTCGATACCGGTCCTCGCCGACCCAGCGTATGAGTAGCACAGGGATCTGTGCGGTAAAGTAAGGAGCTGATGGTAGGTGTGGCGCTTCACCTCAGATGCTAAAAAACAATCTCCTTGGTCTAGCGCTATTGAAAAGGGGATAGACTCCCTCGCCGACTGGCTGATACCGACTTTAGGCCGCCCCGTCGACTTTACTTTATAAGTGCTATATGAAAGGCAAACAGACTCATTCAGGATTTGAACTCGTGTTGACGAGTCCATTTCGATAACCGTTACAAAACGAGCGCCTCCCAGTTTAACATAGTGTATCAAAAGTATCCTTGAGCTCCTTATGCACTTATCTTACTGCAGGCAGTCTATATGCACACATGCGTGTTTGTGTTGCAGGAAGAGAAGGAAGTGCTCAACACTTGCTGCTGTTTTTTAAATCAAGAAACCATGTTTGACTATTTGGGTGGTGTTTTTTCGTTCTTTTTTTTGAGACTTTTTTATGAACGCATTTTTTTTGATAAATTTGCAAAACTGTGATCAGCTTGAATGGCGTCATTTTTTCCCCGGGGGTAAAGAGACTGTTTTGGAAATTAACATTTGAAATACTAACGACCTCGCAATGATTTCAATCGCCAAGCAGACAGAAAGAATTTTAGAAGACAGTTAAGAGCGGCCTTGAGCCGTAAACAGTTCCGTATATCCCAAATGGTGCCAAAAGTCGGTGATAGAGCCCAGTTTAAAAAGCATGCTGATTTTCTGGGAATGTTGAATAGCCCTTTTTACTTCTCTCCTTACCATCTTATAATAATACTCACCATGGAAGGGTGTGTGGTGTAATGGTTATCGTCGTCGGAAATGGACACAGTGACACGAGTTCAAATCGAGGCTGTTTGTAAAGGTATGCATCCAACTACTCTCCCTCTAGCAATGAGTAAATAGTAGGACAGACTGGGTTCTTTAACCTTGGTTTGGCAACCAGTCCAGGAGAAAGAAAACTCTGAATTGAAGCGTATTAAACTCCGCTTAACAAATTGACCTTGTGTCGAACCCTACTCGTGTGGAGGAGTTGGTATATATATATATATATATATATATATATATATATATAATATAATAAGATAAATATATAGGTTTTACATATCTATTTATTGGGTGACAAAGGAACTTTTCATAACCATATTGGTTTCATGCGATGCATTCATCAGGTGAAGATGTTTCAAATGACATTTGAAACATCTTCACCTGATGAATGCATCGCATGAAACCAATATGGTTGTGAAAAGTTCCTTTGTCACCCAATAAATAGATATGTAAAACCTATATATTTATCTTATTATATTATATAACAGCTCTATTTTATATTGAGCACTCTACCAATTAATACTGCCTTTGGTACACCATTCCAGCAAAAGCTGAAATAGTGACCATCCCACACTACAGTATATATATATATATATATATATATATATATATATATATCATGTGCTTCTAAGCTGGACCGGGTCGTCTATTCTCTATCTGGGTATCTACTATGCTGGAATGCTCTCTCTCTCCGTTCTTCTGGTCTGCTTTCTTGGGACTTCTTTGGTCTCCTTCATCTTTGTGCCCGTTGCTGTTCTTAGTACGGAGGCGCTTGTTCCGTAACGGTTATCGTAGGAGGAAATGGATTTGGTGACTCAAGTTCAAATCCTAGACAAGGCTGTTGGTCTATACGTTAATAATCGTATTCCGTATTTGTACGACTGTTATTACCTTGCAACAACCTCTGGTTAAAAATAAGACGGTCTAAATCGTTCAAGATGAAATGAAAAAAAAATGTAAATCCTGATTTTCTGGTGTTGCTTATCCGCCAAATTCTTATTTCTTATCAGTGTCGTCACCTCAACTAAATAATGGACCATTCCGTTTTTATTATAAAGAAAGAAAGGTTAGAAAATGCACATGCTGCACAGAAAAATATAATAAGAAAGAAAGAAAGAAAGAAAGAGAGTAAGGGAAAGATAGAGAGAAGGAATAAGCACAGGAAAGTGATAACGCTAATCTGTTTTAATCGAACATAATGAAAAGATGAAAAGAAAGAAAGAAAGGAAAAAAGAGTGAGAGAATGTGAAATCAAGATTGTACTTTTTGCATATTAAACTATTTGGCAATAGTTCTTAAAATAAATATATGAAACGTTATAATTATTAAATTATCATATTGTGGTATATCCACAGTTCCTATCAGTATAGAATTAATATCTTTGTGAAAAGTATAAATACAACTATAACCTCAGCTATGAGTAAACAGTAGGGCAGACTATGCCATGTGTCTTTGATATGGCAACCGGTCTAGAAGAAGGAAACTTTGAATTCAAACCAGTTGTACTCTTTAAAATATTGGCTGGGTAAATACATATGACCAAGTCACGCTGAAAGCATCGGTTCAAAGTTTGATCAGCGAAGCTAAGCAGCAATGAGCCTATTCAGTACTTAGTACAAGCGACCACAAAGTAACAGCAAGTACGAGGCTGGAAAGTTCATAGGCTTACAAAGATAATCTCATGTCATCATCATCTTGTCGCGCTTTCCGCGTGGATATCCATAACAATCTCTCTCCATCCGTCCCTATTGCTCATCATTCTCGGGAGGTCCTCTATGCAGCCTTCTGCATCCGCACAGAGCTGATCAACGTACGTCTTTGCTGGTCGGCCCACACTGGCTTGTCCATGTGCTGGCTTCCACAAGAGGACGTCGCTTATGAGTTCGTCCTTGCTTCTCCAGCAGTGTTCCACGTGTCTTGTCCGTCTTACTCGGATGGTTTGGGTGATATGTAGTAGGTGGCCGTAATGTGACCAAATGAGCTTAATTATTTAACTTAGAACACTTTTTCCATTTGTGTTGCAGTACTTGGGTCCCATTGGTGTATTTCCTTGTTTTAATGGAATATCAATCTTCATGGGTTATTTAATGCCAAAGAACAGTAGTGGTACTATTTAACCCACAGTTTGGAGGGGGTGAGTAGCTTTGCAACTTTCCTAGCCGTATTAGTCCAAACGTAAAAAAGTTGGTAAAAAAGTCAGCAGATATAACCTTTTCAGCCTACCCTTTTTTCATTGGTGTTGCAGTGCTTAGATCCCATTGGTTTGTTTCCTTGTTTTAATGGAATATCAACGTTTGTGGATTATCTAGTGCCAAAGTCATCCTTGAAGAAGAACAGTAGTGGTACTATTTAATCTATAGCTGGGAGAGATGAGTAGCTTCATAACTTTCTTAATCGTATTAGTCCGAAAGTGAACGTAATAGCTCCAGGTTCCCATTGGTAAAAAATGGTCATTAACAGCAGATATGACCTTTTCAGCCGGTAACATTTGCAGACCACCCTATTTCCATTGATGTTGCAGTGCTTGGATCCCATTGATTTGTTTACTTGTTTTAATATCAACGTTCGTGGAGTATTTAATGCCAAAGTCATTCTAGTCCGAAAGTGAACGTAATAGTATGAGTAGCCATTGGTATAAAAGTCATCAATAGCAGATATGACGTCATGACCTTTTCAGCCTATGACCTTTTCAGCCCACCCTGGTTCTGTAAACAAACAGAACCCCACCCCCCGTGTACCAGACTAAAAGCAAAGCTTACTGAATTCTAACAACTTAATACCTCGGCTTCCTTCTCTTTCTACCGGAAAAAAGATAAGCTTGGTCAATATGAAATAACAGAATTTCTAGATATTATGAATACTGTTTTCTTCTTCTTTATTTTCCCTTTAAATTATCTCACATTTAAAATAGAGAGCAGGCGAGGGAAGAAAGAAGAGGAGAGACGATTTTAAACTGGTATTTGCACTGGGAAATCCGGTGTTAAGATATTTGTCGCCATAATAATGCTCTCCACGAAGGTTTGGCTTTCCGGTCGGGCTAATTTTCGCAAGCACCCCCCAAAATGTAGGACACTCAGACGGGCGAGTTAAATTTATTTTTTAACATAGGGGTCTTCTTTCCATTTTATTCATTACTTGTTAAACCAGCCATGTGCCTCTTTCCTAGTCATGTGAGGGGGCTGAGTAAATACTTTAGCGATTGCACTAAGTCGAACTGTTTGTTGTAAAGTCAATTATTATTTAAACTAGCAAGAATATGCTCACTCCAGGCGTAAGTATTTAAGTTTTAATGAAATTAATTATATTAAATTAGAATGACTTAAGAAATTAAATAAGTACGCATATAAAAAGATTACACTTATCTTAATTATATTCTCATTGGTTTCAATATAAAAATAATTCATAGGTTTGATTTTAATATATTGGAGATAAAACAATAATATTAAAGATCAATAACGCCGAGTAATTATTTATCAATCCCGGTTTTGTTAAAACCAGTATGCAAATTAACCACACCATATATTATGTAAACCTTTACTTTTCAGTGATAAATAAGACACATTGCAGGATTTTAAACGCATTAATAACATAGGGTGTTTTGAGGAAAATCTAACTCAGATTTTCATAGAGACCCCGTTAATAAATGAAATTTATTCCATGTATTAATGATTTTGTCAATAAATTAAATACTCATTGATAAACTTACGGGTATTGTGACGTAAACAGTGATGTAGTTTCGGTTACAGACGCACACCGAATCTTCATTATAATAAGATATGACTCTTTGCGAATTTTCTCACCAACATTAGCTGGTGGTCTTTCACTAGAGTCTGAGTGACAGCAAGTCTCCTCAAGTCTCCAGGACTCTTCAGAGTATTCTAGCCGTTCCAACCTCACCGCTATGAGCAGGATACGACACAAGGTCAAAATTTTGGACCTTCCAAGAGCACCAATTACAATTAATATCAGTGTCACCCTTATGTTCCACGTTTTCTTTTTAGTTTTCAGGCAAGGTTCAAGTATTTGTATATCTTTTTGCTTTGATATAATTTGCTCTTATGACATTGTATTGTTCTGCAATTATGAAAGATTCAGTTTTTCTTTTTAGGTTTCCCCTTCGTAGCCATGTTCAGGTCTTTTCATGTGCGATATATGCAGTCTGTTGCTTGAAGTATCCATATAATTGTGTTTCTTCCCATTTCTGTTTTCTTGTTTTTCTTTCGTTTTTCTGCTTGTTCATATGTTGCAGTTGCTGTTATTGACTGTCGTAATTAATTTTTCCTTGCTCTTTTTTGTGTATTCTTCGAGACCTTGGATTTTGGCATCTACGCAATCCTCTATGTGGGCAAGACCTCTTCCACCTTCCTTTCTTCATAAATATAGCTTGTCTCTGTCATTTTTCAGGTGTAATGCCTTGTACATTGAAATTCATTTTCTTGTGTTTTGGTCTATCTGTCGGGGTTCCTTTATCTTGTCAATTTTAAGTATGGTCCAGAGTATCTTATAATGGAGACGGCCTAAGTATTTATTATTATTATTATTATTATTATTATTAACTAGTAATTTCTTTCTTTTAATACACCTTGTACCACGCTGTCGTAAAAGTCATGTCTCTAGGGATTTGCGACAAAGTAACTGAAAAAAGTTAAAGGGTGAAAGAAAATGTCCGTCAAAAATAATAATGATTGATAATGCTTCATCTAAAAATAAAATATGAATGACATGTGCTATTAACACTATTTCTCCGCCTCATTCCCTTGACTCTCTCTCGCCACCCGTTCCTATCGGTCACGGCCCTAAGTAGGTCCTCTAAGACTACATCCAGTGTCCGCGCAGAGCTAGTTCTTCTGAGTTGACTGACAAACAGAGTAAGGAACATATTTTATTTGAGCTTCTGAAAACCAATGGCTCTCGTAGCTTAATTGGTAAAGCAGCCTGTGCGTATTAGTTAGCAAAAGGAGAGGTGAGTTCGAGTCTCTTTATTTTTAAAATTCTGTATTATTGTCTTTGATACGGACTATTTTACGCTATTAGTATGCTTGGTGCTAAGGAAGATATTTAGTTGGATTCTCAGTCCCCAATGACCAATATTAGCATGATATACTAATGCTGAACACAACGGAAAGAAAGACAAGATAAACGCAAGTGTACACACAGGAACATGTAACATTTTATATGCACAATATACATACCAGTTATATTAAAAAGAAAGAATACATAAACATGTCTCAACAGCTAGAAATGGAAAAAAGTGTATTTGGCATGGGAAAGTAAATTAGCCATATGACTTTATAGTTCCCTGTTAAGGCCCAAGACAACATCTCTCCTGTTCAAAGAACAGAGGCAAAAGAAGTCAAGAATTAGATAATAAAACTGTAATGTAGCACTCCACGAGGCCCCCAATGGATATGCCTATTCTCTACGCGAGATAGTTATCTTTTCTACCGACAGTTGAAATGATGAATCGATTGAGTCGCAATAAAACTTAACTAGTATAGTTGTAGTATGTATTTACCCAACCCCTCCTCCACATGCCGTATGTGATATAAAACCAATTTTTAAACGTAGTACAGCTGGTTTGAAATCAGAATTTTCCTTCTCCTTGTCTGGTTGCCTTACCAGCATTAGAGAACCAAGTCTAAATAACTATTTATCTATATCTGGGAGAAGAACAGATGGATTCATGTCTTTCCCAAAAGCATTAGCGCGAAGTGAAACACTAGCAGGGGGGAGTCCCCGTGCTGGACTGCGACATCCTAGTAAGCGAGTTTGATATCCAGTCGAGCAATTACGTTGAATTTCAGACTAGTATCCTTGGGAAAGGTATGAACCCCCCTCACCAACAGTAGGTTAAATAGTTTTTCTACAAGGAAGGCTTTGGAATTAAATAAACCCACAAAGGTTGATATGATATTAAAATAAAGGAACCAAACTTAGATGATAGCCGTTACACTACACGCCTTCTTGTACAGTTGTAGTATGCTCATTTTGCAAGCCTCTGAAAATTGAGTTTTACTTTTGTGAAAAGCTGTCAAGAAATGGGCCCTTGAGTCAAACTTGGGTATGACGTTAAACTGCATCTAATGATGAAGTTCCAATTGTGGAGCTTTCATCAACATTACGCCCAGGTCAACTTTGACCCGGAATGGTAGTATCTGTTAGGGTCCCATCTATGGGTTAAACAGAAAAAAAGATTTTTGAAAAAAAAATGTGTCAAAAAATCGAGTTTAAAAAATTAGAATACCCATGAAACATCAATAAAACAAAACGTCTTTTACCCCACAAGGGTTGACATGCCGTAAAATCCAACAAACCAAACCGAAGTTGGAGTAGGAATAGGGTAAAAGAACTCTTTAATATATATAATAAAACAAAAATTGAAAATCCAAATGGGCCATTGCGAACAGAGGGTAAAGATAATTTTAATTTAAAGAAAAGAAAGAAAAAAAAATCTTTGACAGGCAATTTTGCGACGCAGTTTTGAATTCCTTTCGCAGAAAAACGCTAAAATGTAAAAGTGCATAAGATTTAGTGAATGGTACCATTTACCAAAAGTCTGGGAACGACTATCAAGACACATTGTAATTTATTCGTATTATTTTTGAGTGTCTCCGTAGTTCTCTCTCTCTTTCTCTCTGTCTCTCTGTCTCTCCCGTTCTGTCTCTTATATATATATATATATATATATATATATATATATATATATATATATATATATATATATATGTGTGATTCTTTCTCTCTCATTCTACATGTTATATATGCATGTCAGAATTAAAGGGATCAAATGAAACTTCCTAAAAACGTGTCACGCCCCTCACGTTTGCACAGATATATTTTCAGAGTTCAAGGTCAGCAGTCGGGAGTTTGCATACTAGAAAAGTTACTAGGAAAGAGTAAAGAGAGGAAAAACACAAAAATAAAAGGAAATAAAAAAGATACACACAACAAATAAAAAGAGGGACAGATAAGTAGAAAAACGAAGTAATAATAAAAATAAACAAATAAAAGGAATCCTCAATCAGAAATATATATTTTTTTGTTTTGTGTGTTATTTTTCTTTTTGTGGTGACCTTTTTGTTTCACTTTTAAAAGAAAAGTACAAAAAACACTTGATAGTTTTTATTTAAAAAATGAAAGACGGCAGTAAGGAGATAAGGTTAAGGTTGGAGGGAAGAAGAGAAAGAAAAGAAAGGTAAAAGGAAAACAAAAATAAAAGAAGAGGAAAGTGAAGTGATTAAGGGGGGGGAACAACAAGAGAGAAAGAGAGAAATGTTGGAGAGATAAGGAGGGAAGGTGGAAGAGAAAGAAGAAAAAGAAAAAGAAAGAAATTGAAAGGATAAAAGGGTGACAAGGAGAAGAGAGAAGAAGAGAGAGAGAGAGAGAGAGAGAGAGAGAGGATTGAAAAGATGAGAAAGAAAAAAGAAAAAGGAAAACAATAAGTGAGAAGGAAATATCCGTTACTCCTCACACACACACACACATACACACACACACACACAGAGAGAGAGAGAGAGAGAGAGAGGAGGAGAGAGAGAGAGAGAGAGAGAGAGAGAGAGACAGACAGACAGACAGACAGACAGATTTACCAAAGAATAGGGAAAAACGAGTATTATAATAAGAGATAAGTAAAGATCCGTTTACTTCTGACAGAGAGAGAGAGAGAGAGAGAGAGAGAGAGAGAGAGAGAGAGAGAGAGAGAGAGAGAGAGAGAGAGAGGGGTCAAGTGGTTTATTCCTCAACAAGTAGTAATCGATCTGCGAGACTAGCTTACTAACCATTACACCACGGTATACCACCATTCTTATCTTTTTCCCCACGGGTAGAATGTAATACGTGGTCGCAAGTACATGAGGCATCTAGCGAGGATTAAGTAGTAATGGATCTGCGAGACTACCTTACTAACCATTACACCACGGTATGCCACCCTTCTTATCTTACTTGTTCCCCGCGGGTAGGATGTAACTCGTGGTCGCAAGTATATGAGGCATCTAGCGAGGATTAAGTAGTAATGGATCTGCGAGACTACCTTACTAACCATTACACCATGCTATGCCACTCTTCTTATCTTGTTCCCTACGGTTAGAATGTAACACGTGGTTGCAAGTATATGAGGCATCTAGCGAGGATCAAGTAGTAATGGATCTGCGAGACTAGCTTACTAACAATTACACCACGGTATGCCACCCTTCTTATCTTACTTGTTCACCACGGGTAGGATGTAACACGTGGTCGCAAGTATATGAGGCATCTAGCGAGGATCAAGTAGTAATGGATCTGCGAGACTAGCTTACTAACAATTACACCACGGTATGCCACCCTTCTTATCTTACTTGTTCACCACGGGTAGGATGTAACACGTGGTCGCAAGTATATGAGGCATCTAGCGAGGATTAAGTAGTAATGGATCTGCGAGCATCAAGTATTAATGGATCTGCGAGACTAGCTTACTAGCCATTACACCACGGTATGCCACCCTTCTTATCTTACTTGTTCACCACGGGTAGGATGTAACACGTGGTCACAAGCATATGAGGCATCTAGCGAGGATCAAGTAGTAATGGATCTGCAAGACTAGCTTACTAACAATTACACCACGGTATGCCACCCTTCTTATCTTGTTCCCCACGGGTAGAATGTAACACGTGGTCGCAAGTATATGAAGCATCTAGCTAGGATCAAGTAGTAATGGATCTGCGAGCATCAAGTATTAATGGATCTGCGAGACTAGCTTACTAACTATTACACCATGCTATGCCACCCTTCTTATCTTGTTCCCCACGGGTAGAATATAACACGTGGTCACAAGTATATGAGGCATCTAGCGAGGATCAAGTAGTAATGGATCTGCGAGCATCAAGTATTAATGGATCTGCGAGACTAGCTTACTAACTATTACATCACGGTATGCTATCCTTCTTTTATTAATTGTTTACCACCGGTAGGATGTGACAATATGGCTATTCAGTAGTAATTGATCAGCGGGATAAGCTTACTAACCATTACACCACGGTAGGACGCCCTTCGTTTCTAAACTTGTTCGCCACGAGTAGGATGTAACACAAGGTTGCAAGTATGGGGCATACAGTCAAGATCGAACTCGCTATTAAGAAGTTATGGATCTGCGAGTTCAGATTGCTAACCATTACACCACGATGTGGCGCCTTGTAGTGTATAAATGTACTTTACCCAGATTAAGCAATCTCAAGGTTAAGGTCAGGTCTTTTGAGTAGTAACTGAGAGTAAGATATTATACGCATGGCTTAGGCCTAATGTTTGTAATTGTAGGGATTACATTCCTTATTTACCACGGTTCTCTTACTTGACACTAGGGGAAACGAAAGTATATGTATTCACACGAGGATATATACTACACTCAGGTTTATGCAGCAAGACGAGTTCAGATCCTGGACGCGGCTGTTTGCATTTCACATAGTTGGATTCGTTTGGAAACGTACGAATCCAACTATGGGTAAATAGTCGGGTAGACTGGACTCTTTAACCTTGGTATGGAAATTTAATTAGAATTTGCTTGAAATTAAGTAACGACGAACCTGTTTAATACTTTGGTAGGAGTAACAGATACTACAAGAAACCTAAGGGCTGTGTGCCAGACTAAGCAAAGCTTAGTATATATAAAAATCATTTTTATTTGAATAAATACAGTAAAATAAACACAATTAAAAAAAAATAGAATACTTTGCCAGTACAGCATGTAAGTAGAATCACAGATTAGCGTTATCGCTTCCGCGGACCAAATCCCTCTTTCTATCTCTCCCTTCTCTCTCTCTTTCTTTATTTATTTCTTTCTTATATTTTTCTGTGTAGCATGTCCTTTTCTTCCCTTTCTTTAATAATAAAATACTTAAGAGCTACTGAAAAAATAGTTCAATATATACAAAATATAATCTTCTTAATTATAACTCTCTTACGCTTTTTTCTTTCTTTCCTTCTTTTTATCTTTTCATTATGTTCAATTGAAACAGATTACCGTTGTTGCTTCCATGCGCTCACTCCTTCACTCTATCTTTCCCTTATCCACTCTTTGTTTTCTTTCTTTTTTTCTTTCTTTCTTTCTTTCTTATTATATTTTTATGTGTAGCATGTCCTTTTCTTCCCTTTCTTTCTTTAATAATAAAATCGGAATGGTCCATTATTAAGCTGAGGTGACGACACTCATAAGAAATAAAAAATTCGGCGGATAAGCAACATCAGATAATCAGAATTTACATTTTTGCATTTCTTCTTGGACGATTTGGACGGTCTCATTTTTAACCAGCTATTGTTGCAAGATGATAACGGTCGGACGATTAAGGAACAAGAGTATCAATATATAGATTGTTAAACCTTCATGTTTCATTGTTTGTTTTTCTTTCTATTTATTTATTTTTTCAATTCTCTGGCAAGGTCTAAGTATTTATCTCGATTACACTTCCCTTTAATTTCACTCAGACATTTCACATGTCGGTCGGTCAGAGAGGACTCCTCCGAACAATTGGCTGGTCACTTCAAGCCATAGCACTTATAATATGATTGTCCTAACCCTATTGCCCTTATGGCAAGCCCCAACCCTTTTTTTCATATATATGCTGCTTAGTGTCCTGGGAATGACGTTAAACTTTATCTGAAGGTGAGGTTTCAGTTCTGGAGCTTTGGAGAATGTGGAGTACACCTTCATCACCATTACTCCCAGGTCCACTCTGACCTGGAGTGGTGGTATCTGTTAGAGTCCCATCTATGGGTTTAATAGAAAAAGTGAGTTTAACGAAAAAGTGTTTTAAAATGAGTTTAAAAAAGAAAAAAAAATGAATACACATCAAGAATAAATAAAACAAAATATCTTCAGCACCAAATAACCCACCAAGGGTTGACATGTCGTAAAACCCAACCAATTAACCAGCATTTCCAATGTGGTTTTACTGGAAAGGTGAAGTCCATCAGTTTCTGGTGTGTATTGTCAAATTTCAACCCCCTGTAAAGTTCTCAGTGGATGACATTTCCACCCAGTCGTTCCATCTCTTGTAATTCTGTATTAGTTCGTTGAATTCACTTATTATATGATTGATCGTTTGTTTCATCTCTCTCATCTGTTGCGATTTCACGCTACTATTGGTAACAGTGGTGTTACCCGCGGTCGATAGTGACTGAAAGCAGCTGGTATGTTAGTGTTGCGACAAAGTCCGTAGTTGCGGCTTACCGCCATGTTCTGGGAATGACGTTAATATCTAATGGCGAGGTTCCAGTTCTGGAGGTCTGGGGCGCCCCTTCATCACCATTGCTCCCAGATTCACTCTGGCCAGGAGTGGTAGTATGGTAATTACCAATTTACTAATATAAATAAACTTAAATTATTTCTTAAACAAATCATACATATAAAAACCACAAGATTTAGCATTAAATAACCCACAAGGGTTGATATGCCATTAAACCAAACAACCATCATTACACATTGGGGATTTAGCAGAAGATTACCTTATAAGATGTGTCCTGGGTATGACGGTAAACTAATGGCGAAGTTCCAATTTTGGAGCTCAGGGAAGTATGGAGTACCCCTTCATTGCCATTACTCCCAGATCCACACTGACCCGCAGTGGTAGTACCTGTTAGGGTTCCATCTATGGGTTAAATAGAAAAAGATGAATTTATTAAAAAAAAATGAGTATCCATTAAGAATTAATTTATTTAAAAACTTAGTCGACATTAGATGACCAATTATGATTGATATGCCGTAAACCAAAACAAACCAAACCAAATAAATTCCGTTGTTTCAGCTTATCACCAAGTAGACTCATATTTATTTTTACTAACCATCACATGAGTTTCGGTTTGAGCGTAGCTTCCCGCGTTTAAAAAAGACCTTGTGTCACATCTTGACCTGGTGGTGGTGGTGGTGGGTTAAGGTAAATACGGAGATCATTACGAGAACCGTCTACTTAAGACCTCAATTCTTTGCTGTCTGTGGCGAAATACTTTATTGTTAGCGTGAACCTTTGGATGTACAAGTATACCAAAACATTCTATGTTCCAGTATACCACAGCATGTTACATATAAACCAATTCTGAGATTTCTGTTGTATATGCAAAACTGGTTGGGGGGTTTTACGACACGTCAACCCATGTTGGGTTATTTTATGCCGAAGTCAGTGGTAGCAGAGCAGTCTATGACATGCTAAACTCAACTTTGACACTTACTTAGGCTAGATGGGCGGTCAAAGAGGCCTCCTCTGGTCAACAGGCTGCTTACGTCAAGGTCTAGCATCTATATGATTGTCCCAACCCTATTGCCCTTATGGCAAGGCCCAACTATTTTTATCATATGGGTACTAGAAAGCTGTGATTGAGTGTTTTTGTGTCCTGGATATAACGTTAAACTACATCTACTAGTGAAGGTCCAATTTTGGAGCTCTGGGGAGTGTGAAGTACACCTTCATTGTCATTACTCCCAGGTCCACTTTGACCCGGAGTGGTGGTGTCTGTTAGGGTCCCATATATAGGTTAAATAGAAGAAAAATGAGTTTGAAAAACGTGTTTAAAAAAAAAAAAGTTTAAAAAAAGTTGAATACCAATGAAGAATGAATAAAACAAAAACGTCTTCGGCATAAAACAAAGATTGACATGCCGTTACGTTTCGTGTGGCCATTTTAGGGCTGTAGTTGAAAACAGTTTTACAGTGGAGATCTTTTGTGACATAAACTTTGATCCTTTCTTGAAGTAGAAAGATGTAATATCAGTTTTAATCCTTGTCCGCTGATACGTGCTTCGTTGTATCAGAGTTTATCCTGTCTTGAAGTAGAGAGCTGTATAATCCTCGTCTGCTAGTCCGTGATTCCAGCGAGCAATTGTAGGACAATTTATCAACGCATTTAGATAGTGAATTAAGTACACGTTTGGGCATTTTGATTGGCCGATTCAGTCAACACTGTTCTGGAAGAGTTTGTAAATACAAGTTGTGATCTTCAGCACACCTTATACCAAAAGAATAAGGAAGCGCGTGGTATAATGTTTAAAGTCTTGGGAAATGGACTCGTCGCCCCGAGTTCAAATCCTGGACGTGGTAATTGCATTTAAATTTAGCGCTAATACCCTTGGGAAAGGTATGAATCTTATTCTCCCTCCAGCTATACGTAAATAGTAGGGCAGACTGGGCTCTTTAACCATGGTTAGGCAACCGGTCTAGGAGAAGGAAAACCTTGAATTCAAACCTGATAAACTCCGCTTGATAAATTGACCTTGTGTCGCATCCAGCTCGTGCGGAGGGTTGGTAAATACATATAACAAAAGAATAATCCAACAAATGCCGTAAAAACCAACCCACCAACCCACCAACCAACCACCAAAAGTCAGTTTGACAATTATGGTTAAAAAAGTAAACACTTCATTGTCGCAATCAGATTTATTTGATCCATAGATGTAACTTTAACAGTTAATACCCGAATAGGATGAGTTAAAAGTTTTGCAATATTTTGGTACATGCTAGTTAGCGATTCGTATATCATGTTATCGAAGCAGTTCAAGCCATTGAAGGTATCCGCTGTGATTGGTAGGATCGTGGTAATTGGTGCGCTGACATGTTGTGCATTGCTTCACTCCGTGTGTCATTTGACAGATGAACGTGCACCGTAGTCTCATTCGAGAACTTATGCTTTACCAAAAACACTAGTTGCGTAAAAGGTGAAGGCGCAGTTGATCACAGTACAGTAACCAGATAGTTCAAGAAATTTCGCTCCGGCTGCAAGAACCTCGACGATCAGGCAAGGTTAGGTGGGCCTAAAACCGTGGATTTCGAGTCCGTGCTTCAAGCGAGTAGTACTCAGAGAGTATCATGCGAACACATCATCTTACGGTCCAAGTGGGGTTTGTCACTTTCATGACATCGGCAAAAACATCCAGAGTTGCCGAATTGTGCACCTCATTACCAAAATATTACAGAACTTTTGCTTCATCCTAATACAGGGTCAGGCAAAATGATCTGACACATTTGTAGGTTTAATAAAATGCAAATGAAGTAAAGAAACAAAAAAGTGTTTTTATTTTTGAAAAGTACATATAATGCCATTTTGTTTCATTATGTTTTAAAAATTAAATCAGTCAAATGGGATCCATTATTGTCCACACACTGTCGAAGGCGTTCACGAAAGTTGTCTATAACTCGGCGGGTGTCAGATCATTTTGCCTGACCCTGTATGAGAAGGGGGAGTCTCCGAGGCGCAGTGGATAACGTGCTGGACTACGACATCGTTGTAAGCGAGCTGGAACCCTAGACTCGCTATTACGTTCGCTTTCGGACTAATACTCTTGGGAAAGTTATTGACTCTCATCCTTCCCAGGTAATGGTTAGATACTACCACTACTGTTCTTCTACAAGGATGTGTTTAGCATTAAATAACCCACGGAAGTTGACATGGCATGAAAGGTTGTATATATATACTAGCAACACCTGTGGATATACCACATTATGATGATTTAATCATTACAACGTTTGATATATTTACTTTTTCTTTCTTTCCTATTTTTTATCTTTTCATTATGGTCAATTGAAACAGATTACCGTTGTTGCTTCCACGCGCTCACTCCTTCACTTTATCTTTCCCTTATCCACTTTTTGTTTTCTTTCTTTCTTTCTTTCTTTCTTTCTTTCTTTCTTTCTTTCTTATTATATTTTTATGTGTAGCATAGCATGTCCTTTTCCTCCCTTTCTTTCTTTATAATAAGAATGGAATGGTCCATTATTTAGCTCAGGTGACGACACTCATAAAAAAGCGGAAAGCGACACCAGATGATCAGGATTTACATCTTCGCATTTCCTCTTGGACGATTTGGACGGTCTCATTTTTAACCAGAGAGTGTTTTAAGATGGTAGTATCAAGACAAGTATCAATATATAGATATGGCATTAAACAAATAAAATTAAACATTTTTTAGATTGAAATAAATCTCTAAGTAGGTCTGAGCCTATTCTAGTAGTGACTAGGTTTTAATTCAGTTTTTCTTCTTCTAGACTGGTTGCCTAACCAAGGTTAAAGAGCCCAGTCTGCCCTACTATCTATCCATAGCTAGAGGAAGAATAGTTGGATTCATGCCTTTTCCCGAGGGTATTAGCGCTATGTGAGCTGTGGCTTCGTCCATGAATTGAACTCTGGTCGATGTATCAATTTCCTGCGACTCTAACCAGTACACCACGCGCTTCCTAGTACACCACGCGCCTTCCTTAGAAACCAAACCTAGTATACAAATCTTTGTTTTGTTTTTACTTTGTTTTGTTTGCTTTTTCTCCATGAAAGTCCTCGCTTATTCTCGCAGTAAATGTAACCTACATTTAAATAAACTTATTTAATTATGCATATTTTATAACACTTCGGAGGTGCAGAGTTGGCCTAACGGTTAACCACACAATTAAAAAAAAATGGAATAGGTGAATCGAATTCAACTTCCGGTTGGTTTGTTTTGACTTCGCACTAATCCTCTTGGGAAAGGCATGAATCTACTTTTTCAAAAAAGGTCAGATCAGTGATTACCCCCGACTGCAAGTAATACGTAATCCAGTACACTATGTCACGTGTTAATTAGGAAGGAACTCCACAGCTCCGTGAAATATCGTGCAGGACTCAGCAGAAGTTGCCAAAAATGACCACGACGACCTGTTAATGCCAGAGGATAATTTGATTGTACATCTGGAGCAAGATATCATTTTATTTTACGCTTGTATTTTGAAATTTAATATATACGAAGGTCATTCAATAAATTTAGTGAATTTAAAAACAAATCTAGAATGTTTTTTTCACATAAATGTAAATTATGTATTGTCTAGAATTGGTTTCCATCAAACATTTTTTTAATCTCGCAAAAATTGTTGTGATTGAATTAATCAATTAACAACATTGAAAATCCGGAGAAGGTTTATTACTTTCTGTACAGGAATATAAATAATAGAGTCAACGCGCAGTTCTACAACAGTATTACTAGCTACTTGATTAGTGGTAACTCAACTACGAATTTTACTACGTAACTCGACTACAAATAACTTACCTACCCAGTTTCGACTGGGGGTCCGGCGAGCTTCGGCCGCTGGACCGGTTAGGTTATAATAATAGCGTCGATCCCAGAGGGCCATCCCTCCAGCCAATACCTGCCCCCTTTGGGGACAGGGCTGGGTTTATTGCCCAGCGCCTGAGGCACCCCCTTGAGGGGGAATGCCGATGGGATCGACGCAATTTTTGTTCTCTCCCACCCATTAGCTTCGGCTTGTGGGTGGACCCACGTTAAAACGGAGCCTTGTGCCCAGTCCATACAGGTGGGGTATGAGACAAATAAAAACTCGACTACGAATAACCTCGTGTATTCGTATCTTTATATGTGTTCCGTTGGACGAGTCCAACTATATTGTAGGGGAAATGTCTTCTCTTACAAAAAATATTGGGGCCATTCAAAATGGCTGGCAAATCAAACTTCAGGCTGGAGAGGACCCTCCGATCAATCGGCTGGTCTCGTCAAGCTATAGCACCTATATGATTGTCCCAACCCTATTGCCCTTATGGCAAGCCCCAACCCTTCTTATCATATATGTGCTAGAATGTGGTGACTGAGGATCTTCATGCCTTGGGTATGACGTTAAACTCTATCTGATGGTGAGGTTCCAGTTCTGGAGGTCTGGGCATTGAAGTAATTATCACTGTTTATTTTTCATATTTTCCCCCCTCATCTGATAATAAAGTTTTTTTATAAAAACATTCTTTCTTTTCTTATCTTCTTTACTCCCCTTCTTCAATTCGTCATCTCTCTGGCGTCCTTCACGTTTTATGAGAATGAAAAAGCATCTCTTAAGTTTCCCTTTTTTTAAGTTAGCGCGCGAAAACGAAAACGAACCACAAAGAAAGCCAGATTGATGGAAGTGTAAGCAAAATGTCCAGGTCAAATGATAACAGCCAGACAAAAGAGTCAGTAGATTATGCCGGTCTGTATAAAAGTCTTAGATCTGCACATATTTATGCTATGAAAACATATGCCAATTTATGATATTTATTCCCACCAACTCGAGTTGGATAATATATACAAGGTGTGTCGAAAAATCTCGATACTTTTTTGACACACCTTGTATTCAGAAAAAAATTAACGTTCCATTCATTGTTCATTTCTAACTTGGTAAATACAGCTTCAAGCTCGGTACTTTTATGGCACACCTTGTATTCTGAAAAAAATTAACGTTCCATTCATTGTTCACTTCTAACTTGGTAAATACAGCTTCAAGCTCTGTACTTTTATGACACACCTTGTATTCTGAAAAAAATTAACGTTCCATTCATTGTTCATTTCTATCTTGGTAAATACAGCTTCAAGCTCGGTACTTTTATGACACACCTTGTATTCTGAAAAAATTTAACGTTCCATTCATTGCTCATTTCTATCTTGGTAAATACAGCTTCAAGCTCGGTACTTTTATGACACACCTTGTATTCTGAAAAAATTTAACGTTCCATTCATTGTGCATTTCTATCTTGGTAAATACAGCTTCAATCTCGATACTTTTATGACACACCTTATATATATATATATATATATATATATATATATATATATATATATATATATATTATAATAATGGTACACAGTAATAAACTACTCGAGTTTCACCATAAGGATATTCAGGGTTAAATCCACTGGATTAATAAAGATATTGATTAATTGCAGTCGATTGCACATGTGTATTTTTTTTTTCGATGACGGTTGGTTATAGATCCGCAGTCAAAGGAACGCTGGCTTGAAATTCAAAATGAGCGGAAGTGGCATTTTTCCGAAGGATCAAAATATAAACATTGTTAGAAATTCGATTTTTGCTATTGTTTTAATGGTTTATGATAATAATGAGGATTGCCTATATGATTATAGAGCCTGGTGCGATTAAACGTGATTTTGCTAATATATGCCTAAAGTTATTTATTTTATTAAAATTAACAGAATAACTGTGGATTCGCTACAGTATGATAATTTAATTATTACAACGTTTGATATGCTAACTTAAGACTTATTACAAATTGTTCAATATGTAAGAATGGTTCAATGTTACATATATTAGACACATGACTCCGACGAAGGTTAACAGACAAAACATTTTATATAGTACAGCACATGGATATGACGAGATACAAAGTACATAGGTAAAAAGATACATGTAGAACAATAAACACACATTCATGAATGGTACAAGATATACAAAAGGTACTGACATGAGACTAGGGATAGTCCATGCTGTAAAGAACTTACAGTAATGTAAGTGGGGCCAAAAGCCCCAACGAGAAGGGATAGACCGTGTCTAGCCCATGTGTCTCGTGGTTAATGGAACAGGAAAAGAGGCCGAAAGGGTTTGAACCCGGCGCTTAAATACTATAGCCCCCTAGCGGGCACCAGCAAACTAAACCGGGCAGACAACTCTCCCAGGCAAATACGAAAATAACGCTACAAATATGTAAAAAGTATAATGATCTTGATTTAACTCTCTCTCCCCCCTCTCTCTCTTATTTTTTCCTTTTTTTTTTATTATGTTCGCACCTCTCATTGTTTTCTTACAGATTTTCCCTCTACACAGAGCTGCACAGCTGATCATCTACACAACCTTTAGTAAAAAAAACTATGCTTTGGATAAATGTTTCAGTTTATAGGTATTTACCAACCCCTCTGCATGAGTAGGTCTTAAGTTGTTTAACAGGTTTGAATTCAGAGTTTTCCTTCTCCTAGACTAGTTGCATAACCAAGGTTAAAGAGCCAAGTTTGTCCTACTATTTACCCATAGCTGGAGGGGGTAATAGTTGGATTCATACCTTTCCCAAGAGTATTAGCGCTATGTGAAATACAAACAGCCTCGTCCAGGATTTGAATTCGTCTCGTCGTGTCCATTTCCTACGACAGTAACCATTACACCATGCGCCTCCATTATCCTCTTTATATCTGTTCATGCCAGAAAAGGCAATCAATATATTGCATGTATTTTCCAGTTTTTCCTTCTTTTATACTAATTTCTTAACGAAACAATATGATTTGGCATACTTCAAGAATGGTTTACATTTGAATAAATTTGAAGCAGAATTTCAAAGATGTTTCAACTTTGTGACCCCTTCCAATCAAAAACTCCAAAAAACAAAAACAAAAAACAAAAACAAAAAACAAAAACAAAAACAAATCAACAACAACAAAAAAAAAGAAAATATTATTTATTCCCACCTGTAGAGTTAATGTCTATGTCATAGAGTTAATGTCTTGTAAAATTATAGTGTTGTAGGAGGCGCATAGTGTAATGGTTAGAGTCTTAGGAAATAGACTCGTCGGTCCGAGTTCAAATCTTGGACGGGGCTATTCACATTTCACATAGCACTAATACCCTTGGGAAAGGTATGCATCCAACTATTCTCTCTCCAGCTATGGGTAAATAGTAGGGCAGACAGGGATCTTTAGCCTTGGTTAGACAACCAGTATAGGAGAAGGAAAAACTTTGAATTGAAATCTGTCAAACTCCCCTTGTGTCACATCCTACTTGTGCGGAGGGTTTGGTAAACATGTATGTATAGTGTTGTAATTCATCTGGTTAAAAAAATATATATATTGATACGCTTGTTCCTTAATCCTCTGACCGTTATCCTCTTGCAACACTCTCTGGTTAAAAATGAGACCGTCCAAATCGTCCAAGATGAAATGCAAAAGTGTAAATCCTGATTATCTGGTGTCGCTTATCCACCGAATTCCTATTTCTTATGAGTGTTGTCAACCTAGCAAAATAATGGACCATTTCATTTTTATCATAACGAAAGAAAAGGAAGAAAAGGGTCATGCTACACAGAAAAATATAATAAGAAAGAAAAAAAGAAAGAAAGAAAGAAAGAAAGAGAGTAGGGGGAAGATAGAGAGAGGGGTGAGCGTGCGAAAATGATAACGTTTATCTGTTTCAATCGAACACAATGAAAAGATAAAAAGAAGTTCAGAAAGACAAAAAGGGTGAGAGAGAGAGAGTTAAATCAAGATTATTATACTTTTTACATATTGAACTATTTGGAAATAGCTCTTAAGTAAACATATCAAACGTTGTAATAATTGAATTATCATACTGTGGTATATACACAGGTCCTGCTAGTATACATTGTTTTACCAGATGGGTTGAGTTTCAACTAAGAAACCGTTATCTAAACTGTGAACAAATACTGGAACCCCTACACCAAGAGTTTATTCGTTTACTGAACAAATTCACCATATAAACGTAGTATAGTTACTTTGTTATATAGTTGTTGCTTTTTTGGAATACTGGGAGCATTAGAATGAATAAAGGAGAAAATAAAATCCCTGGTCAGGTTTAAAGTGTCAATTCTCATGAACTGCGAATTCTCCTTGAAATGAAGACTCCAATTTGTCGGCCAACAGTCTACTGCTGTGAATGAGACAAGCAGATGTTTATAGCTTTCCGTTTATGTCATTCTTTGTTTTTTCTGGGAGTCCCAAAGTCGAGTCAAAGTGCAAGAGACATCTACAAGGGACCCTTTGTGTACGCGAATATCCTTAGCAACATAAAACAAGTAGAATGATACTAATTCAATTTCCGTCTGTTCAAAGACATCCACGTCTGTTTTACTTCTAATATTTCAGTGAAATTGAAGAATACTTTGAAGCATTTTTTCCTAAAACACTTGAAAAACAATCGTTTTACACCCATAAAACCATCCATGAGAAAAAAAGATACTAGATATTACACAGAAAGGGTGTTTGTATATATATATATATATATATATATATATATAATATATATATATATATATAAGTCACACAGCTGGTTTGACTGAAATATTATACTGGAAATTGCATATATATATATATATATATATATATATATATATATATATATATATATATATATACACGTCATGCACCCTGATTTTGGTACAGAGTAATGAGAAATCCCGTTGTTATGGTAACACAAGACGTTGTTAGATGCTTGCATGTCGGTTTTTGTAGTCATGTACACATACATACATATACACGGTTTTAGTAACCTCATCTACTTATTGCATAATAATAATAATAATAATAATAATAATAATAATAATAATAATAATAATAATAATTTTTTCACACCAGTTTTTCACACCAGCGTGAGCTGATTGTCTTTCACTGGAGCCTCCTCAGATCTCCAGGACTCTTCTGAGTATTCTAGCTAATCTCAACAATGCTGCAGTCTGGGTGGTCTCAATTATTCCTCTAATTTCTAGTTCCTCTAGTCTATTTTCTAAACTTTTGGGACCGTTCCAAGTGTACCAACTACAATTGGTATCACTTTGGATTTTGTCGTACCACAGAGTGAAAATGAAAGAAACCGAAACGATAGACAGACACTTGGACCTTGCCAGGGAAGTAAAAAAAGACATGAGTGTGAAGGTTTTACTAATTGTAATTGGTGCCCTTGGAATGGTCTCCAAGGGTTTGGCAAAAAGACTGGAGGATTTAGAAATCAGAGGAAGAACCGAGACTATCCAGACAACAACATTGTTAAGATCGGCTACAATACTCAGAAGAGTCACGGAGACCTGCTGTCACTCAGGTTCAAGTGAAATACCAGTAGAAGAAATAATGATAATAATCTAGTGTTAATTGACAACAAAAAAATCTTGTGAACGAGATGATTTTGCCGATTCAGCGGACCATAGTGTGAAAATGAAAGAAGTCGAAAAGATAGACGCCTGGATCTTGCCAGAGAGCTGAAAAAGCGGTAGAATATGAAGGTGACGGTAATTCCAATTAGAGTTGGTGCCCTTGAAATGACTCCCAATGGCGCGGAAAAGAAACAGGGGAACTGGGAATCAGAGGAAGAACCAAAAGAAAAGTCATGGAGACCTGAGGTGAATTGTAGTCACTTAGACTTCAGTGAAAAAACCACCAGTTAAAACAGGTGTGAAAAACCCGCATAGGATGACAATGATAATAAGAGACTGGGTGAACTGGATCTAAGGAAGAATCGAAACCTTTTCAGATTGCAACATTGTTAAAAGCAATTTAATATACTTAAAAGTGTCCTGGAGACCCGGGGAGAATTGTTACTTAGACTTCAATGAAAAATATTTAAAACTGGTGTGTAAAACTCGCAAAGAGATATAATGATAAACATCTTTAATTTAAAAGATGATATTTCTTTTAAGGGAAGTGTGGTTTTAGCTTATAAGGTTTGGTTTGGTTTGTTGGATTTTACGGTATGTCAACCCTGCCAAAGCCTTTTTGTTCTATTTATGCTTGATGGATATTAAAAAAAAATTTGAACTCATTTTTTCTATCTAACAATAAAGTAACTTCGCCACAGAGTGCTAAGAATTGAGGTCTTAAGTAGACGGTTCTCGCAATGATCTCCGTATTTACCTTACCCACCCCCCACCAGGTCAAGATGTGACAGAAGGTCTTTTTAACGCGAGAAGCCACACACAAACCGAAGCTCGTGCGATGGTTAGTAAAAAAAATGCGTCTATTTGGCGATAAGTCGCAACAACGGACTTTATTTGTTTTGTTTTGGTTTGGTTTGTTTTATGGCATATCTACCTCAATGGGTTATTTAATGCCGACTAAGTTTTGAAATAAATTCATTCTTAATGGATACTCTGTTTTTTTTTATAAACTCATGTTTTTCTATTTAACTCATAGATAGGACCCTAACAGGTACTACCACTGCGGGTCAGTGTGGATCTGGGAGTAATGGCAATGAAGGGGTACTCCATACTTCCCTGAGCTCCAAAATTGGAACGTCGCCATTAGTTTACCGTCATACCCAGGACACATCTTATAAGTTAATCTTCTGCTAAATCCCCAATGTGTAATGATGGTTGTTTGGTTTAATGGCATATCAACCCTTGTGGGTTATTTAATGCTAAATCTTGTGGTTTTTATATGTATGATTTGTTTAAGAAATAATTTAAGTTTATTTATATTAGTAAATTGGTAAATAACATAACCAAACAATTGATCGGATGAGACCTCCCCGATCCCCTGTCTCACCTAAGTAAGGGCAGAAGTGGAGTGTTGCATGTCATGGGACTACTCAGTACCCATGTCAAAGACCGCTCAGTCACCACAATCCTGTCCTCGGGTATTACGGGTCGCCGTCTACAACTAACAGGTGGGGTCTTACCACTCTGCAGAGGTGCAGTCGGTGTATATTACAGCCCCCTCCCCGACAGGGCGGAATAAGTAATGGGGAATTCTGTTGCTATGTTGAAATCATTTTTGTATTGTATTGTTATTAATCTTAGGCTCAAGTTTTATCAATATGGAGATGTATAGATATTTTAAAATAATTATATGATTTTTATAAATGTATCAATTTTATAGTTTTTAATCTAAAATGTTTTTTAGAATTCATTTTAAAAAATCTTATAGTGTTTAAAATGCCCGTTTGTTTTCTACAGATACTACACTCTGATCCTCGGCCAGTGTTCTGATTTATTCAAAAATAACTTCGAGCAAAATTATAATAATAATAATAATTTAATGTAAATGTTCAAATTCTATCTTGTTTGTATATGTGGCTATTGTTTTTCTCTGTTAAATATAATGATCTATGTAATCTATCTACTAAAGATGAGTGAATCAATTATTGTTAGCTTTTTTTCCTATTTAGTTTAATGACACAAATATTCTTTAGTTTTAAGATTAAGTTATGCTTGAAAAAATCCATTTTAATTGGTTCTAATTAGTCGAAATTTGCGTCTTCAGCTGCCAGTAAGAAGCGGAGTTTTAACTGATAAATATAAACATCGATATATATATATATATATATATATATATATATATATATATATATATATATATATAAAATAAAGATATTATTTGCTCTACTTAGGTATTGAGCACTTTCTACTTATTAGCTATTCTCCTAGCGGTTATATGAATATATATATATATCTTATATACATATATATATATATATATATACATATAAATTGTTTTTTCTTTTGGCCAAATATTGTACCAATAGATTATTTTTTGTTGGTACAACTATCTTGGTATTTTCTTTTTTTCAACATTTTTTTTCTCCACGGTTGATGTTTGGTAGTATATTTTTACAATCAAACTATTTGCTGGGGTTTTTCTCACCGCAAGGATTTACCAACACACTTGGTATATTTAAATTATATATATATATATATATATATATATATATATATATGTGTGTGTGTGTGAATGAGTAAAAGATAAGAATGAACAATTGCGTTTTGTTAGCGGAATCTAATGGATAACAGCCGAGGATACACACGTTTGTTATGTCTGCTGAGACTTGAAAAAAAAAAAAAAAAAAAAAAAAGAAAAAGAAAAAACAATAGGTTTGTAGTATGATTTTTTAGGCAAAAAAAAAATAAGATAAAAATAAAAGGTCTGCGAAATGTAGCCGAGGCGATTTACCAGAAAATTACCATTCATATGAGCCCCATTGACATTCAAAAACTACGACACTATTATCAAATCTTTAAAACGTTTGCAAGGTTAAGGGCTCGTCTCGAATTTACAGTTTCTTTAAACAAGTCGGCTTGAATATCAAAAGACTTTTCCTCCCCCCTTTTTTTTTTATTAAAAAAAGCGCGTTATTTAGACACAAACTGCTGTTGCATCCTGGGAAGGTCGTCTCAGTCTCTCCTAAAAGTCTGCTCGTCCCAAAAAGAAAGCAAGAACTTCTCAGGCGACGTTTGTTTGGAATTATCGTTATCATATTTTTAGATTTTGTCGTTTGGTTGGCGGTAGGGATGTCAGGCGTGTTTCCCGTTTAACCAATACTAATGCATTAAAACAGATACAGACACCCACTTAGAGGCAAACGAACCCAGGCCAGTGCATATTGAAGGAATGCACGCATATTACAAATGCTGTGGGGCCATGCCGAGCAAGTCAATGACTCAAACTGTCCCCTGTCAACGTCAACGTTGTTTAGCATACTCTGACTGTACCCCTTGCAGAGACATAAGTTGTTGTAAAAAGTAAAGTTGCCTGAGTGGCCTATTGTCAGTACCAGCCGAACACCGAGGGAGTCTATCCCCTTTTATCTAACGCCAGATCAGGAAGATTGTTTTTGCTGAGGTGAAGCGCCACACTTCACCACTTTACCGTAAAGATCAGATTACCAATCTGTGCTACTCATACGCTAAGTTGGCGGGAACCGGTTTCGAACTCAGCACCTTGAGATTCCAAGGCGAGTGATCTACCGACTAAACTAAACCGGGACCTGCAGGTGATATAGCTTGTTTTAAGGCCCGTCGACAGAATGTTAATTTGCTTGAAGGTTATATACACTTTTTTGGGGGCAGAAAAATTAATATTTATTTTTAATTACGTATATAAATAACCAGACAGGGCATGAAATCCTTTTTTTTTTATCCTACCATCACAACCGGTTTCGAACTCATAACCTTGAGATTCCAAGACAGGTACTCTACAGACTGAGCTAAACCGCCCCTATACGTTTGTAGAGAGGTAATAAATCCTATATATATTTACCAACCCCTCCGCACGAGCAGGATGCAACACAAGGTCAATTTCTTAAGCGGAGTTTACCAGGTTTGAATTCCTTCTCCTAGACCGGTTGCATAACCATGGTTAAAGAGCCCAGTCTGCCCTACTATTTACCCATAGCTGGAGGGAGAGTAGGATTCATACATTTCCCAAGGGTATTAGCGCTAAGTGAAATGCAATTACCATGTCCAGGGTTTGAACTCGGGGCGTCAAGTCCATTTCCTATGACTTTAACCATTATACCACGCGCTTTCCATAGTAATAAATCCTATAGGTGTGCTATAGGTATGAAAATAAACTGCATCTGACGGTGACACTCCAGTTCTAGACCTCTTAGGGGTGTCGAGTACCCCTTCATTGTCATTAATCCCAGGCCCACTCGAGGTGGTAGTACCTGTTAGAGTCTCTGCTATGGACCGAACAGATCTGTTTCCAAATCAATAGTATTAGATAAAAATACTTGATATGATGTGTGCAAAAACTTTAAAAAAAAACTACGTGAAAATGAAAATATGAATTAATATATCAATACTCGTGTTTCTTCATTTTACGACCGTTACCATCTTGCAACACCCTCTGGTTTAAAATGAAACCGTCCAAATCGTCCAAGATGAAATGAAAAAAACGTAAATCCTGATTATTTGCTGTTGCTTATCCACCGAATTCTTATCCCTTATGAGTGTCTCAGTTAAATAGTGAACCATTCTGTTTTTGTCATAAAGAAAGAGAAGAAAAAGAACATGCTACACAGAAAAGATATAATAAGAAAGAATGTGTGTGTGTGTGTGTGTGTGTGTGTGGAGAGAGAGAGAGAGAGGAGAGAGAGAGAGAGAGAGAGAGAGAGAGAGAGAGAGAGAGAGAGATTTTATTTTTACATATTGAACTATTTTTGCATTAAGTAAACATATCAAACATTGTAATAATTAAATTATCATACTCTGGCACATCCACAGGTCCCGCTAGTACAAATACAAACTTACAATCTACGCAATTCCCTTGCCTCTTGACATAAAATAAGCCAGACAGATTGACGTGCCGTTAAAACTAATCAATCAATCAATGAAATCGATACGATCATAATTATCCTATATATAACTTTGGCGCTACACACTTTTTGTTTACTGACAGATCTAGCGAAGATTATCAATCTTTACCGATTGGTCATACAGTGCAAGTTAAACTCGTAGACCATAAGCACTGTAATGAGTTTGATCCTCACTGGGTAATCATTTGAGATCTTGAGTTAGATTGCTGATTGTTTGATTCAACCAACCACTCAACCAACCAACCAATTAGCCAACCAAATCCAGCTATGAATAGAGATTCTGCGTCTGTAACCAAAACTAAGTCATTGCTTATGTCCCAATACTCTCAGGAATTCCGTTAATCAATGAGTATCTGATTTATAGTCAAAATCATTAATATATAGAAAAAACAGCCCATGTTATTAGTGCGTTTAAAATCCCGCAATGTGCCTTTTATATCGCTAAGAAATAAATGTTTACATAATATATGGTATGGTCAATTTGCATACTGGTTTTAACAAAACCGGGTTTAATAAATGATTACTTGTTGTTATTGGTTTCTAATATTATTGTTTTATTCTTAAATGTATTAAAATCAATCATATGAATGATTATATATAGAAATCAATTAAAACATAATTGAAATAAGTGTAATCTATTTATATGCGTTCTTATTTAACTTCGTTAGTCTTTCTAATTTGATATATTTCATTATATTAAAACTTAAATATTTACGCTCGGAGGGCGCATATTCTTGCTAGTGTATATAAAGACCCTAATAAGACTAATTCAACAGCAATGTTTTTTCACGACCAGTCGACTTCCTGTTATATCACAACGAGGTAATCGCCTGATTTATTTGCTCCATAGTTTTCTACATGGGGCTGGTGGACGGTGTTTTTTTAAACGATATTAAACGCAGCTGTACGCAAAAGAGTTTTTTTTTTATATTTTCGTTTCGTTGAAGCGACCAGTTTTTGGAAAAACGATTTTCTTTCCTTTTCCTCTGGTGAATGTGTTCTCTTAATTGATTTATTTTTATACGCTAACATCTATTTTGGGCGGCCCATCGTGGTGTAATGGCTTGCAAAGTGGTCTCGCAGATTCATTACTACTACTAAATAGGGAGTTCAATCCCCGCAGGATGTGTCACATTCTAACCGTAGCAAATGGTTGGGTCTAAATACCTACTTTAACATCTATTTTTAGGAAATGGTTAAAAATCTGTGAAACTCATTAGAGGTATTAATGTCCCTTAGTTGCTATGTAACCAACCCCCTTGCCAGTTTTCATAAATGTCAATTAATTTAGGCTGCTGAAGTTATTTTACAACATTTCCATCAGATTCTGGATGCCGTGTGGAAGACCTGCCAGAGTCGATGGCCGATAAGTATCTAATACCAACAATTTTTAAACATATCAGATAGATAGATAGAAAAAAGCCAAATAGATATAGAATAGGACTGTGCATTAAAAAGCATTAAATTGTATATTGAATACTTACGGTTATACTTACCTGGACTAGTGCTCCTGTGTCCAATGGCTTCGGCTATTGAACCGGTATGATATTAATATCAGATATATATATATATATAATATATATAATATATATATATATACTAGCAAATATATGCACCCTCCGGGTGCAAGTATTTAATGTAATAAAATATCATATTAAATTAGAAAGGCAAATGAAACTAAATAAAAATGCGGATAGAAAACATTTGAAACAGAGGGGGTATGATAAAAAAATAGAACAACTGAAACTTACTCTTCCATCACTCCCGTTTTTCATTGACAAATTTTCCTAATTTAAGTATTTAGTTAAAATAGGAAATAAAGAATAAAATTGCAGTTATTTGTTCTTGTTAATGAATTTCATTTAAGATTTATTGAAGAGATTTTTGCTCATATTCATTAATATAAAATCAAACAATTAAAAATTCATAATACTAAGCACATATTTATTAAAATCAAATT
>CM042140.1:38676873-38684373 GCA_023376005.1 Doryteuthis pealeii | reverse complement strand
ACCACCTATATAGCCTAAGTAAGGGCCAAAGTGGAGTGTTACATGTCATGGACTGCTCAACCACCAGGTTTCCGCCCTTAAATATCACGTGTCACCACCTACGACTAACAGGTGGCCCAACTGGAGGGGAGTCTTACCCCTTTGCAGAGGTGCTGTCGACGTATTTTGCACACCCAGCCGACAGGGTTAATATATATATATTTGATGAATAAAATAATTTTGATACCTCATGATACATGGGTTATTTTCTCTAATTCTTTTATTCTTGTATATACTAAAAAATAAAAATACAAACACCCTCCAGGTGGCGTAAAAGTTTTTTTTTCTGCGCTCTTTCGTAAAAAACGTAAACAGATCTTTGAAATCTTATACTGTTTTAGATAATATTCATAAAAATAGTTTTACTTTCAAAATCCAAATAAATATGTTTTCTTTTTAATAAAACCAAGCTTCTAACAGTTAAATTAAAATTAATTCAAATATCTAAGGTTTTTCTTTTTTTTTGGGGGGGGGGCTTCAGAACCGTAAATTATCGTCTGTCGTAAAACAAAATTTTATGACTAATGATAATCAAAACAGAACGTTTTTTTCACCGTATAATAAAATATAATTTTTAATTAATGTAGAAGAATTAATGTGACTATTTATTGTTTGTAAATAATTTTCTCGTAATACTCTATGCGTTTGATAACTTTAGATATATATCAAAATAAAAAACTATATATAAACCAATAATACCGAGCATGCATTTATTAAAACTTGTTTTAACAAACGTTTAATGTTGCACACTTTATTTCTGAGAATACATGACACAGGTTTGTTCTTTATTCTATGTATTAATGATTTTTTCTATAAATTAAATACTCATTAATAAAATTACGCAATTCCTGAGAGTATTGTCACGTAAGTAGTGACGCAGTTTCGGTTACATACATACAGACAGACAAACACCGAAACTCCCTTTATATATATAGATGTAACTTATAGCATAAATAACTTCCAGTTTACTTTTATCCATCTTTCATTTGTATTTAAATAATTTCTATTTGTAATAACATTTATAACTGTAAATGGCAACAATCGCATTAACTTAAATATCGTTGGTTAAATGAAAGGTTTTATTACATAGTCATAGAATTAGAGTAAATGATAAGAAGATTGTGAAGGTCCTTATGCAATACTTTTTTCCGCCCCCTTCTTTATATTATAATATATATATATATATATATATATATATATATATGTATTTATATACATATGTATATATATGTGCATATGTATATATATACATATGTATGTATATATAAATATACGTATGTATATATATGTATATATATACATATGTGTATATATACACGTTCATATATATATATACATATATCTATATATATCTATATCTATATATACATTGACATAAATATATACATATGTATTGATCACAACGTCTTGTTAGGCGACTGCCACTCCTTTATTTATTGTCTGTTTGTGAGCTCGTCCATGACTTTTCGATCCTGCCAAAGTCTTGCATGACTTGGAACATATCTGGCACACATAAAGATCGGTGTTGACTGAGTCGACAGGCGTTGTATACTCATCACTGTGAACTTTCATGTGAAGATTGAGACCACCAGCTGTTCGGCACACTTTTGTGCAGCAAGAACATAAAAAGTCCTCATGTTAGGGATCATGCTGTGAATCAGACATTATTGCAGTCGGGTAGCTCTCATATGATTTCATGGGATTGACCAAGCCTGCCTTTGAGAACAGGGCCCGGTCACGCTCCTCACAGATACACACATTACCAGAATTGGCTGGCAGAGCTTCATGTTTTCGGCACGCTCTCCTGGGTTTTGCCCGGTTCACCCTTGCAGTTTCAAACAGTTCTACACTCCTGTATATCGCAGCCCCCCATTGCTCACGATCAGATGTCAGGGACTCCCAATTATCGACGGGAATACCAAAGCCCACTAGACACTCCTTCACACTATCACGAAACCGTTTTTTTTTGGCTTGTGTTGTGGTCTTTTCCTAAAAAGGAGCTCACCATAAAAAGCTGTTTTAGTAGTAGTAAAGAGTACTCAAGCCGAACAAGATGACCCGCCCAACGCATCTGATTCCTCATCACAATTGCAGCAATGCTAGTTGTTTGGGCTTTGGTCAAGATAGCCATATCTGGAACATGGCTTTCCCACTTCAGACCAAAGATATGTCTAAGACAGTGCTAATGGAATCTTTCAAGCTGCCTCATATGAGATTGATACAACGTCAAGGTTTCAGAAGCATAGAGCAAGGATGACAACACACATGCTTGATACACAGACACTTTAGTTGCAAGAGTTAGGTCACCATCGGACCAGACTCTGTCTTCTAGCTTACCAAAGGACCCAGAGGCCCTGCTTATTCTCTGTTTGATTTCCGTATCAAGATAAAGAAATACCAAAGTAGACAAACTCCGTGACATTTTCAAGACGCTTCCCACAGACAAAGATGTCAGGTTCCACTTAAGGATCACCACAACCGGAGTGTATATGACTTTGCTTTTCTTAATGCTAACTATCAGCAGGTACTAGTATTAGTAAAGCGGTCCATGACCGACTGCATTTCTCCCGGGAAGTGTGCAACCAGGTCAGAATCATCGGCATATAAAAGTTCACTGACCAATCCATTTCTAACAAGGGTTCTGGCTTGGAGTCTTCTCAAGTTAATAACTTTTCCAGTTGTTCGGAATCTAATATAGACACCCGTATCATAGTCATGGAACGCCATAGTACAGCCGTCAGGTAAAGTGAGAACAATGTTGGTGCTGGTATATTTACTCCATTATCAATACAAATGTCATCAGACAACTGACCATTGAAATTAACACGACCCTTTACACAACGATATAGTTGCTTGAACTTTTCAACAAAAGCAGGTGTACAGCCAAACTTTCCGAGCACCTTCCGGAGAGCCCCACGATTCGCTGAGTCAAAGGCTTTAGTTAAGTCAACAAAAACCTGACAAAGTGACACATGCTGTTCAATACATTTTTCTAAAAGCTGTCTAGCAAAGAAAATCATGTCTACAGTTCCTCTTCCACCTCTGAAACCAGATTGGGATTCAGGAAGGACATCACAACATATATACTTCTCCAATCGGTTAAGCAAGAGTCGCGCAAAAACTTTCCCAAAAGCTTCCAGCAGTGAGATACCACGGTAATTACAAGAGTCCGATTTCTTACCCTTTCCTTTGTATGAAATAATTCAAATGGCATCTATCCAGTCTTGAGGAACCTGGTCACTTCTCCATATAGACATCACAAAAGAGTGGACCGCACAATGGACATTCATTCCACCCTGTTTCAAAAGTTCAACAGGAATGCCATCTAGGCCTGGAGCTTTGAGTTGATCTGTTTTATGCAAGCAATCGTTTCTGCAAGAGTCGGTTCTCTGTCAAGTTCTAGCTGAATGGTCCGCTGAGTGATATTATCTATTGCAGCAACATCCACATTGGAAGGATTATGAAAGAGATCTCGAAAATGTTCATGCCAACGGCACATAATTCCATCTGAAGTTTTCATTAAGGTGGTTTCATCCTTTGCCAGGAATGGTGTCGTTGAAGAAGTTTTAGACCATATGTCTGACGAAGTAGAGCATAAAACACCTTGATGTCCTTCAGATCATAAACTGTCTGTATCTCTTTCGAGAGATCAGATCACCATTTGTTTTTTATTTGGCGGCACTGAACTTTACTTGACCTATGAGCAGACAAAAATTTAAGGAGTTTCAAATGAGCTTTCCTCTTTGCCTCAATTAGAGGGTTGATTTCACTGGAGTTATCAGCAAACCAATCTCGATGCCTGGGAACACTCAGTCTAAGATATATACACATACAAATATATATACATACCTATATATATGTACATCCATATATATTCACACACACACACACACACACACACACACACACACACACACACACAACATATATATATATATATATATATATATATATATATATATATATATATATATATATAAACGAATTATGTCGAAGTGTTGAAAAAGTAAAGAGCTAATATTTATGTGTTTCAGTTATGTGCTATGTTATCATCTTAATTCATTTAAAAAATACACGTGTTAGTTTCCATTTTTATTTTATTTCTATTTTCTTTGAGAAAAAGAAAAGAAAACAAACTGAAGCGACGCTGGGTATAAACATTAATCTTATAATTCACGTAAAAAAGAGACTTGATTATTTATATATGGATCAGCATTTCTTCGTAATACAGTGTAGTATCTGCGCGCTCCGACTCAGATCAAAGTGTCATTCTATAACACTTCTACTTAGGATCAGAGTGTTGTATCTGTATCTGCCAAAGTCTCGATTATAAATCCCCTCCCCTCCAAAATAAAACAACTTAGATCAACAAAATCAAAACATAAAACAAACTAAGAGATAAAATGATATGCAAATAAAAACAATTAAGATTTCGAAAAGTAAGAAATTTGTATTATTTGGACTATTGTTAGAAACACAAGGTTTCGGACAATGTGCCCTCTTGCCTTCTTCAGGGTTTTCTTGTCGAACTCGGGAGCCTTCATGAAATCGGGAACCTTCACGGAACTTCGAACCGAACACTTTATTCAATCCACGGGGGTAGACTGTTCTCATTCCGTTATAACTATAACCGGGTACAAGTGTTAAGCTATGTTATTATCGCCCTTGGCCAGGATTGAACCTACAACCTAGAGATGATTGTCACTTAGAACTGTATCAACTCAACCCTTATATCTGTTGAACCATGTATCAAACAGTATGAATTTTAATGCTTTCTAAAAAATAAACACCAAACAAGAAAAACAAATGCACAAATATGTACATGATTATCTTAATTTCATTAACATTTACTACACCCTGATTCTAAAGAGATTGAATGATTCTAACCGCATATCAAACCGTCTAGGGTTATCTTATGCCTAGAGGTTAGAGAATTGCGTTTATTGTATGCTCATATTTACATTTTTTGTCTAGTTGTTTCTTAAGGTTTTCTTTTGCACTCTGTTGATATGAAGTATTCCTGTCTAATACAAACAATTTCTAAACATCTCTTTTACCTAAGGATAAAACAGGTGCTATCATTCAGGGTCAAAGTGGGAGTAATGGAAATGAAAGAGTTCTCCAGACTCCACAGATCCCACGAACAACAGCATCAACATCAAATGGAGTTTCGTGTCATACCCAGGACATACATTTTCGCGGGAGGGTCTTACCGTTTACTGTGGCTAAAGTCAGCGTATTCTAAGCCGATAGGACATTCATACTTCAGAGAGAGAGAGAGAGAGAGAGAGAGAGAGAGAGAGAGAGAGAGAGAGAGAGAGAGAGAGTTACGGGAATCCGTGCTGTCAGTGTGACATAGCTCAGTCGGTAGAGCGTCGGCCTAGGAACCACAAGGTCCCGGGTTTGATACCGGCCCTCGCCAGACTCCTTTCATAATATATGAAAGGTATTTTCGTTGTGAAATTCATTCAGACTCGTCCAATATTTGAATGTATCCTGGGTATGAGTTTAAACTGCATCTAATGGTAAAGTTTCAATTTTTGAGCTCTAGGGCATGTGGAGTATCTTTTAATCGCCATTACTTCCATGTCAGACCCAGTGTGGTAGAACCTGTTAGGGTCCAATCTAAAGGTTGAATAGAAAAAAATGAGTTAAAAAAATTGAATACTCATCAAGAATGAATAAAACAAAACAAATTCGACATAAAATAACCTAACAAGGGTTGACATGCCATAAAGTCCAACCAAACAACCAACTAGGATTTGAACTCGTGTCTCCGTCGTGTCATGATATAAAAATTATATAGAACCAGATTCCATTCAAAACATATAATAATAGATGTCCGATCGTTTCTAGACGTTCCCACAAAATCAAATTCATTTGAGAATACATGGAGGTGCAAAGATAACCCCAGAGAAAGGTTAATAGCCAAAATGCTTGTTAACATAAAAGTACAAACGTGCAGATGTGTTCACACGCCTAGCGTAATAAACACACATGCGCATGCGCGCTCATACACGCATACTGAAGCACACATAGATATATACTAGCAATAAAACACATATATACAAAATAAAACGAGAAGACGGTTGAATCTATCATTATACTAAAGCTGAGTAAATCAACTTTTGCTTCCTAAAGGCTTTTTTTACTGTTTAGTTTAATGACACGAAAATTATACTAAGTTATTCCTTACTTTTAGGATTGAATTATGTTTGAAAAAAAATCTGGTTTAATTGGTTCTAATTAGTCGTAATTTGCAATTAAATCAAAAATCGACCAATCTCTTACTTTACTCTCTGTCTATCTCTTTCTTCCCCTCTATGTATCTGTTGATTACCTCCTCATTATATAAATGTTAGTTTCTCTGGAGAGAGAGGAGAGAGAGAGAGAGAGAGAGAGAGAGAGAGAGAGAGAGAGAGAGAGAGAGAGAGAGGGGGGAGAAATTGAAATGTATTTCTATGTTAAATTTCACAACCAGCAACCCATAGCTTAAATGAGGTCAAACATTCCCGTTCTTAGAAAGCGTATTGATAATGATTTTAAGGTTTCGTTGGGCTGTATTCATTTTTTTAAAAATTCACTTTGCTTACTTCCTTTTCCCTAGTCTCAATTATCTACCCAAAGCTGAATGGGTGACCCAACGCGTCACGATTTGTCTAGTATTTAAATAAATTTACAATATCTATTTATTATTTGGAGATTATCATAAAATTATTATGTTTTTGTGTTGTAGAGTCATTTAGTTGTTCGTATTTGTTTTGAGAAGTAAATCTTGAGAAAACTTGTCATATTCACATCGCTGGTTATATGAACTATAAAATCTCTTTCTTTCTCTCTCTCTCTCTCTTTCTCTCTCTCTCTCTTTCTCTCTCTCTCTCACATATACCCCCCCCACATACACACACACTCTCTCTCTCTCACACACTAGATCTAACGACGATCGTAGTACATTGTCTAGGCAAAAATATAAATGGTGCTAATATATCTTCTTGTAAGACTTAGTGACAATGTAAAAGTGATCTATGTCACCATCAGGCGAACGAACCATTGCTTTCGTGTCTTTGTAGAACTCCATTATAACGGTAACATATTCTTTGGAGAGACCATAATTCTAGTAGTATTTGCTCCACCTTTCCTCTGTGTATGGCATACCAAATGACTTGTATAAAAAGGGATCCACGCTAACAAAAGCCAAGAAGCAGACAGTATACCGTAAAAACTATTACAGTTGCAGACTACGCAGATAATCTAGAACTTCTCGCAAATACACCTACACAAGCCAAATCACTGGGCATAGCCTAGGCAGATATGCTGAAGGCTGAAAGGGGCATTGGAGTTATGTCTTTTAAACAAGATCATCTCTACACTGAATTGAAAGCCTCTGAAATTAGAAGAGCAGATCACATACCTAGGTAGTAATATCTCATCTACAGAAAGCGACATTAGTATACGCATAGA
>CM042140.1:38666873-38671873 GCA_023376005.1 Doryteuthis pealeii | reverse complement strand
GTCGTCGGGGTGGCCTAAAGTCGGTATCAGCCAGTCAGCGAGGGAGTCTATCCCCTTTTCAATAGCGCTAGACCAAGGAGATTGTTTTTAGTGCCTGAGGTGGAGCGCAACACCTACCATCAGCTCCTTAGTTTGCCGTACAGATCCCTGTGCTACTCATACACTGAGTTGGCGAGGACCGGTATCGAACTAGGAACCTTGTGGTTTCTAGCCGAACGCTCTACCGACTGAGCTAATTTGAGCATAGTTATATGTAATTATATATTTCTCAGTCGATAGAGCATCCATCTAGATTGGATTTGTTCAGTAAAGTGGAAAGCTAGTGGTAGGTGTGATGCCCTACCCCAGGTGCAAAAACAATATTCCTGGTCTAGCGTTAGGGGATAGAATCCCTCACTGTCCGGCTGATACCGACAAGAGACCACACAAACGATTGTACTTATGTATTTAAGATTTGAATTCAGAGTTTTCCTTCTTCTAAACTGGTTGCCATACCAAGGGTAAAGAGCCCACTCTGCCATACTATTTATCCATAACTGTACTCTAAACAATACCAATGTTATACAAAAATATATCTATATTTTCATCCACCCTGTTGGTTGGGGCCGTAGAAAACACCATCTGCACCTTTGCAGGGGGGTAAAATCCCCCTAATAGGGTCACCTGTTGGCCGTGGCTGTTGACCCGAGATGTTTAAGGATGGAACCCTGGTGGCTGAGCAGTCCATGACATGCAACACACCACTTTGGCCCTTACTTAGGATAGACTGGCGGCCCGAGAGGCCCCCTCCGATCAATCAGCTGGTCACATCAAGCCCTGGCACTTATATGATTGTCTGAACTCTATTATGGCAACCCCCAACTCTTTTTATTATATATGTGCTAGAAAATGTGGCTGGAGGTCTTAGTGTCCTCGGTATGACGTTAAATTGCATCTAGTTGTGAAGTTCCAATTCTGGAACTCTGAGGAATGCGGAGTAACCCTTTATCGCATTTCCTCCCAGGTACACTCTGACCTAGTGTGGTAGTACCTGTTAGGGTCCCATATATGGGTTAAATAGATAAAAAAATGAGTATTAAAATTTGTTTAAAAAATTGAGGGAGAAAAAATTGAGTACCCATAAAGAATGAATAAAACAAAATGTCTTCGGCATAAAATAACGCAACAAGGGTTGACATACCGTAAAATCCAACCAACCGACTGTCATTTCATATCTATTTATCTATCTATGCCTATCCCACTACTGTGCTCCCTGTAGTAATTTCTATAAAAATAGACCGGAGGCATTGCTTTCGGAGCAGCCCATGTATATCATTTTTTGCCATGAGTAGAAAAAGAAACGAGATTGAAAGAAATTGTTAACACACACACACACACACACACACACACACACACACACATATATATATTATATATATATATATAATATATATATATATGAAATTTAAACCATTCGATTTTAATCGTCTATTTAGCTCTTTATATTGAACAGTGTTTACTCGATTTTAGTGAGAAAAAATTCCGAAGTGATTAAGATTTTACCTAGTGGATTTTTATTGCCATTCAAAAATTGATCTGTTCAGCCACTCACGCAGTTGCAGATTTAAAAAATGGACACTACGCCATCGTCTTTAGTAGACGGAAGGATGCCAACACACACACACATACACGCGCATATATATATATATATATATATATATATATATATATATATATATATATATAATATACCAAGCGTGTTGGTAGATCCTTGCGGAGAGAAAAAACCCGGCAGAGAGTTTGATTGTAAAAATATACTACCAAACATCAACCAGGAAGAAAAAATTTTTTGAAAAAAAGAAAAGACCAAGATATTCGTACCAACAAAAAATAATCTATTGGTATAGTATTTGGCCAAAAGAAAAAACAATTTATATGTATATATATGTATATAAGATATATATATATATTCATATAACCGCTAGGAGAAGCTAATTTGAGTCAGATTTTAGCCCTGAAGAGCTTTATTGCGAAACTAATAGTAGGTTCGTCTGACTCAGTAGATTATCTTTATATATATATATATATATACACACATTTTCACGAGTAGCATACGTGGATGCACACACGTACAAGTGAAAAATATTTTTAAAAAGTGCTGGGAAAATATTTGCGGAAGTATCATTTTATTTCCCAAATATTTGCTGTTTTGCATCATTTCAATTTGTTATAAAAAATGTTAAACAATTTTTCATTGATATTTAATACACTTAGTTTAGCTTGGTTGGGTGGTTGGATTTTACGGCACGTTAACTCTTGTCGGGTTATTTCATTCCGATGACGTTTTGTTTTAGTCATTCTTGATGGGTACTCAATTAACAAAAAAACAAAAAAAAAATAAAAAAAAACAAACAAAAAAACCCTCAATTTTTCTAAAACTCATGTTTTTCTATTTAACTTGGTCCATTTTAGGATTTCATCAACAGTAAAATGGACCAGGAAGTAATGGTGATGAAAGGGCAACCACGGACTTTGTTTTGTTTTGTTTTGTTTTACGGCATATCAACCTCAATGGCTTTAATTTTTGAAATAAATTCATTCTCAATGGATACTCAGGTTTTTTTTATAAACTCATGTTTTTCTATTTGACTCATAGATGAGACCGTAACAGGTACTACCACTCCGGGTCAGAGTGGAACTGGGAGCAATGGTGATGAAGGGGCTCTTCACATTCCCCAAAGCTTCCCCATCAGATAGACTTTAACGTCATGCACAGGACATTAAGACCCTCAGCCACGGCCTTCTAGCACATATAAAATAAAAGGGTAGGGGCTTTCCGTAAGGGCAATAGGGTCCGGGCAATCATATATGTACTAGTTACTTGATCGGAGGGGCTTCTCTGACCGCCCGTCTAGCCTAAGTAAGGGCCAAAGTGGCTCCATTGGGTGGTCTTACCCCTCTGTAGAGGTGCAGTCGGGGAATTCTTAAACCCTAGCCGATAGGACGGAGCTTAGATTGGCACAAGTGTGGGACACGCAGTGAGAATCAAGCGCACTATAGCAGTAAATATAGTAATTATCATTGTAATTATCTAAATAATCATAGTAATTATCTACAAGACTAAGCTTAGCTTAGTCTGGCACAAGGCGGCAAGCAAAGAGCAGAGTGATAATGATCTAAAATATGAAATAATAATATACTATGTGGGACCTGTGGATATACCATAGTATGATAATTTAATTGTTACAACGTTTGATATGTTTACTTAAAAGCTATTACCATTGTTCAATTTGTAAAAAGTATAATAATCTTGATTTAACTTTCTCGATCTTTTTCCCCTTTCTTTCCTCCTTTTCATGTTTTCATTATGTTCAATTGAAACAGATTAGCGTTATCGCTTCCACACACTCACTTCATCTCTCTATTTTCCCCTACTTTCTTTCTTATTATATTATGGAGCTCGGTCGGCAGAGCATAAGTAGCAGACCTTGTATTTGTGCAATAAAGTGGGAAGCTGATTGTAGGTATGACGCTCCAAGTCAGACGCAAAAACATTCTTCCTGGTCTATCGCTAGTAAAAAAGGGAATGTACCTCCTCGCTGTCCGGCTGATATCGACAATAGGCATCTCCGCCGACTTTACTTTTTTTATAACCAAGTTATAACAAAGTTATATAAGTAATAAAACGCATTGTGTAATGGTTAGAGTCGTAGAAAATGGACTCGTCGACTCGATTTCAAATTCTGGACGAGGCTGTTTGAATTTCACATTGCGCTAATACCCTTGGTAAAGGTATACATCCAAGTACTCTCCCTCCAGCTCTGGGTAAATAGTAGGACAGACTGGGCTCTTTAAACTTTGCTTGGTAACCAGTCTAGGAGAAGGCAAATTCTAAATTCAAACCTCGTAAACTCCGCTTAAGAAATTGACCTTGTGTCGCATCCTGCTCGTACGGAGGGGTATCTATCTATCTATCTATCTATCTATCTATCTATCTATCTTTCTCTCTCTCTCTCTTCCCTCTCTCTCTTCTCTCTCTCTCTCTCTCTCTCTCTCTCTCTCTACATATATATATATATATATATATATATATATATATATATTATAAAATAATAAATGATCCCGCTCATGCAGTGAAAGGAGTGAAACTGAACCGTCACAAAATGTAAACGACAAAACAAAATTCTGCTTATTGACTGTTGATGTCACGGAGTGCAAATGCATTCAGGAAAGGCATGAAACTATATTTCTTTCATCACGAATCGTCTTTGTATTCATCCCTTTTGCATGAGAAAATAGATTGAAGGTGATGCACTAAAAGGCTCCAAAGTCCCCCAAAGAGGATTGGCGTCATACAAAAAAAAAAAAAAAAAAAAGCAAAAACAAAACAAAACAAAACAAAAAAACACCAACATAAAAACGTGAGATTTCTCACTGCACGCACTAATGGCTGGTGAGGTGCTCCCACGACCGGACGCAACTGGATTGAAAGGACGTCGAAAGCGACACTATAAATTCCACGAGCAAATAATTTCAAAACGAATAAAAATGCTTAGAAAAATGTCAACTTTGCGATCCCACCCATTTTAATTTACACAAGATATTCAAAAAAAAAAAAAAAAGAAAGAGAGAAAGAAAGAAAGCTCAAATTGAATGGTTGGTTAGTTGGGTTTTACGGCATGTCAACCTTTTTGGGGTTATTTTATGCTGAAGATATCTTGTTTTATTCATTATTGATAGGTGTTAAAATTAAAAAAAAAAAATTTAAACTCAATTTTTTAAAACTGTTTTTTAAAACTCATTTTTTTTCTATTTAATCCATAGATGGGACCCTAACAGGTTGGCTGATTGGATGGATTTCACAACATGTCAACCCTTGTTGGGTTATTTTATGCCGAAGACATTTTGTTTTATTCATTCCTGATGGGTATTGAAAATTCCCTTTGTAACTCAAGTTTTAAAAATATTTTTTTAAAACTCATTTTACTATCTAACCCATAGATGAGACCCTAACAGGTAAT
>CM042140.1:38621873-38661873 GCA_023376005.1 Doryteuthis pealeii | reverse complement strand
TTATACTGTGGTATATCCACAGGTCCTGCTAGTTTAATTAAATTTGCAAATTCACTGGAGTTGTTCCTATTAGTCTATTTCTTCCTATTCTCTCCTACCACAGCCGGTGATTTGGTCCCTGGAGATCCCAAATAAATTTACGAATAAATATAAACGCCACCATTCGATTCCTCATAAATTCTATCATAGAAAAGTTTTATTTGATCGTAGTACAGGACTTTGTTTTGAATTGCATCCCCCCCCCCAAAAAAAAAATCAAACAAACACAGAGAGACCACAAATCTAGTACCTATATCATAATGAAAATTGTGTGTCTGTCTATCTGTAACCGAAATTACATCACTGCCAACGTCACAATTCCCTTAGTTATATTCTCAATGGTTATTAAATAATCATTATTTAATTTTAATTAGCATTTTATTTAATAATGATGTCGCTATTAAGGCCTAGTAGATAGATTTGTCTCAAAACCGCCCATGTTATTCAATCTGCAATGTATGTTATATATCGTTAAGAAATAAACGTTTACATACTTTATGGGGTGAATAATTTGCATATCAGTTTTAACAAAACCATGTTTGATTAATAATTACTAAGTGTTATTGATTTTTAATATTATTGTTTTATTCCCGGATGTATTAAAAGCAATCCTATGTATAATTTTATATTGAAATCAACTAGAATAAAATAAAGATATGTGTAATCTTTTTTGTGTAATTGTATCGTTAGTCTTTCTAATTAAATGTAATATTTGATAGTTTTGCTAGTAAGATTAAAGGAAGCACCTGTTACGTAGCTTTTTGTAATAAAAACTGTTATGTTTATTTTTTGTTTTATTTTTTTTTGTTTTTAGATGACAGTGTTCCCATACTCAATTTCTTTTGTGAGTCACCCGATTTCTTCGTGTCACCAATCCCTTTCACATTAAATCTATATTCCCCGCCAAATTGAAATAAATTGTGGGTGGTAACAAAAATAGATTTTAATTATTTAAAATGATCGACGGTTTTGTACAAATATAAACAAAATATGGCTTATCAATTGTCTTTGACTATTCACAACAAAATAAATAACTTTTTTGTTTTGTTTATCAATATAAAAGGTGTGTCAAAAAGTATCGAGATTTTTTTATAGATGAAAAAAATGCAATATAACATTGAATATATAGTTCTGATTACGATCAAACATTTTCAAATTAATCAGATTTTGGTATTAAATAACCCATAAGGAGTTTATATGCAGTTAAACAAATAAATCATACAAAAACAATTTCAGGTGTTTATCAGAATCTATAATACTCAAAATTGAATTTAAGAAAGATAAAAAATGGTGACATTTGTCCGTGAATTGTAATCACCCAGATCCCTTTACGGTGTTTTTTTTAAACATCTCTGATTAGCGTAAATTTTACAGGAGATAAGCAGAGACATTGATCTATTGCCAGAGTCATCTTTCTAACTCAATATTTGATTACTAGTTTCTCTAACCGTGTCATTTATCGTTAAGACTAATTCTATGAATTCATCATTTCTTTTTTTTATAGAATGAACCATCAGTGTGAAAAAAAAAAAGGTTTTCTTAACAAAATGCTACAAATTAGACCAAAATAGCATTTGGTTTTTGAATGTCTTTCAGATTACATACTGAATGTGTTTGTACTAGTCGAAAATCGTTGACACCAAGGAGATATAGGAATTTAAATAAACACACGCGTAGTGTGAAGAAAATTAAGTGATTTTAGTGCATCTCTTTTAAGCGAAGAAAAACATTCTTTTTCACCATTATCGTCTAAAGATTTGGCCGTGTTCTTTTTTCCCCGCTTCAAGTAGGTAACATTATTCAAATTAATTAGCAACCCAGCCGTTCATTTTTTTATTGAGCTGAAATTATTTCTTTTTTATTCAAATACGAATTTCACTGAGCCTCGATTTCAGTTTCTGATGTTTTTCATCAATTTTCACTGAGCCTCGATTTCAGTTTCTGATGTTTTTCATCAATTTTCACTGAGCCTCGATTTCAGTTTCTGATGTTTTTCATCAATTTTCACTGAGCCTCGATTTCAGTTTCTGATGTTTTTCATCAATTTTCACTGAGCCTCGATTTCAGTTTCTGATGTTTTCATCAATTTTCACTGAGCCTCGATTTCAGTTTCTGATGTTTTTTCATAAATTTTCACTGAGCCTCGATTTCAGTTTCTGATGTTTTTCATCAATTTTCACTGAGCCTCGATTTCAGTTTCTGATGTTTTTCATCAATTTTCACTGAGCCTCGATTTCAGTTTCTGATGTTTTTCATCAATTTTCACTGAGCATGGGATGAGTTTTCTTTGGATACAAATTGACTGTTCTCAAGGAATTAAAGTATACAAACAATAGGGTGAACGAAATGGGATTGAAAAGTTGGAAGCTGTTGTAATGAAGGAAGTTACGGATGCTGCAACTGTTGGAGGTAGAACACTTATGGAAAAATGATAATGGTGACAGAGAAGCTCTACAGTATTTACAAACTCAGGTTGTGAATTCCAGTTTGTTAAATTTGAATCAGGGATAGTGGAGGTAGGACATCGGTTACAACACACTCGTGAAGAATTGTGGTCTTAATAAATAGGTTACTAGTAGTCATTATTTGAAAGTATGTCAGTGAAAAGAAAGATAGTTGTAAACGGGTTAGGCGTTCAAAGAGATTTCAGACTGAGAAAAAGACTTCCTGACAATGTTGAAAGCCACCAAAGCCTGAAAAAGCAGGATATCAAAAAGAGGAAAACTCAAAGGACACAGGATCAAGCTGTAACCACTTTATCTGCCCATTAAATTACCCTAGTGGCACATATATTTACGTATACGTGCGCATACATACTGCATGCAAACACACATAAAATAATTATATATTAATGAAGATAGATATATAGATAAATAGATATGAATAGACTGAGATAGATATGAATAGACTGAGATAGATACGAACAGACTAAGATAGATAAGAACATACTGAGATAGATAGATAGACATACTGACAGATAGATATATAGATATGAATAGACTGACAGGTAGATACGAACAAATTGAGATAGATAGATATGAATATATTGAGTGATAAGACTAATATATATATATATATATATATATATATATATATATATATATATATATGGACATGAATAAAAAAGTAATGCCATTTTGTTTAGGACAGGTATAATTACCAACACAGGAACATATATCATACATCAAAATGAAGATGGTCCTCTGTGAATCACATCCTTACTTCTACACATAATCACCATTTCCCGCAATAACAATGTTTCACCTTCGAATGAGAGTATATATCCCTGCCCCGTAAAATTCTGTTGATCGTTCTTTGAGCCACTTCTTAACTACAGATTTCACTTCCTCGTCACTGGAATAATGTTTGCCTCAGTCTATTATCTCTTCGGTCCCATGAAAGAGGGTCTGTAACCGAAACTACGTCACTGCTTATGTCAAAAAGCCCTCTGGAATTGCGTAAGTTTATCAATGAGTATTTAATTTATAGTAAAATCATTAATACATAGAATAAAGAACAATCCTATATTATATATGCTAAAAAATTAAGTATGCAACATTAGATGGTCCATATTGTTAAAACAAGTTTTAACAAATACATGCCTGGTATTATTGATGTATATATAGTTTGTTTTATCTTAATATATATCTAAAGTTATCTAACGTTTAGAGTTTTACGAGAATATTATTTACAAACAAGAAATAGTTACATAATCTTCTTCTTTATTAATTTTGAAGATGTCTGTGTATTTAATTCTATCCGGTTTAGGTTTGTCCTAGATTTCAAAGACCTGTCTACATTTTTTAGGAAAAAGCGCTTGTAAAAAATCATTTTACGTAATTTTTAACGTCGATAAAATCGAGATAAAATTTTAGAAAAGTATATATATTTTTTACACTAAAATTAAAATATTCGTTCAATTTTAATAAAATTTTATAAAATTATGTTAAAATGTATTTAAAAAAAGAAGAAGCTTTGTCTCAGTGGAGTGCAGTGAATATGACGCTTTTAAAATGATTAATCTTTAAAAAAATATTAAATGTTTTATTATATTTATTTAATTTTCCCCCCTTCCTCAATCAATATCTTAAAAATTAGTTTTTGCTAGTATTGTCATTTTTCTTAAAAACAATTTCCAGCTGCCATTTTGAAAATCATCTCGGAACCAACCTAGGTCAATTATCTCATCAGAATCGTAATCAGCAGCAAAAATTGCCTTAGAAAACACTCGACTTTTTTTTTAATGAAAAAAGTATTTATTCGCCCACCCTAGTTTAAACTCATAAATCTGTAACCTAATATTCGTGATCTCCTCTGTGCCCACCAAACCCATCCTGCTGATTAAAAAATAATTCAAGAATTAAATGTGCGTTTGCCTTTATAATTAACTGATTCTTTTCTTATGTAAATTGTATCAAAGACTGGTAAATTAGTTATGTTTTGTAATTTAATATTTAATTTAATTAATTTGAGGGTGAATAGAAATTAAATTTGGTTACAAATTTTGTCTGGTTTATTTGTTTAGTTTAATGATAAATGAACTCTTGTGGGTTATTTAATGCCAAATCTTATCTTTTTCATATGTATATATGATTTGCTAATGTAAATAACTTTCATTAACTTCGCGTGTATTAATAAATTGGTAGAAATAATTATCATTAACTTCATGTATATTAGTAAATACTGGTGGTCAACCTTCAGTCACTGCCTTCTATAATTCATATGATAAAAAGGGTTGGGTATTTTCTATGAGAGCAACTTGAAGAATACAATCGGGACTATCATATATATATATATGCTAGGGCTTGACATGGTCAACCGATTGATCGGCTGGGGCCTCTCCGACCGCTAGTTCAAGTAAGGACCGAAGTAGAATGTTGCATGTCATGTGGTCACAGACCGCTTAGCATGTCCTCCGGCATTACAGGTCGCCACCCGCGACCAACAGATCATCCCACTGGGGGTCCTATCCCTCTGTAGAGGTGCAGTGATTGGTTACAAGGGGCGCAAAAAGTAAAACCTTTGAGAAGCCCTACTTTACACTCACATCTTCCTTTTAGTACACAAAATATATCACTTTGATATAGTTGTTTGTTATATGTTAATCATTATTTTTTCGATATATTGTTACATGAAAGTTAATGTTCTATAAATATTCAAACATTATTATTATTTACTCCTTTTGAGTTTTCACATCAGTGTTAGCTGATGGTCTTTCACTGGAGTCTGAGTGACGGCAAGTCTCCTCAGGTCTCCAGGACTCTTCTGAGTATTCTGGCAGATTGCAGCAGTGCAGTGTTCTGAATGGTTTCAATCCTTCCTCTGATTTCCAGACTTTCCAAACCCTTTTCCAATCCTTTTGGGACTGTTCCAAGTGCACCAACCACAATTGGTATCACTTTCACTTTCATATTCCATAACTTTTTCAGTTCTCTGGCAAGGTCCAGATATTTGTCTATTTTTTCATTTTCCTTTAACTTCACCCTGTGATCTGCTGGCACTGCAAAATCCACCAGTTGACAAGTTCTTTCTTTTTTGTTTATCAACACTAGGTCTGGCCTTCTTGCTGGGATAAGGTGATCCGTTTTTATCTCAAAGTCCCAGAGAATTTTGTGCGTTTTGTTCTCAAGAACAGATTCTGGTTTATGCATATACCATTTTGTTGTGTGGTCAAAATTTAATTTTTTGCATAATTCCCAGTGGATCACCTTCCCAACCCAGTCGTGTCTAGCTTTGTATTCTCGTTGTGCTAAATGCATATACCATTTTGTTGTATGGTCTATTATTATTATTATTATTATTATTATTATTATTATTATCTATATAATAATACTAGTGTTCCTACAAAATACGAGCGTTATTAACTTGCTACACCTTCTGGTTAAAAATGGGACCGTCAGAATAAGTGTCGTCACCTCAGTTGAATAATAGACGATTCCGTTTTTATCATCAAGAAAGAAAGGGAAGAAAAGAGACATGGTACATAGAAAAATATAAAAAGAAAGACAGAAAGAAAGAAAAAAGAAAGTGAGAAGGGGAAAGATAGAGAGAAGGGGTGAGCGTGCGAAAACGATAACGCTAATCTGTTTCAATCAAAACATGAAAAGGAGGAGAGAGAGAGAGAGAGAGAGAGAGAGAGAGAGAGAGAGAGAGAGAGAGAGAGAGAGAGAGAGAGAGTGTGTGTGTGTGTTAAATCAAGATTATTATACTTTTTACATATTGATCTATTTTCAATAGCTCTTTAGTAAACATATCAAACGTTGTAATAATTAAATTATCATACTGCGGTATATCCACGTCCCGCTAGTTACAGAGATATTGTTGACCACTATCGACTTTTGGCTGGTGTTTCTTTAATCTTAATTTTAATTGCTTTTTATCGCAACAATTTGAAGCACCGATCTTAAATAGACTACCACGCTGTTAGCTTATAGCCGGAGACTGACGATCTGAGTAGTTACGATAAAAGGCAGTTAAAATTAACATGAAAGAAAAACTATTAAAGAATGTTGTTCAAACGTAGTTATTTATTAAAATTATATAAAACGGGTATTGTTAGTGTAGCTAACGTAGGATGTGACAAGGAAGTCGCAAGTATGGAGCCCTTTTCAACTAACCCGTTAGCTATGGATTTGATATGATACGAGGTCGCAAGTATGGGGCATCCAGCGATGACCGAACTCGCTATTCTGTAGTAATGGATCTGCGAGACTAGCTTGCTAACCATTACACAATGATAGGACGCTCTCCGTGTCGCTAACAGTTTGGTTTATTTGTTTAATGGCATATCAACCTTTATGGGATATCTAATACCAAAACAACGCTAGTAGAATTCTTGTGACACTATCTAACCCAATAGGTGGAGGAATGAGGGGGTTCATAACTTTTCAAAGAGTATTAATCCGAAAGGGAACGTATACCTCGACTCGAGTTCGAACTTACTTACCACAATGTCGCAGTCCAGCATGTTAGCCAATACGCCATGGAGACTAGCCTTTAGCTAAAGTACGTAAACGGCGAGCTTTAATACTGCCATAAATTAAAACAGGCGTAATAGGCTACAATCCCAAGGGCCAAAAAGGCTCTAGTTTTCAAAATCCGTCGGATGTAAAAGATGGCTCAATAGTTTTTACGTAATGATTAAGATAAAATCATAAAACGTATCCAGTTACTTTTCCCACATAGTTTTCTTGGTTTCATAATTAATTAATTACATTTTAAATAAGTAAAATACGTATAAAAATTACGCAGCTCCGAAATAAAGATTAGCCAATGAGATTAGTGATTTTATCTGCCATTTTATAATCAGAACTGAACGATATTTGCGTTGGCATTGTAGTCTATAAGTATTTAAGTCTTAATTTAATGAAATGTATTAAATTAGAAAGACAAAAAAATTAAATAAGAACGCATATAAAAACATTACACTTATTTTAATTACATTTTAATTGGTTTCAATATAAAATCATTAATAGGATTAATTATGATACGTTGGAAAATAAGACAATAATATTAGGGATCAATAATACAAAGTAATTATTTATTAAACCCGGTTTTGTTAAAACCAGAATGCAAATTAACCACACCATATATTATGTAAAGTTTTATTTCCTAGTGATATATAACACAAATTGCAGGATTTTAAACGCACTAATAACATGGGCTGTTTTGGGGCACATCTAACTCAGATTTTCATAGACATTGTTAATAAATAAGATTAGATTTAATCTATGTGTTAATGATTTTGACTATAACTTAGATACATTGATAAACGTCCTCTGTGTAGCTAACGGTTTGTTTTAGTTTCTTTGTTTAATGGCATATCAACATTCATTGGTTATTTGATATCAAAGTCATGCTAATAGAACTGTTGTAGCACAATCTAACTCATAGCTAGAGGAATCAGGGGGTTCATACATTTCTTAAGAGTATTAATCCGAATGGGAATGTATTGGGTAGATCCCCTCGAACTCTCCAATAACAAAAAAAACAAAAAAACGATTTTTTATCGATTTATAAAATTTGTTAAAAAACCCCGCAATAATTATACATGAACGCATAATTATTGCAGGTTTTTTAACAAATTTTATAAATCGATAAAAAATCGTTTTTCTTGTTATTGGAGAGTTCGAGGGGATCCACCCAGGCAATTTGCATACTTTTCTGAGCTTTTTGAGACGACGGACCGATGGTCGAATGGTCCACATTCAAGTCTTCGGCCAACATTCTCGTTGTCAAGCTTTCGTCCTCTTCCTCGGCTGCCAAAAGTGCCTGGTCGTTGAAATTTGATGTTCGACCTTTTCTTTTTTCATCTTCGAGGTCTGTATCATCCAATTTGAACTTCCTGAATCATCTTTCAACTTGATTTTTGCTGATTGTTCCTTCACCAAAAAGTTTATCGAGATCGCAAAATGGCTGTGCTGCATTCCAACCTTTCTTAAAGTAGTAGAGCATAATATGACGAATATATATATGATTTTCGATATGCATTCTGAAAAGAGAGGATTATATTTATGAAACAAATTAAACAAACTGCTAATTGTTATTGTTTTGTCGAAAAAAAAATTGTTTAAAAAAAAGTCTATTAACAAAGTAATTATACACCGACCCAATAATAGCGTTACTGGAGTTCGAACTCGGTTACTACAATGTCGCAGTCGAACACATTAGCCAATATGTCACGGGGACACCCCTGAAGCTAAAGTACTTAAATGGCGATCTTTAAGACTGTTATGAATTATTTGTTAGAGGTATTTTTAGAGTGATGCATTTTTATTCCGATAATAAAACTTAAAAGTTGATAGAACAATGGTGACTGTCAGATAACTCAAAGCCAACCAAGAGGTTATCTTCAGAATTATCTATTTACTCAGTCCCGCCTAATAGATAGGCCGGGAAGAAGAAGAGTTAGATTGGTATGTAGATTGGAATGATAGACAAATAGTTGTTTTGCTTAGCAACCAAAAACTGCCGACCTGAATTGATTATCTACTTCCTTCAACCACATCGACATATTTAATAGGAATTCTTAGAAAAATTGTTTTCGTTTATTGCGCAATCTCATATTTTCGGGGAAGTTCAGACAATAGTTTGTAGCATAGGTTCTTATACTCTTGTCTACGATACGTGCGTGCTCACACACACACACACACACACACATATATATATATAGGTATATAAATATATGTGTGTGTGTGTGTGTGGTTGAAAATAGAGGAAAAAGTGGATATAACAATACAACAACTAAATTCTATTGATATTCCGACTCAGTATTTAACGAAGCTTTGTAAAAAAATATTGTGAAGAAACTTCACAATAAAAAAAATTATTTTGAAGTTTCTTCACAATAATTTTTTTACAAAGCTTCGCTAAATACTGAGTCGGAATATCAATAGAATTTTAGTTGTTGTTGTATTGTTAAATCCACTTTTTCCTCTATTTTCAACCACACACACACACACACACACACACACACACACACACACACACACACACAGTGTTATTCGAAGAGTGGTCAATATCTGTGATAGGGCGTTAATAGATAAATAAATAAATGTTTTAGCAAAATTGTTCCAATGCAAATAAATATAAACTAAAACATTTCTTTCTCTCTCTCTCTCTCTCTCTCTCTCTCTCTCTCTCTCTATATATATATATATATATATATATATATATATATATATATATTTAAGTATAAAATAAAATTTAAAGATGCTTGCAATATGCTTGGAGGTCAACTCGGCCTACGTAGCAACATAGGTTGGTTCAGGATGGTTGTGGATTAAGAGAAGACATGGGTTAGCTAGTGCGGCTTAGATACAAGATGAAGATTAATTCACACACACACACACACACACACACACACACACATATATATATATATATAATATATATATATATATATATATATATATATATATATCACGATGTTTTAAGCTATGAAATAAAACATTTTATATTCATATTTACCCATAGCTGGAGGGAGAATAGTTGGATGCATACTTTTCCCAAGGGTATTAATGCTATGGGAAATGCAAACGGTCTCGTACACGATTTGAACTCGTGTCACCGAGTCCATGTTCTACGACGATAACCATTACACAACGCGCCTCAGCTATGGGTAAGTAATAAGACAGACTGTGTTCTTTAGTCTTGGTTAGATAACCAGTCTCGGAGAAAGTAAACCCCGCTTAAAAATTGACCTCGTGTTAGATCCTATCCATGGTGGAGGGTCAAATAAATACATTTGCCTCTCTTTGACCCTGGGCAGTACTAAGCTAAACTACACTATGTAAATCGTATTATAATGAAGATTATGTAACTGTCTGTCTATAACCGAGACTCTGTCACCACTGACATCACAATTTCCTTAGTTATCTAAGTGATATTGTCAACGATTATGAAATAGTTATAAATTAATCTTAATTAGCAACTTATTTATTAAAACTGTTTCTATCAGAGTTAGCTTAACCGCAAAACTGACAATATTATCAAAGCATTTAAAATCCTGAAATATATGTTATATATTTCGAAGAAATAAAGATTTACATATGGTGGGAATAATTTGTATAATGATTTTTAATAAAACTGGGTTTAATAAATAATAATTGGCTGTTACTGATTTCTAATACTATCATGTTATTCTCAAACGTATTAAAACCAATCCTATATAATTTTATATAGAAATCAATTAAAATAACAGAATAAGTGTAATATTTTTATATTCGTTCTAACTTAGTTTTGTTTGTCTTTCTAATATATATATTTACCAACCCCTCCGCACGAGCAGGTCAATTTCTTAAGCGCAGTTCAACAGGTTTGAATTCAGAGTTTTCCTTCTCCTAGACCGGTTGCCTAACCAAGATTAAAGAGCCCAGTCTGCCCTACTATTTATCCATAGCTGGAGGGAGAGTAGAATTCATACCTTTCCCAAGGGTATTAGCGCTAAGTGAAATGCGATTACCACGTCCAGGAATTGAACTCGTGTCGACGAGTCCATTTCCTATGACTTTAACCATTACACCACGCGCTTTCTAATTCACTATAATATTTTATTACTTTAAAACTTGAATACTTGTGCCCGGGGGGGGGGGGGCGCTTACTTTTGCTAGTATAAAAAAAGAAAGATTCTTACAACATTTTCTATTTTAAATCTATAAAAGTTTATCAATGCGTATTTGATTGATTGTCAAAATCATTAATACATAGAATAAATCTTATTTATTAACGATATCTGCTAAGAAAATCTGAGTTAGATTTGCTTCAAATTATCCCATGTTATTAGCGCGTTGAAAATCCTGCAATGTTTGTTATATATCTCTAAGAAATAAAGGTTTACATAATATATGGTGTAGTTAATTTGTATACTAGTTTGATCAAACTCGGGTTTAATAAATAATTACTTGGTGTTATTGATCTCTAATGTTATTGTTTTATTCTCCAACGTATTAAAATCAATCCTATGAATGATTTAATATAGAAGCCAATTAAAATATAATTAAAATAAGTGTAATCTTTTTATATGCGTTCTTATTTAATTTCGTTAGTCTTTCTAATGCAATATCTATATATTAACACCCGTGTTCCTTAATCCTCCGAGCGTCATCATCTTGCAACACTCTCTGGTTAAAAACGAGACCGTCCAAATCGTCCAAGATGAAATGCACAAATGTAAATCTGATTATCTGGCGTCACTTATCGGCCGAATTCTTATTTTTCATGAGTGTCGTCACTTCAGTTAAATAATGGACCATTCCGTTTTTATTATAAAGAAAGAAAGGAAAGAAAAAGGAGATGCAAGATAGAAAAATATAATTTGAAAGGAAGAAAGAAAGAAAGAAAGGAAGAAATAAAGAGAGCAGGGTAGAGAGAGAGAGAGAGAGAGAGAGAGAGAGAGAGAGAGAGAGAGAGAGAGAGAGAGAGAGAGAGAGATCACGTGGAAGTAATAACGCTAATCTGTTTTAATTGAACATGATCAAAATATTTTTTTAAATAAATAGGAAAGAAAGAAAAAAAGAGAGATTTAAATCAAGATTATTATACTTTTACATATTAAACTATACGCAATAGCTCTTAAGTAAACATATCAAACGTTGTAATAATTAAATTATCATACTGTGGTATGTCCACAGTAATATTTTGTTACATTAAAACTTAAATACTTGCGCCTAGGGGGCGCTTACTTTTGCTAGCGTATATATATTGGAGATTCGATCTCTTCTTGTCTGTAACCGAACCTACATCACTGCTTACGTCACAGTAACTTCAGGAATTAAGTAGCAATGAGTATTTAATTTATTGGTCACTATCAAGTACTACATAAAAATGTAAGACCAACTGAATATACAAACTGAACTATATACAGTTTATATCAGGACTGAGAATGCACAAATGATGGTCTAATGTGTAATTTAGAACAAGTTTCAATATATACATGGACGATGTTATTGATTCATAGATAGTTTTTTCTCACTTTGATATATATTCAAAGTTATCTAACGTTTAGATTTTTACGAAAAACAAATTACAAATATTAAGTTTTCATATATTCTCCCTTGACATTAAATTTGAAAAGGTTTGTGCATTTAACTGTATCCGGTTACGTAACTGTATGAGCATTCCCGAAACTGATAGGCTAAAGTCCCAGAGGCGAAAAGTGCTTTACTCTTTTAAATCTGTCGGATGTAAAAGATGGCTCAATAATTTTTACGTAATGATTATGATAAAATCACAAAAAGAGTATAGTTACTTTACGCACATAGGTTTCTTGGTTTTATAATTAATTAATTAAGTTTTAAATGAGTAAAATACGTAAAAAAAACCTACTTAGCTCCGAAATTAAAATTTTGTTTTGTTTATCTTTTAGTAAAAGGATTTTAGTTTCACCTGCTTGTTTCGTAACCGCAGTTCTGATTGGCTGATTATAAAATGGCAGATAAAATCACTAATCTCATTGGCTAATTTTTATTTCGGAGCTAAGTAGTTTTTTTTACGTATTTTACTCATTTAAAACTTAATTAATTAATTATCAAACCAAGATACCTATGTGCGAAAAGTAACTATACACTTTTTGTGATTTTATCTTAATCATCACATAAAAATTATTGGGCCATCTTTTACATCCGACAAAAATGAACAAAAATCGCTTTGGGACTGTGACCTATAAGGTTTATTTATATTTTGACACGAAAAAAAAACAAATGGTTTTGGATGTCAATAAAATTTAACAGATGTATATCTTTTTATACACTAAAATTAAAATATTCGTTAAATTTTAATAAAATTGGTTTTTAATAAAATTTGTTGAATTATGGAAAAATTGGTGTATTTCTAAAAAGATGTCGTCTGTGAGACGTCGTGACCTTTAATTCGATGTGTAAAATTATCCTTCCCCTATATTTCACATAATGAAACTTGAATAAATGTTAATATTATCGTCAATTTTTTGGACCATTCAAAAGAAGAAACATTAAAAAAAAAAGAACCTGATGATTTTTTAAAATACTTTTAAGCCTTCGAAAATAATGAAAATAATGAATGAAAACAATGTTTACATATTTGCACCATTAACGTGTTCAAACTACAGACTAAAAAAAAATAAATCAATTAAGAGTCAAATTTTCATGAAAATTTTGATACTTATTATTCACCTTTTAGATAAATTCCGTTTAAAATATATTAGGTGGAATATTTAATTTATTTAACTTTATGAAATCCGAACAAAATATATTTTACTCGTAGGATTTTAAAATTTTTCTATAAAGATAAGAGTCAGAATAATTAAATCAGAAATTTTCAGAAACGTTTTGGAGGTCGTTACTGTCGTAAAACAAAACAAATATCTCAGTGGAGTGGAGTGAATATGACACTTTATAAGTAAGTAATTTTTTTTTTTAGATATTAAACATTTTATTCTATTTATTTAATTTTCCACCCTCCTCAGGCAATATCTTTAAAAGATATATTTTTACACTGTACAGAGGGTGTTTTTTTGTTGTTGCTAATCTGTTAATAATGGTTATTCGGTCACTTTTTGTCTGTAACTGAAACTACATCATTGCTTATGTTACAGAAATTTTATGTTTATATAATTAAATGTTTATATTATAGTCAAAGATTTTGGACCATTCAAAAGAAGAAACATTAAAAAAAACCCTGATGATTCAAAAAAATTTTTTCGGCCTCCAAAAATAATGAAAATGAACGAAAACAATGTTTACATATTTGCACCATTGAATTTTAATGTGGTCAAACTACAGACTTTAAAAAAAATTCAATTAAGAGTCGAATTTTTATGAAAAGTTCAATACTTATTCACCTTTTAGATAAATTTCTGTTTAAAATATTTTTTTTCTTAAAATATATTAGGGGAAATGTTTAATTTATTTATCTTCATGAAATCCGAACAGAATATATTTTACTTGTACGATTTTAAATTTTTTCTATAAAGATAAGTGTCAAAATGATTATATCAGAAATTTTTAGAAACGTTTTGGAGGTCTTTACTGTCATAAAACAAAACAAATATCTCAGTGGAGTGGAGTGAATATGATGCTTTTTAAGCAAGTAATTCATTTAAAAAATATTAAACGTTTTATTTTATTTATCTAATTTCCCACCCCAGGCAATATCTTTTAAAAGATTTATTTCTAAACCGCCTGGAGGGTGTTTTCTTTTTGCTAAAAGTGATTCTTACTACATTTTTTAAAATTTTAAATTTATAATAGTCATCATTTAACATATTGGATTGAGTCTTTATTATTTTTTTTTAAAGATTGTTAACAAGAAAAACAGGTTGGGAAAGAATTCGACACACGTTAAAAGGATTTAGAGTTCAACTTCCCATGACATTTATACAGCAATCGACTTGTTCAACATTGATGTGTAGGCAAAGCGACTTAGTACAATTTGATAGACAACATGTCAACTGGATTAGTTCTGTGTGTAATAATCATTCAACTGTCCCTTCAGTCAACAGTGAACGCTAATTCCTCCGGGTACTTGGGTGCAATCGGGTAAATAAACATATTGTTGCATAACAAACATTGACAACCTCTATCATTTGTTATGTTTATTCTTTTCAATTCATAACGTTTCGTAATGGAATTGAATGCATTTTTTTGCTTTTGTAAATAATCCTCGAATTATGACTAGGAATGTGGATGAAAAAAAAAATGACCGAATTATTCAGAGGTAGATCAACATTTCTGGCAAGGATCTAACTCTGTAATTTATTAAGAATCTTTAGTTGGAACCCATCAAATTTCCCGGGGACTCATTCAAATCAAATACATGCGTCCCAGGACGCACTAAATTAAAAAGCTACCAGCATCACTGAATATAGATACGATTTTTCTGAGTTTTCAAGATGAAGCTTGATAATTTTTATTATTTGGATTTTTCGTACTGTTGTCCTCATCTTTATTGTTATATACACAACGTTTCTGCCGATGCGCCCGGCCTTTTTTATGTAGACACTTGGTGCAACGGATATAAGGGTTGAGGTAATACAGGTTCAATCCTGGCCAAGGGCGATGATAACAGAATACCTAAAATAGCTTAAAGTTCCCAAGTTCGACAAGAAACACCCGATAACTGTGTACAAACAAATGACTATTATTAAATAGAAATAATTACTTGAGACCATATAATTATTAGTATGAGATAGGAATACTTGAAAGAATACAACTGTGTGCAAATTATTTGCATTAGATAGTGGTATTTGATATATTAACTGTGTGCAAAAAAAAAAAAAAATCTCTGAAGACCCCCACAAAAATGCAGATATAAATGTACAATAAATGTGATTCCCTAACCTCTAGGCATAAAATAACCCTTGCCGTTAAAATCAATCAATCTGTCAATCAATCTAGTTTTTTTTTTTTTTAAAGAGCGCTGGAATTTTTTTCATGCACACACACAACTACTATGCAGCATTTACGGAAGTTGAATGAGACCCCTTAATGGGGCACCTTTTTATCATCTTATTAAACATCGCTGAAATACACTAAAGGAGGTCATCAGTGATGTCACGCCGGTATAATTACAGATTTTGGGTTTTGCAATATCAGATCTGTTCCACCGTTAATCCCCATCGTCCTGTTTCTAGGCCGCCCCCTCTCATGATTCACTTTGCGTAATTTAACGAATTGTTCAGGTATCATACAATGGTCTTGGGATACGCAACAGCCAATCAGAAACTTTCCCGATCCTATTGCCCTTATGGCAAATACCTAAACTTTTTTTAATCATAAATGTGCTACAAGGTGGTGACTGAAGGTCTTAGTATGCTGGGTATGACTTTAAACTGCATCTAGTGATGAGGTTCAAGTTCTGGAGCTATGAAGGAGTGTGGAGTACCCCTCCATTGCAATTACTTCCAAGTTCACTCCAACCTGGAGTTGTAGTACCTGTTAGAGTATCATCTATAGGTAAAATTGATAAAAAATGAATTTAAAAAGGAGTAAAAAAAGAAATACCCAACAAGAAGAAATAAAACAAAAACATAAAATAACCAAGGATTGACATGCCGTAAAATCTATCCACCAACCAACCAACCAACCAACCAGGATTAAACAATGAATTATAATATAAAATACTAAAATACTGAGACGGAAATCCATCTAGACAAGGAAAAGTCTGTTATAAAACATCTGCTGCCTAGCGGCTATACCCACTCCCAAGGAAAGGCTAGGTGAGTAAACCCTGAAATCAAACCAGGTGCTGGAGTCCCTAAAGGGGTGTGATGCTGAACTTCAGCGCTATCTAGCAACTCTTGTGACACTATCATTGTCAAACTGCATTGTTTTTTTTTCTTTCCTTTAGACCACAACAGCAGTGTGGAGAGGGGGGACCTGCTCTTTGAGTGACAGCTCATCCTTCATATCAACCCGCTACGTGGTTCCCTGTTTTTGGACACCGCACCATCGTCTCAAGTAGACAGATGGATGTCAATGAAAATAATAAAATCTTGTTTTGGCATAAAATAACCCTAGAAGGGTTGACATGCCTTAAACTCAACAACAACAAATAATAAATGAACGAGATCTCAACTTTATTTTACTTGCATTTAAACTTTGTAATAACTTCCAAAATATATGCAAACATTATTGGCAATGTTAAATATAAACTTCAAAATGGTCACCTTGGCTTTGAACACACTGTCTATTCTGATATTAATATTTATACTGTTGTTCCTAAATCTTCCGACCATTAGCATCTTGCAACACCCTTTAGTTAAAAATAAGACCATCCAAATCCTCCAAGATGAAATGCAGAAATGTAAATCCTGATTATCTGATGTTACTTATGTCATTCTTATTTCTTATGAGTGTTATCGCCTCAGCTAAATAATGGATCAGGGAGAGGGGGTGAGTGCATGGAAGCAATAACACTAATCTGTTTCAATCGTACATAATAAAAAGATGGAAAGAAAGAAAAAAAAAGAGTGAGAGAGAGTTAAATTAAGATTATTATACTTTTTACATATTCAAATATTTCACAATAGCTCTTAAGTAAACACATCAAACATTGTAATAATTAAATTTCCTCTTCTCTTAGTGTTAGTCTAAGAGAAGAGGAAAGTATTACTCACTCCCAAATAAAACAAAACAAACGAACAAAAAACAAAAATAAAACGAAGGTTCTCTGAAATAAAATACGTGACCAGTTTAGTATTTGTTTGTCAAATGTAAATGAGATGAAACTTATGTTGGAATTTTCATTTCGATGCTTGTTATCTATCTATCTATCTATCTATCTATCTGTCTGTCTCTGTCTGTCTTTCTGTATTTACCCAACCCCTCTACACGAGTAGGATGCGGTACAAGGTCAATTTTTAGAGCGGAACTTAACAGATTTGAAATAAAAGTTTTCCTCCTCTTAGACCGTTTGCTATACCAAGATTAAAGAGCCCAGTCTGTCCTACTATTTACCGATAGCTGGAGGGAGGATAGTTGGATTCATATATTTACCAAGGGCATAAGTGCTATCTACCTAACTATCTATCTATTTTGTATGCATGTATGTTGTTGGAGTCGTTTCTTGATGTTACGATTCGTGTGGCCATTTTTAGACTGTAGTTAAGAATAGTTTTACAGTGGAGATCCCTTGTGGCATAAAGATTGTTCCGTGTAAAAGAATCGTATAATCCTTGTCCGTTCGTCCGTGTTAAAAAATCGTATAATCCTTGTCCGTTCGTCCGTGTTAAAGAATCGTATAATCCTTGTCAGTTGGTCCGTATTAAAAAATCGTATGATCCTTGTCCGTGAGAAAGTCGTATAATTCGTGTCCGTTCGTCGGTTCGTCTGCACATCCCACGAGAAAATTGAGTGACAATCCACCAATGTCTTTAAATAGTTAACAAACTACATATTTGAGCGTTTTGATTGGCTGATTCAGACCACGCAGCCCGGAAAAGTTTATAAATACAAGTTGCAATATTCGGCACACCTTATAATCCAACACTTCATAGGAAATGGACTCGTCGACCTGAGTTCAATTCCTGGACAAAGCTGTTTGAATTTCATATAGCGCTAATACCCCTGGGAAAGGTATGAATCCAATTCTCCCTCCAGCTATGGATAAATAGTAGGGCAGACTGGGCTATTTAACCCTGGCTAGGTAACCAGTCTAGGAGAAGGAAAACTCTGAATTCAAACCTGTTAAACTCTGCTTAAGAAATTGACCTTGTGTCACATCCTGCTCGTGCGGAGGGGTTGGTAAATATATATATTGTCTCATTGTATTTTTCTTATCCATTCACTGCCTTAGGCAACCGGTCTAGTAGAAGGAAAACTCTGAATTCAAAGCTGTTAAACTCCGCTTAAGAAATTGACCTTGTGTCACATCCTGCTCGTGCAGAGGGGTTGGTAAATATATATAATCCAACACCTGGAGCACCTCACGTGGTGTAATGGTTAGCAAGCTAGATTAGCAGACCATTGTTAGTGAGTTCGATTCTCATGTGCCCCATATTTCTGGCCTTGTGCAACATCTAAGTTCAGCTTAGTAAATATCTATAATCCAACACTTGGTATAAGACATAAACAGTTTCCTATCTGAAATATATATCAACTCGACGTTGCATTCAGGGAAAATAGTTCTTCTAATTACTATAAAATGTCTGACCAACGTCAGCCATTTAATTTGCATTCTGTCTGCCGGAAAGATCTATCTCAAGAAATGCTTGTAAATGCTGAAATCAACGTATTAGTGAGTTTACATGTTATATTTACACGGTCTCGGAAGACTATATAGTTCTTGTGCCCCTGAAGTTACAGCGCCTCTTGTGACTGAAATCCAATGTTCGAAAAACATTCTCGACCACAGATGTCACATGTGAAGGATGTCCCTGAAGTTGTTGATGTACCAGTGCTTTGTTACCACCGCTTTCTTCTGGACCTCTTGGCTTCATGGTGTTGCACCAAGGTGACTTCAGACATGAACAGTCCGCTACGAAGAGCCCTGTCACCACCGAGAGCGGTCCTTAGCTAAATTTTACCAGCTGGAAGGGGTAATGCCAAAGCTCATGAGATCATTCTTGCAGACATTTTTAAAACGCAGCCGGGGGTGACCAATTTGTCTCTTACCAGACGAAAGCTCTGCACAGAGGATATCCCTCGGGATTCGTCCAACATCCATCCGGCGGACATGGCTCAGCCAACGGAAACGACGCTGTCTCAGTAGAGAACACGGTATTGCGGTTACATATGTCAAAACTTTTGAACAGGTTCTGTGCACAGGAGTCTATTTTTTTTGATGACCACGGACATAATCAGGAATTATGGGAAGTAATATTTTTAGGATATATTAGAATTAAAAAATTATATAGCGTTATTTTATCTAACCACCGCCATATTAATGATGGCGATTTTATGGAAAAGATACTACAACGTTTTCACTATCAATTCGTTGTCTTGTCTATAATAATGCGAAATCCTAAAGACAACGATAAGAAAGGGTTTAGTTGAGAGTAGTTGATAGACCATCCGCCTAGGAATCAAAAGGTTATATATATATATATATATATATATATATATATATATATATATATATATATATTTATTTATTTATTTATTTATAATTAATAATACAATTTAAAAGTCGGTCCTACCATTGGTCAGAGGCGTTGACTTTTGAAAAAAATGGACAGTTTTAAACTCCCGGCACGTGCCCACGCGATCCGTTAATCGCTCCTGCATTTTGCTTTCGTCATTCAACGGCATCACTATTTGTCGTCATTGGATCTCGTGTTCTTATGGTGATTTTAATTTTTTTCGTTTTTATATTTATTTTAGTTTATGTGTGTTTATTTATATATGAATTCTTAATTATGGCGGTCTGATGTTTTGGTTAGTCCAATTTCATATTAAAATTTTTTCCCTGTGTGGGCATGCTCGAAAAATTTCTGTTTTGTTGTTTAGGAAATTTTCTTCGGAGTTTATTCCTTGAAGAATACGGAATTTTTCTGTTGTGCATAATGAGCATTTTTGAACCATTTATGTATGGCTTCGATTGGTCTAGTATTTTCCATTCTAATTTAAAATGTTTTTCTTGTTTTTTATATATAAATATATAATTTTTATTTATAAATAAATAAAGCTCTTACATAAGTAATTGAGCCCTCTATAATCAATTCTCCAACAATAATAATAATTTAACCTATATATATATATATATATATATATATATATATATATATATTTATTTATACAATGGATAGAAGTAACCTACTCGAGTTTCATCGATTGATTCTTCAGGGTTACATCCGTTGAATTAATCGAGTTTTCGATTAATCTCAGTTGGTATAATACATGCCCGTTGGAATGGGACTTATCTTTTATAGACGAACGCTTATTTATATTTTCAAAGATTCATCGTGAACCGTTTTTATTTATTGGATTAAAAAATTGAATTAATTTATGGGGATTATTTTTTCAATTACTATTTAATGAAAGGTAGATTATGGTGCGTAATAATGGTTAAAAATCGAAAGGTTAAATTATTTATTAGTTGGCTTGGGTTGGTTAGAGAGTATTAGGAAAAGGCTGGTTGTAGGCGTTACGATAACAGAAGTTTTGGGTAGTTAAATATGGTTAATTATATAAAAAATTATATAAAGGGATAAAAGTAAGAATTAAAGTAATGATAAACAATAAAAAAAAAAATAAATAAAAATAAAAATAAAAATAAAAATAAGAAAATAACATTTTTTAAATAGATATGGTGTTTGTATAAAATGTGAGTTTGTTTATATTAATCGGAGTTAGAAGTGGGGACATACAAAAATAGGAATGTCTGAATCATTGAAATATTATTGTTGGTTTTAATACTTTGGGTTATTTATTGAAATTTAAAATTAAAAATTTAAAAATCTTAAAATTTAACATTTAACAATTTAGTTAAATTAATACTTAAGCCTTATTGTATATGTACTTTTCAATAAAAAAAATTTGTAGACTTGTTAGTTTACGGTTTGCTGTCGCATGATTCCGTTTATAAACGGTGTTTACTGTTTTAAATGTTGGAGTAAAGTAGTGTAATTTATTTAAATTGTAAATAAATAAGTAAACAAATATATAAATGAAAAATAAATTATATTTGCACAGACATGCATGTACACGCGTATATACACATATACGCATATATAAATATAATTACACAAAACACATTAACATATATATATATATATATATATATATATATATATATATATATATTATATATATATATTATGAACAAAAAGTGATAAGACAAACAGGAATATTTCTTTTATGTTTATTATTCTCAACTAGTTTCGACTTTAGGTCATCATCAGGAGAACATTTCTTGTTTGAAGAAATTGTTTTTAGATTGTTTTCTAAAAAAGATTATTATTTAAAAAATTAAGAGATTTTTTGAGGGTTTAACAGGCCACTATAATCCGGGTAGAGAAGTGTGTTAGAAGTAGCGAGTCCATCTGTTCCGTGAAAAAAACTTATTTGAGTTGAATTCTTTTGAAATGTGAGGGAGGTTTTTTTTAGAAGTTGTGTGTATATCCATATATGTTCATATATAAATGTATATGTGTGCATACACATATGTGTGTGAATGTAAGTGTGTATGTGTGTGTGTGTGTGTGTGTGTGTGTTGGTACTGTGCGCCTGACCATTAGATTTTCAAATGGGTCAAGGAGTGGTTTGTTTGATGTAGGGTGGTCGGTGTTTGTTTATTTAGGTGTTACTGACCCCCACATTTTTTGTCACCTCGACTTTATTGCCAGGGTAGAGTATCAAGCGTGTAGTTGAGGCCAAATGGATGAAAACTTTTTATTTTTTTAATGCATCTGTTTTCCGATTACAGATTTAAAGTCGGTATCTTTTTTAATTCTTTCGATAATGGTAAATCTAGCGTCTCTGTTGAAATCATGATCATCTGAACGGAAGTGTTGTTCCACTGGGATGAGCTTGCTGTGATCCATAGATTTTATGCAATGCCTGTAGTTATAAAGCCGAAAATAGAACGGCCATTTAGATTTGCCAACGTACTGTTTATTACGTTTCGTGCAATATATATATATATATATTATATATATATATATATATATATTGGTTAGGAGGTTGATTTAGAAGGCTATCACAATGCGGGTGTAAAGAAAAATAATAATACGGTAACAATGATGTTGTGTGTTAACCTGTATTTAATTCTTGAATTTTCGAGATAATATCTCTTTTTCAAAAAATCACTGGAACTGAAGCAGTCTAGTTATGACATTTCTTTTTTAAAATTATATATATATATATATATATATATGTATGTGTGTGTGTGTGTGTGTGTGTGTGTGTGTATGTGGTGGACTCTCCTTTCGTAAACGATAGATGAGGGTCAGCAGTGAGTTATTTGTTTCCTCCCACGTTGTGCATTATATCAAGAAGGCACACACACACACACACACACACACACACACACACACACACACACACACATATATATATATATATATATATATATATATAACTAGTAAGTTCAAAAAGCAAATATCAACAAGAATATGATCTATAATTCTATTTTCGGCCTACGAATAATTATTGAACCAGTAAAGTCGGTTAAATGTGCCTTAAGTAAAAAATCTCATTAAATTATACGATACATTATCTTCACTTTACGACATCAGAAATAAGACGTTCGGCGGGTTTATAAGAAATTGACGTCATTAAAGAAAGGATTCTAAATTGAATTACGTCAGAAAACAGTTTAAGTTGTTGTTTTTTCTATTTGATGTTGTTTTGCCAAATCTCTGATCAGTCACCACAGGGGCGAGGGTCAAAGTTTAGGTACTGGACATTAGGGTAGATCGATTTTTCACTTTTAAAAAATATCAAATTGTTCATCTATGCAAAAGTTGTACGTTAGTATACTGAATACTGATAGCAAGAATTAGATCTTAAACTAGCACCATTGTTTGAGGAAATAGCATCAAAGATCGTCTATTAAAATGCACTAAAAATCCTCGTTTTCGCAAAATTTAACCTTTAGAAAACGAGGAGTTTTAGTGCATTTTTAGTAGACGGTCTATTTTCTCATACAATGGGGCAAGTAAAAAAATCTAATTTTTGGTATCAGTATTCAATATACTAACATACAACTTTCACATAAATGGACAATTTGATATTTTAAAAAAGTAAAAAATTGACCTACCCTACTGGACATGTGTGCTGAAGGGGGGGGGGTCCCCTTAAGAAAATTCTGATATTGTAAAAAGTATCTGGTAAACCTGGCGTCATTTCTGAAATGAGGTAATTAAGCTAGTACACGGCACTATTAATATTTTTGTAATTTAACTATTGTTGTTCTTTTTGATAAAAACAAAATAAATATAATATAAATAAGATTATAATACGCTTGTTCCTAAACCTTCCGTCCGTTATCATCCTGTACCACCCTCTGGTTAAAAATGAGAGCGTCCAAATTGTTTAAGATGCAATGTAGATCCAAATTATCTGGTGTCGCTTAATCGTAGATTTCTTATTTGGCCAGTTTTATTTCACCCAATTTAAAAAATGAAACATTCCAAATGGTCTTGCGTCGCTTAAGTGCCAAACATAAAATTAAAGGGTATTGAAAGAAGTTAAATGTTTGTTTTATTTTTTAATATTGAAATTGTGAATTACGGAATATATTTTGGTAATTTTGATCTTATGTCGTCTTAGCCTCCTGTCCTAATTTACTCTATGTTTTAGCGAGCCAGCGTCAGGTGAATTTCTGGCCTAACTAAGATATTTTCTGAGTTTTTTTGTCACTTTTTATCGGCTAATTAATGTAGATATTTTAAACGCGCCCCGATTTTTAGAGGCAAATCAGTGTAAATATTTTATAACACCTCTTTTAAGAAAAAGTGGGAGAGAATTAAATCAAGATTATAATACTTTTTACATAGTGAACTATTTCGCAATAGCTATTAAGTGAACATATCAAACATTTTAATAATCAAATTATCATACTGTGGTATATCCATAGGTGCTGCTAGTGAATAAAATTATTCTGTAATTTGTGTCGCAGGAGGCGACACAAAGTCAATTTTTTAAGTGGAGTACAGCTGGTTCGAATTCAGAGTCTTCCTTCTATAAGATTAGTTGGCTAAAGAAGCCAGTCTGCACTATTACTTACCCATATCCGGAAGAGACATATAGATTCATGCTTTTCGCAAAGGCTTAACGCAAAGTGAATATATTGCAAATGACATTGTGCTGTAAAAATAATTAGTTTTTAAGTGTGAATCAAAAGTCTAATATAAAACTATTTAAAGGCTAGAAATTGATTTCTGGTTGGTTGGTTGGCTGGTTGGATTTTACGCCATGTTAACTCTTTTTTGGTTATTTTATGCCAAAGAGGTTTTTGTTTTATTCATTCTTGATGGATACTCAATTTTTTTTAAAACTCATTTTTTTCTATTTAACCCATAGATGGGACCCTAACAGGTACTACCAACCCGGATCAGAGTGGACCTGGGAGAAATGGTGTTGATGGGGTACTCTACATTACCCAGAGCTCCAGAATTGGAACTTCACCATTAGAGTTTAACGTCATACCCAGGACACTAAGACTCTCAGCCAACGCCTTCTATGATAAAAAGAGTTGGGGCTTGCCTTAAGGGAAATAGGGTTGGGACAACCATATAGGAACTAGGGCTTGACGTGACCAACCGATTGATGGAGGATCCTCTCCGAGCGCCTGTCTAACGTAAGTAAGGGCCAAAGTGGTGTCATGGATTACTCAGCTACCAGGATTCTATCCTTAAGCATCACGAGTCACCACCCATTATGAGACCGGAAAGAGAACAAGTAATAAGAAAATAAGAGAGATTGAGTAAGGAAGGGGGAATGATAATAATAAAAGCGAGAGTGAGAATAACAGAGACAATGAGAGAATAAGTGAGGAGGAGAAGGAAGATAAAGAAAATATATGAGATAGAGATAGATAGATAGATAGATGGAGATACATATACACATACACATACAGATAATGTGGGAGAGAGAGAGAGAGAGAGAGAGAGAGAGAGAGAGAGAGAGGGGGTAATGCTAGCAATCTCACGTATTTATTGAGAAAGAAAGAGGGTCATAGAAGTAACAGCAAGATAATCTGTCATTTGAGAAAGAGAGAGACAGAGACAGACAGACAGACAGTCAGATAGAAAGAAAGGTAGATAGATAGATAGATAGAGAGAGAGAGAGAGAGAAAGAGAGAGAGAGAGAGAGAGAGAGAGGGGAGAGAGGGGGCAAGGATAGTAAAAGTGATAGGGGGAATAAAGGCAGTGAATGGTAAGAAAAGTACAATGAGACAATATATATATTTAGCAACCCCTCCGCACGAGCAGGATGTGACACAAGGTCAATTTCTTAAGCGGAGTTCAACAGGTTTGAATTCAGAGTTTTCCTTCTCCTAGACCGGTTGCTTAACCAAGGTTAAAGAGCCCAGTCTGCCCTACTATTTATCCATAGCTGGAGGGAGAGTAGGATTCATACCTTTCCCAAGGGTATTAGCGCAAAGTGAAAATGCAATTACCACATCCAGGAATTGAACTCGGGGCGACGAGTCCATTTCCCATGACTTTAACCATTACACCACGCGCTTCCATAATGAGACAATATAAGAGGGAGCAGAAGTAGGTATTTACCGCCTACCCCACGGATACAGGTGTGACACAAGGACATTTTAAAAGTATGTGTGTTTGTGTGCGTGTGTGTGAGTGTGTGTGCGTGTATGTGTGTGTGTCTATATATTAATACTCGTGTTCCTTAATCCTTCGACCGTCATCATCTTGCAACACCCTCTGGTTAAAAATGAGACCGTCCAAATCGTCCAAGATGAAATGCACAAATGTAAATCTGATTATCTGGCGTCACTTATCCGCCGAATTCTTATTTTTCATGAGTGTCGTCACTTCAGTTAAATAATGGACCATTCCGTTTTGTATTATAAAGAAAGAAAGGGAAGAAAAAGGACATGCAAGATAGAAAAATATAATCGGAAAGGAAGAGAGAGAGAGAGAGAGAGAGAGAGAGAGAGAGAGAGAGAGAGAGAGATCAAAAGATTATTTGCTGAGATCAATATGGAAGAATGAAAAGAGACGTAGTGAGAGAGAAGACAGAACAAGAGGTGTGTGTGTGTGTATGTGTGTGTGCATCTGTGCACCTACATTGTGAACACATCTATATTCATTGAAAAGAGTGAACCTGTACATAAACGAATGTGAATCCAACAGTGAGCGCGTGGGTGCTCATGTTAAAATATAAGCGTGCGTCAATTTAAATGAGCGCATGTGTGTATGTGTGTATGAGTGTACGTGTGCGGGTACCTGCGTATGTCTGTTTGTCTGTTCGGTTGAATACAAGCGTATATGCACGTGTGTATGTAGGCGTTTCGGTTGAACACATATGAAGGTCGCTATAATGACATCTATTGTACATCCACCCAATTTATCTTTGATTATTTCACAGGTCAGTGGAACAAAAATTACTTACTCAAGGAATCTCTCTCTCAAACACACACACACACACACACACACACACATATATATATATATATATATATATATATAAAGGATGGCTTACCGGTGAATATGGGCACGATCGTTGGAGGTGCACAGGATCCAGGGGTTAAGTCTGTGATAAAACAAATACAAAGTGCTCAATACAAAGTAGAGCAAATTTATTGAAGAAATAGATACAAAAGAAACCTACTCAAGTTTCATCGCTAGAATCATCAGGGTTAAATCCACTGAATTAATCGAGTTACCGATTAATTGCAGCTGATCACACGTATGTTCATTGAATAAGATTTATAATAAATCTTATTCAATGAATAATGATTCTAGCGATGAAACTCGCGTAGGTTTCTGTTGTATCTATTTCTTCAGTATATATATATATATATATACATACATCCGCACACGTATACTCATATTCTAATACACAAAGGCGTTCATTTAAATAGGGTGTCCACAAAGTCCATGTGCATTTAACATTTTTAAATTCTTTACAGTGCACATGTACTTTATGGAACGCTTTATCTATGTATTTGGGATCATCAATCTCTACTGTACATCCACAATGCATGCTCATGTTGATGCACAAACATAGATTTATACAAGGATTTTTACAAATCCCTAAGAGACCTCCCTAAGACATTCACAATGGATATATATATATATATATATATATAAGTAAAGTCGACGGAGTGGCTAATTGTCGGTATCAGCCAGACAGCGAGGGAGTCTATCTCATTTTCACTAACGCTAGACCAGGGAGATCGTTTATGCGTCTGAGGTGGAGCGCCACACCTACCATCAGCTCCCCACTTTACCGCACCGATCTCGGTGCTACTCATACGCTGATTTGACGAGGGCTGGTATTGAACGAGATCTTGTGGTTCCGAGCAGGATGCTCTACCGACCGACTAGGCCGGTCATATATATATATATATATAGGTTAAATTATTATTATTGTTGGAGAATTGATTATAGAGGGCTCAATTACTTATGTAAGAGCTTTATTTATTTATTTATTTATTTATTTATAATTACAAAGTCGCTCCTACCATTGGTTTCTGAAAAAATTCTTAATATGGAATTGGACTAACCAAAACATCAGACCGCCATAATTAAGAATTCATATATAAATAAACACACATAAACTAAAATAAATATAAAAATTTAAAATCACCATAAGAACAATGACAACAAATAATGATGCCGTTGAATGACGTAACCAAAATGCAGGAGCGATTAACGGATCGCGTGGATACGTGCCGGGAGTTTAAAACTGTCCATTTTTTTCAAAAGTCAAACGCCTCTGAAGACGAATAACACTGAAAAAGTGTTATTCAGAAACCAATGGTAGGAGCGACTTTGTAATATAAATATATATATTATATATATATATATAATATATATATATATATATATATATATATATATATATATATAATATACTCACTCATTGCATTATTAAACAAACAAATGTTACATATACGTTTAATAATATCAATTATTATTATTAATAACATTTTAATTATTAGTCACAATTAAATATGGCTAATAACACTAATATTTTACAAAATGAGGACACTTAAGATAATATGCTACTAATTTCATCTGTGTGATACTCTTGTATACCTACTTTTGCACCACCCTGTATATATATATATATATATATATATATATATATATATATATAATATAATATAATATATATAAATAATAAAATAAATATATAAAGGTATTACATATCTATTTATTTGATGGCAATAGAACAGTCACACCCTTAGGTTTCATACATGCAAAATTGCATGCATTCATCAGGTGACGTTGATCCGATCAACGTCACCTGATGAATGCATGCAATTTTGCATTATATGATAGCTCTATTCTTTATATCGAGCACTCTCCTCATACTACTGCAATTTGGCGCACCATTCCAGTGAAAGCTGAAGCGGTGACTATCCCAGTCTCTCTCTCTCTCTCTCTCTCTCTCTCTATATATATATATATTATATATATGTATGTATATATATATATATATATAATCTATGGATATGATTCAAATAAGTGATATATAAGAAAGTATATTTTACTCAATTTACGATTCATTTTCTCCTGAGACAGAAATTGTTTCGCAATTTGATTTCAGATGGCAAAGTTGGGTAGGTATATAATTCAGTATCGTCAATTCCTGCAGTCTAGAAATTTTTGGGCGATTGTTTTATTTATTTATTTTTAGGGGAATGTAAACATTTCTGTAGTATGATTTAAGTGTGAAAGAAAGAAGAGCAAAATACCTTATAGAATAATTAAGTGTAATATATCATATTACAATCCAGGAATCAGAAACATTTTCTCTAACACACACACACACACACACACACACACACATATATATATTATATTATATATATATATATATTATAGAGAGAAGAGAGAGAGAGACAGACAGACAGACAGACAGACAGATAAAGAGAAAGTAATACGAAGACACGGAGTGAGAGACAAAGAAATACGGAGAGATGGTATATAGACAGACTGACAGACGGGGAGGAATGAGAGAGAGAGGAGAGAGAGAGAGAGAGAGAGAGAGAGAGAGAGAGAGAGAGAGAGAGAGAGAGAGAGAGGGGTGTGTGTGTGTGTGTGTGTGTGAGACAGAAAGGGAGAGAAATAAGAGATAGAGGGACGGAGAGAGGAAAAAAGATTTAGTGAGACGAAGAGATTGAGAGAAAAGAGCAAGAAGAGTGTATATGTGTATGTGTGTGTGTGTGTGTGTGTGTATGTGTGTGCATGTGTGTGTGTATGTATGTATGTGTGTGTGTGTGTGTGTGTGTGTGTGTTTGAGAGAGAGAGAGAGAGAGAGAGAGAGAGAGAGAGAGAGAGAGAAGATATTGCTACTAATGGTTTCACATTTTCATGATAATCAAGCAATATTATAGTCTGAAGAATCTCACCTCTATCAGTGGGACGAGAGAGTGATGCATAGAAGGCACGGAATGTAAAGCCAGAACCATATTTACATTACAAAATGTCCGAAAATAAATCTTCGTAATAAGATTAACATGAATTAATGTAGATTAAATTCAATGCGTTGTAATTGAATGAAATTTCAAAATTCCTTAAATTCTAGGGATAAATTCTATTGATTTGTTTGTGTGACCCACATAGATGGCATTGTGCCGTAGTAAGCTAAGTAGATATTTATAACGTATTTCTGCCTCAATGTGGATTAGAGTTAAACAAGCTAGTTCTGCTGATTACAAAGAAATTGAGGCAAGCACAAAAATAGCTGTTTTAACCTAATTTGGGGGTGCTGAATTCAGATTTGAAATCCGTTATTACTCATCACCTCTAGGTTTTTTTAGATATGCATACTGTACATTTTGTACACATACTGTACATAAAGGCGTATATGCATTCAGGGTTAATTTCTAATATTGTGTGACTTATGTCTTCTTTTTTAGTTATTATGCAATAAATGTAAGTGATAGCATTACATTATATATATATATATATATATATATATATATATATATATATACATTATATAATATATATTATATATATATATATATATATATATAAACTAGGACAAAGGCCCTAATACCACAAAACCCTACAACCGCTATATTCTACACGCGACCCAAAATACACAAACTCCCCAAACATTCAACTAGCCATACTAACCCCAATAACGTACACGACATCGAACACCTCACAAAAGCCCTAAATATCACCCCCCAGGAAGACCCATAATAGCAGCTAACGGGACCCTAACTGAATACTCATCAGGATACATAGACAACATCCTCAATCCCCTACGACACACAATCCCCACACACATCAAAGACACCACGCACTTCCTAAATGAAATAAAAAAGGTTGGTACACTCCCCGAGGGAACCATCCTGGCTACAATGGATGTTGTATCCCTATATACCAACATACCACATAAAGAAGGGATTCAGGCATGCAGGGAATTCCTCACACAAAACAAATTCCCCACAGACAAAATCAACGACATATGCCACATAATCACCTTCATTCTTACACACAATAATTTCCAATTCAATAAAAAAAACTATATACAAATCAGCGGTACGGCGATGGGTACGAAGATGGCACCTAGCTATGCAGATATTTTCATGCACACACTAAAACAAAATTACTCAAAAACTACCCTCTAACCCCAACCTACTACTATAGATATTTAGACGATATATTTCTTATATGGACACATAGCCTCAATAGCCTCCTAGATTTCCACACACACTTTAACAGCTACCACCAATCTATCAAATTCTCGATAGAATACTCCACCAGCTCGATCCCTTTCCTAGACATTACCACAAAATTAAGAAATAATACCATAAACACCACTCTTTACACTAAACCCACTGATAACCACACATTTCTTAACTATAACAGCAACCATACCCATAAACTAAAAAAATCGATAATATATAGTGCATGCATAAGACTAAGACGCATATGTGAAGACCAACAAGAATATATACAACACACAGCCAACTTAGCAAGAAAATTCCTAAATAGTGACTACCCCATAAAATTAATAAAACAAGCATTCGACAAAGCATCATCTCTTAATAGACAAGAACTACTCGTATACAAACCACACCAAACTAATGACCGAATCCCTATGGTATTTCACCACGGTCGACATATGCACAAATTGACTAAGCTACTCACTGAACAATATAAAACCCTACAAACCGACCCCACAACAAAGTCCATCTTCAAACCCCGCCCATTAACGCAAAAAAAAACAACCCCCCAACCTACGTAACATCCTCACTGCATCCAGGAAAAATTTACATAACACCGTACGGAAAGGTAATAAACGATGCAATAAGCCTAGATGCCAAGTTTGCAGCCACATACATACGGAAACCGAAATAAAAATACCCTACACAAACATAACAATCCATCCGCCACACCTAACATGCGATAGCGCTAACATTATATACTATTTATACTGCACACAATGTAGAAATAGTGGATATGTGGGAGAAACATCAACACCCTTTAGACTAAGACTAAATAACCACAAATCCACTATAAATCTCAAATCCCCGCATAGTACAATAGCACTTCATTTTAACTCCTTATCACACAACCTTACACACCTCAAATGCATCTTATTAGAACACGCATTTCCAACAACGCAATCTAGAAAACAATCAGAATCTAAATGGATTCTAAAATTACAAACGCACGTGAAGGGATTAAACGCAGATATCGGAATTCTCCGTTATTACAAATATTTTACAAACGCTGCCACTGTCGATAACAACAGAGACAAAGAAACCGTTGAACAGTAACATTTGACAAAGGGTATCTAACGAACCTGAAAATTTATGTAAAAAATAATTAAAAAGGAAGTGAATCCAATACTCCATAATATCGAGTTCATTCATTTATTTATTTTTAATGCTTCACAATAACGCCTAATTAAAAAAAAACATTAAAAATATATATATATATAACTATACATCAAGACGGATTTGGGCAGTTAAGCGTAGCCAACACGTCTCAATCAACAGCCAGTAGTGCACTGGCAGTCAGCGCAGGAGGAAGGTGTCGCTCGACAATTGTGTTACACAATCTTTTGGGTATATATTTGTATTAAAATTTCCAACGACGCACATTTTATTGCCTTACATATGATTTAATTTTACTTTGTTTTTTTTCTTCATATTCTCCAATGGCTTCAAGCTCGTCAAAACACTGAGGATGGTCGAATTTGTCCACACTGAAGTCTTCGGCCAACATTTTCGTTGTCAAACTTTCGTCCTCTTCCATGGCTGCATCGTCGTTGAAATTTCATGGTCGACCTCTTCCTTCTTCATCTTCTAGGTTTGTATCACCCGATTTGAACTTCCTGAACTATCTTTCAATTTGTTTTTTGCTGATTGTTCCTTCACCAAAAAGTTCATTGAGATCGCAAAATGACTGTGCTGCATTCCAAGTGGGGTAACTTTTAACTTTTACTACCCCCTCATACCCAGGCAACGCTGGGTAGCTGCTTCTAGTACATATATAATGGGCAGTTGGTGTGTATGTAAGTATATCCGGATGAAACTACGAAAATAAAACAATTAACGACAAAGTGAATATATATATACACATTAAATATCAACGGTTCTTGCTTTTTGAGCAAAAAATATGAAGATTTGATTTATATTCGAAGATATTTGAAAATCAAAATATGCATAGAACTAGCATTAAAATTCTACTTAAAATGTGCAGCATTTGTAAATCTCAAAGTAAACAAATCAATAACATCAGGTTTTCTACCCTATTTGGAATTCCATATCGAAGTGGTAGAGCATAATATGAAGAATGTGGATTTGATTTTCGTTTTGCATTCTCAAACGAGAGGATTATTTTTATGAGACAAATTAAACAAACCGCCAATTGTTATTATTTTTATTGAATAAAGTTTGTTGTTACGAGCTTTCCGAGTTACGAGCTGTCACTCGGTCGATTTATTGCTTTGTGCTGAGAGCTAAAATTTGAGGTACAAGCGAGCTTCAGATACACTTATGTTAATAAGTTCACTAAAAACATTTAAGTTTCTAAATTTATTACACCAAAGAAAATATCTATAAAAAAAATAAACATGAAAAAATATCACAGCACATAATTCATTACATTCTATTTTTTTTTTTGTTTTTTGTTTTTTGTTATGTTTTTTAAAAATACAATACAGTGCTATTTTTCTTATAAAAAACAAAACAAAAACCGAACAACAAATCAGGGTGTTCTTTTAGGGGGCTAGAACGGATTAATAGCATTTTTGTTTATTTCAAAGGAGGAAATTGATTTGATATTTGAGGAATTTGAGATATGAGTGGAACGAATCAAACTCTCAAGTCAAGGTACCACTGTATCATTACATCACGTTTTTCATATTTATTTTAGCATCATTGTCATGACTACGGAAAAATTTTAAACTATCCTGCAGTTATATCGTCTTGAAATGATGACAATTCCAGAAACCGATGGAATTCTCTGCTTAAAAGATTATGGCCGAAAAGTTCTTCTGTAAAACAAGGAGATAACATTCTTGGAACTGATAAGCGTTGGCTCCGTCAAGATTTCACATTAATTCCATTTTATTTCTTAAACGATTCAGCTAATATAGGACGATCTTTAAATCTTTCGGGGAGTCCCCGTGGTGTAATGACTAACGTGTTGGACTGCAATCTCCTAGTGAGCGTGTTCGAACTCCAGTTGCACTGGTACGCTCATTTTCGGACTAATATCCTTAGGAAAAGAATAAACCCCTCATCCCACATTAATATAGATTAAATACTACCTCTAATGTTCTTCTACAAGGATGTCTTTGACATTAAATTACTGACGAACGTTGATATGGCATTAAACAAAGAAGCCAGTCATTTACAATTAAAGCCGTACATCTCGAAACTCTGATGATTGGTCTCCATTTAATAATAGCAAAGTACAAAAAAAGTAAATTCGTCGGGTGGCCTAAAGTCGGTATAAACCAAACAGCGAGGGAGTCTATCCCCTTTTCACTAGCGCTAGACCAAGGAGATTGTTTTTGGCGTCTGTGATGGAGCGCCACACCTATCATCAGCTCATCACTTTACCGCGCAGATCCCTGTACTACTGATACGCTGAGTTAGCGAGGGCCGGTATCAAACCAGGAACCTTGTGGTTCATTGTTGAATGCTCTACCAACTGAGCTAAAATAACGTTTAATGATTGAATAGAAAGGTTTGATTGAAACTGTATAAGCCAAGGGCCAGACCCACAAAGAAAACAGAAACAACACGAATTCCAGAATATAAACGTATTGTTGTTTTATTCATTAAGGATTTAACCCCCTCATCCCCTGTTACATAATTATTAGATTCCTAATACTTATGTACAGTAGTGTAGAAATCAAAATGGCTGTTATAAGTTGCAGCCCACGGCCTTTAAGGATTGAATGACAAGGCTTGACCTCATCCTGATCCTTCCGATGGATACAGTGAGAATCGGTGGAGAAGACCCTCTTCCGGTTTAGATTAGAAAGAGATCTGTTTAGTTAGATCGGCCAAAGACCACGACGGTGGTAAGTCGTGTTATGCACGATGCCGACTCAATCTGCGCAGGTAGTCTGGTGGGGATTTCAAAATAAAATATGATCTAAGTTAAATCGAAGTCTTGTGTTATTATCTAAAAACTACCAATGACACAGGGCTTCTGATAAAGAGAAATCCCCAATGGAAGACCAGACACGAAGTCCCCAAGACGAAGTCCAGACGCTGGAAGAAGAAAAATAGAAGTAAGAAAGTAAGGAAAGAGAGTATACAACACCCCCAGCTATGGTTAAATAGTACCACTGCTGTCCTAATCTTTATTGTTATACACACAACATTTTGGCCGATGTACCCACCAGTCCAGTTGGACACATGGCGAAACAGATATAAGGGTTGAGTTAATACAGTTCTAAGGTTGACTGTTCAATACTGACTACGGACGAAAATAACATAGACTACTTAATATAGCTTAACACTTGTACCCAATTAACGGAATGAGAACAATCTACCCCAATGGATTAGATAAAGGGTTCGGTTCGAAGTTCCGTAAAGGCTCCCGATTACAGCATGAAGGCTCCTGAGGTCGACAAGAAGGTTTCCGAGTTTGATGACAAGGTTCCCGAGTTTGACTAGAAACACATGAAGAAGGTCGGAAGGAACATCGGCCGAAACATTGTGTTTATAACAATGAAGATGAGGACAATAGTCCGAAAAATCTACATAATATAAATTAGGAAGCCCCATTTAAAAAATTCAGACAAATAGTACCACTGTTGTTCTACAAGGATGGTTTTGGTATTAAATAACCCACGAAGGTTGATATACCATAAAACAAAGAAACCAAACCAAATCTTAAATCATTCAGTGGATTTGTCACTCCTGCATCCCCCGTAGAAGATGGTGTTTTTTTAGGTCGCTGGAACGAATTAATGGCATTTCAGTGTACTTCATATTTGATATACGAGAAATCTGAGTTACGAATGGAACGAATTAAACATAAGTCAAGTTACCACGCCTACCGTCAGCTCCACACATTACCGCACAAATCGGATTACCAATCTCCTCCTCCTCCTCCCCCTCCTCCTCCTCCCCCTCCTCCTCCTTCTTGAGCTCCAGAATTAGATTTTCACCATCAGATTTAGTTTATGAGTTCAAGACATTGACCCTCACCCACTGCCTTCTATCACATATATGATAAAAAAGGTTGGGGCTCGCCATAAGGGCAATAGGTTTGGGACACCCATAAAGGTGCTAAGACTTGACGTGACTAGCCGATTGATTGGAGGGGCCCTCTCCGACCGCCCGTCTAGTCTAAGTAAGGGCCAAAGTGGAGTGTTGCATATATACTTAGTAAATGGACGTGTTTACGTAACGGTTATCGTCACTGAAAATCGACTCGACGATCTATGTTCGCATTTCACTTCCCGCTAATGCCTTCGGAAAAGGCCTGGATCTATCTTCCCCCATATCTCAGATATTGGGAAATGGATAAATCAGTATTTTCCCTCTAGTTATGAATATAACACTAGGTGTATATAAGGCTCTTTAACCATCGCACGGCAACCATAATAGGAGAAGGAAAAATCCGAATTCAAACTAAGTGTACTTCACTTAAGAATTGACCTAGTATCGCATCCGGAGGGGTTGGGTAAATACATACTTTCACAAATAGCCATAAAAAATATTTTAATTAATAAATAAGTAAAGTTAAGTCGGCGAGGCAGCCTAATGTCGGTATCAGCCAGACAACGAGGGTTTCTATCCCCTTTTCACTAGCGCTAGACCAAGCAGATTATTTTAGCGTCTGGGGTGGAGCGCCACACCTACCATTAGCTTCTTACTTTGCCGCACAGATCCCTGTGCTACTCATACGCTGATTGAGGGCAAATTATGACACAACATAAAAATATTAACAATAATACATTATTTAATGATACATTCATTACGTTAATTGTAGAGTAGTAAAGTCTGTGGAATACCTTATTGTCGGTATCATCCGAAGAGCGAAGGAGTCTATCCCATTTTCACTAGCGATAGACCACGGAGATTGTTTTGCAGAGATGGAGCGCCACACTTATCAAAAGCTCCCAGATGCTTTACCGCACATATCAGATAATCCAAGCTGTACTACTCAAACGCTGAGTTGGCGAGGACCGGAACGTTGCGACTAGGCGGATGCTTTACCGACTGAGCTAAACCGACCCCACGTTAATAATACATACATTACGTTATGTTAAATAGTTTATCACGGGGTATAATGTAACTTGGTTTAAAATGACAATCCAACCGTTCACTAGTTTTTTTTAAAACGAAAACGCGTAGGTAATTCAATCATTGTCATTAAAAAAAAAAAAGGAAGAAAAAGTCTTTCTTTAAAAAAAAACACAACTTTTACCAACAATACTAGTAAGCGTCACACTTTAATGTGCTTTATAATGACTACTTTTTATTAATAGTAATATTGTGAAATCCTATAGTAAAAATCTGTGTGTAATTTGACATCTTTTTCGTCATAGCACAGACTGACACACGCATGCGCACAACATCAGACTGGATCGTTTATAGTGTGAAAATTATTAGTGCTAGCAAGAATATGTGCCTCCCGGTCGTAAGTTTTTAAGTTTTAATGTAATGAAATATATGGAATTAGAAAGACTAACGAAATTAGATAAAGACACATATAAAAAGATTACACGTATTATAATTATATTTTAATTGGTTTCTATATAAAATCATTAATAGGATTTATTTTAATACGTGGGAGAATAAAACAATAATATTTGAGATCAATAACACCAAGTAATTATCTATTAAACCCGGTTTTGTTAAAACCAGTATGCAAATTAACAACACCATATATTATGTAAACCTTTCTTAGTGATATATAAGACACATTGTAGGATTTTAAACACACTAACATAAGTTGTTTTTAGAGAAATCTAACTCGTTAATAAATAAGATCTATTCTATGTGCTAATGATTTTGACTATAAATCAAATACTCCTTAATATACTTACGCAATTCCTGAGGGCATTGTGACGTAAGCAGGGACATAGTTTCGGTTACAGACAAACAGATAACAAATCTCCATTATAATGAGATTAGATAGGAATACTCGAAACTATTCTTAATATATAATTTCGGGAGTGTCCATGACGTAATGTCTAACGCGCTGGACTGCAAGATCGTAGTCGGGCTATTACGTTTACTTTGGGACTAATACCCTTGGGAAAGGTATGGACCCTATACCACCCACAGCTAGTACCATTGCTGTTCTACAAGGATGACTTTTGTATCAAATAACTCACCAAGGTTAGAAAAATACTTTATACATCATTTTTACGCAGTTATATGGCACCAAGTAGGGGCCGGGTTAGCTCAGTCGGTAGAGCGTTTGGCTAGGAACCACAAGGTCCCTAGTTCGATACCGGCCCTCGCCAAATCAGCGTATGAGTAGCACAGGAGTCTGTGCAGTAAAGTAAGGAGCTGATGATAGGTGTGGCGCTCCACCTCAGACGCAAAAACAATCTCCTTGGTCTAGCGTTAGTGAAGAGGGAATAGACTCCCTCGCAGTCTGGCTGATACCGACTTTATGCCACTCCGACGACTTTACTTACTTTACTTATTCCTATCTAGGTAAGTAAAATCGGCGGATTGGCCTATTGCCGGTATCAGCCAGACAACGTAGGAGTCTATCCTCTTTTCACTGGCGCTAGACCAGGGATATTGTTTTTGTGCCTAAGGTGGGGCGCAACACCTACCGGCAGCTCCACATTTTACCGTTCAGCTACAAGCTGTGCTACTCATGCGTTGAATTGACGAGAGCCTGTATCGAACCTCGGAACCTCGGGGATCATAGATGGATGCTCTAACGACTGAGCTAAGTACACGTAATCATTGTATGTTAAACAAATACCCATTGAAACCATTTCTCCTGGCCATGTCGGCTGGGACTGTAGAATACGCAGACTGCATCTCTGCAGGGGGCAAACCCCGCCTCCACAATGGGGCCACCATATGGCGACCCGTGATAATTAAAGACAGAACCCTGGTTGCTGAGCAGTCGGATATCTTTTTGACCCTTACTAGGGCTAGATGGTCAGAAAGGCCCCCACCGGTCAATCGGCTGATCATGTCAACCCCAAGCACTTACATGATTATCTTAAGCGTATTGCTCTTATAGCAACACCTCAACACTTTTTATCATGTGTGCTAGAAGGTAGTGTCCTGGGTATGACACTAAACCACATCTAGTGGTGAGGTTCCAATTCCGGATCTCTGGGGAGTGTAGAGTCCGCCTCCATTGCCTTTACATTACTCCTAGGTCCACTCTGACCCGGAATGGTAGTACCTGTTAGGGTCCCATCTATGTGTGTGGCAACATAACAAAGTTTGTTAAATGAGAAATAACCAAAACGGAGGTTGGAAATTAAATGTAATCTTTATAACATTAACAAAATACAATACTCGCCAGCGGCGTGAAGAAAGTAAACCACTGCTAGCGGTATAAAACTACTCAGTCTACATAATACTCCCGAAGATTGGGACATAACCATTAATGTTCATAGGTAGGGTATATAACAATGTGTTAAGTAGATAAAAATGAGTTTAAAAAGAAAAAAAAATGAATATAAAAATGGAATGCACAAGAAGAATAAATAAAAGAAAAACGTCTTCAGCATGAAATAACCCAAGCAATGACATGCCGTAAAATCCAAACAACCAACCAACCAACCAACCAACCAACCAACTATTAGAAATATAATGGAAAGTTATTGATGATGCCACTTGTTACGACTTAAATAAACAAATAAATATAATGTATTTTGTTTATCTCCTTTCTCGGTTAAAATTTTTTTAACCGGGTTTTGTA
>CM042140.1:38571873-38616873 GCA_023376005.1 Doryteuthis pealeii | reverse complement strand
CTCCTCCGCACGAGCAGGATACGACACAAGGTCAATTTCTTAAGCGGAGTTTAACAGGTTTGAATTCAGAGTTTTCCTTCTCCTAGACTGGTTACCTAGCCATGGTTAAAGAACCCAGTCTGCCCTGCTATTTACCCATAGCTGGAGGGAGAGTAGGATTCATACATTTCCCAAGGGTATTAGCGGTAAGTGAAATGCAGTTACCACGTCCAGGATTTGAACTCGGGGCGACGAGTCTATTTCCCATGACTTTAACCATTACGCCACGCGCTTCTTCCTCATTTGCATATAAGCACAACACGCTCATTTTCTCACATGTATCAATAGAGTGCACTCACACATACACCTATATCTTCCTAAGACATACGACCACACCTCACTCACACATATGCCCACATTTCACTTACACATAAGCCAACGTCTCACTCACATTGTCCCAACCCTATTGCCCCTATGGCAAGCCCCAACCCTTTTTATTATATATGTGCTAGAAGTAACTCATAAACTAAATCTGATGGCGAGGTTCCAATTCTGGAGCTCCGGGAAATGTGGAGTACCCTTTTATCGCCATTACTCCCAGGTTCACTCTGACCCGGAATGGTAGTGCTTGTTAGGGTCCCATCTATGAGTTTAATATTAAAAAAAACATGAGTTTAAAAATTGTGTTTATAAAATTTGAGTACTCATCAAGAATTTGTAAGACAAAACGTCTTCGGCATAAAATAACCCAACAAGGATTGATATGATGTAAAATCCAACAAACAAACAAATCTCAATCACACATACGGCCACAACCAACTCAGACATGAACCCACACTTCACTCATAAATACGTCCACAGATACTTCATCCATATACCGACATCTCACGCATACACTCACAAACCCATTCACATATATACCCAAATCTAATTCACATTTTCATTTGCATATACACACAGTCTCATACACACTCGTAGTTTCTCAAATGTACTAACACAAATCACTCACATGTGCACCCACAACTCAATCACATATACGGCCATAATCCGCTCACATATAATCCCAGATCTCAATCACACATACGCTCATAACGCACTCACACATTCGTCAACACATCACTCACACATGCACACATAAACATTTTATTACATTTCATTACCTTAATCACACATTTCTCTCTCTCTCTCACCCTCTCTCTCTTTCTCTTTCTCTCTCTCTTACACACACACACACAAGCAAACACACACACACACACACACACACACACACACACACACATATATATATATGCGCCATAATCTTACATCTGTTCATTTGTGCAGTCACTCACACATGATTATTCACAGGTACATACACAAGAGGGAGGGGTCAAAGTTTATGTACCGCACATGTATGCCGAAAAAGAGGGGGGGGTCCCTTAAAGAAAAATTGTGATATTGTAAAAAGTAGCTGCTACCTCTAAAGGAGGTGGGCATCATTCCTAAAATAAGGTAACCAAGCGAGTATAAGGTATCATTAGTATTTTTTTGTAATCTAATAATTATATTTCTTTTAGAAAATAAAAATACTAATTATTCTAATTATTATTCTGATAATTCCATTGCAATCTATTAGATTTCCATATGCCACCGCTGAATTAGCTGTATATCTTTATTAAATTCTAAAATAACTTGATTAGTTAAGTTAAAAGTTGAAATTGATAGAAAAAGAGACATGACTTGCATTTTAAAAAGAATTAAAAACTGGTGACTTTGGCTCAGTAACCAGTCTAGGAGAAGGAAAACTTAGAATTTAAACCTGTTAAAATCAGTTGTGTCAAAAAAGTATCGAGATTTTAAAAACTTTTTGACACACCTTGTATTCTGAAAGAAAGTTCCATTCATTCTTCATTTCTATCTTGATTTACCAAGATAGAAATGAAGAATGAATAATTTTAAACTTGGTACTTTTTTGACACACCTTGTATTCTGAAAAAATAACGTTTCATGCATTCTTCATTTCTATCTTGATAAATACAGCTTCAATCTCGATACTCTTTTGACATACTTAGTATATATATATATATATATATATATATATATATATATATATATATATATATATATATACTAGCTAAAGTACCCGGTCCATGACCGGACTAAAAAATAGGAACACCAAAGAGTGAGTGGGGAGAAAATAAGAGATAAGTATACCCAATTTCGGTTCATTTTTTTTAATATCTCATAAAATGAAATAGGGGGTAGGGAGTAGACCTCGTAAAAATATTTCCCCTAATATATTTTCGTGAAAATCGGACCATTAATTGATTTTTCATAGTATATTTTAAAAATCCTCTTGTCGAAAGTTGTTTTTGGCTACGTCAAATTTCAGTTGATTTAACGGTGCAAAAATGAAAACATTGTTTTTCAATCATAATTTTCATTATTTCCGTACGCTGAAAATTGACAAAACAAATCATCAGGAGTTTGTTTAATGTTTCTTCTTTCGAATGGAAAAACATTTTTCAAGATAATTTTATGCAAGTTTTATTGTGTTAAATATAGGAGGGGGGGGGTAAATTTCACAGGGAAAATTGGTGGTAACTAATAAGAGATAATCATTTATCAAATTTAAAAAAAATATCACCGAGAATTGGTCAAAATAAATGTTATATTTGAGACGTTTAAATTATGATAAATTAGATATCAAATTTTCTTATTCAAGTTACGTACATTAGAATCATTTTTATTTTATGTTTGTTTAGTGTGTTTAATAAACACAAAAGAAACAAAGCTTAACTTAACATTTCAAACACTGGTTATATACGAAATGTTAAGTTAAACTTAAACTTCTTATAATTCATTCAACTACATCGTATTTTTATTTTTTTTAAATTGTTATTGTTATTACAACTATATGTTTACTTATTTACGAAATAAGTAGTTATATAATTTAATTACCTATTTTTATAAAAGGTTTTTTTTCTAAAACTCTTTTGTATATACGAAAAAAATTAGATACTGATTAAAAACAAAGTTGAGTTATTATTAAATGTTTTCGGTTATTATTGATATTTACTTCGCCGTAAAATATAATTCAATCGATAAAACCACATCTTTCTTACCAAATAAATATTTGTAAGATAGATTATTTCATTTCATTTCTAACTAAATTAATATTTTAAAGACAGGAATAAAACGATTGCGATATGAATAAGATTTGATTTTTCGTTAAAACATACTTTTGCTGTCCGAAGCAAAATAATTTTTTTCTAACTCGCTATAAAAAATAATTCAATGGATAAAGACTCATACAAATTATATAACGAGAAAGATTATTTTCTCTTTTTTCTAACTATATAGATATTTTTAAGATTGGACTATAAATAGTCGATAAATTCCGAGCTGAACGGCTTAAGACTGCGAAATTTATTCACTAAAATTGAATTTCACTGCTGTAACAAAAAGACAGGCAGGGGACAATATTTTATCATCAGCAGGAGTTGGTATACGGACAGTTTCGCAAATTGGGTGATTTTGGCTTAATTAATTAATTATATCCCTTAATCAGTAAAAAATCAATAACCAAATTTGGCATGTTTCTTAGTTAGAAGGGTATTAATATGTATGCAAGATTTCGAATCAGAGTGACCTCCCGTTTTAAACTTATACGTCGACACGTACATACCAAAAACTTACTTTTATATATATATATATATATATATATATATATATATATATATATATATATATATATGTGTGTGTGTGTGTGTTGTACTTTAACCAATCGATGCGCTTTCATGGGGATTGATTGATTTTTACAGCATGTTAACCTGTGTAGGGTTATTTTATGCCTGGTCATTAGGGAATCAATCGCGTACATTATACGTTTATATTTACATTATTTGCGTTGGTGTTTCTAAAGATTTTTTTCATACAGTTATATGATATCACTATTCCTGTTTAAATTGAACCTGTGTCACATCTCTTTTCTCTTCTCTCCATGTTCAAAATTTATGAAAAGTGCTATTTTAACTGATAGAAAATTATAGAAAACGATTTTTTAAAATCTGCTTTTACTTAGGAACGATTACATAATCAAATCACTAAAGAAAACGTTGCTAAACTTTCAAAAGTCCTGTATTTCCGTTTTTCCATCTGGTTTAAGAAACATTTTTTGAAATTTAAAATCCATTACTCCGTCCAATAATTAATTAAATTAAGATTAGAATTGTTAATTAAAATTTTGATCTGAGCAATTCATGAAATTTTGCTTTTGACAAAAAGGCTACCGTAGTTATTTACTCAATTAATTTGCCACACGTAGAATTTGACACAACGTCGTAAGTCTGAGGCATCCAGTGAACATCTAATGGACAACCCCACCCCAAATTCTTTGCTATATGCGTCGTTATTTTTTTTGTTTTTTCATTCGTCGGAACCAATTCAAGAAAAAAGATGCCAGAAACTGAACGAAGCCTGCAGACACTGCAAATAAAGAAAGAAAGAAAGAAAGAAAAGAAAGAAAGAAAAGAAAAAAAAGGGGGTATTTTATGCGTGACTATCCCTAGAAATATTTCAGAAGATCCGCGGTCCAGTGTTCCTTGACACCTAGGCAGCCCTGACAGATGAGACTTTAGAATAAACCGACTCCACCTCTGCATAAGAGTAAGACCCAACGTAAGTGGCGACTCGTGATGTTTAAGGATGGAAACTTGGTGGTTAAACAGTCCATAACATGAAATACTACACTTTGACCCTTACTTAGGCTAGACGGTCAGTCGGAGATGCCCCCTCAAATCAATCGGCTGGTCACGTCAAGCACTAGCACCTATATGATTGTCCCAACCCTATTACCCTTATAGCAAATCCCAACCCTTTTTAAAGATATTTATGCTAGGAGGCAGTTCTGGAGCTTTGTGGAATATGGTGTACCTCGTCATCACCATTACTTCTAGGTTCACTCTGACCCGGAGTGGTAGTACCTATTAGGGTCCCATCTATGGGTTAAATACAAAAAAAACATGAGTTTAAAAGAAATGTGTTAAAAATGAGTTAAAAAATTGAGTACCCATTAAGAATGAATAAAACAAAAACGTCTTCAGTATAAAATGACCCAATGGGTTGACATACCGTAAAAACCAACCAACTAGCCAACCAACATGACACCTAGGAGTCACTCTGTTATAGGTGATACACCCTATTGACCAATGGAATGCGCCGACGGGTTACTATAAATAACACGGACAATTGTGGCTTAGCAGTAAGCCAATGCGAGTGCCAATAACTCTGTTCGTCGGACGTAATTTCCACATCTCTCTATTGTATTTGTCTACTTTCTGTTAATACATTTTTCTACATTTGTTACCCGTCGTTTTGTTCTTATTTGACCCCTTAAAACCTCACAACACACTCCTAAATTCTTTATTCTTTATTGAGAAAATGATTGTGAAGTCTGTTTCCGCTCGAAAACTAATGCAACGAGCTTTTTAATGGTTCTCTTGCCCTATCACCTAAGGTCTACAAGTGGAGGCATTTTCTGAATTCCTAGACGTTGATAGGACCCGGTCAGCGTCCATACGCTGGCATGTTGTATCCGGAAGTTACATTCTGCAGTGCGCAGACGAAAACCATAATTCTTGAAACGTGATAGAACCCCGTCTAATCTCTTTATCAAAGTGTCCAGGTCACGTCTAATGGTAATAATATTATCTAAGTATAGTGCAGTGACTCAGACGGACGTTAGCATTAGGATCCTTAATTGTTGAAAGACGACGAGAGCTGAAATAGCAGATGAGTGTATTGCAACAATACATTGTGAGTGTTTATAGTTAATAGTAAACTCGAAACTTCAACAGTCAGAGACTGTAGACAGGATTACGCCGAGTTCTGTTTAGTGAAATATTGTCGTTCGTTTACTTTGGCGCGTAAAACTAAACGATAATGACAAGATGCCTGGGCATCAAAGAATCCAGTTGATAAATTTTTTTCTTATTTTCTGAATGTCATTATTATGCACTAGTACCCATCTATATATCAATACTCGTATTCCTTAATTGTACGACCGTAATCATCCTGCAACACCCTTTGATTAAAAATGAGACTGTCCAAATCTTCCAAGATGAAATGCAAAGATCTAAATCCTGATTATCTGGTGTTACTTTTCTTATTTCTTATGAGTGTCGTCACCTCAGCTAAATAATGGACTATTCCGTTTTTATCATAAAGAAATAAAGTGAAGAAGAAGGATATGATACACAGACAAATATAATAAGAAAGAAAGACATAAGGAATGTAGGGGAAAGATAGAGAGGGGGTGAGCGCGCGGAAGTGGTAACACTAATCTGTTTATATCGAACATAATGAAAAGATGAAAAGAAGAAAAGAAAAAAAAAGAGTGAGAGCGAGCTAAATCAAGATTATTATACTTTTTACATAATGATCTATTTAGCAATAGTTCTAAGTAAACATATCAAAGGTTGATGATATTAAATTGTCATATTGGGATATATCTACAGGTTCTGCTAGTAGCTTGTTATAGCGACAATGATTGATTTATTAATTGATTTTAACGGCATACCAACCTGTCTAGGGTTATTTTATGCCCAAAGATCAGAATTACGTTAATTGCACGTTTATATTTACATTTGTGTCACCCGAGATCTTTTTTGTTCACACCGTGTATTTTCTAGACGATTTAGATCATTTCATCTGATTCTTTGTGAAGCCACAAACGATGATTTGATTTGCACGCGGTTCTATCGAACACGAATAATGTTTAAACAGATTTATTTGACCCATTGGTAAGACTTTAAAAAACACTACCTCTTCGGTGTGAGTAGACCTGGGAGTAATGTTGATGAAGTGGAACTTCCCATTTCCTAGACTGAGTCGTTGGAAATGGACTCGTCGACCCGAGTTTAAATCCTATATGTGTATAAATGCAGTATTAAAATGAAAATGTTGAATAACCTTGTGTTAAACTTTAAAAAAATATTGATACCCATACCTCTTATTCTCTAAATAATGGGTTACAGCGTTCATGTTAATAGAATTTCGCTCACTTTACAGCCCTTGTTTTTTCTTCTCTATCTTTCATTACCACGTGGTCATCTGCCCTGGGACAATGACCCAGAGCAGATGACCACGTGGTAATGGTATTTACTTACCATACGAAATAAAAACAAATCACTTGGTAGCAAGCAAAATAACTTGCGAATGAAAAATAATATCTTTAATATATATATATATATATATATATATATATATAGTTTTTCCGTAGTTAGGATCTTTCCACGTGTGGTTTAACCAAGCTGATGCAGGTAGACCATAGGAGAGCTCAATGTGCCTAATACCAGTGAGTAGAAGGACAAAGCAAGATATTTAGTAAATGAAGAAAAAATCTAAACTTGCTTCATTACAATAATTTATTTCAGGTAATCACAAGAACATGACTCTTACCTAAGAGTCATGTTCTTGTGATTACCTGAAGATGTCGTATTAATACGGTTGAAATAAATTATTGTAATGAAGCAAGCTTAGAGTTTTTTCTTCATTTACTATATATATATATATATATATATATATATATATATCACAGGGAATATAAAGCTAATTATTTCTTTTTTCTAATACTTACGTTTGTTAAAATAAAAAAAGGAAAAGTTTTAATTATTTTTGTGTTTTAAATCAGCTCAAAAGAAATTCAAATGTAAACAACAAAACGTGTTGATACGGTAGTTTCCAGTGAAGACTGAAAAATAACCACTTAAAACGAGGTCGAATTTGTTTAATATTTATAGTATCTTAAATTAAATATGTTTGCAGCGTTTTCTTTTTTATTTACTTTTATTTAATCTACCAAGAATTGCATGATTTTGAATGAAATAAAATCTTTTATTAAGCCTATTTTTTACATGTTTTTTCTTCAAAACTTGTGTTTAGACAAGTCCATTTCATACGACTTTAGCCATTACACCACGTGCCTCCAACTTCACATACATTCATATAAGAAATAACATAAGAAGAGCCGTCACTATCATTTCAATTCTTGTCACATTATTAAAACCACTGGACCAGCCAAAAATTCGTAATTTCTTCCTATATTTCAATTACACTTCAATGATTTCGCATATGTGTTTCAATATGACTAGTTTACATTATCAAATTATTAGAAAAATGAAAAAAAAAAAAAGGTTATGGGACAGTAAAGCGGACAATGTTTTAGACCAGATGTAGTAAAAAAAGAAAGTTTTTGTTTTTAGTAGTAAAGCCACAGTTCATATAGCGCTAATACCCTTGGAAAATGTATGAATCCAACTATTCTCCCTCCAACTATGGATAAATAGTAGGGCAGTTTGGGCTCTTTAACCTTGCTTAGGCAACCAGTCTAGGAGAAGGAAAACTCTGAATTCAAACCTCTTAAATCTCCGCTTGGGGTGGTCAACTACTAGAATAGGCCCAGTCATACTTAGTGATCTATTTCAATTTATTTAATTTATTTTATTTAGTCCTTGTAAATCTAAACATATTCAGATGTTCATCTTGTCTGAACGCTTATTTCAAGTTTTCACAGTTGTAAAATGAGACACAGAGAAGAAGAATTTTGAAGTCTTCTTATTTGGGAATACTCATCGGCTGGTATGTTCTGATAATGAAGTTTTAGCACAGCTAATACCGATGTTTTTTTTTGCTCTCCCTCCTTAACTCAGAATGGGTGTGTGTGTATGTGCGCACGCGTGAGTGTGGCGCGTGCGTGTATGTGTGTATGTTTGTGTATGTGTGCTTGTGTAAAAACCAAAAAAAAAAAACAAACAAAAAAACAAACACCCCCCCCCAAAAAAAAAAAATCCCCCAAAAACAAAAAAAACCTCCAAAAACAAACAAAAATAAAACAAAAAAGATTAAACAAAAATGTATTTCCCACACTTCAGGCCAAGAAACAATTTGTATTTAAAAAAAATAAAAAATTAGTATACATAAAAAACCTAAAAATATATATATAAAAAGCATAAAAAGCATATCCCCTCCCTCACAAGAACACTAATTATTTGGAAAGAGTCATTACTTAGGAAGCCAGTTCAAATAAACAACAACAACAACAAAAAAAAGAAAAAAAAAAAAAAAAAAAAAAAAAAAAAAAGAAAAAAAAAGAAATGAAGTGTATAAAATAAATATCCTTTCTTTTACAAAAATAAGAAAATAAAAATTCTCCTTTCTAGAATAAAATTATATAAACAAAACATCCACTAAAATAAATAGATAAATAAAAAATCAAAGTAATGAAAATATTAAAAAATTATTTGAAAAAAAAAAAAGCCATCAGTTTGAAAAATTGTGCCGATACCGCAGGCTGTAAATACGTCTCTTATTACACCAAAGAAAAATAATTACTTGCATCGGCATTATTCTCAAGTGGACACATATGGACCTTTCAAATTGCAACTAGTCGGTAAATTTTCCAAAGGTGGTGATGGTTGAGTAGACAGGATATAGTCACATGATATCTCTTTTAAAATATCTGCCTTATACAAGCGTAGAGAACTGAGAAAAAATTGAAGAAATTTGAACAATAAAATAAAATGTATTGTTTCAATTTAATTATATTTCACTAGCAGGACATGTGGATTAGGGTAGGTCGATTTTCAACTTTTTTTTCAATATCAAAATCACACAACCAAAGAAAGTTGGGTATTGGTATGATAAGTGCTGACACCAAAAAGTAGGTTTCTAACTTGTACCAATTTTGAGCATTTAGTTTTAAAGATCGTCTAATATGAAGCCCCTCCAAAATCCTTGTTTTTGATACATTTGCATATGAAATTGCTTAAAAATCTGATAATTTCAATCCAGAAAAGTTTGTCAATTTATTTCATTCAAATAAAATGAATAAAATATATCAAAAGTAACATTTAAAGTAAAATCATAACCCCCACCCACCCTAACACCTCAGACAAGCTGAATTTTACCTCATTAATTGAGATACATCAGTAATAACATTACAAGATATTGTTGTAGCGTTATTTTTTCTGTTATCAATGGATCAAAAGCAAACAAATATGAACTCTGCTAGGAACTATTGTAGGGATGATGATTTTGATATAAGCTACCCTTGTAATTTGAACACTCCTCAAAATATCTACTGGTTACTAACAGGGGGTCTTTTAAGTTTCTATTTTATATAATAATTGTAAGGCATGAAGTTATAAAAGACATGACAAAAATGCATGAATGTTGTGAGAATAATAGCAACTTTTATCATGCCATCATATTAAACAGCTCTACATAAGAGCCCTTTAAAGCAAAGGCAGGCCTCATTTCATGGCATAAAACTTTTGTAATGATATACCTATGCCTTGCTTCAATTTCATAGACCAAACGGGAAGCTGCAGTTATTAATTTTACTGTCCTTTCGACACTTTGTGAGTGTGAAGGCAAATCAGGCAACTCTAATATTGTTCCATTCTTTGATGACTCCAGAAGTTCATAATCTTAAAATTCTTCTGTGAATCCAGGCTCACAAACTTCATTTTGAGACGGGTCGATTAATTGAGACCAATGTGGGGCATCGAAATTTATTTTTGGTATTCTTTTAGCTTCTTTTTGGTTGGATTCCATCTCCTGAAAAAAAAAGAATCAATTTATTGAATTAAATTAAAAAATAACCTTACTTGTTTTAATTTTAAATGGTTATAAATGAAATTAGGATATTACTTTAAAATGAAAATATAAATCATTAAAATCATTTTAATCAATTTTATGTGAATTAATTACCTAATGGCGAAAGCTCTTTTCACTGCGTCGTCCAACACTTCCAGTTCATCTGATTTAAGCATTGAAAACAACATATTCTCTGTTAGGAGACCAAACGCATTATACTGAATACTTTTTAACTCAATCTCCTGAATTTCAGGTGGTACCTATTTGATTCTTTGCAGCATATGGAAAATATACAGTTGCTGGTTATGAAATTTATTGTCTCATTTAATTTCAAACCAGCTAACTGCATACACTTCAACAATAAACTGGATTAGGCTGTGTAGTTTTGATATGTTTTCAAGATAAATGCTCCGAGTCCACAAACACATTAGTCTAGTGGCTAAAATAATTATTGCCGTAGGAAACATAGTTCTAATCATGGACGAGGCTGTTTGCATTTCTCATAGCTCTAATACTCAATATGCATCCAGCTATTCGACCTCCAGCTATGCGTAAATAGTAGGACAGAATGGTCTCTTTAACCTTGGTGAGGAACCCAGTCTAGGAGAAGGAAAACTGATAAATAGCTAAAGAAATTGGCCTTGTGTCACATCCTACTTGTGTGGAGGGGTTGGTAAATATATATTCACATTGTTTGTATAGTTATTTCTTAAGATTTTCTTTGCATACGGTTCTATCGAATGCGAATAATTTTAAACAGATATATTTCATCCATAGATGGGACCCAAATAGGTATTATCACTCCGGGTCAGAGTGGGAAGGGGAACTTCACACTCTGCAGATCTGGAACCTTACCATCAGATGCAGTTTAGTGTCATACCCTAGATACCGCTTTAGGGCGTCTCATCATGGTGTAATGGTTAATGAGCTAGGCTCATACATCCATTACTACTAAATAGCGAGTTTGATCCTCACTGAAGACCCCATACTTGAGACCTTGTGTCACACCCCGGACACCGCTTTTTTTTTAGCAAGAGTTTACCCCTTTGCGGGGGGATATAGTCAGCATATTCTAAGTCCCGTCGACAAGACACTGATAATGTAGAATTTATCAACAAAGAGTTTTGGGATAAAAGTCAACAATAATATCACCTCCACAAGTATAAAAAACTATAAAAAAATAACAACTATGAGACTAATCAGGGGATTCCCGTGCCACGGTAGACGCCATTATGTTCACCTATATGCATAACATTATAACTGTCCGATATCCGTCTCTCATTTTTTGTTATATATTTTTAAAATTATTTGTATCTATTTATGCTATGTGTTTTTTAAAATTTAAATTTTGAATTTTAAAAATTTTTTGAGAGGTTCATAGTGTAATGGTTACCGTCGTAGGAGATGGACACGGTGACACGAGTTCAATTCCTGGACGAGGTTGTTTGCATTTCCTATTATTTCCTATTAGTAATACTCGCGGGAAAGGTACGCATTCAACTATTTTCTCCAGCTATAGGTAAATAGCAGGTCAGGTAACCTTGATATGGCAACCCGTCTTGAGAAGGAAAACTCTGGATTGAAACTAGGAAAAAAACAAAAGCACCTGTTAAGTTTTTAAATGCCATCCTTGGCCAGTTGAAAAGGGCTTAAAGTAAGTAAGTCCTGAGTTATGGAATCCTTTGGTAAGCGTATAAGTCCTATCCTGCGAATAAGTCCTATCCAGTGTATTGTTAAAGGTCCAGTGATTTAATCCTATGTCTGTCGTCAATGAAAGTCAAAGTAGTTATGGTCAGTATGCTCCGTTTAAGTATTGTATCAACAGCAGAGTACTGTCAGTGATTGGCCAAGAGAGCTCATATGGTTCTTGCCGAGTCTATAAGTAAAAGCAGGCGTCTATCCCACACCTTATATACTCCCCAAAAAGGGCACCTCAGGTGGTGTAATGGTTAGCAAGCTAGATTAGCAGACCATTGTTAGTGAGTTCGATTCTCACTGGGTGTCTCATACTTCTGGCCTTGTGCCACATCTAAGCTAGGCTTAGTTTTTTAGGGCACCTCATGTGGTGTAATGGTTAGGAAGCTAGATTTGCAGACCATTGTTAGTGAGTTCGATTCTCATTGGGCGTCCCATACTTCTGGCCTTGTGCCTCATCTAAGCCAAGCTTAGTAAATAACTATATACACCCAAAAATAAACAGCACCCCTGAAAGCCCTCTTTTAATATGACATGATACTGCACCGCTATCGTTCTTTTAAGGTCAGTACCAAGCAAATACTATAAAGCAAGTTATTTGAAAAAAAAAACACAACTTTTTACGAAAATAAGACCATCCAAGATTTTATATTTCCTAAAAGAAGTGAGATTGTACTAAAAATATGTGTAATTGAACAACAGTAAACATCTCTCTCTCTCTCTCCTCATCTCCCTCTCTCTCCCTCTCTCTCTCTCTCTCTCTCTCTCTCTCTCTCTCTTCTCTATATATATATATATATATATATATATATATATATATTCAAAGTGGGTAAAGTGGGGAGATGACAGTAGGTGTGACTCTCCACCTCAGAAAAAACAACCTCCCCGGTCTAGTGCTAGTGAAAAGGGAATAGACCCCCTTGCTGTCTGGCTGATACTGACAATAGGCCACTCCACCACCTTTATATATTCTATAAAAAATTACTGGAAGTCATCAACGGACATTGGCCTTGAGTTTATTTCGTTTCCTATATATATATATATATATATATATATATATATATAGGAAACGAGTTTCCTATATATATATATATATATATATATATATATATATATATATATATATATATATATATATATATATATATATATATAGGAAACTCGTATATATATATATATATATATATATATATAAAGGAAACGTGAAATAAACTCAAGGCCAATGTCCGTTGATGACTTCCAGCAATTTTTACAGAATTGAAAACACCATCTTTGTCAGTGTGGCTTCCAAAAATAACTATTCTGAAGTGGAGGGGGCAAAGTCAAATATAACATATCTGTCGTTATTTAGTAGGCAGAACTTTTATATATATATTAATACTCGTGCTCCTTAATTGTACGACCGTTATCATCTTGCACCAATCTCTGGTTAAAAATAAGACCGTACAGATCGTCCAAGATGAAATGAAAACATGTAAATCCTGATTATCTGGGGTTGCTTATCCGCCGAATTCTTATTTCTTATGAGTGTCGTCACCTCAGCAAAATAATGGACCATTCCGTTTTTCTTATAAAGAAACAAAGGGAAGAAAAAGGACGTGTTACACAGAAAAAATATAATGAGAGAGAGAGAGAGAGAGAGAGAGAGAGAGAGAGAGAGAGAGAGAGAGAGAGAGAGAGTTAAATCAAGATTATTATTCTTTAAAAAAATATTGAACTATTTGCAATAGCTCTTAAGTAAATATATCAAACGTTTTAATAATTAGATTATAATACTGTGATATATCCACAGGTCCTGATAGTTAACAAAAATCTTTTACTTTCTGAGTCGAATACTCTTCAATTGTTAAAGTAAATCAAGTGAGTTCGACACGAGTAGGATGTAACATAAGGTCGCAAGTATGGTTCATCCAGCAAGGAACGACTTCGCTTTTCAGTTGTAATGGATCTACAGGACTAGTTTGCTAACCCTTACATCACGATGAAACGCTTCGAAATCAAGTGAAATCTTATTATAATGCAGATTGTGTGTTTTTCTGTCTGTAACCGAAACTATATTACTAATGTAGTCACAATTTCCTTAGTTATTTACACCACATTCTCCATGATTTTCTTTTTATTTAAATCTCAATTATTAATAAAATTGCTTTACATTATAAATACTGTTGACCATATCTACATACTAATAAGATGCAACTGTATTTATATATACAAAAAATAGCAGTTTGTAGTGTGAATGGGAAGGCTAATTTGCATATTGATATTAAAAATTTGATTTTAATAAATATGTGCTCAGTATTATTGATTTCTAATTGTTTGGTTTTATCTTAATGAATATAAGCAAAAATCACTTCAATAAATCTTAAAATAAATCCAGTAACAATATTAATAGTAATTTTATTCTTTACTTCCTATTTTAACTAAATAGTAAAATTATGAAAATTTAGCAATGAAAGATGGAAGTGTAGAAAAAGCAAGTTTTAGTTGTTACCCCTCTGTTTCAAATCTTTTTATCGGCATCTTATTTAGTTTCATTAGCCTTTCTAAGTTAACATAATATTTTATTATATTAAAACTTAAATACTTGCACCCGGAGGGTGCATATATTTGCTAGTAAGAATAAAGAAGTGTAACGTCCAGCAAGACTTGACTTCTTATTCCATTTCTTATCTCAGAGCTCTGTGGAGTGTGGAGTACCCCTTTATCAACATTACTCCCAGGTCTACCCTGACTCGGAGTGGTAGTTCCTGTTAGGGTCTCATCTATGGGTTAAACAGAAAAAATAATTTAGTTTAAAAATTTGTTTTAGAAAAACGTGTTAGAAAATGTGTCTAAAAATGAGTTTAAAAAATTGAATTTAAAAATTGAGTTCAAGTAATTGTTGAATACTCATCAAAATGTATAAAACAAAACGTCTTCGGCATAAAATAATCTAACAAGGGTTGACATGCCGTAACTTACCAACCTTCAGCCAAGGGTAGCGATGATGTAGCAAGATGTGACAAAAATAGAAAAAGTGATTGAAGAGTCAAGGATAATTGATTGATTTTAACGACATGTCAACCCGCCAGGATTATTTTAAGCTTAGAATTGCGTTCATTATACGTTCATATTTACATTTTTTGTGCTGTTTCATTTTTTTCTTGCACACGCTTCTATCGAATACGAATAATTTTGAACAGATCTATCCGACTCAAAGATGGAACCTTAACAGGTATTACCATTCTGGGTCCAAGTGGATCTGGGAGTAATGGCAACGAAGAGGTTCTCCACACTCTCCAGATCCTGAGAACTGGAATCTATGCAAATACATACTCATATAGACCTAACAGATACTGCCACTTCAAATATGTTTATAGAAGCTTGGTCAGTTCGAGAACTTTTCAGTAACCCTTCTATGTATGGAAATCGTATCTATCTAAGATAAAGCCAGATTTTTTCCAAATTAAAGCCGTGTCAGTGCTATTGTATGGCTGCACCATTTTAACTCTAACGAAACTTTTGTGATTGAATTAATCAATTAATAACATTGAAATTTCCGAAAAGGTTTCTTTTTGTACAGGAATATAAATAATAGAGTCAACGCGCAGTTCTCCAACAGTATTAGTAGTGACTCGACTACGAATACTACTACGTAACTCGACTACGAATAACCTCGCGTATTCGTATCTTTATGTGTTTCGTCGGACGAGTCCAACTATCTTGATGGGGAAATACAACAGAAACGCTTAGAGAAAAGGCTAGATGGAAACAAATCTTGGAAGCAGCATCCTACAAGAAAGCAGCAGTACGGCTACTTGCCACCTATCACACAAACCATCCAAATAAGACGAACAAGACACGCTGGACACTTATGGAAAAGCAAGGACGAACTCATAAGTGATGTTCTCCTGTGGACACCTTCAGATGGACACACCAGTGTAGGCCGACCAGTAAAAATCTACATCAATCAGCTCTGTGCGGATTCTGGATGTTGCACACAAGACATATCAGGGGCGATTAGCGATAGTCGACAAGTGAGAGAGTCATGGGTATCCGTGCTCTAAGCGCGACTTGATGATGATGATGTATGTATGTATCAAATATCTAATATCTATCTATCTATCTATCTATCTATCCTTCTCAGTTTTAATATCTATCTTAGTTTTAATAACTATCTATCTATCCTCCTCGGTTTTAATATCTATCTATCTATCTATCTATCTATCTGTCCCTGTCTTAGTATGTATGTATGTATGTATGTATGTATCTATCTATCTATCTATCTGTCCCTGTCTTAGTATCTATCTATCTATCTATCTATCTATCTACCCTTCCCAGTATTGATATCTATCTATCTATCTATCTATCTATCTTTCCCAGTATTGATATCTATCTATCTATCTATCTATCTATCTATCTCAATCTTCATATCTATCTATCTCTATCCATTTATGTGTCAAATTTAACCTAATACAAATTCTCTTTCATACATTAATTCACATATGCACATAGGGTAACAATTATTTTTGAAGACCCACCCTAAAACCATATGTCATTAATTTAAACAGGAATTTAATTAGTTGAAGCGGACACTTCTCGATGTGTTTGTCTATAATGATGCATATGTGAATAATAAGATTTATTTAATAAAGAAAAATATTTCAACTTTTAGTTTATCTGTTTTAGGCCTCAAATATTTGCTCGTTTTTACAAGATAAAGCAATGGAAATGTCCTTTTGTGCGTGCGTATCTGGTATGTTTCCAGATAAGACTTTATCCACGTTGCAAAAAAACTAACAGTTACTAATTAACACTCCAAATGCAGATAAAAGAACCTAATAATACTGAGGTGGCAAACCAGCGAAAAGAAGAGAGAGAGAGAGAGAGAGAGAGAGAGAGAGAGAGAGAGAGAGAGAGAGAGAAGAAAGTTATTATGGACAATGCCAAGAGATTTTAGTTATATAAGTAAGTAAAGTCGACGGGGCGGCCTAAAGTCGGTATCAGCCAGTCAGCGAGGGAGTCTATCCCCTTTTCAATAGCGCTAGACCAAGGAGATTATTTTAGCATCTGAGGTGGAGCGCCACACCTACCATCAGCTCCTTACTTTACCGCACAGATCCCTGTGCTACTCATACGCTGAGTTGGCGAGGACCGGTATCGAACTGGGAACCTTGTGGCTTCTAGCCGAACGCTCTACCGACTGAGCTAACCCGGCCCTTAAATATGTTATGCAATAGTGGAAATTAACTAGAATTTGGGATGACGTGAGAAAGGCTGACCTTCTGGCTTCTGTATCAACAGTGACAAGAGTGAAAGAGAGAGTGAAAACTTGGGGAGTTTTTTTCCTGAATTTTTCCTCTGAAATCCAGTTCCCCCAGTATCCTTTCCAGACACATTATTATTATTATTATTATTATTATTATTATTGGTTTTTAATGTTACACACGCGCATACAAAAAGACTGACGTCCACCACGTCAGAGTAGGCTGAATGTTTGAAGAGAACAGACGCAAGGTTGGGGTCTCTCCTCCAAGGCATTTTTACTTGGGTTTAGAATAAAATTTATGAGCTCTGCGAAAAACATCAATGTGTTCGTTATTAAGAACTGCCAACGGACACAAGTACATCACAAGAAGATCCCCAGTAATTTTCAGACATAGAACAGAGAAAATGCCAGCCCAACAACAGATCCAGAATACCAGCAACTCCGTTCCAGCAGAAACCCAACCAGATCCAGTCTAAAGATAAGTAGAGCAGTATATGATAATTAGAGAAACTACATACTACTCCAAGTAGATCCCACCACGTCACATATATAATTCAATTACTAATGACTATTACCTTACTACACACATTAAACTCCGCTTAAGAAATTGACCTTGTGTCACATCCTGCTCATGCGGAGCGGTTGGTAAATATATATATAAACACAAACACACAAACACGCATATATGATTATCATTATTTTCACACTATATGAATACTGATAGTTTTTCACTGAAGTCTCAGTGGCAGTATGTCTCCTCAGGTTACCAGGACTCTTCTCAGTATTTTAGCTGATTTAAACAGTGCTGTGCTCTGGATTGTGTCAGTTCTTCCCCTGAAATCCAGTTCCTCCAGTATCCTTTCCAGACACATCATCATTATTATTATTATTATTATTATTATTATTATTATTATTATTATTGGTTTATAATGTTACATACGCGCATACAAAAAGACTGATCTTTTTCTACACACAACACTTTTCCTCTATTCTTATTGGTTTAAATTTTCAACTTTTGATCAATACAAAATAAAGAAAAAGTGTTGTCTTTATTCATAACAGGGGACCTTACTATAAACTTAAATCAACCATTAAATCGAGGCACTTTTTGGCATAATGGTTATCGTTGTAGGAAATGGACATGTCAATTCAAGTTCAAATGATGGATGAGACTGTATGCATTTTTCACATAGCACTAATACTCTTGGGAAAGGTATGCATCCAACTAGTCTCCATTTAGCTATGGGTAAATAGTAGGACAGATTGGGCTCTTAGTCTCTATTTTTATTACTTAAATTTATATCTTTTATTTATCTATTTATCATAGGTTTTCTGTAATTCAATAAAATTTTTTCTGTTATACAATATAAATGTTTCTTATAATGCGATATAAAGGTTTTTTTATAATGCAATATAAAGGTTTTCTATAATACGATATAAATGTTTTCTTTTATGCAATATAAATGTTTTTCTATAATGCGATATAAATATTTTCTATAATGCGATATAAATGTTTTCTATAATGCAATATAAATGTTTTCTATAATGCGATATAAATGTTTTCTTTTATGCAATATAAATGTTTTCTATAATGCGATATAAATGTTTTCTATTACCCAATATAAATGTTTTCTATAATGTGAAATATAAATGTTTTCTATAATGCGATATGAAGGTTTCCTATGCAATATAAACGTTTTCTATAATGTGATATAAATATTTTCTATAATGCAATGTAAATTACCATAATGGTGCCATTATTATTGTAAACAATCCGATAATAGGGATACCACAAATACAAACATCAACAAACTAATCTCATTTCTTTTTTAAATGGTTTAACATTTTTAAAAAAATCATATAATGAAATAACGTGTACAAAGTACCTAAGCGGTGATAAACAAGATTGGTCCCCATTAAAAACGAAAAAAACAAAAGGTACTTATATTTAAATATCACCGGTATTTATGAATTGTCTTTATATGTACTAGCAAATATATGCACCCTCCGGGTGCAAGTATTTAAGTTTGAATGTAATAAAATATCGTATTAAATTAGAAACGCTAATGAAACTAAATAAGAATGCAGATAAAAAGATTTGAAACAGAGGGGGATATAATCGAAAAATAGAATAACTGAAATTTATTCCTCCATCACTCTCGTCTTTCATTGTTATTTTTTCTAATTTAAGTATTTAATTAAAAGATGAAGTAAAGAATAAAATGACAGTTATCTTTTCTTGTTAATGGATTTCATTTAAGATTCATTGAAGAGATTTTTGCTTATATTCATTAAAATAAAACCAAACAGTTAATGGATTTCATTTAAGATTCATTGAAGAGATTTTTGCTTATATTCATTAAAATAAAACCAAACAGTTAGAAAACAATTATACTAAGCATATATTTATTAAAATCACATTTTTAATATCAATATGCAAATTAGCCTTCCCATTCATACTGTAAACCGCTATTTTGTTGTATATATAAATATAATTGCATGTTGTAAGTATGTAGACATGGTTAACAATATAAATAATGTTAAACAATTTTATTAATAATTGAGGTTAAAATAAGGATAAATTCATGGTGAATGTGACGTCAATTACTAAGGGAATTGTGACTTCAGTAGTGATTTAGTTTCGGTTACAGACAGAAAAACACACAATCTCCATTATAATAAGAAGTGACCGATATTGCATTTATTGCTATTTCAAGTGCAGATATTTCTTTCTTATATTTTAGAAAAAGAATTTCATTTTTACCAGATTGCAAAGGAGTGGTTGAATTAAACCAGTAAGAAAAAATAAGTAAATATTTGAGATTTTAATCGACATAAAAATAAAAAGTAAATATTTTATCTTTTATCCTTTCTTTTCACGAACTCACGTATACAAACACAAACAATGCGCATTCTGATATACACATTCCATTATACATTGAACTCTCTAATGCAGTGAGGTATTAAAGTGGCATGTGTTTCATTCAACACAACCTAGCGATGACACCTGAAAAAGAGTACTTAAAACAAATATATAAAAGCGATTCTTGCATAACATTATTCACGTATATGCATAATTTTTTTTTCTTGTCTTTCAGTTGCCACCACAAACGGGAATAACAGACTTGGCAAATACAACAATGTTGTCTATCTATACACATATAAAGGGCAGTTGTATGTATGTATGTATGTATCTATATCCGGCTGAAACTACGAAAATATAACAATTGCAACAAAGTAAATATATATACACATTCACTATCACCAAATCTTAATTTTTGTTCAAAATTATAAAGATTTTATTTATATTTGGGAAAATATTTAAAAATTGAAATTTGAATAGTAACAGAAGGGAAAGTCAGAGATTTTTGATAGTTTTAATAAATTTATCAATTTAACAGCTACAGTGATCTTTGCATGAATTTATAAACTCAGAAGAATCAACCTTTATCCAATATTTTGGTTTTAATGTTTTCAGTCCTTATTCCCCGTCAAATGTTTGTGGCTTCTTCTTGGTCATTAGATTGGTCTCATTTTCTCAAAGTTCTTGTTTGAATATAAATAAACTTCTTGTAAGAAAAGTGTATTTTAAAATCATTTCAGAGTAAACGCTTCATACTTAGTTGTGATATAAACGTTTTAAGACACAATGTATTGATGTAGTTCAAAAGCTCATTTTAAACATCACCTTTAACTTTTAGATGGGACCCTAACAGGTGGACCTGGGAATAATTTCTACAAAAAAGCAGCCCCACACTCCCCAGAACTCAAGAATTGGAGACTCAACACTGAATCCAGTTTAGTGTCATATCCAGGAAACCGGTCAATACATGAAATAAACAAAAGATTATATTTTTAAACACACCATTTGCTCCTTTTTTTTTTTTTTTTATTCCTCTAGAATATAAGGTACAACCGAGATTTACATTTTTTTCGTCCTGTAGTCCAAGAAATTACCCTTTGAAGATTTTTCAGTGGAAAAAACGGATCTATCAAAGAAAATTCTATAAGAACGTCCAAACAGACGAACAGAATAATAAGAAAGACGTAAAACAATTTTTCTGAAAGAAAAAAAAAGAATTAATACTAAGTTTTTCTTACTCGATATTCTATGACAGCTTTAATTCTTTCGGGTATGGATTTCATTAATTAAAAAAAACATCTATATCACAGTGGTTCCAACTTTGCTAAATGGCAGTTAGTAGATGTATCAATTTAACAGCTACAATGATCTTTGCATGAATTTATAAACTCAGAAGAATCAACCTTTATCCAATATTTTGTGGCTTCTTCTTGGTCATTAGATTGGTCTCATTTTCTCAAAGTTCTTGTTTGAATATAAATAAACTTCTTGTAAGAAAAGTGTATTTTAAATTCATTTAAGCGTAAACGCTTCATACTTAGTTGTGATATAAAAAGTATTCAGTATATTAGTACATTCAAACTACATGTGCGCCAGATCCCGTCGGCATTTCCCCTCGAGGGGGCGCCTCAGCCCTGCCCCTTTAAATCAAGGGGACAGGTATTGCCTGGTGGGATAGCCCCCTTGGATCGACGCTGTTAATTTTATTACCAAGCCACTCCAGAGGCCAAAGCGCTCTGGAGCAGGCTCCGAAGGGCCTTTGCAGTCTCATTAATCACCTCGATGCTTTCGGGCAGCCGTGTATAAATAGTCCTGGACCAGAGCATCGACTCTCTACCAAGGTACGCCAGGCTAATCTACAACAAATTCTACATCAAGGCGCCCCTTAATATCTAAAACGTTTGGCACAAGGTCACGAGTCATGCACTGAGTAAGGATCGAACTTTTTATTAGTCTATGGGACTAACTTGCATACCACTTCTCCACGACGAGATGTTCATTTCGGATTGTAATGAATCCGAAATAGTGCAAGACAAACTGAAAACATCGGTTTCCGCCAGATTGCTGAAGTTAAGCACAAATGAGTCTGTTTAGTACTTAGATTGACAACAGGAAGAAAGAAAAATGTTGGAAGAAAATAAGAAATTGAAAAGAAAAAAAAGAAAGAAAGGAATGAATGAATGAAAGAAGAAGAAGAAAAGAAAAAGAAAGAAAAGTAGAAAAAGAAATAAAGAAGAGAAAACAAAAAGATAAAATGGATTAGATAGAAATAAATAAAAAGAAAGAAAGAAGCTGAAAAAAAAAAAAAGAATAATTAAAATAGAAAGAAAAAAAGAAAAAAGATAAAAAGAAAAGAAAGAGAAAAAGAAAGAAAAAGAAATAAGTTTGAAAAATAACAAAAATTAGAATAAAAAGAAAGAAAGAAGTTTGTAAAAAGAAGTTGGAAAAAAGAAGAATTGGGACAGAAAGAAGAAAGAAAGAAAGAAAAAAAAGAAGGAAATAAGCTGGAGCAATAAGAGGAGTTTGAATAAAAATAAAGAAACAAAGAAATAAAGAAAGTAGTAAATGGGTAGAGAAAAAGAAAGAAAGAAAGAAAAGAAGGAGCTAGAAAAGAAGAAGAAGAAATTGAATAAGAAGAAAGAAAGAAGCAAAGAAAGCAGTAAATATGGTGGAACCTACGGCCTGTGTATCCGGCTAAGTAAACCTTAATAAATAACAGTAAGATGAAGTTAGATTTCACAGATGTAACACTATTTAAATTTGCTATGACAGCAATGTTTATTAGTACTAGAAGCAGCTAACCGGCGTCACCAGGGTAGAGGGGGGGGGGTAAAATGTAGTCTCGCATATCCATTATTGTTGAATCGCGGGTTAGATCATTGCAGGATACCCCATTAAAATCCCTATGTAAAAAAGATCTTGCGTTGATCAGGCCTGGTAGGCGTCAGAAAAAAAAAGATGCTCAGACACTATGAAAAGAAAAATTAATGTCTCCAATTTAAAATATTAAAGGCAAAAAAAAAAAAAAATCAATGGTGTTACTATTTAAGATTTATTTTTTTAATTATCTTCACGAATATAAATCAAATCTTCATCATTTTTGCTCAAAAAGCAAGATCAGCTGGTAGTGAATGTGTATATATTTACTTTGCCGTTAATTGTTCTATTTTCGTAGTTTCGTCCGGATATGCATACATACATACATACATACATACATACACACAACTGGCCTTTATATATGTATAGATGGACTCAATATCCTCCACTAGTACAATCATTTGAAAATAGAAGCGTGTTCTGGGTATGACGTTGAACTGGCCTGGTGGGACACCAGGAAAAAAGTGCACAGACACTCTGAAAAGAAAATCAGTGTCTCTTATTTAAAATATCAAATGAAAAAAAAAATCCATGTTGTTACTATTTAAATTCAATTTCTTAATTATCTTCACGAATATAAATAAAGAAACAAGATATTTTGATAGTGAATGTGTATATATATTTACTTTGATATATTGTTATATTCTTGTTTTAGTTTTAGTTTTAGTTTTGTTTAACGGCATATCAACCTCTGTGGGTCATTTAATGCCAGAAACGGTTATGTACAATATGTTTTTTCCTATGGGTTTATATTTGGTCAGTTTTGGCGAAAGAATCGGTTTGGTTAGATCTTGTTGATATATATTTTTGTAATTTCAGCCGGACATACACACATACATACATAAACACAACTGTCCTTTATATATGTATAGATTACAAAGGTGTATATATTTAAGTTTAAGTATATATATTCATGCATTTGCAGACCTAGAATTAAGGAATACTGTAACACTAAAAGCTCTTTTGCCCCTTGGTGCACATATTCAAGTGCAATAATGCATATGTGAGTGGGTTTGGTTTGTTTGGTTTGTTTTGTTTTACGGCATATTAACCTCAGTGGGTCATTTAATGCCGATAAAGTTTTGAAATAAATCAATTCTTAATGGATAATACAATTTTTTTATAAATACATTTTTCTATTTAACCCATAGATGGGACCCTAACAGGTACTACCACTCCGGGTCAGAGTGGACCAGGGAGAAATGGTGATTAAGGGGTGCTCCACATTCCCCAAACCTCCAAAACTGGAACCTCACCATCAGATAGAATTTAACGTCATTCCCAGGACATGTAGACCCGCAGCCACCGCCTTCTAGCACCCCTATGATAACAAGGGGTTGGGGCCTGCCATAAGGGCAATAGGGTTGGGAAAATCATATAGGTGCTAGGGCTTGACGTGACCAGCCGATTGATCGAAGGGGGCCTTTCCGACCGCCCATCTAGCCCAAGATAGGGCCAAAGTGGAGTATTGCATGTCATGAACTGCTCATCCACCTGGGCTCTATCCTTAAGCATCACGGGTCACCACCCACGGCCAACAGGTGGCCCCATTGGGGGAGTCTTACCCCTCTGCAGAGGTGCAGTCGGTGCATTCCTAACGCCCCAGCCGACAGGGCGGATGTGAGTGGGTGAAATCGTGAGTATGTATGCTTTTAGGCTTAGTATATATTATATATATATATATATATATATATATATATATATATGTGTGTGTGTGTGTGTGTGTGTGTGTGTGTATGCATATAGGTGCGTGCGTATCTGTATGGGTGTGTGTGGGAAAAGGAGTAACATAAATGTATGTATGTACATGGATGTTTGTGTATAGTAGGTATTTATTCAACCAGTTCTCCTGGGGTAGGATGTGACAAAAGGTCGCAAGTATGGGTCATCCAGCGAGGATCGAACTCGCTCTTCAATTTATCTATTATGTAGAAATGGATCTAAAAATAAGATATAAGTGAATAGTAGTATCAAAAGAGTAGCTAAACGGGTTAGCTAAAGTCGTAGAAGATGATCACGGCGAACCGAGTTCAAATTCTGGACGAGGCTGTTTGCATTTCATATAGCGCTAAAATTATTGGGAAAAGGTATGAATCCAAATATTTTCCTCCAGCTATTTGTAAATCGTAGGACATATGGGTTATTTAACCATGGTATGGCAACCAGTCTAGGAGAAAGAAAATTCTGAAAATCAAACGTATTAATCTCAGTTTAAGAAATTGACATTGTGTCGCATTCTCCCCGTGCAAAGAGATTAGTAAATACATAAATAATCTTTATTGACTGAGGATTTGATGTCAATCATTTGTGCATTAACTGGAATTAAACCCTTTGCACAAGTTTATTCTTTGTATTACCGTTTAATATGTCATATCTTCCAACGATATTTACATTTTTTGGTGAAGTTACTTAAGAGATTTTTGGACACGATTATATGATTAACCCAGAGGTTACAGTCGACTCAACTACAGGGTGAGAGTAATTTTGGATTCACGATTTGAATAAAAAACGAATCTGTCTATATAGTTTTGGGACTTAAATAAAACCCTACAACTTGTGAGTTCACTGGAACAATACCTATATAAATCATGTAAGCAGATCATTTTTTCAGTAATATTAGAATTCGTTGAAACAGAGGATTTCATTAAAACTCAATTGTTTCAATTACTGTTAATCTATATATACATTAAATATATAAAAAACACAATGGGGGGAGGGGAAAGGCAATACATAGATTTGAGTCCTACTATCATTTCTTTCTTTTATTTATATACAATTATGTACAAATTCACACATTCCAAAAACAGATTACAATGTTGGTTTATTTTTGTATAAGCCATAAACTTCTTGTCTGAAATAAATAACCATTGATGTTGCATTCTGGGAAAATGAATCTTCTAATTACTATAAAAAAAAAACCTAACTAATGTAAACCATTTAATATGATGTCTGCTGCATGGAAAAGGACATCTTGCAATGTTGGATTTACTATTTGGATTTGCCTATTAGGAACTTTGCCCTTTCTAGATTTAATGCAGAACTGGATTGTGTAAACTTTGAATTGTGACTTGATATCAATCATTTTGTGTGTTAACTGGAATTAAACCCTTTTCACAAGTTTATTTTCTGTATTACTGTTTAATATATCCCGTCTTTCAATATGCACTGAAAAAACTTGAGTTTATAGAAATAAATAAACCACTTACTTGAGATTTGCTGAGATCTAACCGTTTGGCACCTTCTTCTTTGCATTTATTAAATTCTTTACTTACATCCTGAGGAAAAAAATTGAACAATAAGAAAATGCAAAAATTACAAAAAAAACCAAAACAAACTAACTAATGTAAACATTTAATATGACGTCTGCTGCATGGAAAAGGACATCTTGCCAATGTTGGATTTGCCTATTAGGAACTTTGCCCTTTCTAGATTTAATGCAGAACTGGATTGTGTAAATTGTATTGACTCAGGACTTGATACCAACCATTTTGTACGTTAACTGGAATTAGACCCTTTCACAAGTTATTATCTGCTTACCGTTTAATATTTCACATTTTCCAACAATCACAAAGCTACTAGTACCGCGGTGGCATAAGTATCTGATGCCCGATCTTGTGTAAATACTCATGGGTCATTCACAAACGATCTTACCACGTGTAGAAAAAATGCACATGCTGTTTTTGATGCTATTAAAATTCTTATTACTGCAGGGGTTTAGGGGATTACATTATAAAAACAATATGTAGTGTAAGTCTGAAAGGTCATACATTTCTTGCACCATATCTACAACTTGGGGTAATTGTCTCTATAATCTGTACTATTTAGCAAAGTTACGTCTACCGGAAAGTGTCCGATTAGCAGATATTATTTCATTTAATGTTTTTACAAGAATTATAAATTTGGCGTCAACATTTCTTTCAATTATCTCGTGGCCTTACGTTACAGCGAATTATTTATAGAAGTTCAAAAGGAAAGAAAATAAACAAACGAACAAAAACAAACAACAAAAAACCAACATCCAAAAGACAAGTTACAATTTCAAAGAAAACAATTACAAAAAAAAACAAAACAAAACAAAAAACAAAAAACAAAGAATGTTTTCTTCTATATTTTAAGAACTATTAAATAAATTTCGCACTTTTTGGTTTTGGTTTTATTTTATTGTCGTTTTAAATTAACCAGATGTAAAATTAGGTTAGAGTTATAATGTAAAATTAATTTCAAAGCAAATCAAAACGATTTTGAAATAGAGAAAGATCTACAATGAAAAAGTATGATATTAGTATATTTGTACTTGCCGTAAATGGAATTCTGTGAAATTTTAATATTAAATTTTCAAGTTTTTATTCATTCTAATAGTAAATTTAATATTAAAGTTTAAAAGATTTTATTCATTTTAATAGTTTTGGCTATAAAAAAAAGTGTCCATTACAGGCAGTCATGTTAGAGAAATAATCGTAAGAGGGTAATAACATGTATTTTTTTCGGTCTAAATTTATAGCCTTTTCAGCTATAAGCAAGATCCATGTATTTGTCTATTCCACCCCACCCCCTTTCTTTAATTTTCACTCCATTGTCCAATGTCCGTATGACAAAATGAGTGAACTTTTTGCTTGTAGTCTTTAGATTAAGTATTTTTCTAAGACATGAAATAAACAATTGTTGACTTACACAAATTTTCTTTCTCTTTTCTTGGCAGAATTCTCTCCAAAGGTTTGGCATTAGATTTTTAAGTGAATAAAAACAGGTCAACTGAACAGAGAAAAAACTTTTTTTTCGTCAATTCAAAGAAACCAATGAAATAAATTTCGAATTTATGATAATTCATCGAATTTTTTTTTTACCGTTCTTAAAAAAATGACCAAGGTTTTTCCGCTCTTGAAATTAACCAGAAGAATGTCAGTGCTTGATTTAAACGTTTGCATAATATACACTGAACACATACCGCCCGGGAGTGCTATAATTAATGGCGTCGATCCCGGGGGCCATCCCCCAGACAACACCTGCCCCTTCGATTTAAGGGCAGGGCTGGGTTTATTGCCCAGTGCCTGAGGCGCCCCCCTTGAGGGGAATGCGACGGGATAGACCAATTTTCACGCCGCCACCCATGAACTTCGTTTGTGGGTGGTCCCACGTAAGAGGTCTTTGTGCTGACTCTTACAAGGTGTACGCCGGTAAATACACCATTCCGCGTTCCTTTTCTACGTAAGACAGAGAATTTTAAGTCAAAAGACTTCTTTTCTCTTGTAGCCGCAAAAATGTTCACAAATCAAAAAGTGAAAATAGACCCACAGTAATATTCTCTGAATGGTTTGAGAATGAGGATTGAAGATTAGTATTATCTGCGCTATTCAGACATTGTCCCCCTCTTCATTGTTTTTACAACGTTTCGGCCGATATGCCCTCCGGGCTTCTTCAAGTAGTTTCGAGAAAGGTTCCCGGAGTCCGACAAGAAATATCCTGAAGAAGGCCGGAGGGCATATGGCCGAAAAACGTTTGTACAAATAACAATGAGGATGGGGACATGGTCCCCGAATACGCAGATAATACCAGAGCCCTATGTAAATAATAATTTCCAAAAAATAACTTTTCTCAATTTTGTCAAACCAAAATCTAGTAGAGTGAATATAGAATAACTGTACGGTCAGTACATCCAGTAGTCGAAGAAGAACATATTAGCTTCCTTTGGCTGAAACCAAATAATCGGTCCCAAATTCACGACCGATAAATAATTTTATCCCAGAGAAATTTAAGGACTAACTTGCAAGTAAGCAATTAAAAAGAATACAACGCTTTTTTACTACACTGTTGACATTCAAAAATCATTCTCAAACATGTTTTGTAAAATTATTGTAAAAATAATACTAAAACCATAACTCCGGTCTGTTAATTCATCTCTTGTATATTTCTTTTGTGTGTCTTGATTTTAGTTCAGATTCATGTTCAGCATGAACCTTTTATCACGAAATCGGAAAGACCTCTTCGCTACAAATTAAGCGACATCATGTAACGAATCGTTTACGCATGATTCACTACAACATTTTCACGCTACCCCACGTAATGTAAAGTAATAAGAATGTGGGAAGACCAAATTTCAGTTACACGTTATGTAATAGTGGAAATTACTAGAATTTGGGGTGACTGTGAAAAGGCTGACTTGTTGGATTCTGAATTGGTCGAGGAGTGTCAACAGTGGCAAAGAGTGAAAAAGGAGTGAAAGGTGGAGAAATTTGCCTAGGGTTTTGGAGGAGCGGGCGTCAGAGCTGGGCTGAGTGTTTGAAAGAGACAGACGCGAGATAGTGCTGTATCCCAGAATCTTCTTGGGTTTAAAAATAAAATGTAAAGAGCTCTGATAAAAAACAAAACAACAAAAAACAATGTGTTTTCGTTTCAAGAATCTGCAATCGGACGCAAGTACATTCCTAGAAATGCAAAGTAACTCAAGAACAGAGGAAAATACCACCCAACAACAAATCGAAACCAGCAACTCCTGTTCCAGAATACAGAGACCCACCAATCCATTCCCAGAGATTAAGTAAGACAAATATAAGATAAGTAAAAAAGTACGTATTCCTTTAATTTGACGTCACGTCAACATATCGAAAGAATGACCGTCATACACACATCCAAATAGATCTCACATCGTCACATAAGAATTACTAAAGAATGCGTAATGTAATGGTTAAAGTCATGGTAATGGACACGTCGCCCCGAGTTCAAATCCTGGACGTGGTAATTGCATTTTACTTAGCGCTAAACCCTTGGATTGTGTGTATGTAGGTCATATCTTTCCGATATGTGACGTGACGTCTAATTAAAGGAATACTACTTTTATACTTTATCTATATTGTCTTACTTATCTCTGGACTGGATCTGGTTGGGTCTGCTATTCTGGACAGGTTGCTGGTATTCTGCTTTGTTGTTGGTTGGTATTTCCTCTGTTCTTTGAGTACTTGGAAATCTTCTAGGAATGTACTTGCGTCCGATTGCAGATCTTGATAACGAACACATTGTTTTGTTGTTTTTGTTTTTTTATCAAGCCTCTTACATTTTTATTTAACCAAGTAAAGATTCCTTGGATACAGACACTCATCTCGCGTCTGTCCTCTTCAAACACCTCAGCCAGCCTCTGACGCCCCGCCTCTCCAAACCCCTAGCAAAATTTCTCCACCTTTCACTCTCTTTTTCACTCTTGCCACTGTTGACACTCCTCGAACCCAATCAGAATCCAACAAGTCAGCCTTTTCACACGTCACCCAAATTCTAGTTAATTTCCACTATACATAAGTGTAACTGAAATTTGGGTTTTTCCACATCTTATTACTTTACATTACGTGGGTAGCGTGAAGTTGTAGTGAATCATGCGTAACGAGTTCGTTACATGATGTCGCTTAATATTGTAGCGAAGAAGTCTTCCGATTTCTGTGAATAAAAAGGTTAATGCTTGAAATGAATATGAATAAAATAAGAAAACCACACAAAAGAATATACAAGAGATGAAATTTGATACAGACGTATGCGTTTTAGGTATTATTTTACAATAATTACAACATGTTTGAGAATGATTTTTGAATGTCACAGTGTACGTAAAAGCGTTAGTAATTCTTTTTTTAATTGCTTACTTGCAAGTTAGTCAAAATTTCTCTGGGGATAAAATTATTTATCGTCGTGAAATTTGGGACCGATAATTTTGGTTCAGCCAAAGAACTAAAATATTGTCTCTTCGACTACTGGATTGGCTACTGACCTGTAACGTTGATTCTGATATCACTCTACTAGATTTTGGTGACAAAATTGAGAAAAGTTATTTTTTGGAAATTATGATTTACATGGGTCTGTATTATCTGCGCTATTCGGACCATTGTCCATCTTCATTGTTATTTGTACAAACGTTTCGGCCGATATCCCTCCGCCTTCTTCAGGTATTTCTTGTCGGACTCGGGAACCTTCTCGAAATACCTGAAGAAGGCCGGAGGCATATCGGCCGAAACGTTGTCAAATAACAATGAAGATGGGGAACAATGGTCTGAATAGCGCAGATAATACTAATCTTCAATCCTCATCTAAACATTCAGAGAAATATTACGTGGGTCTATTTCACTTTTTTAGATTTGGTGAAAACTTTGGGCTACAAGAAAAAGAAGTTTTTTGACTTAAATTCTCTTGTCTACGTAGAAAGGAACGCGTATGTGTAGTATTTACCGCGTACCCCACTTGTACGAGTCAGGCACAGACCCTATTAACGTGGACACCCAACAAACCGAAGTTCATGGGTGGCGGGTGAAAAATTGCGTCGATCCCGTGGCATCCCCCTCAAGGGGGCGCTCAGGCACTGGCAATAAACCCAGCCCTGCCCCTTTAAACGAGGGGGCAGGTGTTGTCTGGGGGGATGGCCCCCGGATCGACGCCATTAATTATAGCACTCCCGGCGGTATGTGTATACAGTGTATTTATGGCAACGTTTAAAATCAAGCACTTTTGACCATTCTTCTGGTTAATTTCAAGAGCGGAAAAAAACCTTTGGTCATTTTTAAGAACGGTAAAAAAAATTCGATGAATTATCATAAATTCGACAATTTTATTTTCATTGGTTCTTTTGAATTGACGAAAAAAAAAGTTTTTTCTCTGATTCAGTTGACCTGTTTTTATTCACTTAAAAATCTAATGCCAAACCTTGGAGAGAATTCTGCCAAAGAAAAGAGAAAGAAAATTTGTGTAAGTCAACAAATTGTTATTTCATGTCTTAGAAAAATACTAATTCTAAAGACTACAAGCAAAAGTCACTCATTTTGTCATACGGACATTGGACAATGGAGTGAAAATTAAAGAAAGGGGTGGGCGTGGAATAGACAAATACATGGATCTGCTTGATTAGCTGAAAAGGCTATAATTTAGACCGAAAAAAAAATACATGTTATTACCCCTTCGATTATTTCTCTACACATGACTGCCTGTAATGGACACTTTTTTTTATAGCCAAAAACTATTAAAATGAATAAAATCTTTAAAAACTTTAAATATTAAAATTTACTATTAGAATGAATAAAAACTTGAAAAAATTTAATATTAAAATTTCACAGAATTCCATTTACGGCAAGTACAAATATACTATATATACTTTTTCATTGTAGATCTTTCTCTATTTCAAAATCGTTTTGTTTGCTTTGATTAATTTTACATTATAACTCTAACCTAATTTTACATCTGGTTTAATTTAAAACGACAATAAAATAACAAACCAAAAGTGGCGAAATTAATTTAATAGTTCTTAAAATATAGAAAGAAAACATTCTTGTTTTTTGTTTTTTGTTTTGTCTTTTGTTTTTTTTGTATTGTTTTTTTGAAATTGTAACTTGTCTTTTGGATGTTGGTTTTTGTTTGTTTGTTTTGTTCGTTTGTTTATTTCCTTTCCTTTTGAACTTCTATAAATAATTCGCTGTAACGTAAGGCACGAGATAATTGAAGAATGTTGACGCCAAATTTTAATTCTTGTAAAAACATTAAATGAAATAATATCGCTAATCGGACACTTCCGGTAGACGTAACTTTGCTAAATAGTACAGATTATAGAGACAATACCCCAAGTTGTAGATATGGTGCAAGAAATGTATGACCTTTCAGACTACACTACATATTGTTTTTTATATGTAATCCCTAAACCCCTGCAGTAATAAGAATTTTAATAGCATCAAAAACAGCATGTGCATTTTTTCTACACGTGGTAAGATCGTTGTGAATGACCATGATATTTACACAAGATCGGGGCATCAGATACTTATGCCACCGCGTACTAGTAGCTTTGTGATTGTTGGAAATGTGAAATATTAAACGGTAAGCAGATAATAAACTTGTGAAAAGGGTCTAAATTCCAGTTAACGTAAAATGGTTGTATAAGTCCTGAGTCAAATTACAATTTACACAATCCAGTTCTGCATTAAATCTAGAAAGGGCAAAGTTCCTAAATAGGCAAATCCAACATTGGCAAGATGTCCTTTTCCATGCAGCAAGACGTCATATTAAATGGTTTACATTAGTTAGTTTGTTTTGGTTTTTTTTTGTAATTTTTTGCATTTTCTTATTGTTCAATTTTTTTCCTCAGGATGTAAGTAAAGAAATTTAAATAAATGCAAAGAAGAAGGTGCCAAACGGTTAGATCTCAGCAATCTCAAGTAAGTGGTTTATTTATTTTCTATAAACTCAAGTTTTTAGTGCATATTGAAAGACGGGATATATAACAGTAATACAGAAATAAACTTGTGAAAGTTTAATTCAGTTAACACACAAATGAAATTGATATCAAGTCACAATTCAAAGTTACCATCAGTTCTGCATTAAATCTAGAAAGGGCAAAGTTCCTATAGCAAATCCAAATAGTAAATCAACATTGGCAGAATGTCTTTTCCCATGCAGCAGACATCATATTAAATGGTTTACATTAGTTAGGTTTTTTTTTATAGTAAATTAGAAGATTCATTTCCCAGAATGCAACATCAATGGTTATTTATTCAGACAAGAAGTTATGGCTTAATACAAAAATAAACAACATTGTTTCTGTTTTTGGAATGTGTGAATTGTAACATAATTGTATATAAATAAAAGAAAAGAAATGATAGTAGGACTCAAATCTATGTATTGCCTTTCCCCCTCCCCCCATGTGTTTTTTTATATATTTAATGTTATATAGATTACAGTAATTGAAACAATTGAGTTTATGAAATCCTCTGTTTCAACGAATTCTAATATTACTGAAAAAATGATCTGCTTACATGATTTATATAGGTATGTCCAGTGAACTCACAAGTTGTAGGTTTTAATTAAGTCCAAAACTATATAGACAGATTCGTTTTTTATTCAAATCGTGAATCCAAAATTACTCTCACCCTGTAGTGAGTCGACTGGTAACTCTGGGTTAATCATATAATCGTGTCCAAAAATCTCTTAAGTAACTTCACCAAAAAATGTAAATATCGTTGGAAGATATGAACATATTAAACGGTAATACAAAGAATAACTTGTGCAAAGGGTTTAATTCAGTTAAGCCACAAATGATTGACATCAAATCCTCAGTCAATAAAGATTATTTATGTATTTACTAATCTCTTGCACGGGGAGAATGCACACAATGTCAATTTCTTAAACTGAGATTAATACGTTTGATTTTTCAGAATTTTCTTTCTCCTAGAACTGGTTGCCATACCTTGGTTAAATAACCATATGTCCTACGATTTACAAATAGCTGGAGGAAAATATTGGATTCATACCTTTTCCCAATAATTTTAGCGCTATATGAATGCAAACAGCCTCGTCCAAATTTGAACTCGGTTCGCGTGATCATCTCTACGACTTTAGCTAACCCGTTTAGCTACTCTTTTGATACTACTATCATTATATCTTATTTTAGATCCATTCCTACATAATAATAAATTGAAAGCGAGTTCGATCCTCGCTGATGACCATACTTGCGACCTTTTGTCAACATCCTACCCCAGGAGAACTGGTTGAATAAATACCTACTATACACAAACATCCATGTACATACATACATTTATGTTACTCCTTTCCCACAACACACCCATACGATACGCACGCACCTATATGCATACACACACACACACACACACACACCACAACACATATATATATATATATATAATATATATATATATATAATATAATACTAAGCTAAAGCATACATACTTCACGATTCAACCACTCACATCCGCCCTGTCGCTGGGGCGTTAGAATGCACCGATGCACCTCTGCAGTAGGGGTAAGACTCCCCAATGGGGCCACCTGTTGGCCGTGGGTGGTGACCCCGTGAATGCTTAAGGATAGAGCCCAGGTGGATGAGCAGTTCATGACAGCAATACTCCACTTTGGCCTATCTTTGGCTAGATGGGCGGTCGGAAAGGCCCCCTTTCGATCAATCGGCTGGTCACGTCAGCCTAGCACCTATATGATTTTCCCAACCCTATTGCCCTTATGGCAGGCCCCAACCCCTTGTTATCATAGGGGTGCTAGAAGGCGGTGGGCTGCGGGTCTACATGTCCTGGGAATGACGTTAAATTCTATCTGATGGTGAGGTTCCAGTTTTGGAGGTTTGGGGAATGTGGAGCACCCCTTATCACCATTTTCCCTGGTCCACTCTGACCCGGAGTGGTAGTACCTGTTAGGGTCCCATCTATGGGTTAAAATAGAAAAAATGTATTTATAAAAAAATTGTATTACCATTAAGAATTGAATTTATTTCAACTTTATCGGCATTAAATGACCCACTGAGGTTAATATGCCGTAAAACAAAACAAACCAAAACAAACCAAACCCACTCACATATGCATTATTGCACTTGAATATGTGCACCAAGGGCAAAGAGCTTTTAGTGTTACAGTTCTTAATTCTAGGTCTGCAAATGCATGAAATATATATACTTAAACCTTAAATATATACACCTTTGTAATCTATACATATATAAAAGGACAGTTGTGTTTATGTATTATGTGTGTATGTCCGGCTGAAATTACAAAAATATATATCAACAAGATCTAACCAAACACGATTCTTTCGCCAAAACTGACCAAATAAAACCCATAGGAAAAACCAATTGTACATAACCGTTTCTGGCATTAATGACCCACAGAGGTTGATATGCCGTTAACAAAACTAAAACTAAAACTAAACAAGAATATAACAATATATCAAGTAAATATATATACACATTCACTATCAAAATATCTTGTTTCTTTTATTTATATTCGTGAAGATAATTAAGAAATTTGAATTTAAATAGTAACAACATGGATTTTTTTTCATTGATAATTTTAAATAAAGAGACACTGATTTTTCTTTTCAGAGTGTCTGTGCACTTTTTTCCTGGTGTCCACCAGGCCAGTCTCAACGTCATACCCAGAACACGCTTCTATTTTCAAAATGATTGTACTAGGGAGGGATATTGAGTCCATCTATACATATAATAAAGGCCATTGTGTGTATGTATGTATGTATGTATGTATGTATGCATATCCGACGAAACTACGAAAATAAGAACAATTAACGGCAAAGTAAATATATATACACATTCACTACCAGCTGATCTTGCTTTTTGAGCAAAAATGAGAAGATTTGATTATATCGTGAAGATAATTAAAAAAATAAATCTTAAATAGTAACACCATTGATTTTTTTTTTTTTTTGGCCTTTAATTTTAATTGGAGAACAATTAATTTTTCTTTCATAGTGTTGAGCATCTTTTTTTTCTGACGCCTACCAGGCCTGATCAACGCAAGATTTTTTTACATAGGGATTTAATGGGGTATCCTGCAATGATTAACCGCGATTCAACAATAATGGATAGTGCGAGACTACATTTTTTACCCCCCCCCCCTCTACCCTGGTGACGCCGGTTAGCTGCTCCTAAGTACTAAATAAAGCATGTCTGCATAGCAAATTTAAATAGTGTTACATCTGTGAAATCTAAACTCATCTTACTGTTGTTATTTTTAAGGTTTACTTAGCCGGATACACAGGCCGTAGGTTCCACCAATTTAACTGCTTCCTTTGCTTCTTTCTTTCTTCTTATTCAATTTCTTCTTCTTCTTTTCAGCTCCTTTTTTCTTTCTTTCTTTCTTTTTCTCTACCCATTTACTACTTTCTTTATTTCTTTGTTTCTTTATTTTATTCAAAACTCCTCTTATTGCTCCAGCTTTATTTCCTTCTTTTTTCTTTCTTCTTTCTTTCTTTCTGTCCCAATTCTTCTTTTTTCCAACCTTCTTTACAAACTTCTTTCTTTCTTTTTATCTAATTTTTGTATTTTTCAAACTTATTTTTTCTTCTTTTTCTTTCTTTCTTTTTACTTTTTCTTTTTCTTTCTATTTATTATTCTTTTTTTTTTTTCAGCTTCTTTCTTTCTTTTATTTATTTCTATCTAATCCATTTTATCTTTTTGTTTTCTCTTCTTTATTCTTTTTCTACTTCTTTCTTCTTTCTTTCTTTCTTCTTCTTTCTTCATTCATTCATTCTTTCTTTCTTTTTTCTTTCAATTTCTTATTTTTCTTCAAACATTTTTCTTTCTTCCTGTTGTCAATCTAAGTACTAAACAGCTCATTGTGCTTAACTCAGCAAATCTGCGGAAACCGATGTTTTCAGTTTGTCTTGCACTATTTCGATTCATTACAATCCGAAATGAACATCTCGTCGTGGAGAAGTGGTAGCAAGTTAGTCCCATAGACTAATAAAAAGTTCGATCCTTACTCAGTGCATGACTCGTGACCTTGTGCCAAACGTTTTTAGATATTAAGGGGCGCCTTGAGGTAGAATTTGTTGTAGATTAGCCTGGCTACTTGGTAGAGAGCGATGCTCTGGTCCAGGACTATTTATACACGGCTGCCCGAAAGCAATCGAGGTGATTAAATGAGACTGCAAAGGCCCTTCGGAGCTGCTCCAGAGCGCTTTGCCTCTTGGAGTGGCTTGGTAATAAAATTAACAGCGTCGATCCAAGGGGCTATCCCCACCAGGCAATACCTGTCCCTTGATTTAAAGGGCAGGGCTGAGGCGCCCCTCGAGGGAAATGCCGACGGGATCTGGCGCACATGTAAGTTTGAATGTACTAATTATACTGAATACTTTTTATATCACAACTAAGTATGAAGCGTTTACGCTAAATGAATTTAAAATACACTTTTCTACAAGAAGTTTATTTATATTCAAACAAGAACTTTGAGAAAAATGAGACCATCTAATGACCAAGAAGAAGCCACAAAATATTGGATAAAGGTTGATTCTTCTGAGTTTATAAATTCATGCAAAGATCATTGTAGCTGTTAAATTGATACATCTACTAACTGCCATTTAGCAAAGTTGGAACCACTGTGATATAGATGTTTTTTTTAATTAATGAAATCCATACCCGAAGAATTAAAGCTGTCATAGAATATCGAGTAAGAAAAACTTAGTATTAATTCTTTTTTTTTTTTCAGAAAAAATTTTTACGTCTTTCTTATTATTCTGTTCGTCTGTTTGGACGTTCTTATAGAATTTCTTTGATAGATCGTTTTTCCACTGAAAAATCTTCAAAGGTAATTTCTTGGACTACAGGACGAAAAAAATTAAATCTCGGTTGTACCTTATATTCTAGAGGAATAAAAAAAAAAAAAGGAGCAAATGGTGTGTTAAAAAATATATCTTTTGTTTATTTCATTATTGACCGGTTTCCTGGATTGACACTAAACTGGATCAGGTGTTGAGTCTCCAATTCTTGAGTTCTGGGAGTGTGGGCTGCTTTTTTGTAAGAAATTATTCCCAGTCCACCTGTTAGGGTCCCATCTAAAAGTAAAGGTGATGTTTAAAATGAGCTCTTGAACACTCAATACATTGTGTCTTAAAACGTTATATCAACAACTAAGTATGAAGCGTTTACTCTGAATGATTTTAAAATACACTTTTTCTTAACAAGAAGTTTATTTATAATTCAAACAAGAACTTTGAGAAAATGGACCAATCTAATGACCAAGAAGAAGCACAAACATTTGACGGGGAATAAGGACTGAAAACATTAAAACCAAAAATATTGGATAAAGGTTGATTCTTCTGATTTATAAATTCATGCAAAGATCACTGTAGCTGTTAAATTGATAATTTATTAAAACTATCAAAAAATCTCTGACTTTCCCTTCTGTTACTATTTCAAATTTCAATTTTAAATATTTTCCCAAATATAATAAAATCTTTATAATTTTGAACAAAAATTAAGATTTGGTGATAGTGAATGTGTATATATATTTACTTGTTGCAATTGTTATATTTTCGTAGTTTCAGCCGGATATAGATACATACATACATACATACAACTGCCTTTATATGTGTATAGATAGACAACATTGTTGTATTTGCCAAGTCTGTTATTCCCGTTTGTGGTGGCAAACTGAAGACAAGAAAAAAAATTATGCATATACGTGAATAATGTTATGCAAGAATCGCTTTATATATTTGTTAAGTACTCTTTTCAGGTGTCATCGCTAGGTTGTGTGAATGAAACACATGCCACTTTAATACCTCACTGATTAGAGAGTTCAATGTAAAATGGAATGTGTATATCAAGAATGCGCATTGTTTGTGTTTGTATACGTAGTTTCGTGAAAAGAAAAGGATAAAAGATAAAATATTTACTTTTTATTTTTATGTCGATTAAAATCTCAATATTTACTTATTTTTTCTTACTGTTTAATTCAACCACTCCTTTGCAATCTGGTAAAAATGAAATTCCTTTTTCTAAAATATAAGAAGAATATCTGACTTGAAATAGCAATAAATGCAATATCGGATCACTTCTTATTAATATGGAGATTGTGTGTTTTTCTGTCTGTAACCGAAAACTAAAATCACTACTGAAGTCACAATTCCCTTAAGTAATTGACGTCACATTCACCATGAATTTATCCTTATTTTAACCTCAATTAATTAAAAATTGTTTAACATTATTTATTTGTTAACCATGTCCTACATACTTACAACATGCAATTATATTTATAATACAACAAATAGCGGTTTACAGTAATGAGGGAAGGCTAATTTGCATATTGATATTAAAAATGTGATTTTAATAATTATGCTTATAATAATTGTTTCTAACTGTTTGGTTTTATTTTAATGATATAAGCAAAATCTCTTCAATGATCTTAATGAAATCCATTAACTGTTTGGTTTATTTTAATGAATATAAGCAAAAATCTCTTTCAATGAATCTTAAATGAAATCCATTAACAAATAACTGTCATTTTATTCTTTACTTCATCTTTTTTAATAAATACTTAAATAGAAAAAATAACAAGAGACGAGAGTGATGGAGGAATAAATTTCAGTTATTCTATTTTCGATTATATCCCTCTGTTTCAAATCTTTTTATCTGGCATTCTTATTTAGTTCATTAGCGTTTTAATTTAATACGATATTCATACATTCAAACTTAAATACTTGCACCCGGAGGTTGCATATATTTGCTAGTACATATAAAGACAATTCATAAATACCGGTGATATTTAATATAAGTACCTTTTGTTTTTTTCCGTTTTAAATGGGACCAAATCTTGTTTATCACAGCTTAGGTACTTTGTACACGTTATTCATTATATGATTTTTTAAAAATGTTAAACCAATTTAAAAAGAAATGAGATGTTTGTTTGATGTTTGTATTTGTGTATCCTATTCGGATTGTTTACAATAATAATGGCACCAATTCATGGAATTTACCATTGCATTATAGAGAAATATTTAATATCACATTATAGAAAAACGTTATATTGGTCATAGGAACCTTTCATATCGCATTATAGAAAACATTTATATTTCCATTATAGAAATACATTATATTGGTAAATAGAAAAACATTTATATGCATATAGAAACATTTATATGCATAAAAAGAAAACATTTATATCGCATTATAGAAACATTTATATTGCATTATAGAAACATTTTATATCGCATTATAGAAAATATTATATCGCATTATAGAAAAACAGTTTATATGTCATAAAAGAAAACATTTATATCGTATTCATAGAAAACCTTTATATTGCATTATAAAAAAACTTATATCGCATTATACAGAACTTTATATTGTATAACAGAAAAAATTTTATTGAAATTACAGAACTATGATAAATAGATAAATAAAAGATTAAATTTAAGTAATAAAAAATAGAGACTAAGAGCCCCAATCTGTCCTACTTATTTCCATAGCTATGGAGACTAGTTGGGTGCATACCTTCCCAAGAGTATTAGTGTATGTGAAATGCATACATTCTCATCCATATTTGAAGCTTGAATTGACATGTCCATTTCCACAACGATAACCCATTATGCCAAAAAAGTGCTCGATTTATGGTTATTTAAGTTTATAGTAAGGTCCCCTGTTATGAATAAGACAACACTTTTCTTTTTTTAATTTTTGGTTATTGATAAAAGTTGAAAATTTAAACCAAAGAATAGGGATAAAGTGTTGTGGTGTAGAAAAAGATAAGTCTTTTTTTGTATGCGCCGTATGTAACATTATAAACCAATAATAATAATAATAATAATAATAATAATATAATATAATAAGTGATGTGTCTGGAAGGATACTGGGAGGAACTGGATTTCAAGGGGAAGAACTGCACAGATCAGTTTAAGATCAGCTAAAAACTGAAAGAGTCCGGTAACCTGAAGGAGAACTACCTGGCCCTGAGACTTCAGTGAAAAACTAATCAGTATGTCTATAGTGTTGAAAATAATGATAATCTATATGCGTGTTTTGTGTTTTTTGTTTATATATATATTTACCAACCGCTCGCATGAGCAGATGTGACACAAGGCAATTTCCTTAAGCGGAGTTTAATGTGTGTAGTAAGGTAATAGTCATTAGTAATTGAATTATATGACGTGGTGGGGATCTACCTTGGAGTAGTTGTAGTTTCTCAATTATCATATACTGCTCACTTACTTGACTGGATCTGGTTGGGTTTTCTTGCTGGAACGGAGTTGCCTGGTTCTGGATCTGTTGTTGGGCTGGCATTTTCTCTGTTTCTCATGTCTGAAAATTAACTGGGGATCTCTTTGTGTGTACTTGTGTCCGTTGCAGTTCTTAATAACGAACACATTGATGTTTTCGCAGAGTCATAATTTTTATTCTAACCCAAGTAAAATGCCTTGAGGAGAGACCCCCAACTGTGCGTCGTTTCTTCAAACATCAGCCTACTCTGAGTGTGGACGTCAGTCTTTTGTATGCGCGTGTGTAACATTAAAACCAATAAAATAATAATAATAATAATAATAATAATAGTGTTGGAAAGGAATACGGGGGAAACTGGTTTCAGAGGAATTCAGGAAAACTCTCCAAGTTTTCACTCTCTCTTCACTCTTTGTCATGTTGATACAGAAGCCAGAAGGTCAGCTTTCACTCACACGTCATCCCAAATTCTAGTTAATTTCCCTATTGCATAACAATTTAAAGGGCCGGTTAGCTCAGTGGTAGAGCGTTTCGGCTAGAGCGCACAAGGTTCCAGTTCGAGAGTCGCCAACTCAGCGTATGAAGTAAGCACGGGATCTGTGCGGTAAAGGTAAGGACTGATGGTAGGTGTGGCGCCACCTCAGATGCTAAAATAATCTCGGCTTGGGTCTAGCGCTATTGAAAAGGGGATATAGACTCCTCGTGACGCTGATACCGATTAGGCGCCCGTCGACTTTACTTAACTTATATAACTAAAATCTCTTGGCATTGTCCATAATACTTTTCTCTCTCTCTCTCTACTCTCTCTCTCTCTCTCTCTCTCTGCTCTCTCTCTCTCTCTTCTTTTTCCGCTGGTTGCACCTCAGTATTTATTAGGTTCTTTATCTGCATTTGGAGTGTTAATTAAGTAACTGTTAGTTTTTTTGCAACGTGGATAAAGTCTTACTGGTAAACAACCAGATACGCACGCAAAAACGGTACATTTTCCATTTGCTTTTATCTTGTAAAAACGAAGCAATATATGTTGAAGGCCAAAACAGATAAACTAAAAAGTTGAAATATTTTTCTTTATTAAATAAAATCTATATCACATATGCAATCATTATAGACAAACCATCGAGAAGTGTCCGCTAACTAAATTAAATTCTGTTTAAATTAATGACATATGGTTTTAGGTGGGTCTCATAATTGTACCCTATGTGCATATGGAATTAATGTATGAAGAGATTGTATTAGGTTTAAATTTGACACATAATTTAAATGGATAAGATAAGATGATATGAAGATTGAAGATAGATAGATAGAATAGATAGATAGAATAGATATCAATACTGGGGATAGATAGTAGATAGATAGATAGAATATCATACTGGAAGGGTAGATAGATTAGATAGATAGATTAGATAGATTAGATAGATACTAAGAAGGGACAGATAGATAGATAGAATAATACATACATAACATTACATACATACATACTAAGACAGGACAGATAGATAGATGATAGATAGATAGATATTAAAACCGAGGAGATAGATAGATAGTTATTAAAATAGATAGATAATTAAAACTGAGAAGGTAGATAGATAGATAGATAGATAGATATTAGATATGATACTACATACATCATCATCATCAAGTCGCGCTAGAGCACGGATACCCATGACTCTCTCACTTGTCGACTATCGCTAAATCGCCTGATATTGTCTTGTGTGGCAACATCCAGAATCCGACAGAGCTGATTGATGTAATTTTTACTGTCGGCCTACACTGGTGTGTTCCATCTGGGTGTCACAGGAGAACATCACTTATGAGTTCGTCCTTGCTTTCCATAAGTGTCCACGTGTCCTTGTTCGTCTTATTTGGATGGTTTTTGTGATAGGTGGCAAGTAGCCGACTGCTATTTCTTGTAGGATGCTGCTCCAAGATTTGGTTTCCATCTAGCCTTTTCTCTAAGCGTTTCTTGTGTATTTCCCATCAGATAGTTGGACGTCGTCCGACGAACACTAAAAAGATGACGAATACGCGATGGTTGTGGGGGGTTATCGAGTCGAGTTACGTAGTAGATCGTAGTCGAGTCACTACTAATGACTGTTGGAGACTGCGGCGTTTGACTCTTATTATTTATATTCTGTCAAAAAGAAACCTTTCGGAAATTTCAATGTTATTATTGATTAATCAATCACAAAAAGTTTCGTTAGAGTTAAAATGTGCAGCATACAATAGCACTGACACGCTTTATTTGGAATCTGGCTTTAATCTTAGATAGATACGATTTCCATACAAGAAGGTTACTGAAAAGTTTCTCGAACGACCAAGCTCTATAAACATATTTGAAGTGGCAGTATCTGTGGTTCCTATATGAGTATTGTAATTTGCATAGATTCCAGTTCTCATGAGGAGTCTGGAAGAGTGTGGAGAACCTCTTCGTTGCCATTACTTCCCAGATCACTTGGACCCAGAATGGTAAATACCTGTTAAGGTTTCCCATCTTTGAGTCGGGATAGATCGTTCTCAAAATTCGTATTCGGTAGAAGCGTGTGCAAAGAAAAAATGAAACAGCACAAAAATGTAAATATGAACATTATTGTATAATGACGCAATTCTAAGCTTAAAATATCCTGGCGGGTTGACGTCGTTAATCATCCAATTATTCTTGACTCTTCATATCCTTTTTCTATTTTGTCACATCTTGCTAATCATCGCTACCCTTGCTGAGGTTGGTAAGTTTACGGCATGTCAACCTTGTTAGATTATTTTATGCCGAAGAGTTTTGTTTTATTACATTTTGATGAGTATTTCAACAATTACTGTGAACTCAATTTTTAATTCAAATTTTTTAAACTCTTTTTTAGACACCATTTTAACACGTTTTTTCTAAAAAATTTTCTAAACTAAATTATTTCTTTCTGTTTAACCCATAGATGAAACCCTAACAGGTAAAACTACCACTCTGGAGTCAGGTAGACCTGGGATAATGTTGACTAAAGGGTAACTCCATAAAAAAAGAAAACACTCCCAGAGCCTGAGATAAGAAATGGAATAAAGAAGTCAAGTCTTGCTGGACGTTACACTTCTCTTATTCTTACAGCAATATATATGCACCCTCCGGGTGCAATATTTAAGTTTTAATATAATAAAATATTATGTTAATTAGAAAAGGCTAATGAAACTAAGATAGAGCGATAAAAGATTTGAAACAGAGGACAACTAAAACTTGCT
>CM042140.1:38531741-38571773 GCA_023376005.1 Doryteuthis pealeii | reverse complement strand
CATTTAACATGACCCACTGAGGTTATATATGCGTAAAACAAAACAAACCAACAAACCAAACCCACTCAATATGCATTATTGCACTTGGAATATGTGCACCAAGGGGCAAAAGAGCTGTTTAGTGTTACAGTATTCCTAATTCTAGGTCTGCAAATGCATGAATATATATACTTAAACGTTAAATATATACACCTTTGTTAATCTATACATATATAAAGACAGTTGTGTTTAGTATGTATGTGTTATGTCCGGCTGAAATTACAAAAATATATATCAACAAGATCTACCAAACCGATTCTTTTCGCCAAAAACTGGACCAAATATAACCCATAGGAAAAACATATTGTACATAAACCGTTTCTGCATTAAAATGACCCACAGAGTTGATATTGCCGCTTAACAAAACTAAAACTAAAAACTAAACAAGATATAACAAATATTCAAAGTAAATTATATACACATTCACTATCAAAAATATCTTGTTTCTTTATATATTCGTGAAGATAATTAAGGAAATTGAATTTAAAATAGAACAACATGGATTTTTTTTTTCATTTGCATATTTTAAATAAGAGGGACACTGATTATTTTCTTTTTCAGAGTGTCTGTGCACTTTTTTCCTGGTGTCCCACCAGGCCAGTTCAACGTCATACCCAGAACACGCTTCATTTTTCAAATGATTGTACTAGTGGGCGATATTGAGTCCATCTTACATAATTAAGGCCAGTTGTGTGTATTGTATGTATGTATGTACTGTATGTATGCATATCCGGACGAAACTTACGAAAATAGAACCAATTAACGCAAAGTAAATTATATATACACATTCAGCTACAGCTGATCTTGCTTGAGGCAAAAATGATGAAGATTTGATTTAATTCGTGAAGATAATTTAAAAAAATAAATCTTAAATAGTAACACCATTGATTTTTTTTTTTTTTTTTGCCTTTAATAGTTTAAATGGGAGGACATTAATTTGCTTTTCATAGTGTCTGAAGCATTCTTTTTTTTCTGACGCCTACCGGCCCTGACAACGCAAGAGATCTTTTTTTACATAGGATTTAATGGCGGTATCCTGCAATGATCTTAACCCGCGATTCAAACAAAAAATGGTATATGCGAGACTACATTTACCCCCCCTCTCCCTGGTTGACGCCGGTTTAGCTGCTTCTAGTACTAAATAAAACATTGCCTTCATAGCAAATTTAATATAGTGTTACATCTGTGTGAGAATCTAACTTCATCTTTACTGTTGTTATTTATTTAGGTTTACTTAGCCGGAGTAACAGGCCGTAGGTCCACCATATTTACTGCTTTCTTTGGCTTCTTTCTTTTCTTCTTATTCAATTTCTTCTTCTTCTTTTCTAGCTCTCTTTTCTTTCTTTCTTTCTGTTTTCTCTACCCATTTATACTTTCTTTATTTTCTTTGTTTCTTTATTTTATTCAAAACTCCTCTATTTGCTCCAGCTTATTCCTTTTTTTTCTTTCTTTCTTTCTTTCTGTCCCCATTCTTCTTTTTCCAACTTCTTTTTACAAACTTCTTTCTTCTTTATCTAATTTTTGTTATTTTTTCAAACTATTTCTCTCTTTTTCTCTTTCTCTTTTTCTCTTTTTTCTTTTTTTCTTTCTATTTAATTATTCTTTTTTTTCAGCTTTCTTTTTTCTTTTTATTTATTTTCTATCTATCCATTTTATCTGTTTTCTCTTCTATTCTTTCTACTTCTTTTCTTTCTTTCTTTCTTCTTTCTCTTTCTTTCATTCATTCATTCTTTACTTCTTTTTCTTTCAATTTCTTATTTTTCTTCAACATTTTCTTTCTCCTGGTTGTCAATCTAAGTACTTAAACAGACTCATTTGTGCTATAAACTTCAGCCAACTGGCGGAAACGATGTTTTCAGTTTGTCTTGACATTCGGATCATTACAATCCGAAATGAACATTCTCGTTCGGGAGAAGTGGTATGCAAGTTAGCTCCATAAGACTAATAAAAAAGTTCGATCCCCATTACTCAGTGCATGACTCGTACCTTTGTGCCAAACGTTTTAGATATAAGGGGCGCCTTGAGTAGAATTTTGTGGTAGATAGCCTTGGCGTACCTTCCCCCCCCCCCCCCCATGGTAGAGGTCGATGCTGCTGGTCCAGGACTATTTTATACACGGCTGCCGAAAGCATCGAGGTGATTAATGAGACTGCAAAGGCCCTTCGGAGCCTGCTCCAGAAGCGCTTTGGCCTCTGGAGTGCTTGGTAATAAAATTAACAGCGTCGATCAAGGGGGCTATCCCACCAGCAATACCTGTCCCCTTGATTTAAAGCGGGCAGGGCTGAGGCGCCCCCTCGAGGGGAAATGCCGACGGGATCTGGCGCACATGTAGTTGAATGTACTATATACTGAATACTTTTTATATCACAAACTAAGTATGAAAGCGTTACGCTTAAATGATTAAAATACACTTTTCTTACAAGAAGTGTTATTTATATTTCAAACAAGACTTTGAGAAAATGAGACCAATCTAATGACCAAGAAGAAGCCACAAAATATTGCGATAAAGGTTGATTCTTCTGAGTTTATAGAATTCATGCAAAGATCATTGTAGCTGTTAAATTGGATACCATCTACTAACTGCCATTTAGCAAAGTTGGAACACTGTGATATAGATTGTTTTTTTAATTAATGAAATCCTACCCGAAAGAATTAAAGCTGTTCATAGAAATATCGAGTAAGAAACTAGTATTAATTCTTTTTTTCTTTCAGAAAAATTGTTTACGTCTTTCGATTATTCTGTTCGTCTTTTGACGTTCTTATAGAATTTTCTTGATAGATCCGTTTTTTCCACTGAAAAATCTTTCAAAGGGTAATTTCTTGACTACAGGACGAAAAAAAAAGTAGTAAATCTCGGTTTTGTCCTATATTCTAGAGGAATAAAAAAAAAAAAAAAGGAGCAAGGTTTTAGTGTTTAAAAAATATAATCTTTTCGTTATTTTTCATGTATTGACCGGTTTCCTGGATATACAACTAAACTGGATTTCAGTGTTGAGTCTCCAATTCTGATTCTGCGGGAGTGTTGGGGCTGCTTTTTGTAGAAATATTCCAGGTCCACTGTTAGGGTCCCATCTAAAAGTTAAGGTGATGTTTAAATGAGCTTTTTGAACTACATCAATACATTGTGTTCTTAAAACGTTTAATCACAACTAAGTATGAAGCGTTTACTCTGAAATGATTTTAAAATACACTTTTCTTACAGAAGTTTATTTATATTCAAACAAGAACTTTGAGAAAATGAGACCAATCTAGATGACCAGAAGAAGCCACAAACATTTGACGGGAATAAGGACTGGAAAACATTAAAACCAAAATATTGCGACGAAAGCGTGATTCTTCTGAGTTTATAAATTCATGGCAAAGATCACTGTAGCTGTTAAATTGATAAATTTATTAATACTATCAAAATCTCTGACTTTCCTTTCTGTTACTATTTCAAATTTCAATTTTAAATATTTCCCAAATATAAATAAAATCTTTATAATTTTGAACAAAAATTAAGATCTGGGTGATAGTTGAATGTGTTATATATATTTACTTGTTGCAATTGTATATTTTCGTAGTTTTCAGCCGGATATAGATACATACATACATACATACAAAACTGCCCTTTATATGGTATAGATAGACAACATTGTTGTATTTTGCCAAGTCTGTTATTCCCGTTTGTGGTGGCAACTGAAAGACAAGAAAAAAAAAAATTATGCATATACGGAATAATGTTATGCAAGAATCGCTTTTATATTATTTGTTTAAGTACTCTTTTTCAGGTGTGCATCGCTAGGTTGTGTTGAATGAAACACATGCCACTTTTAATACCTTTCACTGCATAGAGAGTTCAATGTTATAATGGAATGTGTATATCAGAATGCGCATTGTTGGTTGTATACGTGGATTCGTGAAAGAAAGGATAAAAGATAAAATTATTACTTTTATATTTTATGTCGATTAAAATCTCAAATATACTTATTTTTTTCTTACTGGTTTAATTCAACCACTCCTTTGCAATCTGGTAAAAATTGAAATTCTTTTTCTAAAATATAAGAAAGAAATATCTGCACTTGAAATAGCAATAAATGCAATATCGGTCACTTCTTATTATAATGGAGATTGTGTGTTTTTCTGTCTGTAACCGAAACTAAATCACTACTGAAGTCACAATTCCCTAGTAATTTGATCACATTCACCATGAATTTATCCTTATTTTAACCTCAATTATTAATAAAATTGTTTAACATTATTTATATTGTTAACCATGTCTTACATACTTACAACATGCAATATATTTATATATACACAAATAGCGGTTTACAGTATGAATGGGAAGGCTAATTTGCATATTGATATTAAAAAATGTAGATTTTAATAAATATACTTTAGTATAATTGTTTTCTAACTGTTTGGTTTTATTTTAATGAATATAAGCAAAATCTCTTCAATGAATCTTAAATGAAATCCATTAACTGTTTGGTTTTATTTTAATGGGAATATAGCAAAAAAATCTCTTCAATGAATCTTAAATGAAATCCATTAACAAGAAAAGAAACTGTCATTTTATTCTTTACTTCATCTTTTAATATAAATACTTAAATTAAAAAAATAACAATGAAAGACGAGAGTGATGGAGGAATAAATTCAGTTATTCTATGTTTTCGATTATTATCCCCCTCGTTTCAAATCTTTTTATTGCTTCTTATTTAGTTTCATTAGCGTTATTTAATACGATATTTTATTACATTCAAACTTAAAACTTGCACCCGGAGGGTGCATATATTTGCTAGTAACATATATAAGACCAATTCATAAATACCGGTGATATTTTAAATATAAGTACCTTTTGCTTTTTTTTCGTTTTAATGGGGACCAATCTTGTTTATCACCGCTTAAAAGTACTTTGTACACGTTATTTCATTATATTGATTTTTTTAAAAATGTTAAACCATTTTAAAAAAGGAAATTGAGATAGTTTGGTTTGATGTCTTATATTTGTGGCTATCCCTATTATCGGATTGTTTTACAAATAAATAATGGCACCATTATGGTAATTTACAGTTGCATTAGTTAGAAATATTTATATCACATCTTATAGAAAAACGTTTATATTTGCATAGGAACTTTCATATCGCATTATAGGAAAACATTTATAGTTTTCACATTATAGAAAAACATTTTATATTGGGTAATAGGAAAAACACTTTATATCGCATTATAGAAACATTTATATTGCATTTAACAAGAAAACATTTATATCCGCATTATTAGAAAAACATTATATTGCATTATAGAAACATTTTATATCTGCATTATTAGTAAATATTTATTCGCATTATAGATAAAACATTTATGATTGCATAAAAGAAAACATTTATATCGTATTATAGGAAAATACCTTTATATTGCATTATAAAAAAACCGTTTATGATCGCATTATAATGAAACATTTATATTGCTATTAACAGAAAAAACATTTTCATTGAATTACAGAAAACCTATGTTAAATAAGGAATTAAAATTAAAAGATATAATTTAAGTAATAAAATAGAGACTTAAGAGCCCAATCTGTCCTACTATTTCCCATAGCTAAAGCGATTTATAGTTGGATGATACCTTTCCCAAGAGTATCTAGTGCTATGTGAAAAATGCATACAGTCTTCATCACATTTGAACTTGAATTGACATGTCCATTCCTACAACGATAACCATTATGCCAAAAGTGCCTCGATGTAATGCGTTGATTTAAGTTTATAGTAAGGTCCCTGTTATGAATAAAGACAACACTTTTCTTGTATTTTGTATTGATCAAAAGTTGAAAATTTAAACCCAATAAGAAGAGAGGAAAAGTGTTGGTGTAGAAAAGAGTCAGTCTTTTTGTATCGCGGTATGTAACATTATAACCAATAATAATAATAAATAATAATAATAATATTGATATTAATAATAATGATGATGTGTCTGAGAAGGAGTACTGGAGGAACTGGATTTCAGGGAAGGAACTGACACAATCCAGAGCACAGCACTGTTTAATCAGCTAAATTACTTGAGAAAGAGTCCTGGTACCTGAGGAGACATCTGCCACTGAGACTTCAGTGAAAAAACTATCAGTAGTTATATAGTGTGAAAATAATGATAATCATATATGCGTGTTTGTGTTGTTTGTGTTTATTATATATATTTACCAACCGCTCCGCATGAGCAGGATGTGACACAAGGTCAATTTCTTAAGCGGAGTTTTAATTGCTGTAGTCAATAATAGTCAGTTAGTAATTGAATATATATGCTGACGTTGGTGGATCTCTTGAGTAGTATGTATTTCTCTAACTTATCGATATACTGCTCTACTTATTCTTTTAGCACTTGGATCTGGTTGGGTTTCTGCTGGAAACGCGAGTGCTGGTATTTCTGGATTCTGTTGGTTGGGCTTGGCATTTTCTCTGTTCTATGTCCTGATAAATTTACTGGGGATCTTCTTGTGATGTGACTTCGTGTCCGTGGGCAGTTTCTTAAATAACGAACACATTTGAATGGTTTTTCGCAGAGCCTCATAAATTTATTCTAAACCAAGTAAAAATGCCTTGGAGGAGAGCACCCCAACCTTGCGTCTGTTCTCTTCAAAGATTCAGCCTACTCTGACGTGGTGACGTCAGTCTTTTGTATGCGCGGTGCTGTAACATAAAAACCAATAATAATAATAAGTAATAATAATAATAATATGTTCTGGAAAGGAACTGGGGGAACTGGATTTCAAGACGCCCCATACCCTGCACGGTGTGTTGTCATGCGATAGACTCTACACATCCCAACAAAATCGAGGAATAGCATCCTCACCACATCATGCCCCACGAACACAACTACCCGACGCGATCTGCAAGACGGAGGAAAAATTCAGGAAAAAAACTCCCCAAGGTTTCACTCCTCTCTTTCACTCTTGTCACTGTGTATACAGAAGCCAGAAGGTCAGCCTTTCTCACGTCATCCCAAATTTCTAAGTTAATTTCCACTATTGCATAACATATTTAGGCGCCGGGTTGAGCTCAGTCGTAGAGCGTGTCGCTAAGAAGCCACAAGCGTTCCCAGTCGATTACCGGTCCTCGCCAACTCAAGCGTATGCAGGGCACAGGGATCTGTGCGCGTAAAGTAAGGACTGATGTAGGTGTTGCAGTCCACCTCAGATGCTAAAATAATCTCCTTGGTCTAGGCTATGAAAAGGGATAGACGCCCTCGCTGACTGGCTGATACCGATTAGCCGCCCCGTCGACTTTACTTTACTTATATAACTAAATTCTTGGATTGTCCAGAATAACTTTTTCTCTCTCTCTCTCTCTCTCCTCTCCTCTCTCTCTCTTCTCTCTCTCTCTCTCTCTCTTGTTCTTTTCGCTGGTTTGCCACCTCAGTATTATGGAGGTTCTTTTATCCTGGCATTTGAGTGCTTAATTAGTTAACTGTTAGTTGTTTTTGCAACGGGATAAAGTTTATCGGAACATACCAGATACGCGACGCACAAAAGGACATTTCCATGCTTTATCTTGTAAAAACGAGCAAATATTGAGGCCTAAAAAGATAACTAAAAGTTGAAATATTTTTCTTTATTAAATAAATTCTTATTATTTCACATATGCATCATTATAGACAAAACACATCAGAAGTGTCCAGCTTCAACTAATTAAATGCCGTTTAAATAATGACATATGCTTTTTAGGGTGGGTCTTCAAAAATAATTGTTACCCTATGTGCATATTGGAATTAATGTATGAAAGAGAATTTGTATTAGGTTAAATTTGACACATAAATGGATTAGAGATAGATAGATATGAAGATTGAGATAGATAGATAAGATGATAGATTAGATATCAATACTGGAAGATAGATAGATAGATAGATATCAATACTGGAAGGTAGATAGATAGATAGATAGATAGAATAGATACTAAGACAGGGACAGATAGATAGATAGATAGATAGATACATACATACATACCATACTAACTAAGACAGGACAGATAGATAGATAGAATAATAGATAGATATTAAAACCGAGGAGATAGAAGTAGTTATTAAAACTAAGATAGATATTAAACTGAGAAGATAGCATAGATAGATAGATAGATAGATAGTAGATATTAGATATTTGATACATACATACATCATCATCATCAGTCGCCTTAGAGCACGGATACCCATGACGCTCTACTTGTCGACTGGCGCTATCGCCCCTGATATGTCTTTGGTGCACATCCAGAATCCCGCACAGCGATTGATGTAGATTTTTAACTGGTCGGCCTCACGGTGGTCCATCTGAAGGTGTCCACAGGAGAACATCACTATGAGTTCTCCTTGCCTTTTCCATAAGTGTCCAGCGTGTCTTGTTTCGTCTTATTTGGATGGTTTGTTGTGATAAGGTGCAAGTAGCCGTACTGCTGCTTCTTGTAGGATGCTGCTTCCAAGATTTGTTTCCATCTAGCCTTGTCTCTAGAGCGTTTCTTTTGTATTTCCCCATCAAATAGTTGGACTCGTTCCGACGAAACACATAAAGATACGAATTACGCGCAGGTTATCGTAGTCGAGTTTACGTAGTAGATTCGTATTCGAGTCACTACTAATAGTTGGAGAACTGCGCGTTTGACTCTATTATTTATATTCACTGTACAAAAAAAACCTTTTCGGAAATTGTCAATGTTTATTAATGAGTTTAATTCAATCACAAAAGTTCTTAGAGTTAAAATGGTGCAGCCATACAATAGCACTGACACGGCTTTAATTTGAAAAATCTGGCTTTATCTTAGATAGATACGATTTTCCATACAGGAGAAGGGTTACTGAAAAGTTCTCCACTGACCAAGCTTCTATAAACATATTTGAAGTGCAGTATCTGTTAGTCTATATGAGTATGTATTTGCATAGATTTCTCCAGTTCTCAGGATCTGGAGAGTGGGAAACCTCTGTCGTTGGCCATTAGTCCCAGATCCAACTTTGGACCCAGAATGGTTAATACCTGTTAAGTCCATCTTTGGTCGGATAGATCTGTTCAAAATTATTCCGTATCGATAAGAAGCGTGTGCAAGAAAAAATGAAACAGACAAAAAATGTAAATATGAACGTATAATGAACGCAATTCTAAGCCTTAAAATAATCCTGGCGGGTTACATGTCGTTAAAATCAATCAATTATCCTTGGACTCTTCAATCACTTTTCTATTTTTGTCACATCTTGCGTACATATCGCTCCCTGGCTGAGTTGGTAAGTACGGCATGTCAAACCCTTGTTTAGATTATTTTATGCCGAAGACGTTTTGTTATACATTTTGATGAGTATTCAACAATACTTGAACTCAATTTTTAAATTCAATTTTAAACTCATTTTAGACCATTTTCTAACCACGTTTTCTAACAAATTTTTAAACTAAATTTATTTTTCTTGTTTAACCCATAGATGAGACCCTAACAGGAACTACCATCCGATTCAGGGCTGACCTGGGAGTAATGTTTGATAAAAGGGGTACTCACACTCCACAGAGCTTGAGATAAGAAATGAATAGAAGTCAAGTTCTTTCTGGACGTTACACTTCTATCTACTAGCAAATATATGCACCTCCGGTGGCAAGTATTTAAAGTTTTTAAATAATAAAAATATTATGTTAACTTAGAAAGCTATGAAACTAAATAAGATGCGATAAAAGATTGAAACAGAGGGGTAAAACTAAAACTTGCTTTTTCACACTTCCATCTTTCATTGCTAAATTTTCATAATTTTACTATTATTAAAATTAGGAAAGTAAAGAATAAAATTAGCCACTATTAATATTGTTACTGCGATTTATTTTAAATTTATTGAAGTGATTTTGCTTATATTCATTAAGATAAAACCAAACACATTAGAAATCAATAATACTGAGCACATATTTTATTAAAATCAAAAATTTTTAATATCAAAGATGCAAATTAGCCTTCCCATTCACACTACAAACTGCTATTTGTATATATAAATTACAGTTGCGCCATCTTATATTATGTAGATATGGTCAACATATTTATAATGTAAGCAATTTTATTAATAATTGAGATTTAAGATAAAAAAGAAAATCATGGATGAATGTGGGTAAATAACTAGGAAATTGTTGACTACTTATTAATATATTTTCGGTACGACAGAAAAACACACAATACTGCATTATAGATAAGATTTCACTGATCGAAGCTTTCATCGTATTGTAAGGGTTAGGCACTAGTCGGTAGATCCATTACAACTGAAAAAGCGAAGTCGTCCTGGCTGAGAACCATACTTGCGACCTTATGTTACATCCTATCGTGTCGAACTCACTGATTTACTTTAACAAATTGAAGAGTATTCTGTCTCAGAAAGTAAAGATTTTTGTTAAACTATCAGACTGTGAATATCACATATATAATTAATTATTAAAAACGTTTGATATATTTACGTAAGAGCTATTGCAAATAGTTCAATATTTTTTAAAGAATAATAATCTTTGACTTAACTCTCTCCTCGCTCTCTCTCTCTCTCTCTCTCTCTCTCTCTCTCTCTCTCTCTCTCTCCAAATTATATTTTTTTCTGTGTAACACGTCCTTTCTTCCTTTGTTTCTTATAGAAAAACGGAATGGTCCATTATTGCTAGGTGACGACACTCATAAGGAATAAGAATTCGCGATAAGCACCCCAATAATCAGGATTACATGTTTTCATCATCTTGGACATCTGTACGCGTCTTATTTTTAAACCAGAGATTGGTGCAAGATGATAACGGTCGACATTAAGGCACGAGTATTAAATATATATAAATTCTGCCTACTAAATAACGACAGATATGGTATATTGACTTGCGCCTCCACTGCAGAAATAGTTATTTGAAGCCACACTACAAAATGGTGTTTCAATTCTGTAAAAATTCTGGAATCATCAACGGACATTGGCCTTGGAGTTTATTTCACGTTTCCTTTATATATATAATATTATATATTATATATATACGAGTTTTCTATAGCTATATATACTATAGTATAATATATATATATAATATATAGGAAACTTGTTTCTAGATTATATTATATATAATATATATATATATATATATATATATATATATATAGGAACTTCTTGTTTCCTATAGTAATATATATATATATATATTTATATATATATATAGGAACTCGTTTCCAATATAATATTTATATATACTTATAATATATAGGAAACGAAAATAAACTCAAGCCAATGTCCGTTGATGACTTTCCAGTAATTTTTATAGAATTATAAGGTGTTGGGAGTGGCCTATTGTCAGTATTCAGCCAGACAGCAAGGGTGTCTATTCCCTTTTCACTAGCACTAGACGGGAGGTTGTTTTGTCTGAGGTGGAGAGGTCACACCTTACCTTGTCATCTCTCTCTCTACTAATATATCAGTATATTAATATCTATCAATATAGTATATATCAAATGGTAATACGCTCTGACTAGCCAGCCACCTAGCTGTGAACTTCGTACCGCATGTAAAAACACACTCACTGGCCACTAGTGGCTCAGTGAAAAGGGAAACATAGCACGCGCCCTGCTGTCTGGCCTGATACTGACAATAGGCCCACTCCCACCACCTTTATAATTCTATAACAAAATACTTGGAAGTCATCACGGCACATTTGCCTTGACGTGTTTATTTCTCGTTCCTATCCTATATATAGATATAGTATATATATATATAGGAACGAGTTTCCCTAATTATATATATATATTATTATGATATATTACTATTATATTATATAGGAACGAGTTTCCATATATATGATATATATATATATATTATAGATAATATTTATCAGGACTAAATTAATAATTAGAAAACAAGTTTTCCTATATATATATATATATATATATATATATATATATATTATAGGAACTCGTATATATATATATTATATATAATTATATAAGGAAACGTGAAATAAACTCAAGGCCAATGTCCGTTGATGAACTTCCCAGCAATTTTTACCAGAATTGAAAACACCATCTTTGTCAGTGTGGCTTCCAATAAAATTGAACTATTCTGATGTGGAGGGTGCAATAGTCAAGCTATAAACATATCTGTCGTTATAGTATGGCAGAACTTTTATATAGGATATTAATACTCGTGCTCCTTAATTGTACACCGTTATCATCTTGCACCAATCTCTTGGTAAAAATAATACCGGTACAGATCGGTCCAGATGAAATGAAACACTGTAAATCCTGATTATACTGGCGGTTGCTTATCGCCTGAATTCTTTATTTCTTAGAGTGTCGTCACCTCAGCAAAATAATGACCATTCCGTTTTTCTTATAAAAAACAAAGGAAGAAAAAGACGTGTACACAGAAAAAATATAATGAGAGAAGAGAGAGAGAGAGAGAGAGAGAATTGAGAGAAGAGAGAGAGAGAGATTAGAAGAGAGAGAAGAGAGTAGTTAAATCAGATATTATTCTTTAAAAAATCAGTTAAACATTTGCCAATAGCTTTAAGTAAAATATAGTCAACGTTTTAATAATTAATTATAATTACTGGATATAATCCACAGTCCATTGAATAGTGAACAAAAATCTTTACTTTCTGAGTCGAATACTCTTCAAGTTAAGTAAATCAAGTGATCGACACGAGTAGATGCTAACATAAGTCTGCAAGTATGGTCATCCAGCAAGAACGAACTTCGCTTTTCAGTTGTAATGATCTACAGGACTAGTTTTGCTAACCCACATCACGACTGAAACGCTCGAAAAATCAGTTGAAATCTTATTATAATGCAATTGGTGGTTTTCTGTCTGTAACCGAAACTAATTACTAATGTAGTCACAATTTCCTTAGATTTAACACCCACATTCTCCATGATTTCTTTTTATTTAAATCTCAATTATTAATAAATTGCTTTACATTATAAATACTGTTGACCAATCTTACATACTATAAAGATGCACTGTATTTATAGAAACAAAAAATAGCATTGTAGTTGTGATCGGAGAAGGCTAATTGCATATTGATATTAAAAATTTGATTTTACATAAATAGCGTCTCGAGTAATTATGATTTCTAATTGTTTGGTTATTATCTTAATGAATATAAGCAGAAATCACTCAATAAATCTATTAAAATAAATCAAAACAATATTAATAGTAATTTTATCTTACTCTATTAACCTAAATAGTAAATTATGAAAATTTAGCAATGAAAGATGGAAAGTGTGTAGAAAAGCAAGTTTTAGTTGTTACCCTCTGTTCAAATCTTTTGATCGGCTCTTATTTAGTTCATTAGCCTCTTAAGTTAACATAATATTTTATTTATATTTAAACTGAAATACTTGCACCCGGAGGATGCATATATTTGCTAGTAAAGAATACAAAAGTGTTAAACGTTCCAAAGCAGACTGACTTCTTATCCATGTCTTATCTCAGAGCTCTGTGGAGTGTGGACGTTACCCCTTTATCAACATACGTCCCAGGTCTACCCTGACTCGGATGGTTAGTTCCTTTTAGGTTTCTTCATCTATGCTGGTTAAACGAAAAAATAATAGTTAAAAATTTGTTTTAGAAAACGTAGTTAGAAAATGTAGTCTAAAATGAGTTAAAAAATTGAATTGAAAAATTGAGTTCAAGTAATTGCTTGAATATCTCATCAAAATGTATTAAAACCAAAAACGTCTTCTATTTGGCATAAAAATCTAACAAGGTTAACATGCCGAACTTACCAAACCTTCAGCCAAGGGTAGCGATATGTAGCAAGACTGTGACAAAAATAGAAAAAGTGATGAAGAGGTCAAGGATAATTGATTGATTTTAACGACATGTCAACCCGCCGAGGATTATTTTAAGCCTTAGAATTGGCGTTATTACGTTTCATATTTACATTTTGTGCTGTTTCATTTTTTCTTGCACACGCTTCTATCGAATACGAATAATTTGAAACAGATCTATCCGACTCAAGATGGAACCTTAACAGGTTTATTACCATTCTGGGTCCAAGGGATCTGAGTATGGCAACGAAGAGTTCTCCACACTCTCCAGATCCTGAGAACTGGAATCTATGCAAATACATACTCAATAGACCTAACAGATACTGCCACTTCAAACTATGTTTATAGAAGTTGTCAGTTCGAGAACTTTTCAGTAACCCTTTCTATGTAGGAAATCGTATCTACTAAGATAAAGGCCAGTTTTTGCCAATTAAAGCCGTGCAGTTGCCTTATTGTATGGCGCACCATTTAACTCTAACGAAACTTTTGTTGATTGAAATTTAGATCAATTAATAACATGAAATTTCCCAAAAAAGTTTCTTTTTTGCTACAGGAAGATAAATATAAGAGTCAACGCGCAGTCTCAACAGATTAGTAGAGTAGTGACTCGACTACGAAACTACTACGTAACTTCGACTTTACGAATTAACTCGCTATTCGTATCTTATGTGTTCGTCGGACGAGTCCAACTATCTGATGGGGACCAATACAACAGAAACGCTTTAGAGAAAAGGCTAGATGGAAACAAAATCTTGGAAGCACATCCTAAAGAAAGCAGCAGTACGGCTACTGCCACCTATCACACAAACCATCCAAATAAGACGAACAAGACACGCTGGACACTTATTGGAAAAGCAAGGAACGAACTCATAGTGATGTTCTCCTGTGACCCCTCAAGATGGACACACCAGTGTTAGCGCCGACCACGTAAAAATCTACATCAATCAGCTCTGTGCGGATTCTGGAGTTGCACACAAAGACTATCAGGGGCGCCATTAGCGATAGTCGCAAGGTAGAGAGCAATGGGTATTCCGTGCTCTAAGCGCGACTTGATGATATGATGTATGTATGTATCAAATATCTATATCTATCTATCTATCTATCTATCTATCTTCATCTGATCCTTTCTCAGTTTAATATCTATCTTAGTTTTTAATAAACTATCTATCTATCCGGCCTCGGTTTTAATATTCGTATCTATCTATCTATCTATCTATCTGTCCCTGTCTTAGTGTATGTATGTATGATATGATTCTAATCTATCATCTATCTATCTGTCCCTGTCTTAGTATCTATCTATCTATCTATCTATCTATTACCCGTTCCCAGTATTGATATCTATCTATTCGATCTATCGTTCCAGTATTGATATCTATCTATCTATCTATCTATCTATCTCAATCTTCAAATCTATCTATTCTCTATCTCATTTATGTGTCAAATTTAGCCTAATACACATATTCTCTTTCATACATTAAATTCACATATGCACATAGGAACAATTATTTTTGAAGACCCACCCTAAAACCATATGCTCATTAATTTAAACAGGATTTAATTAGTTGAACGGCACTTCTCGATGTGTTGTCTATAATTGATGCATATGTGAAAATAAGATTTATTTAATAAGAAAAAATATTTTTCAACTTTTAGTTTATCTGTTTTAGGCCTCAAATATTTGCTCTTTTTACAAGATAAAGCAATGAAATGTCTTTGTGCGTGTGCGTATCTGGTATGTTCCAGATAAAAGACTTTATCCACGTTGCAAAAAAACTAAACAGTACTAATTAACACTCCAAATGCAGATTAAAAGAACCTAATAATACTGAGGTGGCAAACCAGCGAAAAGAAGAGAGAGAGAAGAGAGAGAGAGAGAAGGAGAGAGCGGAAGAGACGAGAGAGAGAGAGAGAAAAAAGTGATGATGGACAATGCCAAGAGATCTTAGTTAGATAAGTAAGTAAAGTCGACGGCGGCGGCCTAAAGTCTGGTATCAGCCAGTCAGCGAGGGAGTCTATCCCCTTTTCAATAGCCTAGCCAAGGAGATTATTTAGGCATCTGAGGTGGAGCGCCACACCTACCATCAGCTCCTACTTTACCGCACAGATCCCTGTGCTACTCATTACGCTGAGGTTGGCGAGACCGGTTATCGAACTGGGAACCTTGTGGCGTTCTAGCCGAACGCTCTACCGACTGAGCTAACCCGCCCTTAAATATGTTATGCAATAGTGGAAATTAACTAGATTTGGGATGACGTGGAGAAAGGCTACCTTCTGGCTTCTGTATCAACAGTGACAAGAGTGAAGAGAGAGTGAAAACTTGGGGAGTTTTTTTCCTGAATTTTTCCTCTGAAATCCAGTTCCCCCCAGTAATCCTTTCCAGACACATTATTTTTTTATTATTATTTAATTATTATTATTATTGGTTTTTAATGTTACACACGCGCATACAAAAAGACTGACGTCCACCACGTCAGAGTAGGCTGAATGTTTTGAGAGAAGCAGACGCAAGGTTGGGTCTCTCCTCCAAGGCATTTTTACTTGGGTTTAGAATAAAATTTTATGAGCTCTGCGAAAAACATCATGTGTTCGTTATTAAGAACTGCCAACGGACACAATAGTACATCACAAGAACATCCCCAGTAATTTTCAGACATAGAACAGAGAAAATGCCAGCCCAACAACAGATCCAGAATACCAGCAACTCCGTTCCAGCAGAAACCCAACCAGATCCAGTCTAAAGATAAGTAGAGCAGTATATGATAATAGAGAAACTACATTAACTACTCCAAGTAGATCCCACCACCGTCACATTATATAATTCAATTACTAATGACTATTACTCTTACTACACACATTAAACTCCGCTTAAGAAATTGACCTTGTGTCACATCCTGCTCATGCGGAGCGGTTGGAAATATTATATAAACACAAACACACAAACACGCATATATGATTATCATTATTTTCACACTATAGAATACTGATAGTTTTCACTGAAGTCTCAGTGGCAGTATGTCTCCTCAGGTTACCAGGACTCTTCTCAGTATTTTAGCTGATTTAAACAGTGCTGTGCTCTGGATTGTGTCAGTTCTTCCCCTGAAATCCAGTTCCTCAGTATCCTTTCCAGACACATCCATCATTATTATTATTATTATTATTATTATTATATTATTATTATATGGTTTATTAATGTTACATACGCGCATACAAAAGACTGATCTTTTTCTACACACAACACTTTTCCTCTATTCTTATTGGTTTAAATTTTCAACTTTTGATCAATACAAAATAAAGAAAAAGTGTTGCTTTATTCATAACAGGGACCTTACTATAAACTTAAATCAACCATTAAATCGAGGCACTTTTGGCATAATGGTTATCGTTGTAGGAAATGGACATGTCAATTCAAGTTCAAAATGATTGAGGACTGTATGCATTTTTCACATAGCACTAATACTCTTGGGAAAGGTATGCATCCAACTAGTCTCCATTTAGCTATGGGTAAATAGTAGGACAGATTGGGCTCTTAGTCTCTATTTTTATTACTTAAATTTATATCTTTTATTTATCTATTATCATAGGTTTTCTGTAATTCAATAAAATTTTTTCTGTTATACAATAAAATGTTTCTTATAATGCGATATAAAGGTTTTTTTATAATGCAATATAAAGGTTTTCTATAATACGATATAAATGTTTTCTTTTATGCAATATAAATTGTTTTTCTATAATGCGATATAAATATTTCTATAATGCGATATAAATGTTTTCTATAAATGCAATATAAATGTTTTCTATAATGCGATATAAATGTTTTCTTTTTGCAATAAATGTTTTCTATAATGCCGATATAAATGTTTTCTATTACCCAATATAATGTTTTCTATAAGTGAAATATAAATGTTCTATAATGCGATATGAAGGTTTCCTATGCAATATAAACGTTTTCTATAATGTGATATAAATATTTCTATAAATGCAATGTAAATTACCATAATGGTGCCATTATTATGTAAACAATCCGATAATAGGGATACCACAAATACAAACATCAACAAACTAATCTCATTTCTTTTTTTAATGGTTTTAACATTTTTAAAAAAATCATATAATGAAATAACGTGTACAAAGTACCTAAGCGGTGAAAACAAGATTGGTCCCCATTAAAAACGAAAAAAACAAAAGGTACTTATATTTAAATATCACCGGTATTTATGAATTGTCTTTATATGTACTAGCAAATATATGCACCCTCCGGGTGCAAGTATTTAAGTTTGAATGTAATAAAATATATCTTAAATTAGAAACGCTAATGAAACTAAAATAAGAATGCAGATAAAAAGATTTGAAACAGAGGGGGATATAATCGAAAAATAGAATAACTGAAATTTATTCCTCCATCACTCTCGTCTTTCATTGTATTTTTTCTAATTTAAGTATTTAATTAAAAGATGAAGTAAAGAATAAAATGACATTTATCTTTTCTTGTTAATGGATTTCATTTAAGATTCATTGAAGAGATTTTTGCTTATATTCATTAAAATAAAACCAAACAGTTAATGGATTTCATTTAAGATTCATTGAAGAGATTTTGCTTATATTCATTAAAATAAAACCAAACAGTTAGAAAACAATTATAACTAAGCATATATTTATTAAAATCACATTTTAATATCAATATGCAAATTAGCCTTCCCATTCATACTGTAAACCGCTATTTTGTTGTATATTAAATATAATTGCATGTTGTAAGTATGTAGACATGGTTAACAATATAAATAATGTTAAACAATTTTATTAATAATTAGGTTAAAATAAGGATAAATTCATGGTGAATGTGACGTCAATTACTAAGGGAATTGTGACTTCAGTAGTGATTTAGTTTCGGTTACAGACAGAAAAACACACAATCTCCATTATAATAAGAAGTGACCGATATTGCATTTATTGCTATTTCAAGTGCAGATATTTCTTTCTTATATTTTAGAAAAAGAATTTCATTTTTACCAGATTGCAAAGGAGTGGTTGAATTAAACCAGTAAGAAAAAATAAGTAAATATTTGAGATTTAATCGACATAAAAATAAAAAGTAAATATTTTATTTTATCCTTCTTTTCACGAACTCACGTATACAAAACACAAACAATGCGCATTCTGATATACACATTCCATTATACATTGAACTCTCTAATGCAGTGAGGTATTAAAGTGGCATGTGTTTCATTCAACACAACCTAGCGATGACACCTGAAAAAGAGTACTTAAAACAAATATATAAAAGCGATTCTTGCATAACATTATTCACGTATATGCATAATTTTTTTTTCTTGTCTTTCAGTTGCACCACAAACGGAATAAACAGACTTGGCAAATACAACAATGTTGTCTATCTATACACATATAAAGGGCAGTTGTATGTATGTATGTATGTATCTATATCCGGCTGAACTACGAAAATATAACAATTGCAACAAAGTAAATATATATACACATTCACTATCACCAGATCTTAATTTTTGTTCAAAATTATAAATTTTATATTTATATTTGGGAAAATATTTAAAAATTGAAATTTGAATAGTAACAGAAGGGAAAGTCAGAGATTTTGATAGTTTTAATAAATTTATCCAATTTAACAGCTACAGTGATCTTTGCATGAATTTATAAACTCAGAAGAATCAACCTTTATCCAATATTTGGTTTTAATGTTTTCAGTCCTTATTCCCCGTCAAATGTTTGTGGCTTCTTCTTGGTCATTAGATTGGTCTCATTTTCTCAAAGTTCTTGTTTGAATATAAATAAACTTCTTGTAAGAAAAGTGTATTTTAAAATCATTTCAGAGTAAACGCTTCATACTTAGTTGTGATATAAACGTTTTTAAGACACAATGTATTGATGTAGTTCAAAAGCTCATTTTAAACATCACCTTTAACTTTTAGATGGGACCCTAACAGGTGGACCTGGGAATAATTTCTACAAAAAAGCAGCCCCACACTCCCCAGAACTCAAGAATTGGAGACTCAACACTGAATCCAGTTTAGTGTCATATCCAGGAAACCGGTCAATACATGAAATAAACAAAAGATATATATTTTAAACACACCATTTGCTCCTTTTTTTTTTTTTTTATTCCTCTAGAATATAAGGTACAACCGAGATTTACATTTTTTTCGTCCTGTAGTCCAAGAAATTACCCTTTGAAGATTTTTCAGTGGAAAAAACGGATCTATCAAAGAAAATTCTATAAGAACGTCCAAACAGACGAACAGAATAATAAGAAAGACGTAAAACAATTTTTCTGAAAGAAAAAAAAGAATTAATACTAAGTTTTTCTTACTCGATATCTATGACAGCTTTAATTCTTTCGGTATGGGATTTCATTAATTAAAAAAAACATCTATATCACAGTGGTTCCAACTTTGCTAAATGGCAGTTAGTAGATGTATCAATTTAACAGCTACAATGATCTTTGCATGAATTTATAAACTCAGAAGAATCAACCTTTATCCAATATTTTGTGGCTTCTTCTTGGTCATTAGATTGGTCTCATTTTCTCAAAGTTCTTGTTTGAATATAAATAAACTTCTTGTAAGAAAAGTGTATTTTAAATTCATTTAAGCGTAAACGCTTCATACTTAGTTGTGATATAAAAAAAGTATTCAGTATATTAGTACATTCAAACTACATGTGCGCCAGATCCCGTCGGCATTTCCCCTCGAGGGGGCGCCTCAGCCCTGCCCCTTTAAATCAAGGGACAGGTATTGCCTGGGGATAGCCCCCTTGGATCGACGCTGTTAATTTTATTACCAAGCCACTCCAGAGGCCAAAGCGCTCTGGAGCAGGCCTCCGAAGGGCCTTTGCAGTCTCATTAATCACCTCGATGCTTTCGGGCAGCCGTGTATAAATAGTCCTGGACCAGAGCATCGACTCTCTACCAAGTACGCCAGGCTAATCTACAACAAATTCTACATCAAGGCGCCCCTTAATATCTAAAACGTTGGCACAAGGTCACGAGTCATGCACTGAGTAAGGATCGAACTTTTTATTAGTCTATGGGACTAACTTGCATACCACTTCTCCACGACGAGATGTTCATTTCGGATTGTAATGAATCCGAAATAGTGCAAGACAAACTGAAAACATCGGTTTCCGCCAGATTGCTGAAGTTAAGCACAAATGAGTCTGTTTAGTACTTAGATTGACAACAGGAAGAAAGAAAAATGTTGGAAGAAAAATAAGAAATTGAAAAGAAAAAAAAAGAAAGAAAGAATGAATGAATGAAAGAAAGAAAGAAAGAAAGAAAGAAAGAAAGAAAGAAGTAGAAAAAGAAATAAAGAAGAGAAAACAAAAAGATAAAATGGATTAGATAGAAATAAATAAAAAGAAAGAAAGAAGCTGAAAAAAAAAAAAAGAATAATTAAAATAGAAAGAAAAAAAGAAAAAAGATAAAAAGAAAGAAAGAGAAAAAGAAAGAAAGAAATAAGTTTGAAAAATAACAAAAATTAGAATAAAAAGAAAGAAAGAAGTTTGTAAAAAGAAGTTGGAAAAAAGAAGAATTGGGACAGAAAGAAAGAAAGAAAGAAAGAAAAAAAGAAGGAAATAAGCTGGAGCAATAAGAGGAGTTTGAATAAAAATAAAGAAACAAAGAAATAAAGAAAGTAGTAAATGGGTAGAGAAAAAAGAAAGAAAGAAAGAAAAGAAGGAGCTAGAAAAAGAAGAAGAAGAAATTGAATAAGAAGAAAGAAAGAAGCAAAGAAAGCAGTAAATATGGTGGAACCTACGGCCTGTGTATCCGGCTAAGTAAACCTTAATAAATAACAACAGTAAGATGAAGTTAGATTTCACAGATGTAACACTATTTAAATTTGCTATGACAGCAATGTTTATTTAGTACTAGAAGCAGCTAACCGGCGTCACCAGGGTAGAGGGGGGGGGTAAAATGTAGTCTCGCATATCCATTATTGTTGAATCGCGGGTTAGATCATTGCAGGATACCCCATTAAAATCCCTATGTAAAAAAGATCTTGCGTTGATCAGGCCTGGTAGGCGTCAGAAAAAAAAGATGCTCAGACACTATGAAAAGAAAAATTAATGTCTCCAATTTAAAATATTAAAGGCAAAAAAAAAAAAAAAATCAATGGTGTTACTATTTAAGATTTATTTTTTTAATTATCTTCACGAATATAAATCAAATCTTCATCATTTTTGCTCAAAAAGCAAGATCAGCTGGTAGTGAATGTGTATATATATTTACTTTGCCGTTAATTGTTCTATTTTCGTAGTTTCGTCCGGATATGCATACATACATACATACATACATACATACACACAACTGGCCTTTATATATGTATAGATGGACTCAATATCCCTCCACTAGTACAATCATTTGAAAATAGAAGCGTGTTCTGGGTATGACGTTGAACTGGCCTGGTGGGACACCAGGAAAAAAGTGCACAGACACTCTGAAAAGAAAAATCAGTGTCTCTTATTTAAAATATCAAATGAAAAAAAAAATCCATGTTGTTACTATTTAAATTCAATTTCTTAATTATCTTCACGAATATAAATAAAAGAAACAAGATATTTTGATAGTGAATGTGTATATATATTTACTTTGATATATTGTTATATTCTTGTTTTAGTTTTAGTTTTAGTTTTGTTTAACGGCATATCAACCTCTGTGGGTCATTTAATGCCAGAAACGGTTATGTACAATATGTTTTTCCTATGGGTTTATATTTGGTCAGTTTTGGCGAAAGAATCGGTTTGGTTAGATCTTGTTGATATATATTTTTGTAATTTCAGCCGGACATACACACATACATACATAAACACAACTGTCCTTTATATATGTATAGATTACAAAGGTGTATATATTTAAGTTTAAGTATATATATTCATGCATTTGCAGACCTAGAATTAAGGAATACTGTAACACTAAAAGCTCTTTTGCCCCTTGGTGCACATATTCAAGTGCAATAATGCATATGTGAGTGGGTTTGGTTTGTTTGGTTTGTTTTGTTTTACGGCATATTAACCTCAGTGGGTCATTTAATGCCGATAAAGTTTTGAAATAAATCAATTCTTAATGGATAATACAATTTTTTTATAAAATACATTTTTCTATTTAACCCATAGATGGGACCCTAACAGGTACTACCACTCCGGGTCAGAGTGGACCAGGGAGAAATGGTGATTAAGGGTGCTCCACATTCCCCAAACCTCCAAAACTGGAACCTCACCATCAGATAGAATTTAACGTCATTCCCAGGACATGTAGACCCGCAGCCACCGCCTTCTAGCACCCCTATGATAACAAGGGGTTGGGGCCTGCCATAAGGGCAATAGGGTTGGGAAAATCATATAGGTGCTAGGGCTTGACGTGACCAGCCGATTGATCGAAGGGGGCCTTTCCGACCGCCCATCTAGCCCAAGATAGGGCCAAAGTGGAGTATTGCATGTCATGAACTGCTCATCCACCTGGGCTCTATCCTTAAGCATCACGGGTCACCACCCACGGCCAACAGGTGGCCCCATTGGGGGAGTCTTACCCCTCTGCAGAGGTGCAGTCGGTGCATTCTAACGCCCCAGCCGACAGGGCGGATGTGAGTGGGTGAAATCGTGAGTATGTATGCTTTTAGGCTTAGTATATATATATATATATATATATATATATATATATATATATATATATATATGTGTGTGTGTGTGTGTGTGTGTGTGTGTGTGTATGCATATAGGTGCGTGCGTATCTGTATGGGTGTGTGTGGGAAAAGGAGTAACATAAATGTATGTATGTACATGGATGTTTGTGTATAGTAGGTATTTATTCAACCAGTTCTCCTGGGGTAGGATGTGACAAAAGGTCGCAAGTATGGGTCATCCAGCGAGGATCGAACTCGCTCTTCAATTTATCTATTATGTAGAAATGGATCTAAAATAAGATATAAGTGAATAGTAGTATCAAAAGAGTAGCTAAACGGGTTAGCTAAAGTCGTAGAAGATGATCACGGCGAACCGAGTTCAAATTCTGGACGAGGCTGTTTGCATTTCATATAGCGCTAAAATTATTGGGAAAAGGTATGAATCCAAATATTTTCCCTCCAGCTATTTGTAAATCGTAGGACATATGGGTTATTTAACCATGGTATGGCAACCAGTCTAGGAGAAAGAAAATTCTGAAAATCAAACGTATTAATCTCAGTTTAAGAAATTGACATTGTGTCGCATTCTCCCCGTGCAAAGAGATTAGTAAATACATAAATAATCTTTATTGACTGAGGATTTGATGTCAATCATTTGTGCATTAACTGGAATTAAACCCTTTGCACAAGTTTATTCTTTGTATTACCGTTTAATATGTCATATCTTCCAACGATATTTACATTTTTTGGTGAAGTTACTTAAGAGATTTTTGGACACGATTATATGATTAACCCAGAGGTTACAGTCGACTCAACTACAGGGTGAGAGTAATTTTGGATTCACGATTTGAATAAAAAACGAATCTGTCTATATAGTTTTGGGACTTAAATAAAACCCTACAACTTGTGAGTTCACTGGAACAATACCTATATAAATCATGTAAGCAGATCATTTTTTCAGTAATATTAGAATTCGTTGAAACAGAGGATTTCATTAAAACTCAATTGTTTCAATTACTGTTAATCTATATATACATTAAATATATAAAAAACACAATGGGGGGAGGGGAAAGGCAATACATAGATTTGAGTCCTACTATCATTTCTTTCTTTTATTTATATACAATTATGTACAAATTCACACATTCCAAAAACAGATTACAATGTTGGTTTATTTTTGTATAAGCCATAAACTTCTTGTCTGAAATAAATAACCATTGATGTTGCATTCTGGGAAAATGAATCTTCTAATTACTATAAAAAAAAAACCTAACTAATGTAAACCATTTAATATGATGTCTGCTGCATGGAAAAGGACATCTTGCCAATGTTGGATTTACTATTTGGATTTGCCTATTAGGAACTTTGCCCTTTCTAGATTTAATGCAGAACTGGATTGTGTAAACTTTGAATTGTGACTTGATATCAATCATTTGTGTGTTAACTGGAATTAAACCCTTTTCACAAGTTTATTTTCTGTATTACTGTTTAATATATCCCGTCTTTCAATATGCACTGAAAAAACTTGAGTTTATAGAAATAAATAAACCACTTACTTGAGATTTGCTGAGATCTAACCGTTTGGCACCTTCTTCTTTGCATTTATTAAATTCTTTACTTACATCCTGAGGAAAAAAATTGAACAATAAGAAAATGCAAAAATTACAAAAAAAACCCAAAACAAACTAACTAATGTAAACCATTTAATATGACGTCTGCTGCATGGAAAAGGACATCTTGCCAATGTTGGATTTGCCTATTAGGAACTTTGCCCTTTCTAGATTTAATGCAGAACTGGATTGTGTAAATTGTATTGACTCAGGACTTGATACCAACCATTTGTACGTTAACTGGAATTAGACCCTTTTCACAAGTTTATTATCTGCTTACCGTTTAATATTTCACATTTTCCAACAATCACAAAGCTACTAGTACCGCGGTGGCATAAGTATCTGATGCCCGATCTTGTGTAAATACTCATGGGTCATTCACAACGATCTTACCACGTGTAGAAAAAATGCACATGCTGTTTTTGATGCTATTAAAATTCTTATTACTGCAGGGGTTTAGGGGATTACATTATAAAAACAATATGTAGTGTAAGTCTGAAAGGTCATACATTTCTTGCACCATATCTACAACTTGGGGTAATTGTCTCTATAATCTGTACTATTTAGCAAGTTACGTCTACCGGAAAGTGTCCGATTAGCAGATATTATTTCATTTAATGTTTTTACAAGAATTATAAATTTGGCGTCAACATTTCTTTCAATTATCTCGTGGCCTTACGTTACAGCGAATTATTTATAGAAGTTCAAAAGGAAAGAAAATAAACAAACGAACAAAAACAAACAAACAAAAACCAACATCCAAAAGACAAGTTACAATTTCAAAGAAAACAATTACAAAAAAAAACAAAAGACAAAACAAAAAAACAAAAAAACAAAGAATGTTTTCTTTCTATATTTTAAGAACTATTAAATAAATTTCGCACTTTTTTTGGTTTTGGTTTTATTTTTATTGTCGTTTTAAATTAACCAGATGTAAAATTAGGTTAGAGTTATAATGTAAATTAATTTCAAAGCAAATCAAAACGATTTTGAAATAGAGAAAGATCTACAATGAAAAAGTATGATATTAGTATATTTGTACTTGCCGTAAATGGAATTCTGTGAAATTTTAATATTAAATTTTTTCAAGTTTTTATTCATTCTAATAGTAAATTTTAATATTAAAGTTTTTAAAGATTTTATTCATTTTAATAGTTTTGGCTATAAAAAAAAGTGTCCATTACAGGCAGTCATGTGTAGAGAAATAATCGTAAGAGGGTAATAACATGTATTTTTTTCGGTCTAAATTTATAGCCTTTTCAGCTATCAAGCAAGATCCATGTATTTGTCTATTCCACCCCACCCCCTTTCTTTAATTTTCACTCCATTGTCCAATGTCCGTATGACAAAATGAGTGAACTTTTTGCTTGTAGTCTTTAGAATTAAGTATTTTTCTAAGACATGAAATAAACAATTTGTTGACTTACACAAATTTTCTTTCTCTTTTCTTTGGCAGAATTCTCTCCAAGGTTTTGGCATTAGATTTTTAAGTGAATAAAAACAGGTCAACTGAATCAGAGAAAAAACTTTTTTTTTCGTCAATTCAAAGAAACCAATGAAAATAAAATTGTCGAATTTATGATAATTCATCGAATTTTTTTTACCGTTCTTAAAAATGACCAAAGGTTTTTTCCGCTCTTGAAATTAACCAGAAGAATGGTCAAAAGTGCTTGATTTTAAACGTTTGCATAATATACACTGTATACACATACCGCCCGGGAGTGCTATAATTAATGGCGTCGATCCCGGGGGCCATCCCCCCAGACAACACCTGCCCCCTCGATTTAAAGGGGCAGGGCTGGGTTTATTGCCCAGTGCCTGAGGCGCCCCCCTTGAGGGGGAATGCCGACGGGATCGACGCAATTTTTCACCCGCCACCCATGAACTTCGGTTTGTGGGTGGTCCCACGTTAATAGGGTCTTGTGCCTGACTCGTACAAGTGGGGTACGCGGTAAATACTACACATACGCGTTCCTTTCTACGTAGACAAGAGAATTTAAGTCAAAAGAACTTCTTTTCTCTTGTAGCCCAAATGTTTCACCAAATCTAAAAAGTGAAAATAGACCCACGTAATATTTCTCTGAATGTTTGAGATGAGGATTGAAGATTAGTATTATCTGCGCTATTCAGACCATTGTCCCCATCTTCATTGTTATTTGTACAACGTTTCGGCCGATATGCCCTCCGGCCTTCTTCAGGTATTTCGAGAAGGTTCCCGAGTCCGACAAGAAATACCTGAAGAAGGCCGGAGGGCATATCGGCCGAAACGTTGTACAAATAACAATGAAGATGGGGACAATGGTCCGAATAGCGCAGATAATACCAGACCCATGTAAATCATAATTTCCAAAAAATAACTTTTCTCAATTTTGTCACCAAAATCTAGTAGGAGTGAATATCAGAATCAACTGTACAGGTCAGTAGCAATCCAGTAGTCGAAGAGAACATATTTTAGCTTCCTTTGGCTGAACCAAAATATCGGTCCCAAATTTCACGACGATAAATAAGTTTTATCCCCAGAGAAATTTAGGACTAACTTGCAAGTAAGCAATTAAAAAAAGAATACTAAACGCTTTTACGTACACTGTTGACATTCAAAAAAATCATTCTCAAAACATGTTTTGTAAATTATTGTAAAATAATACCTAAAACGATAACGTCTGTATCAAATTCATCTCTTGTATATTTCTTTTGTGTGGTTTTCTTATTTTATTCATATTCATTTCAGCATTAACCTTTTTATCACAGAAATCGGAAGACCTCTTCGCTACAATATTAAGCGACATCATGTAACGAACTCGTTACGCATGATTCACTACAACATTCACGCTACCCACGTAATGTAAAGTAATAAGATGTGGAAAAACCCAAGATTTCAGTTACACGTTATGTAATAGTGGAAATTAACTAGAATTTGGGGTGACGTGTGAAAGGCTGACTTGTTGGATTCTGATTGGTCGAGGAGTGTCAACAGTGGCAAGAGTGAAAAAGAGAGTGAAAAGGTGGAGAATTTTGCCTAGGGTTTTGGAGGAGGCGGGCGTCAGAGGCTGGGCTGAGTGTTTGAAGAGGACAGACGCGAGATGAGTGTCTGTATCCCAAGGAATCTTTACTTGGGTTTAAAATAAAATGTAAGAGCTCTGATAAAAAACAAAAAACAACAAAAAACAATGTGTTCGTTATCAAGATCTGCAATCGGACGCAAGTACATTCCTAGAAGATCCCAAGTAACTCAAAGAACAGAGGAAATACCAACCCAACAACAAATGCAGAATACCAGCAACTCTGTTCCAGAATAGCAGAGACCCAACCAGATCCAGTCCAGAGATAAGTAAGACAATATAAGATAAGTATAAAAAGTACGTATTCCTTTAATTAGACGTCACGTCACATATCGAAAGATATGACCGTACATACACACAATCCAAATAGATCTCACCACGTCACATATAGAGATTTACCTAAAGAAGTGCGTGATGTAATGGTTAAAGTCATGGGTAATGGACACGTCGCCCCGAGTTCAAATCCTGGACGTGGTAATTGCATTTTCACTTAGCGCTAATACCCTTGGGAAAAGTATGAATCCTACTCTCCCTCCAGCTATGGGTAAATAGTAGGGCAGACCGGGCTCTTTAACCTTGGTTAGGCAACCGGTCTAGGAGAAGGAAAACTCTGAATTCAAACCTGTTAAACTCCGCTTAAGAAATTGACTTTGTGTCGCATCCTGCTCGTGCGGAGGGGTTGGTAAATATATAGAGAGATTTACCTACAACTTCACTCCTTTTAATTCAACTCGCAACGTAACAGTGACACCATAATCTTTAATCAAATTTATATATCTATACAAGATGTGCACTGAAAGCTATGTTCAGCAGCATCCCTCAAAACAATAGCTGTATGGCCACTTACCTTCCAACTCACAAGCCATCCAAGTAAGATGAACAACACACACTAAACACTGATGGAGAAACAGGAACGAATTTATAAACGACGTTCTCCTGTGAACCCCTACACGTGGACACACCAGTGTTTGGCTGACCAGCAGGGAATTATATTCATCAGCCCTGTGCAGATATTGGTGTCCTTCAGTAGGATCTGTCAAGAGTGATATATATATATATATATATATATATATATATATATATATATAAGGTCTGCAAAATGGTTTGAATATTTTTTTAATTTAACATATTAGGCGACACGTGTTTCGGATGTTTGAAATCTTTTTCAAGATTAAAAAAATACCGTATACGGACACTTTCACCCCCACTCCACTACCGTCGTCACTAGTCAAATTTTTAACTTTCAAGACAGTCAACACAGTTTCTTATTATATGAAAAAATTACGAATATTTTTATTTCTAAAAATCAAAAACTACCGTTAACAGACCCTTCAACCTCCAGCTCTCGTCAACACCTTTGAACTGGCGTCAAGACAACCGAGCCAGACCAATGCCACCTGTAGTCCTCGCCAAGACTCTTAATGTAAAAAAAAAAAAAAAAAGAATTCTAAAATAACCAAAACTACCGTTAAAAGACCCACTCCAACCCTCGTCGGCACAGGTTTTGAATTTGTTGTTAAAACAAACCCACTCAACCCCTTATTGTATAAAAAAAAGAAAGGCGAATTTTTTTTATTGCTAAAATAATGTTATTCTAAGCATATGATTTTATGAAAATGATTTTATTTTACTAATATGTATTTTTATTAGGTATAAACAATTTAAGCGCCAATTTTCGCTTTAAAAACGAATTAAAATTAATTTAGTCGATTATTTAAGGTCAAATTTTTGTTTTAGTCAAAAAGTAGTAACACAACGAGCATCAGTAAAAAAAAAAGCAAAATAATATTACATATGTAATTAATTTTTAATATTTTAAACATTAAATTCAGCCAAAAATTTGACGAAAACGGGCGCTTTGTGTGAAGTAAATTACGTTCTAAATAAACATGTTATTAAGATTTTAAAACACTTATAACAGTTTCTTCTTAGAAATCAATAACAAAAGATTAAATACACTATGTACAGAAAATTACTAAACAGCAGAGGTGCAATCGGTATATTCTACAACCTCAGTTGAAAGAGTTAAATAAATAAGGACACCAGTTTAATACTTCGCTTAATAGTTTAATAATTGTTACTGTTTAGGGGTAAAAAATATAATAAGTTAAATTAATATTTTTTATCACTTTAACGCAATAAGAAACTAAGAAATGAATTTGAGTTTTTCTCATAAGTACAAAACAGTTTTTAGAAAAATAGATTTATGTTCCAAAACACTCAAAAGTTAAGGACTACATTTAAAAAATAATATTTTAAATGTAAAAAAAAAAGATAATTCCAAAAATAAACATGGTAATATACAAATTCTCGGTGACGTTTTTAATTCTATAAATCATTTTCCTCTTATTCTTTCTCTTACCCACTCACTCCCTGATATTCTTAAATTTTTTTTAGTCCGGTCATGAACCGGGTACCTTTGCTAGTATAATATAATATAATGAAGCATAGAAAATATGAAAATTGTTTGTATACAAAAGTGCTCAATGCTAAATTAGCAAAGCAGATTTAAAATCTCAAATCAAATATTATGGTACTAATTTAACTTTACCAAAGTTTCATGTGTATTAGGCAATCCTCAAACGTATAAATATCGAAAATCGGCTCGTCTAGTCTTTCGATATCTTACCATCTGAAGATTGCCAAATACGTATGAAACTTTAGTAAAGGTAAATTAGTACAATATATATATATATATATATATATATATATATATATATATATATATATATATGTATGTGTGTGTGTGTGTGTGTGTGTGTGTAGAATTAAACAAAAGACACACCTGTTTAACAATTTTTATTTTTGATCTTTTCGAGTTTTCTGGCCAACTTTTTAATGTTTGGGTGGAATTCGTGGATAAGTCCACCAAAGTTCAGGTCCCGAGTACTTTCGGCACTTTGAAATGCCATCATCAGGGGTGATGTGCTCCAGTTTTAAAAAAAATATATATATTAATGTGGAGGCTGAAAGGGGTTATCCACGAATTCCACCCAAATATTAAAAAGTTGGCCAGAAAACTCGAAAAGATCAAAAATAAAATTGTTAAACAGGAGATGTGTCTTTTGTTTAATTCAAACATGTATAAATGAAAGAATGCTGCCCAAATACACACACACACACACACACACACACACACACACACACACATATATATATATATATATATTATATATATATATATATATATATACTAGAAAAGACGTGAACCCTTGGGTCAACCATTGAACTCGGGTTAGATTGTTGAAAAAATCACAGGATAATATTATTTCGTTAATCTAAAAGCTAAAAGATTAAATGATTGTTAATCACCAATATGGGATTATCTAAAAGGTACTTGCTTAAAAATTAGTTGTACAATTCTGTGATACAAACTTTAAAACAATCTATCTAAAAGCTAATTTCTTAAAATAGTATCTTGGTAGGGTTATATTCAGGTTTAGGGTTATGGTTACAATGTTATGTTTTAACAATTGATAGTGGAAAATGCCATTTTTCCCCTTTGGAAAAAATTAATGGTAGTCAAATTTACCTTTATCATTTCCTTAAATTAAAAAAAAAAAATTGTAAAAATTCACGTGTTTGATCACAAAGTCATTACCGCCCTGTCGCTGGGGCGTTAGAATGCACCGACTGCACCTCTGCAGAGGGGTAAGACTCCTCCAATGGGGCCACCTGTTGGCCGTGGGTGGCGACGCGTGATGCTTAAGGATAGAGCCCAGGTGGATGAGCAGTTCATGACATGCAATACTCCACTTTGGCCCTATCTTGAGCTAGACGGCTGGTCACGTCAAGCCCTAGCACCTATATGATTTTCCCAACCCTATTGCCTTTATGGCAAGCCCCAACCCCTTTTTATCATATGGGTGCTAGAAGGCGGTGGCTGCGGGTCTACATGTCCTGGGAATGACGTTAAACTCTATCTGATGGTGAGGTTCCAGTTTTGGAGGTTTGGGGAATGTGGAGCACCCCTTTATCACCATTGCTCCCTGGTCCACTCTGACCCAGAGTGGTAGTACCTGTTAGGGTCCCATCTATGGGTTAAATAGAAAAATGTATTTATAAAAAAATTGTATTATCCATTAAGAATTGATTTATTTCAAAACTTTATCGGCATTAAATGACCCACTGAGGTTGATTTGCCGTAAAACAAAACAAAACAAACCAAACAAAACCAAGTCATTAACGGTATCTATATTTTAAAGCACTGCCAAACATTGACTCGCTTTTATTTTAAAAACGAATTGAAATTAATTAAATCGATTATTTAAGGTCAAATTTTTGTCCAAGTTGAAAAGTAGTAACATAATGAGCATCAGTAAAAAAAAAAAAGCAAAATAATATTACTCATGTAATTTATTTTTAATACATTTTAAACTATTTTTTGGTCAGTTTTGCTCAAAATATCGTAAACAAGACTGTAAACGCTGTCTAATATGATTTAAAATCCCTATTTTACAAAATAAATTTACGCCCCCTCTCCCGCCGACTGAAAAAAATACCAAAATACAGGGAATTATCCGATTTTAATGACATTTTAGTGTTGATTTATCAATGAATGAATTTTATAATGCATTAGTTATTTTATTTCAAAACTTTCTGATTTTATTAGGTATTTCTGCTATGGTAAATTAATATATAAATTCATTTAAAACATGAAACGCCTAATTTTAAATTTCATATTTTTAGATTCTAAAAACAAATATTCATTTAATAACTACTTTAGTTTATTATCGTTATCTAATAATTTTTGTAGAAAAACTATTGGAAATTTAGCCCCCCTCCTTTAAACAGAAAAATATCGATGCATAATTTTTTCTTTTATAAGATAATAGCCAATTAAATAATTATCGAAAAGAGTAAAATAAAAGATCTCCAAAAATTATTTTTTTAGTTTTTATTTTACATTTTATTTTCCGATTTTAGGTACTTATTTTCTACCAGGAATAGCTCCCTTAATGTTTTTCTTCTATTCACACCTTCGGTCATTTGTCTTTTTATTTATACTGTAATTAGTTTCAACTAAATAAGGGGAGGTCAAAGTTAAGTGACCTGAAAAAAATCAGAAAGTTTTGAAATAAAATAATTGATGCATTATAAAATTCATTCATTGATAAATCAACACTGAAAATTTCATTAAAATTGGATATTTTCCTGGTTTTTGGTAATTGTTTTCATCGGAGAGGGGGAGGGGTAAATTCTTCTTGTAAAATACGAATTTTACGGCAACTTTGGCAGTGCCTGATATTTTTCATTTAGAATAATTTTTTTTATATTTAACCTTCACAAAATATAAATATAAATGAATATGAATAAACTTTTGTGTTAAATCTGTGTTGTTATTTTTAACATTACTTGCATTTATAACAAAAATATTTACAGGGGCAGTAAAATAAGAATAAAAGTAGGTTTGTCTATTTTACCTAAATAGCCTCTTCCTAAATTTTTACTATCAATTATTTTATTTGTTTTCCCTTTTGATCCTATAAATTTTAAAAATTAATAATTAAAGTAATTAAAAAAAATCTATTTTAGAATTAAAAAAACAACATCATTAGTCTTCTCTCTGGGTGTGTGTGTGTGTGTGTGTGTGTGTGTGTGTGTGAGAGAGAGAGAGAGAGAGAGAGAGAGAGAGAGAGAGAGAGAGAGAGAGAGAGAGAGAGAGAGTCATTGTCTGTTGGAAAGGGAGCTTAAATTTCTCTCTCTCACACACATTGATTTTTCCAAACATAATTTAATCCTAAATGTAAGACATATTTTGCGATGTGTTTTGTGTCATTAAACTAAATAGGAAAAAAGCCTTAGGGAACCAAAAGTTGATTCGCTCAGCTTTAGTATAATAATAGATATATACTACTAATAATGTCAATCCGAGCACTTGACGAATACACTAATAAAAGTAAGGAAAGACTAATTCCAGCAGCTAGGAAAAGCAATTGCAACATATTGACAAGCAGAAATACATCAAAAACTTAAAAAAACAGAAATGGGAAGAAAAACAACAATATGGATACTTCAAGCGACAAACTCAAGAGATATCACATCAGAAGACATGGACATGGCTAAGAAGAGTAAACCTCAAGAGAGAAACTGAATCTCTTATAATCGCAGCACAAGACAATGCCATAAGATCAAACTATATAAAGGCAAAAATAGATAAGACGCAGCGAAATAGCAAGTGCAGAATGTGTGGAGACAGAGACGATACGGTTAATCATATGATAAGCGAATGCAGCAAACTAGCACATAGAGAGTACAAGACTAGACATGACTGGGTGGAAAAGGTGATCCACTGGAAATTGTGCAAGAAATTCAATTTTCACCATACAACTAAATGGTATATGCACAAGCCTGAAATTGTCCTGGAGAACGAGACGCATACAATTCTCTGGGACTTCGAGATAGAGACGGACCCCCTAATACCGACCTGGAGACCAGACCTAGTATTGATTGTCAAGAAGAAGAGAACCTGTAATTTCGTAGATTTTGCCGTCGCCTCCAGTGAAAGTGAAAGAAAGCGAAAAGATAGACAAATACTTGGACCACACCAGAGAACTGAGAAAACTATGGAACATGAAAGGTGGAGATCGTACCAATTGTAATTGGTGCCCTTGGAATTTGGGTGAATTGGAAATCAGAGGAAAAATCGAGACCATCCAAACTACATCATTGTTAAGATCGGCTAGAATACTCAGAAGACTCCTGGAGACCTGAGGAGACCTGCTGTTACTCAGCCTCCAGTGAACTACAGAAGGTGTGAAAAACTTGATAATAAGGATATTACTGCTTTGAAATTAAAAGTTTATGTGTCCACATTTAATCCTTATATTACTGTTCAACGATTTCAATTTTGTAATATGCGAGTCATTGAAATAAAAATATTTTGGAGGAAATTGTATCGTCTGTTTACAACATGATCGTTTTCAATGGCATGCATCTAAACTTGCTTGGAATGTGTAAACATGCGCTGATAAAAAAAACAACAACTTTACACAGGAAACGATCAGGTTGCTGCAAAATACTTCTACTTTACTATCTTGTTGAAGTTTTAATATCAATAATAATATTAACTAGCGTCCATTAGATAATCGTCCAAATAGATAACACTTATAGGACCTGTGGATATACCACAGTATGATTATTTAATTATTACAACGTTTGATATGTTTACTTAAGATCTATTACAAATAGTTCAATATGTAAAAAGTATAATAATCTAGATTTAACTCTCTCTCACTCTTTTTTTCTTTCTTTCCTTCATTCCATCTTTTCGTTAGGTTCCATTGAAACAGATTAGCGTCATCGCTTCCGCGTGCCCAAATTCCTCTTTATATCTTTCCTCCACTTTCTTTCTTTCTTTCTTATCGTATTTTTTCTGTGTAGCATGTTCTTTTTCTTACTTTTCTTTCTTTATAATAAGAACGGAATGGACACTGAATCTCCATCATGACAAGATATTTAAAGTGATCGTTCAGTCGATTTTTTTAGTTGTAATGTTGGGTAATATGTGCAATAAGGGATTACTATTATCTATATATTGATACTCGTGTTCCTTAATTGTACGACCGTTATCATCCTGCAACACACTTTGGTTAAAAATGAGACTGCCCAAATCGTCCAATATGAGATGCAAAAATATAAATCCTGGTCATCTCATGTTGCTTATCCGCCGAATTCTTATTTCTTATAAGCTAAATAGGAGACCATTCTGATTTTATTATTAAGAAAAAAGGGAAGAAAAGTAACATGCTACAGAGAAAAAATATAATAAGAAAGAAAAAAGAAAAGAAAGATAGGTGAAAGATAGAGAGAGAGGGAGAGTGCGCGGAAGTGATAATACTAATCTGTTTCAGTTCAACATAATGAAAAGATGAAAAGAAGGAAAGAAAGAAAGAAAAAGAGAGAGAGAGAGAGAGAGAGAGAGAGAGAGAGAGAGAGAGAGAGAGAGAGAGAGAGAGAGAGTTAAATCAAGATTATTATACTTTTTACATATTGAACTATTTGGCAATAGCTCTTAAGTAAACATATCAAATGTGTCTTGTTAAATTAAATAAATCCTTTTGAGGAGAATGCTAATTTCTTTTTCAGCTGCGATGAACAACAAACGGTCATTTTCTAGTCTGAGGGCGTGGCAAATATAAATTATTTACAAGTAAAATTTCAAATTTAAGAATCATACATAACTTACAGTGTTACACACCCTTTTATACCTCAGAGTATATATATATATTATATATATATATATATATATATATATATATATATATATATATATATAAATTAAAAGTGCTCAAGTAAAGTTAGACCTACAATTATGGTCAGAATTTAACACCAAAACCGTCTCTAAATCCCAAAATCTTTATATTGTTCAATACACAAAAAATGTTTATTCATTATAAAAAAATGTAAGGCAAGGTAATAACTCACAACTACAAGTTTCATGTCTTCGATCGTCAGACATATTCAATGGAAGTACTGAACACTAGTGTTCTCAGTATAACGTTAAACCGCATCTAATGACGAGGTTCCAATTCTGGATCTCTGGGGAGTGTGGAATACCCCTTTGTTGTAACCTCATAAATAAAGGATTCATTTCCGGACATGCGCACACATACATAGACTGACGGGCGCCAAATCTTTGAAATAAAACTCAGTTCTTATCCTGTTATCAGAGAGTGGTGACTTGTTGTTATTCTCGCTTAAAAAATTCAGTTACCCTTTTTATAAACTGGGATATAAAAAGGCAAACTATAATACCCTTCATCGCAGTTACTCCCATGTTCACTCTGACACGGTGTGATAGTACCTATTAGGGTCCCAGCTATGGGTTGAATAGAAAAAATGCATTTTAAAAATTGTGTTTTAAAAATGAGTTTAAATTTTAAAAAATTGAATACCCATCAATAATAAATAAAACAAAACGTTTTCGGTATAAAATAACCCAACGAGGGTTGACATGCCGTAAAACCCAACCAACCAACTGTACACATTTTTTTATAATGGAGATTGTGTGTTTGTCAGTCTGTAACCGAAACTATATCTTTACTTATCTCACAATTCCCTTAGTTATTTACGTCGCATTCTCCATGATTTTATTTTTTATTCAAACCCCAATTATTAACAAAATTGTTTAACATTTTAATACTGATGACCTTATCTACGTGCCGATAATATGCAATTGTATTTATATATAGAACAAAGTAGCGGTTTACAGTGTTAACGGAAAGGCTAATTTGCATATTAACATTAAAAAATTGATTTTAATAAATATGCGCTTTGTATTATTGATTTCTAATTGTTTTGTTTTATCTTAATGAATATAAGCTTTATGCTATTGGGATATAAATCTTAAAAGAAATTCATTAACAAGAAGAAATAACTGTAATTTTATTCTTTACTTCCTATTTTAACTAAATAGTTAAATTAGGAAAATTTAACAATGAAAGACGGGAGTGATGAAAGAGCAAGTTTCAGTTGTTCTATTTTTTGTTTCTAGCCCCCTCTGTTTTAAATCTTTTCATCTGCATTCTTATTTAGTTTCATTAGCCGTTCTAATTTAATATAATATTTTATTACATTAACACTTAAATACTTGCACCCGAGGGTTCATATATTAGCTAGTGAAAATAACGTGTCTAGTTATTTCGGTCCCATGAAAATCAGCCCTAAAAACAAACGAAATTCTTCTAAAAATATGAATCAGTCAAATAGATTTCTGGTTGAAATAATAAAAATAATTAAAAAAAAAAAAAAAGACTCAAATGTGTTTCACTCCCCGTTTTTCAAAGAATATATCTTTTTCTTACAAATATAAGGTTCAAGGTTATAACAATGTTACAACTTGTTGAAACGAAACAAACTCCGACACGTTTGTTGGACAAAAAAATTTATATTGTAAACAGCACATTTATAAGACAAGATACAGTAACACTAAAATACATGTACATAAACATACAAGAGTAGAGATAAAAGGACTGGAGTGTCCGTACATACAAAATCACTTACTAGTGATGGGGGGCGGGCGAATCCCCCAGGAGAGTTACATAGCATAGAAGGGTGTGACAATGTGTCTAACCCATGTGGGTACCCACGAGAAGAGGTAGCAAAGAGGCAGGGAGTTTCAAAACCCGCGCTTAAATACCAGAGGTCCCCTGGTGGTCGGTTAGAAAACCCAGCGGGAAGATAACTCTTCCTGGCAAAGGAAAGATAATCCCAACATGAACATAATCTTCAATTCTTATAACATTAGTGTTCTTCAACATGACTTACCTGCCCTTTGGGTCCTGTGTCCGGTGGATTCGGTCACTGGATCAGTAAGAAATTAAATAACAGCGTGATCTCAGGGGACCATCCCTACTTGAGTTAAAGGGACAGGGCCGGGTTTATTGCCCAGTGCTTGAGGTGCCTCAATAGAGGAATGCCGAAGGGATCCACGCAATTTTTTACATTTGCCACGCATGAGCTTCGGTTTGTGCGTGGTACCCCATATTAATGGCTCTTGTGTCCAACTGGCATGGTGGGGTACCAGTAAATAAATTCAACGTGACTTGAACGTAAACACTTTGTTAAAACTGAGACCCTCTCCGAGTAATCGGCTGGTCACGTCAACCCTTAGCACCTATATAATTGTCTCCACCTTATTGTTCTTATGGCAACCCCTTTTTATCATATATTATACACAGGAACTTGTTTTTACAAAGTTCCATTTTATTATAGGAAATTTACCAGTTTCATCTTTTATTTGCCATACCATTTTTGATAATGTAGTATCGATTGCATATTGTTGTTGGGAAAGCTAAGGTTGATATTATTGATTCTATTTTTCAAATTTACCTATGAATATCTTTACATTAATGTTTTCATTAATATCATTATCAACATCTTCTTTTCTGAAGATTTGCTTTACATATGACTTCATCAATCAAGCAATTACCGTTCAAAGGGCATCTCTCAATATCTCTGCAATTTCATCTAGCGCTTTGGTTATCATTTTCATTTAATATTTCAAAGTTGCTGTTTAAGTATTCTTAATATTTTCCGTGCAGTAATAAGTTATTTTTAGATTTCTTTTATTAAAAAATTTGCTAAGTGTTGCAAATTTTTCTCGTCTTTCTTTCTTTCTTTATATATATATATATATATATTATATATATATATATATATATATATATATATATATATATTGTTTTTATTAACTGGGAAAATATTTTGGTCTCATTTTGTGGAGGTTAAACTATATCATATTTCTATTCCTAGTGCGTTTAGCTTCATTATTGTTATTGTTTTCGATATAAGTCTGTTTGTTGAATATCCCGCTATTTTTAGAGCTGTTTTACGTTCTATTGTGGCTTTATTGAATATATTTGCGTTGCTGGAATTAATAGCTAACCTGGGTGCTATAGACTTGTGGATGTGTTTTGTGGTCGTGAGTGGGTACGGATCCGTTTTAGTGTTTACATATAACATTGTGTCATTTGGTTTTTATATTACTGCCACCAGCAAAAATATGTGCATTCCGTGCACAAGTATTTAAGTTTTAATATAATTAAATATTTACGAAATTAAATACGAATTAAGGTTACTTATTTTTACTTTATTCCAATTGATTTCAATATAAGATTATACATAGGATTGCTTTTAATACATTTGAGAATAAAACAATAATATTAGAAATCAATAACACCAAGTAATTATCTATTAAACACGGTTTTGTTAAAACCAGTATGCAAATTATTCACACCATATACTACGTAAATATTAATTTCTTAATAATATATAACACACATTGCAGGACTTTAAACACGTTAATAATACGGGCCCTTCGGGGTCTGTGTCCGGTGGCTGTTTTGAGGCAAATCTATTTCAGCTGCACTTTTATAGAGATATTCTTCATAAATAAGATTCTAATTAAATAATGATT
>CM042140.1:38389241-38526741 GCA_023376005.1 Doryteuthis pealeii | reverse complement strand
TCTGGAGAAAGATTTAATTAAAATTTCTGGATGACTTTTTTTGTTTGTCTTATTTATCTCACGGCCAATTGAAACTGCTTGATTAATAGATAGTTGAACTGGAGCCATGTCCCCCCAACACACGACTCTCAAAAAATGTTTGTCTGTCAATGACAATTAAACCAGCGCACTGCTGGAGACATAGCTCATCATCAAGTGGATCGCACTATTAAAAAGATTCAAGTTAATTTCACGTAAGACATGGAGTCGACGGCGCTTAGTTACTAACAGTTTCTCGGCTATGTTATTGTTCAAACCACGTTACTCTAACTTAGAGGCCCTTTCTTAGGCTAGACGGGCGGTCGGAGAGGCCCCCTCCGATCAATCGGCTGGTCACGTCAAGCCCTAGCACCTATATGATTACCCCAACCTTATTGCCCTAATGGTAAGCCACAAACCTTTTTATCATATGGATACTAGAAGGCGGTGGCTGAGGGTCTACATGTCCTGGGAATGACGTTAAACTCTATCTGATAGAGTTTAACGTCATTCCCAGGACATGTAGACCCTCAGCCACCACCTTCTAGCATCCATATGATAAAAAGGGTTGTGCAGACAGCGATTATTGAAACCTCACCATCTGACGGTGAGGTTTCAGTTTTGGATGTTTGGGAAATATGGAGCACCCCTTCATCACCATTACTCCCTGGTCCATTCTGACCCGGAGTGGTAGTACCTGTTAGGGTCCCATCTATTGGTTAAATAGAAAAATGTATTTCTAAAAAAAAAAAATTGAGTATCCATTAAAAATGAATTTATTTCAAAACTTTATCGGCATTAAATGACCCACTGCGGTTGATATGCCGTAAAACAAAACAAACCAGACCTAACTTAGATCTAAATGCTCTATCCATGATATTGGCCACTGCTTACTTATAAATGTAGTACCCATATTATCAATATCAATATCAATATATACCCTTGGGAAAGGTATGAATCCTACTCTCCCTCCAGCTATGGGTAAATAGTAGGGTAGACTGGGCTCTTTAACCATGGTTCGGCAACCGGTCTAGGAGAAGGAAAACTCTGAATTCAAACCTGACAAACTCCGCTTAAGAAATTGACCTTGTGTCACATCCTGCTCGTGCGGAGGGGTTGGTATATATATAAATATCAAAATATGCAACTCATTCATTTTCACTACAGAAGACCATACGCGCAAGCATCTGCTTTAGAAATAATAAACATTTTGTATTATTTAGATTTTTCGGACTCTTGTCCTCATCTTTATTGTCATCTGCACAACGTTTCGGCCGATGTGCCCCCGGCATTTTTCAGGTGTTTGTTGTCGAACTCGGGAACCTTCTTGAGAACTCAGGAGCCTTCATATCGTAATCGGGAGCCTTCACGTAAATTTCCCGATTTCGATCAGAAAGTTTCTGATTAACAATAAAGATGAGGACAACGGTCCGAAAAATTTAAATCATACAAAGGCTCATCTAAAAAATTCTGACAAATAAGGAAAAGTTGTTTTTTTTCTCTTCGGTAAAAGATCTTTTTTCTTCCTAAAAATTGAAGTCTTAAGCGAGCCATTTAGAAATCACCGAGTTTTTTCATCAACATATAATCTTACATGAACGAGGCCTATCGACGAGGTTTAAAATAGGCGGACTGTATCCTCTGAAGAGGGGTAGGTCATCCCCAATAAAAGAGGGTATCATGTGTACTACACTAAACTGCATTTGATGGCGAGGCTCCAGTTCTGGAGATATGGAGAGTGTGGAGTTTCTTTACATTATTCCTGGGTAGACCCTGACCCATCTATGGATTTAATTATTACATTTTCTTTTTAAAAAAAGCTTTAAATACGGCCCAATAAGTAATTTTCAACTTTTTAATGAAACTCAAAATGACATGAAATTAATTTGTGGTAATCTTGAATGCATAAATCGCCATAACAGAAAGGAATTGATATTTAACAAGCAGGACCTGTGGATATGCCATAGTATGGTGATTTAATTATTAAAACGTTTAATGTGTTTACAAAAGAGCTATTACAATAGTTCAATTTGTAAAAAGTATAATAATCTTGATTTAACTCTCTCGCACATTTTTTCTTTGCTTCTTTTGATCTGTTCATTGTGTTCGATTGAACCAGATTAGCGTTATCGCTTCCGCGCGCTCATACCCTATCTCAATCGCTTTCTTTCTTTCTTTCTTATTATATTATTTCTGTGTAGCATAGCCTATTTCTTCTCTTTCTTCCTTTACAATAAAAAAAAAACGGAAGGGTCCATTATTTAGTTGAGGTGACGATACTCATAAGAAATAAAAATTAAACGGATAATCAACACCAGATAATCAGGGTTTATATTTTTGCACTTCATCTTTAACGATTTGGACGGTCTCATTTGTAACCAGAAGGTGTTGCTAGATGATAATTGTCGTACAATTAAGGAACATGAATATTAATATATAGACTGTAAAACAATCGTTAATATAACAGAGTTTCCATTAAATTAAATTATTGTAATTGTAAAATTCTAACATTTTCATGAAACAGGAATATTGACAGGAAATACATTTGTTGCAATATTGAATACTGAAATTGGCGACACAGAAAGCACTTATTCAATTGCTAAAATGACAGCGTTTTCATTAATCTAAAATATTGCGACTGTAAAATTTCAGCATTTTTAGACATCTCAAAATAATAGGAAAATAATTATGAATTTTGAAATTAGCGATGCTGAAAGAACTTATTTAATTTAACGTGTAAATAAACAAAACCGCATTGCTGGGGTATTTATCGAATAAGGGCGTGTTATTTACCTTTCCAATGTTACGAAAATCCTAGTACTAGCTACGTTGGTGGTACTGGGGAAAAATAAATAGATAAAAGACCAGGCGGAGTAAAAATTAATTTTTTCCACACTCTTTCGTAAAAAATGTAAACAGAACTTTGAAATCTTATATTTTTTAATGATAGACATAAAAATAGTTTTGCTGTCTAAATTCTAACAATTAAATTCAAATATTTAAGGATCTTCTTTTTTTTTTTGGTGGAGGCATCAAAACCGTTCTGTTTTGATATCGGCTGTCGTAAAATTTTGTTTTACGACAGATGATAATCAGAAGAGAAGGTTTTTTTTTTCACCGTATAATAAATATAAATTATCAATTAGAAGATTATGTGATAATTTCTTGTTTGTAAATAATTTTCTCGTAAAACTGTATACGTTAGATAACTTCAGATATATATAAAAATAAAACAAAGTATATATGAATCAATAATAACGCGCATATATTTATTGAAACTTGCTTTAACAATGTGGACCGTTTAATGTTGCATACTTAATTTCTGGATATATATAATATAGGATTGTTCTTTATTCTATGTATTCATGATTTGACTATAAATTATATATTAATTGATAGACTTACGCATAGGAAGCGCTTGGTGTAATGGTTAAAGTCATGGGAAATGGACTTGTCGCCCCGAGTTCAAATCCTGGACGTGGTAATTGCATTTCACTTAGCGCTTATACCCTTGGGAAAGGTATGAATCCTACTCTCCCTCCAGCTATGGACAAATAGTAGGGCAGACTGGGCTCTTTAACCTTGGTTAGGCAACCGGTCTAGGAGAAGGAAAACTCTGAATTCAAACCTGTTAAACTCCGCTTAAGAATTTGGCCTTGTGTCGCATACTGCTCGTGTGGAGGGGTTGGTAAATATCTATCTATCTATTCCTGAGCTTATGGGGACATAAGTAGTGACGTAGTTTCGGTTACAGACAGACACCGAATCTCCATGAGCATAAACAAAAACATGATATTTTTTTAGTGTTAAAATTAAAGCCTTGTATGTATTTTTTAATATGAAAGTTATATGAACGTTTTGCTTACATGCTAATGATAAGATGTGTGTGTATTTTTTAATATGAACTTTTTAATAAACGTTTTCTTCACATGCTAATTATGCCATGTGACTGTATTTTTTAAAATATAAATGTTTAAATGAATGTTTTCCTCACTTGCTAATGATGAGATGTATGTGTATTTTTATATGAACTTTTAAATAAACGTTTTCCTCACATGCTAATGATGAGAAGTGTACGTACTTTTTAATACGAATGTTTAAATAAACGTTTTCTCACATGCTAACGATGCCATGTGTATGTATTTTAATAAGAATGTTTAAATGGACGTTTCCACCCATTAATGCTACTCATACCATGTGTATGCGTTTACCCAACCCATCCGTCACAAACAGGATGCGACAAAAAGTTAATTTTTAATTGAAATACAACTGGTTTGAATCCAGAGTTTCCCTTCTCCTAGACTAGTTGCCTTATCAAGGCTAAATAATCCAATGCCGCATTGCTGGGTCTTAAGGAATGTTGCCGGAGTCAAAAATGAGATGAAGAGATGACAAGTTTATACAAAAGGTAAAAATTTAGACGCGTATTCCAAGGAAAAATACCGCTCACTTTTTTTAGTGTGTTTCAACCTCCTTCGAGCCTGCCTTAAAAACAGGGAGATGTGAAGTCGTATTCAATGTGATTTCTGAAATTTAAGTTACTTACATATTCTAACTAACTGAATGACTGACTAACCATTTAAAAAAAAAAACAACATTCGTGTGATCGTTTCTCGCACTTACCGCGAGAGTTCTCATGGTTTGCTCTTTTTCACCAGATTCCCTGGGGCTAAGGCTATTACAATGTTCATCAAGGCTGGGAAGGCTGCCGCTTCATTACACCAGCCTCTACTACCAGTTATCCATAGCTGGGGAAGAAGAAAAGAGGGATTCATGCCTTTCCCAACAGCATTACATTAAATCTTATTATAATGGAGATGAGGTGTCTGTCTGTTTGTTTATCAATGAGTATCTAATTTATAGTCAAAATCATTAATAAAGAGAATAGAATGAATTTTATTTATCTACGATATCTCTATTAAAATCTGTGTTAGATTTGCATAAAAACATGTTATTAGTGTGTTTAAAATCCTGCAATGTGTCTTATATATCACTAAAAAAATAAAGGTTTACATAATATATGACGTGGTTAACTTGCATGTTGGTTTTTCCCAAACAGAATTTAATAAATAATTACTTGGTGTTATTGATCTTTAATATTATTGTTTTATTTTCCAACATCAATCCTAGGAATGATTTTATGTAGTAACTAATTAAGATATACTTAAAATAAGTGCAATCATTTTATATGCGTTCTTATTTAATTTTGTTAGTCTTTCTAATTTAATATATTTCATTACATTAAAACTTAAATACCCCGAGTACGCATATTCTTGCTAGTATTTCTAATACCTATTAATGGCAACGAACTTAGTTTTGACCAACACTGTATTACTACTTCTCGTGTCAGAATGCTCGAGTCTTCAAAATGAGTTTTGTCTTTTTACCAACACTGTACATACATCTCATATTTGAAATGAACAATATGTTTGCTTAGTTGACATGCGTATTGTCTACGTCATAGGACAATCCTTACAGTTAGAAGCGTGTGACTTGTGAATGTGTTGTAAAACAATACGCAACTTATCTATTTAAAATAAACATTTTTTGAAGTTTGAAATTTACAACTCTCTGCTGACAATTCAATTCTTTATATTTATAGGAAGTAGTCATCAAAATAGCAACTTATCGTCAGAATTCGACACCTCCCCGATCTCCCTCCTTATATTATATATATATATAATATATATATATATATATATATATATATATATATATTACTAAACAGGCACCCCTATCGGGCACTCCTCGGTGTGTCTGGTGAGATTGATGTGTGGCCAACCAACATAACTAAAAACAAGAGCTGTCAAAGGGCGGATGAGCTCCAGGGAAGCCAACGGCCATTCACACCAATAGTTGTAGGATTGGGGTACTTACTACTCACATAAATCCCCAAACGGGGTAGATGTGGCTCCTTAGCCTTGGACGGCAATACATTTAGACAAGGAAAAGTCTATTATAAAACCTCTGATACCTAGTAAAGGCTAGGGGAGTAAACCCCGAAATCAAATCTGGAGTTGAAACCCCTATCCAGCAACTCCTGAGACAATATCGTTTCCAAACTGCATTGTTTTTATTTTTTTTGCATTTCAAAAAAATTTCGGCAGTATGGAGAGGGGAGACCTGCTGCTTGGGCGACAATTCATCCTACATATCTACCCGCCCTGGCTACGTGATTACACATTTTTGGGATACGACATCTTCAGTAGACGGATGGATGCCAACAATATATATATATATATATATATATATATATATATATATATATATTTCGTCATACAACGTGTGATAGCACGTGCGATACCCTGTCCTCGTCAGCTGTCGACTAGGAGTGATAACACAGTTTCGGTAGCTACGACAGGACTGCCACTTCCTAGCGCTACCAAGCAGCTTTCGCCACCGGACAGGGTATTAAAAAAAATTGTATATATGTATTAAACAGAGAATAGATTATATCATCCGTTCATTGGAGATGTTTCTTTATCAGTGCAGTTTGTTATTTGAAAACGCGTTTGTTTTTGGCCGTTGAGTTGATTACGCGATTGCAGATGTTACGTAGCAAACACGGGGATGATGATTCCGCGCGCGTATCATTCGTGCTGAAGGATGATAGTTGTTGGTTGATAGAACCCTTAAGATGGGTGGTGAGCAAAAAAGGAAGCTCCTGGTCTAAATTAGTCCAAATAGCTTTCTGATTACCCTTGGGCCACTGAATTCTTGGCTTGCTAGGAATGTCTCCAGGTTGCTGCCGCTCAGCAATGGGCTCCTGGACACTGTGGGGGTGTTCCTGGTTCATAAGCCCATCATTCGATTTACATTCTTTAGGAGAATTACGTCGTTCGCACCAGCGTGCCTTGTGGATTCGTAATCCTCGCAAGCTGTTAAATTCTCTGCCGCAATCACACGTTGTAGCCGGGTACAGGTCCAGGTCATTTTCGTTTGTGTAAGTATGACGGGTGATATATTCTCCCTCCCCGCTACAGACACCCAGAGGGCATTTTTCATTAGTTGTACTGTTCATGTTTAAAAAGGAGTCCTGTCTTTTCAGGATGTCACTCCAACTTTCTGGAGAGTCACATTGTCTTTCCAATGGGTCATCTTTCTTTCCAGAGAGTCTTAGTATTCGAATTTTCGTCATACAACGTATATATATATATTAGAAAAAAACGTGAGCCCGGGTTAGATTGTTGCAAAAATCACATGATAAAATAATTTTATTAATTTAAAGTTTTCCCAAACTGTCCAAATAAGTTATTTAAACTGGAGTAAAGATTTTCATTTGACTAAAGGAAAAAAACAAAAGAAGGGTCACTTATTTAATTAATTTCTAATTACAGGTAATTAATATTTTGATCATGGATATCTATGACAATCTCTTACCCTATCATTCATTGCTCTCAGGAGATCCTCTGCACAGCATCCAGCATCTGCGCAGAGTTGGTTAATATACGTCTTTGCTCAACGGTCCACACTGGCGTGCCTATGTGCTGGTTGCCATATAAAAATGTCACGAGTTTGTCCTAAATCCTCCAGCAGTGTCCAGCATGTCTTATTCATCTTATTCGGATAGTTTGTGTGATATGGCAAGTGGGGTGTTGTTTACACAACTTGTTTAAAATGACATACTGTATTCTTGAGCAGTTCCCGTCTAGCTCATTCTCTAGGCGCTATGTTAGTGTCCAAGTGGTGCAGTCGTACAGTAACAATAATACAACTATGGCTTGGATGAATTTTTTCACTTAAAGGATGGGGGGAGTCAACGTTTGTTCATTTGAATAAAATTCCATAATTTTTAAATATCTAGAAAAACTCAGTAACTACCTTTACTCAACATGAAATATTTCTAATTAAATATTTATCTAACCTATTTACAAAAAAGTAAGTTTAATAATCATGTTAAATAAAACATGTTTCCGAATTTTTATTTATTCTTTTTTTTTTTTTTTTTTTTTTTTTTTTTTTACTAACGATTGTTCTCATTTATTTACATCAGAATATAGAAAAATTACTGAAAGCCAAATAAAAAAAAGGGTCAGCTTCAGCTATGATTTTTCTTAAAAAAGATTGTGCTACAGCTTCTTAAGTTAATTAACTTAAACAGAAAAACGCCTTTTGGGACGAATTTAATTGTTTAAAAGGGTATTAAAATATTAGATATGTAATTTTTTTTATGTTACTACTTCTCGACTAAAACGAAAATCTAACCTTAAATAATGGATTTAAATAATTTTAATTCGTTTTTAAATTGAAAATAAGCCAACATTTTGGTGCAGATCGCATAAATGCTTTCTGGCCTCCTGGCCTAAAAAAAAAAAAAAAGAAAAAAAAAAAAAAAACGAAAAAAAAAAACGCTAAGTGGTACCTGCTTAAAATCATACCCGTCCTACTTATGAACTCCCTAGTTGTTTGAAGGCGTTTTTCCCGAAAGATTAATGCGATATGAAAGCGATATTTTGCACTCCCAAGTCTTTTCCTGACAAGTAAAAGTAAATATTTTACCCTCCCTCTCTTTAAAATATTTTTTTTCGGTTTGAAGTTGAGTTTATCGACAAATAACTTTTTAAGTGGCTTTAAAAAGCAAGCCACCTCCAGGTTTTTTATTTTTTTTATCGACAAGCAAATGTAAACATCTCCCCAGCCTTTAAAAATATATTTTTATTTTTCCGGTATTTTCATTTTATTTTAATTCAAAACAACTGTCACGAATTTCAAACATTTAATGTTAAACCAGACATGTTTTCGAATTTTTATATATTCAATTTTTTTTAACAAACGATTGTTCTTCACTGTTCCTGGTTCGATACTGGCCCTCGCCAACTTAGCATATGAGTAGCTCAGGGATCTGTATGGTAAAGTGAGGAGCTGATGGTAGGTGTGGCGCTCCACCCCAGACGCTAAGAAAACAATCTCCTTGGTCTAGTGCTAGTAAAAAGGGGATAGACCTCCTCGCTGATACCGACTTTAGGACACCCCGACGACTTTACTTTTAAAAAAATTACTGGGAGCAAATAAAAAAATTTGGCGTCAGCTATAATTTCTCTTAAAAAAAAAAGTAATGAGACAATACGGCTCGATAATTTTGAAGCATAAAATTGGATTTTTGATTTGTATTATTGTTGTATCCCGAGATGTAGGATATACAGAATAGATAATAAAAACGGGGAATATGTTAACAATAACAATATTTGTTTTATTTATTCTCACTGACAGGGAATACAGTGGGATGGTTTTAGATTAGAGTTCGGCTGATGATAGGATACGCTTGTGTCACGTACCGTACTCGCTTCTAGTCTGTGTCTGGCTGTCGGCATTTTCCCCCTCCTCCGTTTTTCCGAGAGTATCCGGTTCGATTCTTTAGGGGGAGATAAATCTCCCTAACAATTATAAACTGTACAAAAAAAAATTAAATTAAAAAAAATAAAACGTAAATTATCAGAAAAAGGGTATTGCGTTTCTTCCTTCAATATGGCCTAAACTGATCACGTGACGTATTTTGATCGTACTTATTGTACAATTGCGATACCATTTTTTTTTAAATTAAAAATGGCCTGACACTTTTTTTTATTAAAATACAAAATAATATCTAAATCTTTAGATTTTTTTTAATTATTCATGTTTTTTTAAGGTCTTGTTTTTAGTTGAAATAAAAAAGGATATCTAAATATTTTGATTTTCTATTTGTAATGGTTTGTTGGAAATGAATATAGTAAAAAAATGAAAAACTGAAAAAAAATAAAAATTTAGCAGATTGAAGGCATTTTTATCGACAAATTTTTTAGTGGTTTTAAAGCGTTAAAAGTAAGCCATATTTCTATCGACAAGTAAATGTAAATATTTTTCTAAATACCCCCCCCCCTTAAAATATTTCAAAGAAGGTTAAAATATTTACATTTACTTGTCGAAAAAAAACTGAAGCGAGTAAAATATCGCGTTAACTTTTCGTAAAAAAACACCCTAAGCGCTGTTTTTTTTCTGAGTAGGCACCGCATTAGATGGGGTACTTTATTCGTAGGTGGATTTGTTTTATCACCACCTAGACTTTAAGGCGGGAGACCGAGACACAATTTTGTGAATAACACAGTATATAACCCCACCAATATTTTACATCCCAAAAAATTAAGGGGGGGGGGCAAAGTTGAATGACATAAAAAAATCAGAAAGTTTAAAAATAAAATAACTGATGCATTAAATTCATTCACTGATAATTTCATTAAAACCGGATAATTCCCAGATTTTTGTTAATTTCTATTCAATCGGGTGGGGGTGGGTAGTAGATGTGTTTTGTAAAAGAATCTAAGTACCCTCCTAAGTTTTCTCGACAAGTAAATGTAACCACCATCTCCAAATTTAAAATATTTTTTTCACCGGTTTGAATGCATTTTTATCGACTAATAACTTTTAGTGGTTTGAAGGCGATAAAAAATAACCCACCCCCAGATTTTTTTATTAACAAGTAAATGCAAATATTTCACCCACCCCAGATTTTTTTTATTAACAAGTAAATGCAAATATTCCACCCACCCCATTTATTAATAAAGTCGAAACAGTCTGTACGGTGTTCTGCATAGCGAGCCATCCTTTGCCGGGATTCACTTGTCAAGATTATTTTCTATAATTATCGAATTTTATGCGATACATGCATTTATAATTGCCTTCAAGCAAAATATAAATAATAATTTATTCAACAATGCTTCTATAAAAAACAAACATCCAAAAATCTTATTCACTTCGCCGAAGAGCTTACGGCCGGGTTTGTTTACTAAATAAACGTCCACTTACCTACTATGGTAGAGGCGTGTAGTAGTATCATTGATAAGGTTAATTTCGCAGGGATTGTTCGCTATGTATCGGCGACCGAACGGATAGGGTCTCTGACTATGCCTGTGAAGTCCCGGTTTCGATTCCTGTCGGAGGGGAGTCGTTAGTATACATCGCTGAAGAGACTTAATAAAGTCGAAACAGTCTGTACGGTGTTCTGCATAGCGAGCCATCCTTTGCCGGGATTCACTTGTCAAGATTATTTTCTATAATTATCGAATTTTATGCGATACATGCATTTATAATTGCCTTCAAGCAAAATATAAATAATAATTTATTCAACAATGCTTCTATAAAAAACAAACATCCAAAAATCTTATATATATATATATATATATATATATATATATGCATAAGTGTAGCCCCTAACTTTGATTAATATAACTATTATTACTACCAGTAGTATCAGAATCATTATTATGGTTATGATAAGTAATTTTACAGAGCAAGATAGATATTTATATGTATATATATATATGTGTGAATGTTGATGATGTCTTATAGAAAAACCCAGGCCCCATAACTTAAATTAAATTTAACGGAATGCAATATAACTTATGCCCCTATAATATATTCCAAGCAATATGTAGATGGATATTTATTTATATATACATATGTATGTGTGTATTTCTTATATACATGGATGGTTAAATAATACATAACCCCCTCCGATTTAAGCATACAGCATGTATGTCCACCCTCCAAACAAAAAGGAAATAATATAATTTTTTATATATAGCGTAATTTAGAAATAGATGTACGGATGAGGGTATATATGTCACCCCCAACTAGATTACACCCCAACACTAATCGTCCAAATGGGCAAAACCGGGTGTGTATATGTGTGTGTATGCGTGTAAATATATATGTATATGTATGTGAGTGTATATATGCACGTGTGTTGTATAGAGGGGAATGCGGATGTGTTTGAATATAGATTTATTTGATTGGATAAGTCTCAAGAATGTCTATTTGGATATGTAGATGTATAGATATGTATATGTACAAGTACATGTGTTGATGTAGGTGTGTGGATACATGCATGTGTATGAGCATGTGTGTGTTTGTATGTATGTATGTATATGTATATATACATATATTGAATTAGTTAAATTATTAAGTAGATAAAACAGGTTTTCTTGAATCTTCATAAATATATAGATATACAAGTGACTTAGAAATAAAAAAAATAATAAAAAAAGTAAAATAAAATAAAAATAAGTTAAGGAAAATAGGAAGATATGAGGAAGAAATAAGCAAGTAAATAAATGAAATCTAAATGAACTGGGGTGGTCCTTTTTAGTTGAAATCCGGAATAGACTGATTTAACAAAAATTCCTAACAAATTACCGCAACAAATGGTCAAATGTCTTTTTTATTACCCTACAGTTGAGGGAAACAGGACAATAAAAAATCTGTTTTCAAATGCCTTAAAAGTAATAAAGAATTCATCATTCGCATCTGATGAGTCGGGAGAGTTAGATACTTTGTCTAAGCTTCCTTAAATAGACTAATAAGTAAAATCTCTAAGTCTTTTTTTTTTTTACTTATATATTTGCTCTGTGACTCTAACATTAAGAGCACACATTGAGCTATTAAACTGCGACAGGTCTTTTCAAACTCCTATGTCGTAAGGAAGATTTATTCTCTGGACTTTTGGATTATATATACTAGCAAATGTATGCACACTCCGGGTGCAAGTATTTAAGTTTTAATGTAATAAAATATTAGATTAATTTAGAAAGGCTAATGAAACTAAATAAGAATGCAGATAAAAAGATTTGAAACTGAGGGTTATACAATCAAAAAATAGAACAACTGAAACTTACTCTTCCCCCACTCCAGTCTTTCATTGCTAAATTTTCCTAATTTAACTATTTAGTTAAAACAGGAAGTAAAAAATAAAATTACAGTTATTTTTCTTGTTAATGAATTTCTTTTAAGATTTATCCCTGAGATTTTAGATAATATTCATTAAGATAAAATCAAACAATTAGAAATCGGTAATACTAAGCACATATTTATTAAAATCAGATTTTTAATATCAATATGCAAATTAGCCTTCCCATTCACACTGTAAACTGCTATTTTGTAGTATATATAAATACAATTGCATGTTATTAGTATGTAGATATGGTCTACAGTGGCTTCGGCCTCTGGACCATTGATATAATTAACGGCGTCGATCCCAGGGGGCCATCCCCCCAGGCAACACCTGCCCCCTCGATTTAAAGGGGCAGGGCTGGGTTTATTGCCCAGTGCCTGAGGCGCCCCCCTTGAGGGGGAATGCCGACGGGATCGACGCAATTTTTGCACCTGCCACTCCATGAGCTTCGGTTTGTGGGTGGTCCCACGTTAATAGGGACTTTGTGCCTGACCCGTACAAGTGGGGTACGCGGTAAATATCATGTAGATATGGTCAACAGTGGCCTCGGCCTCTGGACCATTGCTATAATTAACAGCGTCGATCCCAGGGGGCCATCCCCCCAGGCAACACCTGCCCCCTTGATTTAAAGGGGCAGGGCTGGGTTTATTGCCCAATGCCTGAGGCGCCCCCCTTGAGGGGGAATGCCGACGGGATCGACGCAATTTTTCACCTGCCACTCAATGAGCTTCGGTTTGTGGGTGGTCCCACGTTAATAGGGACTTTGTGCCTGACCCGTACAAGTGGGGTACGCGGTAAATATCATGTAGATATTGTCAACAGTATTAATAATATAAACCAATTTTATCAATAATTGAGGTTTAAATAAAAATAAAATCCTGTAGAATGAATCAAATAACAAAGAGAATTGTGACTTGAATAGTAATATAGTTTCGGTTACAGACAGAAAAACACACAATCTCCATTATAATAAGATATATATATATATATATATATACACATATATAAGGATATCATAGAGAGAGAGAGAGAGAGAGAGAGAGAGAGAGAGAGAGAGAGAGCCCTTGGTAACTGTCAGTTTCTCGCCTTTGCAATCATCGGACCAAATGCAGCATATATATATATATTTTCCCTCTTTCCCCATTTTTTTATTTTTTATTTTTTTATTTTTATCTTTTTTGTTTTTATTTTTTTGTCCCCCCCCCCACTCTCTGGTTTACCCCATTTTTTCTTGACAATTTCTTTACATTCTGACTTTTGTCAACCGGTGTATATACTTGAAAAAGTACCGGTCGAAAAGGCCTTCGTATCCCCTTTATTTTATATTTTATTTCATAATAAAATATCACCTCCCCATTTTACATATGATTCCTCTACTTTTAGTAGTTTATATATATATATATATATATATATAAACATAATTTAACATAAAATAACCACAGACTGGTTAAAAACAACCAACCGTACATATATATATATATATATATGGTGGCAGCGTGATGTAATGGATATTGACGGAGGAAATGGATACCGCGAAACGAGTTTAAATCCTGGACGAGGCAGTTTGCATTTTCCATTGCGCTATTATCCTTGCGTTATACATGCATCCAATTATCCCCCCTTCAACCGTTGGCTTGCTCTGTTCCCAGAACGTAGATCGTTATTAACAGATTTCAGTTATATTTGAAGCATAGGGTAAAAAAAAAGTTCACCTGGGTTTCCTTCATTGAACCACCTCCAGAAATCATTGTTAATCATTCATATGATTTCATTGGACAAATGTCAAAGTTTGAAGCAAAACTAGATGCATATTCATAAAAATCGCGCCATTTCACTAAATACTCTAAACTGATGAACCTCACGGGAGAATATCTCTCCATTCACGAGTTGAAAGCTCTCTTCTGATTGGTTGGCTAGTTACATCAAAGTGAACCGACCGGATTTCGAGATATTAAAAAAACATCTTTATCATTTCCGGATAGACATCTTATAATTGCGAATTTTGTGATCATTATTGTTTGGAGTCAAACCTGACGCCATTAACAGAATTATGACGCCGTACCCGAAACAGGAATTCAAATAGCCGACAGGTTAATCTAGTTAATTATACATAACTAAGTAATTACCATATCTTTTTTCTTAGTAATCAGTTTGAATAAATTATGTCCTCCATCTTAGCGTTAGGACTAATCCACAATTTCCGTTTCCAATTTATTTTTTAGTCAGTTGTTTGCACACAGTTTATATGGTTTCAAATTTCTAATTATAACAATCCTTAGTAAACAATTAAAATAACTATTCTTAATACAATTAATTTATACTTATTTGGTATCAATACAAATAATTTTAAAACATTTATTTTATCTATTGATGGCACCCTTCCAGATCAGAGTGGTCCTGGGAGTAATGGCAATGGAGGGGTACTCCACACTCCATAGAGCTCCAGAAATAGAGCCTCGACATCATGTGCAGTTTAGTTATACTCAGGGCACCCCTTCGGGTAGGGAGTTCTGACCCCTCTGCAGGAGGATACACTGGGCGTATTCTAAGTTCCTCCGACAGTGCGAAAAGAGTGACAGGGCGAAAAGAGTGACAGGGCGAAAACTAGATATGTCGCACAGGGATGCTAATGTCGAAAAATAAAATAAAAACTTTTCTTTTTACTCATCAAACGAATGCAAACGTTTCCGACGGAAACTGGTTTTCAAATGTGTATTATTTATTTTGATCTTTTAAATATAGTGTGGAAAACTTTTACATGGACCTAATGATAAATCGAACGCTCTGAACCGCATAGAACTTCAGAACAGGAACCTCACCATCAGATACAGTTTAGTGTCATACTGCTAACACCCCTTCGGGAAGAGACTTATTACTCCTCAGTAGGGCCACCCAGTCGGTTGGGGCTGTAGAATACTCCGACTGCACCGCGGCATAGGGGTAAGATCACCCAATGGGGCCATCTTTTGGGCGTGGGTGGCGACCCGTGATACTTAAGGATAGAACCCAGATGATTGAGCAGTCCATGACATGCAACACTCCCCTTTCACTCTTACTTGGGCGAGATGAGCGCTCGAAAAGGCACCCTACGATCAATCGGCTGGTCACGTCAAACCCTGGCACGGATATGATTGTCCCAATCCTATTGCCGTTAATGCAACGCTCCAACCCTTTTTATCCTCTATGTACTAGAAGGTGGTGTCTTAGGGTCATATTATTCTGGGTATGACGTTAATCTGCATCTAGTGGTGAAGTTCCAATTCTGGAACCTTGGATAATGTAAAGTACCCCTTTATCGTCATTACTTCCTGGTAGACCCTGACCCAGAGTGGTAGTATATGTTAGGGTCCCATCTATGGGTTAAATAGATTAAAAAAATGAATATTAAAGAAAAATGTTTTAAAAATTTTGAGTTTGAAAAAAAAAGAAAGAATACCCAACAAGAATGAATAAAACAAAATGTATTCGGCATAAAATAACCCAACAAGGATTGTCATGCCATAAAATCCAACCCTCCAATCATCCTCTGCAGGGGATACAATCACCATATTCTAAGCCCCATCGACAGAGCGGTTTATTGATTCTAGTTTGTTTATGTCGTCTTTTTTAAAAAAATTTCCTTCCTTAACTTTGTACGAAATCAAAAATGGCATGTGTGTAAAATTATCAATCACAATTCTAATAAGGGAAGTTCTGTCTATTTAAGAATTCAGCATTAAAACTCCTGACTTTGACAATATTTAAACAACAACTTGCAGCATTCTTTGGACATACCCACTGTGGGAATGTGTGGGAACGATGTTCCTTTACTTTGGGAGGAGAAAATAGAGGATGGGGAGAAGCATTCTATCGCTATTTATATCCTCGTTAGCATAAACAATGCTGTAGAAGTTTGATTTGGTTTCTTTCTTTAATGGCATATCAACCTTCGTGGGTTATTTAATGCCAAATCCATCCTTGTAGAAGAACACTAGTGGTACTGTTCAACCCATATATATTTACCAACTCCTCCTCACGAGCAGGATGCGACTCAAGGTCAATTTCTTAAGCAGAGTTTAACAGGTTTGAATTCAGAGTTTTCCTTCTCCTAGACTGTTTTCCTAGCCAGGGTTAAAGAGCCCAGACTGCCCTACTCTTTATCCATAGCTGGAGGGAGAGTAGTTGGATTTATACCTTTCCCAAGGGTACCAGCGCTATGCGAAATACGAACAACCTCATCTAGTTTGAGTTTGAGTTTTGTTTAACGGCATATCAACCTCTGTGGGTCATTTAATGCCAAAAAGGTTATTTTGGATTTCAGTCTTTAAAGTAGTGGTTCTATGGAGATAATTGAACCTCACCTAGGATTTGAACCCGAGTCAACGAGTCCATTTCCTATGACTCTAACCATTACACCACGCGCCTCCATTCACACCATAGCTAGGGGATAACGGGGTTCATACCTTTCCCAAGGGTATTAGTCCGAAAGTGAACATAGTAGCGCGACTGGATTTCGAACTGATTTATCACGATATCGCAGTCCAGTACGTTAGCTACTTTGCCACAAGGACTCCCCAATGAAGTTTGATTCGCACACCAGATCGCTATGCTTGTTAGAGCAGGAATCTCTTGGCTTGATTTGGTTTATTTGTTTAACGGCATATCAACTCCTTATGCGATATTTAATGCCGTAGTCTGGTTCATTTTTCAATGCTTGATTGAAATCATAAGTCAATGTTCCATTGCATTTAATTTTAAATAGAACGTTATTTGTTTTTTTCTATAATCCTTTGTTTGCACAAAATTTTATTTGATCCTTTGATGGGACCCTAAACATGTACAACCACTTCGGGTCGGCGGGACTACTTATTTTTGCCATCACATGAGCTTCGGTTGGTGCGTGGCTTCCTACGTAAAGATAGATATTGTGCCAAACCGGCCTGGTGGGTGGTTGTTACAATTTTATGGGCCATCCTTTAGGCTCCAAGCAAGAGCACTTGTCCAGCAGAAATCCTTGGTAAAAAATCCTTTGGTTGTTCCTTGGGGCTCCTCAGTATTGCAAGTCCTTCGTCAATGATTGCAAATGAACTTCTCCTCAATATCAGTGATTAAGTAGTCAACCAGCCACGCATTAGGGCTGTTGATTGGCTGAGGTTTAAACCATGTGACCTCACCTAGTCTATAAATTTAAGTGGTGTATTGTAGTACACCTTATATATCCAAAATATTCCAACAGTGGTCAGGAAAATAAGTACCTTTCAGGTTCCTATGTTTTAACATAGAATAAAATAATCATACATGTCTAATTTTAGTTTGAGGTTAGTCAGGTTATTGTTTATTGTTTTTTTAATTAGTTTATATTTTTTATAGTTTATTTCGTTCGTGTTGTGAGGTCGATCTTTACCTAGAATTATATTTTCGGTTGTATCGAAAGGTTGTTACTTGATACAAGTTGGTTGGATTTACGGTATTTCAATCTTTGTTGGTTTGTTTTTTGCCTAAGACATTTCGTTTTTATTCATTCTTGATGGGTACTCAATTAAATAAAAAAATATTTTTTTAATACGCTTTTTCTATCTAACCCATAGATAAGACCCTAACAGGTACTACTATTCCGGGTCAGAGTGGGCCTGGGAGTTATGGTAATGAAGGGGTAATCCACACTTCACAGAGCTCCAAAATGGGAACTTCTCCATTAGATGATGTTTAACGTCATACCCAGGGACAATACTTGATAGAATACGATACATACTTAGAAAATGCTAATTTGAAATATTACCTGCGACTAATCACCGACCTCTAGCATTGGTAGGACATACAAGTGTCGGCTGAAAAGTTAATAGGCTGACAAAGATACCCTCATGCAATGAGATCAAATGTGGTTTAATTTACAACATAGAAACCCTTGCAAGAGGCATCCGTCGTAAGAAATGGACACGGCGACACGAGTTCAAATTTTGAACGAAGCTGGTGATGACGGCACCAATTATACGCTTTTTGGCCAAATGGGAGACTGATCACTTCCGCTTGCCATACCTTAGCGTCATGGCCGTAAATAACACTACGATGCTCTTGTTCGTCACACCTGGTTGCCGACAACGTGGGTTTAAGACAAAAACGACAGTGTTCTCTTAATGAATTACGACCATCCACTCCCCTGTTCACGCTGTGTTTGTTGGATGCCAGGAGAGCGAAGATTCACTCCTGTAAAAGAACGATGGAAAAGCCAGTCTCCCACCCGGTCAAAGGCTTATACCATGGAAAAGGTATGAATCCAACTATTCTTCATCCAGCTATGGGTAAATAGTAGGTCAGACTGGGCTCTTTAACGTTGGTATGACAACTGGTTTCGGAGAAGTAAAACTCTAAATTCAAAACATGTTAAACTCCACTTAAAAAATTGGCCTTGTATCGCATTCTGCTCGTGCAACAGTCCCCCCTTATTGGCCACAGACCTCTTCCAGCCCGGTATTGCAGTGCTTGGACCCCATTTGTCAAAAATGGTCATTAATAGCCGATATGATGTCATCATACGAACTTTTCAGCCTATGAACTTTTTCGATCTCGTACATAATTTATTTCAACTGCGACGCAAGCCATATTTTAAAAAATTTTTTCAACAATAATTAGCGTAGGACTTGAAAAAAAAAGTATCCTTGGCCAAGAACATCTGTTGGCAAAATGCTCAGTTACTTTATTGACTAGATCGGAAGTGAGATTCGAACGTCACGATTCTCAAGATGTGATCAAGTTATTCATTAAAGGAAATGAAATAGCTGACCAGTCTTTCGTGAGAATGACCATTTTTTTTTGTAGCGGCGTTGGACACGTTGCAAAAAAATGTCAACACACACATAAATAAATAAACAAATATTGTCGGTTGTATAAACAGAATCTTCTTTTCAACTTGGGTCGGCTGATGTAATTAGCACCAATCGCTTTAAATGCAAACTTTGCATCTGTTGCGTACGAGGAATTTCAAAACGTAAACAACAGCCTTGAATAACGCCAGGTTGACGTGAAGAAGAAGAAAGAAATACAGTTGCATAGCAAAAAGGAAAGAGGGAAAAAACTTGCTCAAGAGATTTCGAAAAAAATTCGAAATAAAAAAAAAATTACCTTTACTAGCAAGAATATGCACCCGCCGAACGTAAGTATTTAAGTTTCAATGTAAGGAAATATATCAAATTAGGAAGACTAACGAAATTAAATAAGAACGCATATAAAAAGATTACGTTTATTTTTATTGTATTTTAATTGGCTTCCATATAAAATCATTCATAGGATTAAGTTTAATTAGTTGGAGAATAAAACAATAATAAAAGAGATCAATATCACCAAGTAATTATTTATTGAACCCGGTTTTGTTAAAAAAAACAGTATACAAATTAACCATACCATATATTATGTAAACCTTTATTTCTTATGGATATATAAGACACATTGCCAGATTTTAAACACACGAATAACATGGACTGTTTCGAGTCAAATCTAATTCAGATTTTAATAGAGATATCGTTAATAAATAAGACTTATGGTATTCTATTATATGTATTAATGATTTTGATTGTAGATTAAATACTCATTGATAAACTTTCGTTGGATACAATGTCAAAACTGGGGCGAAGAGGGGAGTTCATATCTTTGCCCGAGGGTATTAGTCTGAATATCAACGTAATAACGCGATTGGAGTGCAAACACGCTTATTACGATATTGCAGTCCAGCACGTTAGCCACTTTATATGGGGATTCCTCTATAGTAGTAGTCGTAGTAGTAGTAGTGATAGTTGTATTGGTTTCAGAGTCAGGTCAGTTGGGGCTCAGGAAAAAAAATGGTAGCATCACGTTGAAAGTCATTATATTGTCTGCTAAGAACACATATATTTCCTAAAAATGGAATATTCTTGGTGGAATCAAAAGATGAAATTGCAAAAATATCTGGAAACAATTCCAATTCATACTTTCATTTGGATAAAATAAAGGAATTTGAAAATTTGAGGATCATTCAATAAATTGAAATTTTGAAAAAAGCAAAAATATTTTTTTTTTCAATTTTTCTCTCTCCATAAATGTGAACTCTGCTTTATTTAAAGTCGGTTTATAGCAAAAATTACTTCAATCTCCTCAAAATATTCGTTGTGAGTCTATTCAAAATGGCGTCAAATCAAACTGAGCGTTTCTGGTTTGAACAAAGTTCAGTCATCAAATTTGTGGTGGCTGAGAAGTGTAAACCATGAGAATGTGAGATGTGTACGGAGAATCATGTTTTAGTAAACAATACTTTTTTACGAGGTCGCTAGTATGGGGCATCCAGCGAGGATCGAACACGCTATACAGAAGTAATAGGTCTGCAAGACTAGCTAACGATTACACCACGTTGGGACGCCCAACGGGTTCAAAGGTTGTCTAGGAAAATAATTTAAGGAGAAAATACTTGAAAAAGTTTCGAAATGAATAAATCTAAGAATATTAACGAGAACTATCTTTAAAGAAAATCTTTTCTTTTTCAGTATAAATGTCTGACGAGAACGGTATGTAAAACAGAAGCGTAAACTCTTCTATTTGAAAGCCCTATCAGCTGAGGCTTTAGAATACACTGGCTGCCCCTCTGCAGAAGGGTAAGACCCCACCCCCAATATGGCCATCCTTTGACTGTGGGTAACGACTCATGATGCTTAAGGATGTAACCTTAGTGGCTGAACAGTCGATTACATGCAACACACCACTCTACCTTAGCCCTTACTTAGGCCATACGGGCGTTCGGAGTGCCCTCCCCGATCAAACGGCTGGTAACGTCAAGCCCTAGCACCTATATGATTGCCGCAACCCTGTTGACCCTATGGCAAACCCCAACACTCTTTATCATATACGTGCTAGAAGGCGGTGGCTGAGAGTCTTAAGGTCCTGGGTATGATGTTAAACTCTATCTGAGGTGAAGTTCCAATTCTTGATCTCTGGGGAATGTGGAGTACCCCTTCATCACCATTACTCCCATGTCCACTCTGACTCGGAGTGGTAATATCTGTTAGGGTCTCATCTATGGGTTAAATAGAAAAAATGAGTTTGAAAAAATGTTTTAAAAAATGAGTTAAAAACATTTGAGTACCTATTTGGTCCTCTTCTTTTTTTGTTACATTTCGGGCGTATTTTCAACTGTATAGTCATTGTACTGAAAGTTGTTCAGTCGACAAGCTTTGATCCTCCTTCATTTTTATCATGGTATATAGAATTTATCTAAGGTAAATATTTTTCTTATGATAACTTAACTTTGAAATATGCATGTTTCGAACGATAGACATATAGATATGTATGTGTTTTATTTCGGGAGGCTAAGAATAATTCTTTTCCTTTTTGTATTTCTTTCTTTTTGTATCTCTTTCATTCTTTTTTTCTTTCTTTCTTTTTTTCTTTCTTTCTTTTTCTTTCTAGGAACGTTCGGGGCAGAACTGTGGTTGATGCGCCAGTTTGGTAAAGAAATGTAAGTGATCCTCAATCCACATTTAGCGCTTAGGAAACATAATAAGCCATACTTACTTTAAGGAGGCGCGGTTAGCATAACGGTTATTTTCTTGAAATGAAAGGAAATGGAATCAGCGGCACGAGTTCAAACACTGGATGAAGCTCTTCGCACTAATACAGTTGGAAAGAACTGGGCGTTCCATTGTGGTGTAATGGTTAGCAAGCTAGTCTCGCAGATCATTATCGCTGAATAGCGGGTTCGAACATCGCTGGATACCCCATAGTTGGGACCTTGTGTTACATCCTACCCGTGATGAACAGATTGGGTAAGGGGCATCCCATCGTGGTGTAATGGTTAGTAAGCTAGTCTCGCAGATCCATTATCAATGAATAGCGGGTTCGAACATCGCTGGATACCCCATAGTTAGGACCTAGTGTTACATCCTACCCGTGATCAACAGATTGGGTAAGGGGCATCCTATCGTGGTGTAATGGTTAGTAAGCTAGTCTCGCAGATCCATTATCAATGAATAGCGGGTTCGAACATCGCTGGATACCCCATAGTTGGGTCCTTGTCTTACATCCTACCCGTGATCAACAGATTGGGTAAGGGGCATCCCATCGTGATGTAATGGTTAGTAAACTAGTTTCGCAGATCCATTACTACTGAATCCAACCTTGTAGAAAAACAGTAGTGGGATAAAGGGTTCATATCTTTCCCAAGGATATTTTTCCGGAAGTGAACATAATAGTGTGATTGGAGTTCGAACTCGTTTACTAAGATGTCGCAGTCCAGCATGTTAGCCACTACGCCCTATAGTAACCCGAGTAAATAAAAGATAGAAAAGAAGAAAGAAATCATGAGATAAAGAAAGTAAAGAGAATAAGTTGGAAGGAAAGAGAAATTGAAAAGAAAAAAAAATAGAAAGAAAACGAATTGACAACGGGAAGAGAGAAAAACTGAAATATAGAAGATTATATATATATATATATATATAAGAAAACGCTCCGCACGAGCAGGATGTGACACAAGGCCAATTTCTTAAGCGGAGTTTAACAGGTTTGACTACAGAGTTTTCCTTCTCCTAGCTTAACCAAGGTTAAAGACACCAGCCTGCCTTACTATTTACACATCAGTAGAGAGAATAGCTGAATTTATACCTTTCCCAAGGGTATCAGCGCTATGTAAAATGTAAACAGCCTCGTCTATGATTTGAACTCGGATCGACAAGCCCTTCTCCTACAACTCTAACCATTACACCACTATAGAAAATTATCTTGAAAGAGGTCCAAAGAAGAAAGTAAAAGAGTAAGAAAGGGATATATATATATATATATATATATATATATATATATATATAGGGAGAGAGAGAGAGAGAGAGAGAGAGAGAGAGAGAGAGAGAGAGAGAGAGAGAGAGAGAGAGAGATTAAGACTAATATATACGGAAATAATCTTATGACGGGAAATGTACTTTATATATATATATATATATATATATATGTGTGTGTGTGTGTGTGTGTGTGTGTGCGTGTTTGTGTGTGTGTGTGTGTGTGTGTGTGTGGTATTCTGCCGCCCATTTTTTAAATAACACATAAAATGTATGTATTCTTCAATTGGCCTAACACGTTTTCACTGAAGTAGTATTAGTAGTTAATCCAAAAAGTGCTCAATGTATTTCGTAAAATTCAGATCATTGATAGTTGTAAAAAAAAGAGTTTGCTTGCTCTCTCTATTGCGGTATCAGTGCTTAAGATGCACCTTCTTACCTTGCTTACTACGCTGTCACGGCCTAGTGGTAGAACATTCTAGGCTCTTTAACGTTGGTGTGACAACCAGTTGTGGTACTATTCTGGTTACGGGACCAAATGTCGTACTATTACATACCCACATTGACATTGTGTATATAATTGGTGAGAGTGAGACTTCTTAGATAAGAGATGTAGCATAATAGTCGGGCCTTACCCGGGAACACCATATTTGTGGCCTTGTGCCAGACACAGAGAAACCTTAATAGATGTAGCATGATTCTCAGAACTTAATGGGTCGTCCTTTGAAGAATCGGTCCGAAAAGAAATATAAACATTCGGTCGAGCAAGAAGATAATGAAATTCTCATTATCACCTGTGACTCGGTTCGATAGCCAGGAAGTCTAGGATTTTGCAGTTAAAATTTATTTTGATCGGTTTGTCAGAAGAAAGGATGACCTCTTAAGTAACACGTGCAATTTGCTAGAACAGTTAGAACATTCTAAAGGTTCAATGATGTTCTAGAGAGTTCCACACCCATTTCTATATAATGAGGGAACCTTAGATTTTGGGGAGAGTTGGGCTACGGAGTTTGCCGAAGACAGTTGGGCTACGGAGTTTGCCGGGAAGTCGGGTTGGCAGAACTTGCCAAAGACAGTTGGGCTACGAAGTTGGCCGGAGACAGTCGGGTTGGCAGAATTTGCCAAAGACAGTCGGGCTACGGAATTTGCTGAGAGTAGTCGGGGTTGGCAGTTTTGCCGGAGGAGTCATAGGCGAGCGACTGAGGTCCTGAATCGAGACTGGTGTCACTGATGTGTGAAGCCTGATAATTGGTACTGACCGTTGGAACGAAGTTAAGAACATTACCAAAAACATATGTGTTAAAGAAACCGACTCTCTCTCTCTCTCCAGAACAATAACTTGCAGTGAATAAATTTATGAAAAGCAATTCCATCGTCATCTTCGTTACTACGGAAAAATACTACGGGATATGTTATCAATGAAATGAGATTCCTCTGCCCAAAGATGCCCGTGGAGATAGAAAGTTAATTGACCGCAACGAAGAACCACTTGCCTTGTAAGGTGATACCTTTGCCTGGCCATAAACTAAAGAAAAGAGGAAGGGTTCTTTCGTGGACTTTGAAGGACTACTAGATCTGTGTGCGCTTGTAAACAAGCCAACGTGTCGACTTCGTATATACGACTTGTACAAGTCCTAATAGCACCGTGTGTTTTGAAGACGCGGTAAAACGCCATAACATTACAAAGAGTTCTTCAGTGATAGAGAGAGATATTAGAGACTTACTTGGAGAGGAGTTGGCCTTACTTTATCACTTGTTGACATCTTTATTCTTCCAGTTGCCATGTTCCTGTCTAGTTGAGTTCTTCTAGCTGCTTCTTCTTGAGTTCCTCTAAGGGCTTCTGTTGGGCTTTGCTTGTGTTTAATTAAATGAACTACAAGACATTGTGTGTTACTTGATCAAGTTTTTATTTTATCTTTATGCGATCGGACAGTTTAGAAAGAAAACTCTGAATTCAAACCTGTTAATCTCCGCTTAAAAATTGATCCTGTATTGTCTCATGCGAGTGGGGATGGGTTGGGTAAATACATAATGACAAATGGTATATGCATAACCTAGAATCTATCTTAGAAAATGAAGCGCATAAAACTCTCTGTGTCTTTGAGATACAAACGGACTACCTAATTCAGACCTAATGTTAATTAACAAGAAAAGTTCCAGCCTATATGAAATACAAAAAATTGCACTCTGTGAAACAGCTCATCTCCTTAGAAGAGTACAGTAAATGTGAGCGGAAAAATAACATACAACATAAAAAAACAACAACATGAATACATAGAATTGTTGCATAATCTATGCGGTTGCATAGAATATCACGGGCGAGACTTTCCATGGAATATTATAGAAAGCCCGCGAAGTACGTGAAGTCACGTGGGACCAAGTTAACCCGTTAGTTCCAGCTTGGACGTCAGGCAGAAAAGATGTCTGCCTTAGCATGGGCTCATTATGCACACGCGCGTTGTGTTAGTTAGAAGAAGAATTTTAGTTAAGTAAATAAAAGTTTAAATAGATAATATGGTGTCCTTGATTGATGAATGTCTTGGCAACAAGACTGACCAAGAAGAAGGAATACATCAAAGACGAACAGCCAACAAGAACCTAGAAATAGAATTCAACATGGAGAGAAAGAATAGAAACCACTAGAGATCACCAATGGCCAAAGAAGTAAGTAATGCATATGCATCTCTCTATCTACCTGTGTCTCTCTCTCTCCTCTCTCCAGTAAGAGAACACTTGTGTATATACCCAACATGGGTATATGTGTATGAGTATGTAACAGAATGTATATAATCATTTCCTTTCTTCACCCGAGGTTTTGGGTAAAGACCCGTTAACGGATTGTAAGAAAACGAAAATAAAGCTAAAAACTTTTAAAATTTAAGAATTTGAAGAAAAAAAATAACTGTGGATTTTGGAGTTCCAGCGGACCATATTGCGTACAATTCTTAAAAAAAAGTTCTTCTGATCTGCTCACACGAGCGCTGTTGTTAATACTACCACGGACAACAGGTTCTCCCAGACATGACCAGTGATTCGTTAATGGATTCATCGTGACGCATCCGCCGCGTTGTGAGCTGGCCATACGCCGTGAACACATCTGTTGCGAAAGCAGTCTTGATTTGGTTTACGTCCGCCTTTTCATTGCCTCCTAACTGTTGGTTGACGACAAATGCGCCTCTCGGTAGTCTAAAAGGAATGACGTGCTCTGTCCGCCTTATGTTACACATTTTGCAGACAAGTTCTGCCTTCTCCACCCACGCAACCACCGATCCCGTACCATCAAATGGGGGAAATCGAAGCCGCTATCCATTGTATGTGCCGAAATAGCCGGATCACAAGGTGAATATGAAAGAAAATGAAAAGATAAACAAATACTTGGACTCTGCAAGAGAATTGAAGAAAAAAACAAAAAGCTGTGGAATATGAGGGGGAAAGTGAAACCAATTGTAGTTGGTGCACTTGGAACCGTCACCAAAAGCTTAGAAAAGAGACTAGAGAAACTGGAAACCAGAGGAGGAGACTTGATCAGTGAAAGACCACCAGCTTACGATGGTGTAAAAAACTAATAATAATAATAAAAAGTCGTCTGGGTGGCCTAATGTCGGTATCAGCCAGACAGTGAGTGAGTCTATTCCCTTTTCACTAACGCTAGACCAAGGAGATTGTTTTTGGCGTCTGAGATGGAGCGCCACATCTACCATCAGCTCCTCAAAACAGCAGAAGAAAAATTGGATATTCTGAAATAGAAATTTCAAGATATATCGTAAACATACTGTTTCCCTTGAGATGATTTGATACGAGGAATACAATAAAATAATTGTTAAGTAATTATTGTGCCAATTGAAATGTTTTCGTTTCAGCATTTTGAACAAAAAATATACCCGATAAAACAAAATTGAAAAAGGAAAAATGAGTAAGACGAAGTAAAGTAAAGTCGTCGGGGCGGCCCAATGTCAGTATGAGCTACACAGCGAGGGAGTCTATCCCCTTTTCACTAGCGCTAGACCTAGGAGATTGTTTTTCCGTTGTTTTGGGGTGGAGCGCCACATCTACTATCAGCTCCTTACTTTATCGAACAGATCCCCGTGCTACTCATACGCTGAGTTGGTGAGGGCCGGTATCGAACTAGGATCCTTGTGGTTTCTAGCTGAACGCTCTACCGACTGAGCTAAGCCGGCCCTTAGACGAAGGTAAATTTTGTTTGTTGATATTTTGGCTGTCTTCAAAAGAAAAAATAAACAGCATTTAGTTGCGTCTCGTTTGCAAATAAATGAAAGCAGAACTGATAGGAATGTAGACAGATGAAAACAAAATGGTTGAGTTAAAAAGTGGCGCGGAATTTTGGCGGTAATGGTGAATGGTGAAATTGTTTTTTGCCAACGACGTGTAAGCAAAATAAACATTGGTGAAAGATTGCGAAACTGGGAAATGTAAGAAGAGAATTTGTAAGAAAAAACGAACAGAAAAGAGGATATAAGATTAAAAGTGGTAAAGAAAAGGAAATAATGAACATAATATAAAGGAAGTACATAAATTAATGTCGTTTAGATTCGGATTTTAAAGAGTTTTAATTAAAAATATTAAGAGTCGGTATTTAAATTGTAAATAAATTGTTGCATAGCATCTTTTCTTGCGTCTCAAGATCGACGACGTACTTATCTTTCTTCATATATAGTATACCTGTATACCCATGTGTGTACACAGGTATATTTGTGTTTACTCAGATACTTATCTTGTATTTCTTTTAACTTAGTTTTGTCTTCCATCTTAGCTTGGGCTGATATTTATCGCTGGATGGTCTGGACTGGATCTTCTTAACTGGATTTCTCAATTAGCTGGATCTGTCTGTCTTTGGATCTGGTGGCTGTACATTAATATTCTGTACTAGTGTTGCTTGTCTGTTTTAGGACGTTGCTTGTTTTGAGCTCATACGTATTTCATTTTCTTCTGTCGGGAAAATATGAGGCGCTTTGTTCTTCCCAGAGATAGGGGTAAATAGTAGGGCAGACTGGATTCATTATCTTTGGTTAGGTAACCAGGCTAGGGGAAAGAAATCTCTAAATTCAAATCAACTTTATTCCTCTTAAAATTGACCTTGTGTCACATCCTGCCCTTGGTGGAGAGGCTGTGTAAACACAAACTTAGGTGGTACTTCGGTAGGTTTACTAGTTGATAGTTGATTGAGTTTTCTTTCTAGCTCCTTAGTCACTATTTCCATGTCCAGGTTTCCACGCTCAGAAAAGAGGCATCCGAATTATTTGAACCCTGTGGAGCAGCTGTCCGTTAAAGTGGGATATCCATTTTTATCAGGAGTGCACCCCACTGACACTAAATCTGTCAAACTTATGGTGATCTTCCCTCCATTGTGTTTGCAGCTGCAGTTCAGGTTTTCGGTCTTCCTCTGCAGCTGTTCTTTGTTTTCTTTCACGAGGATTTCATTAAATATCCGAAGAGAGAGAGAGAGAGAGAGAGAGAGAGAGAGAGAGAGAGAGAGAGAGAGAGAGAGAGAGAGAGAGAGAGGGCGGTAAATTAATGTGCTTTGGAACCGAATTCACGTGTTTTAAAAAAAATGAAGGAGGCATCTCTACACACGACGGCATGCCTCTAAAATCGGTTGAACAATTCATGTAGCTAGGTAGTAATATCTCATCCACTGAAAGCGATGTTAATGCACGTAGAGGGAAGGTATGGTCTGCCATACACTAGAGTGGTAGTACCTGTTCGGGTCCCATATATGAGTTAAATAGATCTGTTTAAAAATATTTTTTATCAGATAGGAATACTTGATATCATTTTACCCGTACACAATAAATAAATAGATAAATAAATTCAAAATTAAGAAACTACACAAAAAATGTAAATATTAGCGTACAATGTTTCTTTCTTTTCTTTTGGAATTCCGTCGCAGATGACGTCATTCCATATCTTCAGTTGTGGACTTCTCTGGTGGCTCGTTAGTACAATTCTGGACTTGCAGATGCGGTCACACACACTGCAGGCGAAATTCTCATCTATATCTGGTTGTTCATGACGACAAAGACGTCGCCGCTCTGCAGTCCTGTTTATCTCGACATTGAGCTGCTTTGCTCCTGTGCGGCAAGCGTCTCGCCATCCCTGTCTGTTGGAGGCCAGATCTTCCCAGCTTGAAGGTGTGATGGTACATTTCTTCAACGTTGTCTTAATATGGTTTTTGAACGCAATTTTCTAACTACTAGGTATAAAATGCCGCTAAAATCAATCAATCAAAGTTTCAATATAAAATATTTTCTTAGCAATGATAAGAGATAGTTTGATTAAAAACTGTATTTTATGATTTGGATTATAGAATATAGGATTAATCAGCTGATTTAATTTAATAGTCGCAAGAAAGAAAAAATGAAAAAAGAATTTTGATTATATATAAGAAAACCATTTCTTATACTTGGAAGTTGTTTGTATGTAGCACCCCACCCCACACAAGCAAGTTGCGATACAAGATTATTTTTAAGTGGAGTTTAACAGGTTTAGATTCGGAGTTTTCCTTCTTGTAGACTGGTTGCCATACCAAGGTTAAAGAGCCCACCCTGCCCTACTATCTACCCATAATAATCTCAGCACTACGATCCAACATTGTCCAATATATATATATATATATATATATATATATATATATATATATATATATTATTTGTTTACTTCTCATACTGTCGTGTAGTAAAGTCACCATAAGTGGAATATAACCTACTTCAAAACAAACGAAAAATCTGGGAAAAACCAGCTGGTGTAATGGTTAGAGTCTTCGCCTGTCAGCTTGACAGTCAGAGTTCGAATCACACACAAAGCGGTCTTCCTGTCTATAGCTCTGCTGATGAGGCCTAATAGGCCGAAATGTACATACAGAGATTGATTTTTCTCGATTTGTTTAGCCTTACATTTGAATAGGTATGCCCGCCTAATTCATTAATTATTAATTAATTAATTTTCAAAATTAGGTACGACTTCAATTAAGCACATATTCTCCCAAATATATATATATATATATATATATATATATATATATATATATATATATATATATATATATATAACTTTTGTATCAACTCAAAACTGATCGGTTGCGTGAAACTTGAAGAAAAAGAGATAGAAGAAGAAAAAACGAAAGAGAGAGTCAAAAATTAGAAGAATTGAATAATGAATGAAAAGAAAATATAAAAATGCTGAGAATAATGAAGTAGACAACAATTGAACTTCACCATGTTTATCATAAGGTCACATTCACATCTACAGAGATTACGGTCACGTTGGAAGCTCGTTCATTACTTAATTGGGTAACATCTTAGACAACAACAGGTACTGTAGGCGATCTGAGTCCTTTGTTTATCACAATGACTTGATTCGGCATTAAATGAACCGAAAAAAGTTGATGTCACAAAACAAAACCAGCATCTATAGAACCGCTAGCAAAGAACAAATTCACTAACAGCGACTTGTAATTTGTCTGAATTTTTTTAGATGAGGCTTGATAATTTGTATTACTTTGGAATATTTTGGACCGTAGATGTTATTCCAGTTGGACACATAGCACAACGGATATGTATATTTACCAACCCCTCCGCATGAGCAGGATGTGACAAGGTATGAATCCACTTCTTTCTCCAGCTATGGCTAAAATAGATTGATTGGTTGATTTTAACGGCATGTCAACCTGTCTGAGATTATGTTATGCCTAATGGTTAGGGAACTGCTTACAAAGTTCATTCAAAAAGTTCTAAGTCTCACACAGAAATAACAGTCATTTTTTAAAGAAATAGATCACTAATTAGGACGAAGCCTATTCTACTAGCAGAGTTTAACAGGTTTGAATTCAGAGTTTTCCTTCTCCTAGACCGGTTACCTAACCAAGATTAAAGAGCCCAATCTGCCCTACTATTTACCCATAGCTGGAGGGAGAGTAGGATTCATACCTTTCCCAAGGGTATTAGCGCCAAGTGAAATGAAATTACCTCGTCCAGGATTTCCCATTCCCATGACTTTAACCATAGCACAACGGATATAAGGGTTGAGTTAATACAGTTCTAAGTGACAATCATCTGTAGGTGGCAGGTTCAATCCTGGCCAAGTGTGATAATGACAGAATACTTAGAATAGCTTAACATGGGATTCGATCATGGTTAACAGAATGAGAACAGTCTACCTCGTGGACTGAATAAAAGGTTCGGTTCGAAATTCCGTTAAGGCTCTAAATTACGACATGAATGATCCCGAGTTCGAAGAGAAGGTTCCCGAGTTCGAAAAGGTTCCAGAGTTCGACAAGAAACACCTGAAGATGGTCGAAGGATACATCAGCCAAAACATTTTGTATAAAACAATAATGATGAGGACATCAGTCCGAAAAATCAAAATAATACAAACAACTTGCAAGAACGCTGAAGATTACTCCAATATAAATAAAGCCTGAAAGAAAGATAAGCTACAACGAAAATAAGACCCCCCCCCAAAAAAAAGGGGGCGGGAATACATAAATTGGGAGTGGGAGAGTGAGAATGAGCATGGGGGTGGTTAGCGGGAGCTGAATCAGAAGATAAAAACGATGGGTATTTTGTATTGAAACCAAATTTACTTAAGGTAAAGAGGAGAGAGAGAGAGAGAGAGAGATAGAGAGAGAGAGAGAGAGAGAGAGAGAGAGAGAGAGAGAGAGAGAGGGGGGGGGGAATGAAGGGAAAGAGAAGGAGAAAGAGAAGTTGAAAGTGGGGGGAGAGAGATTCAAAGCTTGGCAATACGCAGAACGGTCGCTGGTTAAGAAATCTGTACTCGTGTGGGTAGCATGTCACTAGTAAGCGACAAAGAAAACGATGGCAATTTAATTGTAAAAGTTGCTTTGCGAAATGCACAAATCACGCGAAATATTCGCAAAATGTAAAACAATGACGGAGAAAGCGGTAACAACACAAGAAAGAAATGCAACTGTTTAAAAATGAACAAAAAATAGGATAAATTTCCAAATAACGAAGAATCTTTTCTCTTGTGTAATTTCAAGACGGTGGATCAGAGTTTCATCATCTCTGATAGAGTCCACCAAGTGAGGGAAGTATGATGATGAAAGACTCGAAACTCCCCAGTGATCCAAGGTATGACGTCACTGAATACGCCCTCCAAAATATAGTATGGGGCGTATATTTAAAGATTAACTTTTTAGTTAAGTTTTTTTCCTTAATCTATTTTATACACCGAGCAAGTCTCTGCGTGTGTTGCATAGCCCTTCTTTACCGGCACTAAATAGGTATATGTTATATACTTCTCTTACCTCTTACTCTGGTCGTCTATTCTTCTGGCCGGCTTTGCTTCTTCTATCGTCTATCTTCTATCTTGGTCTGGTATATCTTCTAAGGTCTCGTCTGGTCTTCTATTGAGGATTCCGGGTCTGGTTTCTGTTGCTAGGGATTTCTTGTTATCAGAAGCCCTGTGTCATTGTTAGTTTTTAGTAATAAACACAAGACTTCGATTTACGATGATGTTACTTTATTCGTAATCCCCAACCAGACAATGCGCGCCGATCCTTACATCTTGCTAGCTTGGCTTCTAAGTTCTAACTCTAACTAACTGAGTTGCTTACTCATAAACCGGAAGAGGGCTTTCTATGGGGGTTCCGTTTCTCGCAGTTTATCCCCAGAACGCAAGGTGAGATCGAGGTCAAGCGCCGTCACTCACCCTTAAGGCCATCAGCTGCACTAATATGATTTCTACACTATTGTCATAATCATTAGGTATCTAATGATTATGTAATACGTGGTTGTTACGTATCCCTGTGCCACTATATAAGAATATATTCGTAAATTACGAATCTGGAAAGGAGGCGGCCTAATAACATATCAGGTCTACCGGTTGAACAGATATGATATTGCAAAACCCGAAATCTGTAAGGATGCTGGTGTAACATCACTAATGAACTCTTTTAGTGCATTTTGGCGATGTTTAACAAGGCTTATACAGTGGTAGCTTAGGGTAGGAGCGCGTGGTGTAATGGTTAAAGTCATGGGAAATGGACTCGTCGCCCCGAGTTCAAATCCCGGACGTGGTAATTGCATTTCACTTAGCGCTAATACCCTTGGGAAAGGTATGAATCCTACTCTCCCTCCAGCTATGGGTAAATAGTAGGACAGATAGGCTCTTTAACCTTGGTTAGGCAACCGGTCTAGGAGAAGGAAAACTCTGAATTCAAACCTGTTGAACTCCGCTTCAGTAATTGACCTTGTGTCGCATCCTGCTCGTGCGGAGGGGTTGGTAAATAGATATATACAGTGGTAGCTTAACTTATGAGTGCCCCAACTAACAAGTTTTTCGATGTACGATGTATCTTTCTTTTTCTCTTTTACCTCCCCCTCTCTCTCTTCGTTCAAATTCTTTCTTCGTCTCTTACTTTTTCCTTCTCTTTCCTGCCCCTTATATTACCTTCTTTCTTTTCCTATTTCACATTCTCTCTCTTTCTTCGTTCCACTTCCTCTTTCTTTGTCTCTTACTTTTTCGTTCTCCTTTCTCCTCCTTATGTATCCTTCTTTATCTCTTTTACCTACCCCTTACGATGTCACTCGGTTGATTTTTTTGCTTTGTGTTGAGATACGAGCGAAGTTCAGATACACTTACAGGCAATACACACTGCCTTGCTCCTTTTAGGCGAGGGGCATATGTTGCTTGCCGGACGGTCTCTAGGACCACGTGATCTATTATACCTCACTCGCCTGAACCGAAGTTCCTAATTCAGGTAACTATGGGACCATAATAGGTACCACCACCCAGAACGGACTTGGGAGTAATCGTAGCGAAAGCGTAATTCCACACTCAACATAGCTCTAAAGCTTCACCACCATGTTTAGTGTGATACTCAGGACACCCTTTTTGCAGTGGGGTTGGGGGGGGGGAGTTGACCCTATCAAATGACGAAGATATGCGTAAGACCCGAGTGACTCGAAGTTCACCCGTCAAACAATATAGCTGAAATGCTCTAATGTAAAGAATAAAGCAATTTTCAGTCCAATTAGCAAATGAATGATAATTTTGTTGGGGCTGAATTCATGTTGATCATCATCCAAATTCTCGATATAACGGAGAGAATTCTGAAATGCTAATTAAAACCATTCAGTGCTTCCTAAATAGAAGCATCGATATCATCATGGACAGTTGTTACAATGTAAACCCGGGGGTGGGGGTAAAGGGATCTTCTAGTAGTCTTCTAACAATGTAGCTTTGAACGAGATATGGTTGATCCGGAATAAAAAAAAAAAATTAAAATGTGTCTGGCTGAAAATTGTTTTAATTACAAGGGCCATCTATACATATATAAAAAGTAATTGGTGTGTATGCATGTGTGTATGTCTGTATGTATTTATGTATGAAGTAGTCAAACAGTGTGTTTGAAAATGGCGAAGGCCGACAATTTGTGGGAGATTATGTGCTTAATTAAAGTCATACCTAATTTTGATAATTAATTAATTATAACTAAATGAATTAGGCGTGCATATCGGTTTAAATGTAAAACGTAAACAAATCGAGAAAAAGTCATCTCTGGGGAAGCCAGCTAGTGTAGTGGTTAGAATGTCCGCCTGTCAGGTAGGGTTCGAATCACGCACAAAGCACTGCCCGGTCTATAGCTCTGCTGATATATTTTTATGTATGTAAAGCATATTCACTTATTCCAGGTTAACATTTTAGTACAACTAGAATGGGAGACGGTAGACTCCCGAAGCAACTATTCTATGGAGAACTGCAATATGGAGAACGTCCGAGGCACAAGCCCAAAAAGTGATTTAGGGATATCATCAAAAACAACCTTAAAGCTCTCGATATAAATCTACATGAGAGGGAGAGGATAACTACAAATCGTGTGGTTTGGAGAAGATTTGTTCATGGTGGCTGTAAGGGTTTCGAGGTAAGGCGGCTCGAGCATTTCACCCTGAAGCGGGCTCTACATGAACGGCACATGACGGATGTCCTGGACACATTCCCTACATTTACGCCTGAACACATATGTGATGTATGTGGCAGGACTTGCCTATCGAGGGCCGGGCTTCTTGGTCACGTACTGTCTCATACGAGAAAAAAGCCGGGGATCTTAAGATGCATTCGTGCGGCAGGTCGCGTAAAAACTGGACTCTGAGCCATCTGCGCACGCACAACTGAACTTGTAGAAATGGCTTTCTTCTTTGAAGAAGTGGCAATTATCATGTATATATATATATATATATATATATATATATATATATATATATTGGTTAGGAGGTTGATTTAGAAGGCTATCACAATGCAGATGTAAAGAAAACAATAATAATAATACGGTAACAATGGTGTTGTGTGTTAATCTGTATTTTATTCTTGAATTTTCGAGATAAATCTCTTTTTCAAAAGATCACTGGAACTGAAGTAGTCTAGTTATGGCATTTCTATTTAAAATATAAAATATAAATGATAACTAGACTGCTTCAGTTCCAGTGATCTTTTGAAAAAGAGATTTTATCTCGAAAATTCAAGAATAAAATACAGATTAACACACAACACCATTGTTACCGTATTATTATTTTTTTCTTTACATTTGCATTGTGATAGCTTTCTAAATCAACCTCCTAACCAATATATACACAATGCTTCAAGCAAATTATAAAACTCTCTTATATATATATATATATATATATATATATATATATATATATGTGTGTGTGTGTGTGTGTGTGTGTGTGTGGATGAAACTGCAAAAATACAACAATTAACAACAAAGTAAATATATAAACATACACATTGAATATCACCGGTTCATGTTTATTGTGGAAAAAATTCGAAGATTTAATTTATATTCACCAAGATATCTAAAAATCAAAATATACATAATAACAATGGATCTGCGAGACTAACTTGCTAACCATTACACCACGTTTTTGTCTTTCCTTTACCTGGTGATGCTGGGTAGCCGCTTCTAGTCGTCGGGGTGGCCTAAAGTCGGTATCAGCGAGGGAGTCTATCCCCTTTTCACTAGCGCTAGATCGCGGAGATTGTTTTGGCATCTGAGGTAACCGCACAGATCACTGTGATACTCATATGCTGAGTTGGCGAGGGCCGGTATCGAACCCAGAACCTTGTGGCTCCTAGTCGGACACTCTACCGACTGAGATAAACCGGCCCTTTAATCGATAATAAAGTGAATATTGCCTAAAGATTTGACAATAGGAAGCATTGTTTACAGTTACACCTTTTTCTTGCAAATCAACATTGATGGGTCCTTTTATGTCACAGAAGACTGTCAGCATGACTTTATTTACTGGCCGCTGTGACAGGAACTTTTTCTTTACTGCAAAGTGTGTTTTCATTCCATTGTCCGTCTTTTCGATGTTTAGCCCATTTGTAAAGATTCCATTTACTAAAACATGCTTCTCCTTACACATTACACATTTCATAAATTTCATATGGTTTGCTCTTCTTAGCCACCAAAGATTTGATGACAGACCTCTGTTAAAGTCTGCAGCATTCTATTTGATTTGACGCTATTTTTGATAGTCCCCCACGAAAAAAATAAATAAATTGCGAGATTGAAATGATTTTTGCTATAAAGCAATTCTAAATCAATCTGGAAAAAATCTATTAAAAGAAATTCAGATAATGTTTTAGATAAAGCTTGATAATTTGGATCATTTGGATTATTCGGACTATTGTCGTATTTCTTGTCGGGCTCGGGGTCCTTTTCGAACTCGGGAGCCTTCTAGAACTCAGGAACCTTCTCTTCGAACACGGGAACCTTCTTGTTGAACTCGTAGATTGAATAAAGGGTTCAGTTCGAAGTTCCGTGAAGACAAGATTGTTCCCGAGCTCGAATTGAAGATTACTGAGTTCGAGAAGATTCTCAAGTCCGACAAGAAATACCTGAAACAGTCTGGAAGGCACATTGGCCGAAACGTTATGTAGATAACAATAAAGATGAGGACAATAGTCCGAATAATCCAAATAATAAATATCTAAAAAAATCACATTATTTATTGAATGACACGCGTATTTGATAATCTTTGCCAATGCAATCTGCTTAATAATAAAAAAAGACATTCACTTTAATACAAATGATTTGAATATGGAATAAACTTTTTTTCTTTCTTTTTACAATTATTCTTTGATCTTCAGAAGACCAAAGAAAATATTGCATACTTATAAAAATGACAAATATACAGTACTTGACCATATACTTTTTGATATTTTTCTTGCCTTCATCTAAACTGTTTTTCTATTTCACCTTAATACAAAAGCATTTTTTATTTTTATTTTTTATTTTTACATATTATATATGCTACCAACGAACACTTGTTGACTTTTTTGTATATAAGGTGTGGGCTAGACGCCCGCTTTTACTTATAGACTCGGCAAGAACCATATGATCAAACTCTTGGCCAATCACTGGCAGTACTCTGCTGTTGATACAATACTTAAACTGAGCATACTGACCATAACTACTTTGGCTTTTATTGACGACAAACATAGGATTAAATCACTGGACCTTTAACAATACGCTGGATAGGACTTATACGCAGGATAGGACTTATACGCTTACCAAAGGATTCCATAACTCAGGACTTACTTACTTTAAGCCCTTTTCAACTGGCCAAGGAGGGTATTTAAAAACTTAACAACACTTTTCGGGCATTTGTGAAGCTATGTGGAAGATAGAAATTGAAAATTCTGACTCTGAAATTTAGGAAAAGTAACTAGTATCAATTGCAACATATACATATATAATTCTAGGCAGAGAAGCCTATTGTCGGTATCAGCCAGGCAGCGAATGAGTCTATGCGCTTTACGCTAGGGCTAGACCAGGGAGATTGATTTTTTGTTGTTGTTGAGCGCCACGCCTACCGTAAGCTCCCTACTTTATCGCACAGATCAGATTACCCAATATGTGGTACTCATATGCTGGGTTGGATGCAGCACAGTCAATTGAGAAAATTGGATTGGGTTTCAACAAACACTGAAATAAATAATGAATGATTTTTGAAAGTTCAAACGAGAGAAAGAAAAACAAACAAAAACTACAATGTACAGAAATATTTATTATTAAAACTTAGTAAATGCAGATAGAAAAATCTCAATAACCTCAAAACTCATGTTTTTTCTTTTCCTTTTTTTGTTTGTTTGTTTTCTCTTTCGAGAAATTTTGCTTATGTTTCACGTACGAATTGCATCATGTGCTTCTATCTACGTCATAGGAAACATAAAATAACAAACAAACAAACAAACAAACAAACAAAACTGCGTGTTTTTGTGAGCATAGGATTGCCGACTATACGGAACCTCCACATCCACCATTTGACGAAACAAAGTGCATTATAGTATGATACTATGCGCCATCCGTCGGGTGTTAAAAACTGCCTGTTAAATATTTTCAGATTAATGGCCCCATAAAACAATTTTTGATCAGATAAATCTATTTTTTTAGCTTATATACATATATATATATATGGGATAATATGTGCTTAATTGAAGTCGTACCTAATTTTGAAAGTTAATTAATTAATAATTAATTGATTAGGCGGGCATACCTATTCAAATGTAAGGCTAAACAAATCGAGAAAAATCAATCTCTGTATGTACATTTCGGCCTATTAGGCCTCATCAGCAGAGCTATAGATAGGAAGACCGCCTTGTGCGTGATTCGAACCCTGACTGTCAAGCTGACAGGCGAGGACCGTAACCATTCTCCCAAAAATTGTCGGCTAAAAAAAGCCATATCAAAACACATCGCTTGTGTATTTACTTCTCATATATATATATATATATATATATATATATATATATATATAAGGTGTGTCAAAAAAGTATCGTGATTTTTTATACTTTTTGATACACCTTGTATTCTGAAAAAAAATTAATGAATGGAAAGTTATTTTTTTCAGAATACAAGGTGTGTCAAAAAAGTACCAAATTTAAAGCTGTATTTACCAAGATAGAAATAAAGAATGAGTGGAACGTTATTTTTTTCAGAATACAAGGTGTGTCAAAAATTCAAAAAAATCTCGATACTTTTTGACACACATTGTATAACGTGACAAAAATAGTCACGTGACATAAAAATTGTATTAGACATCCAAAGCGCTACATATTTAATTTCAGTTATTTATCAACAAAACTTATTTATCGCTATTTGTCTATATTTTTGAGAATGAGGCTTGATGTGAATAATTTTGATGTTTCGGACTGTTGTCCTCATCTTTATTGTGGTATGTATAAACACAACGTTTCGGCCACTCTATCCTCTTGCCTTCCTCAGGTGTTCCCTGTGTATTCGAGAATAGTAATGAAGGAAACCTGGGAAATCATTTTCAATAGTTTGATTGTTAATAGGCGTCGAAGAAGTTTTAAAGATCTTATTCAAATAATGACGTCATTATTTTTGCACGCCTATCATTCCGACATGAATAATAAGACTTTGCATATATATATATATATATATATATATATATATATATATATATATATAAAGAGTCGGATTTTAGCCCTGAAGAACATTAAGCGAAACTAATAGTAGGTTCGTCTGACTCATTAGATTTATCTTTATTATTGGCTCTACTTAGGTATCGAGCACTTTTTACTTATTAGCTTTCTCCTAGCGGTTATATGAATATATATATATCTTATATACATATATATACATATAAATTGTTTTATATACATATAAATTGTTTTTTCTCTTGGCCAAATACTGTACCAATAGATTATTTTTTGTTGGTACCACTATCTTGGTCTTTTCTTTTTTTTCAAAATTTTTTTTCTCCCTGGTTGATGTTTGGTAGTATATTTTTACAATCAAACTATTTGCTGGGTTTTTTCTCACCGCAAGGATTTACCAACACGCTTGGTATATTAAATTATATATACTAGCAAATATATGCACCCTCCGGGTGCAAGTATTTAAGTTTTAATGTAATAAAATATCATATTAAATTAGAAAGACTAACGAAATAAGAATGAAAAAAAAAAAAAAGATCTGAAACAGAGGGGGCTATAATAAAAAAAAATGGAACAACTGAAACTTACTCTTCCACCCCTTCCGTCTTTCATTACTAAATTTTTCTAATTTAACTATTTAGTTAAAATAGGAAGTAAAGAATAAAATTACAGTTATTTCTTCTTGTAAATAATTTTCTTTTAAGATTTATCTCCGAGATTTTTGCTCATATTCATTAAGATAAAACCAAACAATTAGAAATCAATAATACTAAGCACATATTTATTAAAATCAAATTTTAAATATCAATATGCAAATAAGCCTTCCCGTTCATACTGTATGCCGCTATTTTGTTGTATATATAAATACAATCACATCTTATTAGTACGTATATATGATCAACGGTATTAATGATGTAAAACAATTTTATTAATAATTTAAGGTTTAAAAGAATGAAACCATGGATAATTTGACGTAAATAATTAGGGGATTGTGACTTGAGTAGTGATATAGTTTCGGTTACAGACAGAAAAACACACAATCTCCATTATAATAAGATATATATATATATATATATATATATCTTATTATTGTGTGTGTGTGTGTGTGTGTGTAATGAGAGAGAGAGAGAGAGAGAGAGAGAGAGAGAGGGGGGCTGGGACATTACGGCTTCCCTAAAAAAATATCACTTTACGTCTAGCTCTAAGTGACAAACTGTGTTAAAATTAACCGAGGCATGTTCAGAGAGGTTGCCCCCCCCCCAATACAAGCGGTTGCCCTTCTTCAAGGTAACACATCAACTTTCAACCCCATCCTCTGCTCACTGACTGTTATACAGACAGTTGATTATTCATATAACTCACAGAGCGGAAATACAGCAGACAGTAGTGGGATCACGCCCGCGAATGGTGGTCGTATATCCGTTCATTCAGTACCTCGGACTTTTGAAAAGGGAGCTTCCCGTGGTGTAAGGGTTTATGTCTATCCAACCACTCTGCTACAGAGAGGATGTGACACAAAGTTAATTCTTAAGCGGAGTAAAGCTAGTTTGAATTCAGCTTTCCTTTTAGACAGGTTACCGTAACAAGCTTAAAGAGCAAAGTCTGTCCAATAGTTTACCCATAGCTGTGGGGAGAAGAGATAGATTCACGCCTTTCCCGATGTATTAACGCGAAGTGAAACTCAAACAGTATTAAAGAGCAAAGTCTGTCCAATAGTTTACCCATAGCTGTGGGGAGAAGAGATAGATTCACGCCTTTTCCGATGTATTAACGTGAAGTGAAACTCAAACAGTATCGTCCAGGATTCGAACTTGGCTCGCCGAATCCATTTCCTTCGACGGTAGCTGTTGCATAATTTTAGAGGCACAAAATAGTCCCATAGAGGTTGGTTGGTTGGATTTTACGGAATGTCAACTCTTGTTGGGTTATTTCATGCCGAAGACGTTTTGTTTTATTCCTTCTTGATAGGTACTCAAATTGAAGGGATACTCCACATTCCCCAGAGCTCCAGAACTGGAACTTCACCCTCGAAAAGAGTCTAATGTCATACACAGGATACTAAGACCCTCAGTCACCGCATTCTAGCACATATATAATAAAAAGAGTTGCCATAAGAGCAATAGGGTTGGGACAATCATATAGGTACTAGGGCTTGACCTGGCCAGCCGATTGCCAGACCCAGGTTAAACAACCCAGTCTGTTTACCCATAGCTGGAGGATTTGAATATTTGGATGCATACCTTTCCTAAGGGTATTAACGCTATGTGAAATGCAGATGACTTCGTTCATGATTTGAAATCGCATCGTGGTGTCCATTTCCTACGACGGTAGCCATTACACCATAGGTTACTATTTAATTGTAGTGTTTGATCTGATAACTACATCTGCAAATTATTTCTTCTTTTTTTGTTGGGTGTGCACTACGCCATCGTCCTTAGTGGATGGAAAGGTGTTAACAACAGATCTGATAAAGGAAGATTGAATCATTTCAGTCATTTCACTTGCGTCTACAATGGAGAAGACAGAACATTATATTCTCGGTTATTCATTCACGTTATTATTTTTTTTTATCGTAAGAGGATTGATATCCACAAGAATTTCTCTAGTCAGCATGTTGGAGCAGAGTAAAATAATTTAATAAAAAAAGTCCTTCAATGTAAATCGGTTAATGACTCTAATCTGGAATGAAAAAACGTTACTTTAACTAGCAAATATATGCACACTCCGGACGTAAGTATTTAAGTTTTAATGTAATAAATATATTAAATTAGAAAGACTAATGAAACTAAATAAGAATGCCGATAAAAAGATTTGAAACAGAGGGGGGTATAATTGAAAAATAGAACAACTGAAACTTATTCATTTCACCGTAAATCTACACTGAAAATACGAATTTGTTCGAATCAATGCAACTGCGTATTGATTTGAACAAATAGAATGTTTTAACACGAAAATATCATAAAATGTGTTCTTAATTAGAATTAAGTTCATTTCAATTAATGCGCAAGCACAATTAAGAACACATTTTATGATATTTTCGTGTTAAAACATACAGTTGTATTGATTCGAACAAATTCGTATTTTCAGTGTAGATTTACGGTAAAAGGAAAATGGTCGACCAAAACACAAGGCTTCCTCAAAGTGAAACAAACAAGGGGAGGTTACTCTCATTTATGTAACTAATGTTCAGATTACCACTTATTCTCCCATCACTCCTGTCTTTCATTGCTAACATTTCCTAATTCAACTATGTAATTAAAATAGGAAGTAATGAATAACATTGCAGTTATTTCTTCTTGTTAATGGATTTCTTTCAAGATTTATCTCTGAGATTTTTGCTCATATTCATTAAGATAAAACCAAACAATTAGAAATCAATAATACTGAGCACATATTTATTAAAATCAAATTTTTTAATATCAATATGCAAATTAGTTTTCCCGTTCACACTGTAAACTGCTATTTAGTTGTATATATAAATACAATTGCATGTTATTATTAGGCAGATATTGTCAACAGTATCAATAATGTAAAACACTTTTATTAATAATTGAGGTTTGAAAAATAAAATCATGGAGAATGTGACATAAATAACAAGGGAATAGTGATTTGAGTAGTAATATAGTTTCGATTACAGACAGACAAACACACAATCTCCATTATGATAAGATTTGGTAGAGCTGGGGTTGGGAGGATAAAATACAACGTGTAAATACAGGGTGATTGAAAAGTAACTCCCTATTTTAAACGATGATATTTTTTATATGCCGTTACATCTATCTATACATATATAAAGGGCAGTTGTTTTTGTTTGTTTTGTTTTGTTTTGTTTTACGGCATATCAACCTCAGTGGGTCATTTAATGCCGATAAAGTTTTGAAATAAATCAATTCTTAATAGATAATACAATTTTTTTATAAATACATTTTTCTATTTAACCCATAGATGGGACTCTAACAGGTACTACCACTCCGGGTCAGAGTGGACCAGGGAGCAATGGTCATGAAGGGGTGCTCCACATTCTCCAAACCTCCAAAACTGGAACCTCACCATCAGATAGAGTTTAACATCATTCCCAGGACATGTAGACCCGCAGCCACCGCCTTCTAGCACCCATATGATAAAAAGGAGTTGGGGCTTGCCATAAGGGCAATAGGGTTGGGAAAATCATATAGGTGCTAGGGCTTGACATGACCAGCCGATTGATCGGAGGGGGCCTCTCTGACCGCCGGTCTAGCCCAAGATAGGGCCAAAGTGGAGTATTGCATGTCATGAACTGCTCATCCACCTGGGCTCTATCCTTAAGCATCACGGGTCGCCACCAACGGCCAACAGGTGGCCCCATTGGGGGAGTCTTACCCCTCTGCAGAGGTGCAATCGGTGCATTCTAACGCCCCAGCCGACAGGGCAGTTGTGTGTGCGTGTGTCTGTATGGGTAGAAGGAAACTACGAAAATAAAACAATTAACGGCAAAGTGAATATATATATACATTCACTATCACCAGATGCTGTTTTTGAGTAAAAATAATGTAGATTTGATTTATATTCGTAAAGATAATTAAAAAAGAATTTAAATAGTAACAGCATGGATTTTTTTGTCGGGCATCCTGCGAGGATCCAACTCACGATTCATTAATTATGGATCTGCGAAACTAAATTTTTGCCCCCTCTACCCAGGCGACCCCGAGTAGCCGCTTCTAATTTTTTCTTAAATCTTTAATGTATATTCCTTAATATATGGCAATTAAAAACATCTCTGTTGTTGGTAGTGGTGCTCCTCCACGTTTTATTATTGTAGTTCGTGAATGACTGAATCACATTTTCCTGGGACATGGAGAGGTAGACGTGGTCTGCATGAGTGGCCGGCCAGAATCCCTGATTTAACACCCTGCGACTTTTTGGGGGATTTGTTTACAAGTCTACCCTACGAAACCAACGACTTTGACGAATACGTGATTATTTTTGTCATTCCACAGGAGTTCCTGGGAAGATCAATTGATACGATTCCCGAGCGGTTTGAGAGGCTGAAGGCGAATGTTGGTGCCTATATAGAATTTTAAAATAAAACTCCATATTATGTGTGTTCTCATATTCATATTTTGTAAAAATAATGGTTCAGAAATAAATTATAAGATTTTTTATAATAGGGAAGGAAGTTACTTTACAATAATCCTGTAGTGTCTGATACATATTCACTGTTTTCTTCAATTTAAATATTTAAAGTTAAAGGTGTCAGTGATTTCTACAAAATATCATTGAGGATTCGCAGTAAAATTCAAAGTATCTGATCGAATTATATTTCTGTATAATTGTTTCTTAAGGTGTTTTTTTCACACGATCCTATCGAAAAACGAATCATTTTTTTAACCGGATCTATTTGACTCATAGGATGTCATTTAGTTGTGCATAGATTATTAGTATTTGATAGGAATACTTGAAACCATACAACTGTGTTTAAAATATTTGTATTAAGAATACTTGATATCATAGTTATATGGTTTCAAGTAACTAATAATAATACCAAGTAAACTAATAATAATAATAATCCTAAGTAAACAATGTCTCATGTTAGTTATTTGTTTAATGGCATATCAACCCTTGTGGTTTATTTAAAGCCAAATTATTTTTTGTATATATGATTTATAGGCGAATAGTTTATAGGTAAATATTTTGTTAGGTTTTATAAACTGGTAGAAATAATTCATTAACTTTATGTGTATTGATAAATTGGTATAAATAATTTTCATTAACTCAATGTGTATCAATGTATATACTGGTAGAAAAATAGTAGAATATTTCAAAGTCTTCGTGTGTATCAATAAATTGGTAGAACTAATTTTCATTGTTTTCATGTCTATCAATAAATAGGCATAAATGAGTTTTATTAATTTCATGTGTATTGATAAACTAGTCGAAATAATTTTAACTTGCAAATGGATCTATTTTACCCATAGATGGGGACCCTAACAGATACTACCCCTCCTATTTAGAGTGAACCTGAGAGTAATGGCAATGAAGGGGTATTTCATACACCTTAGAGCTCCAGAATTGGAACCTCGCCACTAAATGCAGCTTAGAGTTATACCAAGCACACTAAATTGATAGAAATGATTCTTTTTATATTAGATTTGTCATTAATCTCATGTGTATTAATAATAGCTCAATATTATTATTATTATTATTATTATTATTATTATTATTATTATTATTATTTCAATATCATCTCCAATAATAAATGCGAATATCAGTGTGTCACATTTTGTTGTTTACTCATAGAGGCTGGAGCTCAACATATCATACTATTTGGGAATCAGGCCGACTCCATGAGCAAATTAAAAAAAGATTCTGTGCTTGATCCAGACCTACAATTCTGAAATTCTGGATTCCCAAGTTTTAATTACTAGAAACTGTTTTGGGTGTGTGTGTTTTTTTTTTGTTTTGTTTTTGGTTTTTTCTTTTAAATGTGATCTTTTGTGACAATTTTTTGTACGATAACAATTTTTATAACTCGGAAATAAATTTTGGAATAAGTGAAGACCCAACTGGAGTTAGCTTAATTGCTGCCCAATAGGTTGTCTTTTAAGCTACTAACAAATATTAATATTTCGTTAACCCCAAATTAGAAGAAACAACTTAATGTGTATGAATAAACTGTTGGCTAACCCTGAGCCACCGCCTTCTAACACCTGTAAGATAAAAAAGAGTTAGGTGTTTGAAATTTAAAGAATACGGCGATATAGGTGCAAAGGCTTGATATGCCCAGCCGATTGATCCGATCGTGCCTTTTCGACCGTCCGTCAAGCTGAAGTTAGGGGCGAAGTGAACGTGACTACCGAGTAGCTGCGTTATGGAGCGCATTACGGGTCGCCAATCACGGCCAACAGGTGGTCCCATTGAGAGATATCTCTTACCCTTCCACAGAGGTACAGTCGGTGTATTATACAGCCCTAGCTGACAGAGTGATGCACCTTCAAATAATTATTCTTAATACAAATGATTTACAGTTATTTAGCATCAAGTATTCCTATTGAATACGAATGATTTGCACAGTTGTATGGTTTCAAGTGTTCCTAATTCTAATAATTATATGGTTTCACGCAATTATTTCCATTCAATAATGCTCTAGCAGATCAAAGGGGGAAGCTGAAGGAAAATGAAAAGATGGATAAATACCAGGACCTTGCCGGAGAATTGAAAAAGTTGTGGAATATGAGAGTGAAAGTGATACCAATTGTAGTTGGTGCACTTGGAACGGTCCTAATAAACTTGGACAAAAGACTGGAGGACCTGGAAATCAGAGGAAGAATTGAGACCATCCAGGCTACAACACTGCTGCAATCGGCTAGAATACTCAGAAGAGTCCTGGAGACGTGAAGAGACTTGTCAATCAGACTTCAGTGAAATACCATCAGTTAACACTGGTATGAAAAACTCAAGAGGAGTGAAAATAATAATAATAAAAGTCTTACTACATTTTCTGTTTGACTCCAAGCAGGAGTATAAACTTTATAAGATTAACCATGTTTTGTCTTCTGTAAATATCCTGGCTGGAAATATCCCAAAGAAAGCAATCTAACTTGGAAATGGTTACATGGTTTCAAGTAATTGATAATTGTTGTGTCAAATAAGAACAAAACGACGGGTAACAAATATAGGAAAATGTATTAACAAAAGAGTAGACAATTACAGTACAGAGAAGTGGAAAATACATCCCACAATAGAGTTATGAGCTGACTCGCATTGGCTTACTCTACAAGCCATAATTGTCCCTGTTACTTATAGTAACCGTCGGCGCATTCCATTAGTCTATAGGGTATATCACCTATAACAATAATAATCCTGAGTAAACAATTATAGCTTCAAGTACTTATTCTCAATTAGAGATTCAAAGTTATATGACATCATTGTATTCCTATGGAATACGAATTGTTTTTAAACAGATCTATTTTACCCATAGATGGGACCCTTACAAGTACTACCACTTCGGGTCAGTGGGGCCTGGAAGTAAAGGCAGTGAAAGTGTACTCCACACTCTTGATATCCAAAACCTGACCCCCACCATCAGATGCAGTTTAGTGTCATACCCAGACCTCTCCCTTTTTTTGCAGGGGTATTACCCTTCTGCATGGGATACAGTTAACGTTTTCTAAGCCTTACTGACATGGTCCCTAAACACATACGAGGTCTGTTCAAAATATATCGTGACTGAAAATGAAGACAAGACAGTAACGTTAATTTTCCTCAGAATCTTCCTCTTGGCATTCAACATACATATTCCAGTGAGCTTCCCATTAGTCGAAGCACCCATCTTTTGACATGGTTTCAAGCTACACCGTTTTATTTCAATGTACTCCGCATTCTCAAATATTACCCCAAGACGTATGTTTTGCGCACATGGAAATTATTGAGTGAATTGCGAGATAAGAACGCTGATTCTAAGAGGCCAATTAAAATTTGTGGTTTCGCATATTTAACCTTATTATTTATATCCACGGAATTCTAAACATCTGTTATTTTCAATAACAATTTCTATTTTTTCAATAAACCTTTCCACGTGTGCTTAAGTTCACATGACAAAAACCCAACTGTTTTGATTTGTTAATTTTTAAATTATTATTACTAACTAAAAACCGCCTTACATGCCAGTTTTTAAGTAAACTATCCGATCCAATATATATATCAATACTCGTGTTCCTTAATTGTACGACCGTTTTCATCTTGCAACACCCTCTGGTTAAAAATGAGATCGTCCAAATCGTCCGAGATGAAATGCAAAAAATGTAAATCCTGATTATCTGGTGTTGCTTATCCACCGAATTCTTGTTTTTTATGAGTGTCGTCACCTCAGGTAGATTATAGACCATTACAATATTTATTATAAAGAAAGAAAGGCAAGAAAAAGGACATGCTACACAGAAGAATATAATAAGAAAGAAAGAAAGAAAGAAAGAAAGAGAGTAGGGGAAATATAAAGCGAGGGGGTGAGCGCATGGAAGCGATAATGCTAATATGTTTCAATCGAATAGAATAAAAAGATGAAAAGGAAGAAAGAAAGACAAGAGAGAGAGAGAGAGAGAGAGAGAGAGAGAGAGAGAGAGAGAGAGAGAGAGAGAGAGAGAGTTAAATCAAGATTATTATACTTTTTCAAGGGCCGGGTTAGCTCAGTCGGTAGAGCGTTCGGCTAGAAGCCACAAGGTTCCTAGTTCGATATCCACCCTCACCAACTCAGCGTATGAGTAGCACAGGGATCTGTGCGGTAAAGTAAGGAGATGATGGTAGGTGTGGCGCTCCACCCTAGACGCTAAACAATCTCCTTGGTCTAGCGCTAGTGAAAAGGGGATAGACTCCCTCGCAACATGGCCGATACCGACATTAGGCCGCCCCGACGACTTTTTTACTTTACATATTTGGCAATAGCTATTAAGTAAATATATCAAACGTTGTCAAGGAAGCTATTTACTGTTGCTAAGGAAGGTTGCTAGGGTTGCTATTTACGGTTGCTTAGGAAGGTTGTTAAAAACGCTATTCACAGTTGCTCAGGACGTTATTTACTTTTTTTCAAGGAAGGTTGCTTCGCTAAGGACGCTATTTATTTATCACTATTTAATGAAGAGTCGCTATTTAGGGTTGCTAAGGAAGATTGCGTGGTCGGCTGAATAATGATGCTATTCATGGTTACTAAAGAAAGTTGCTTGGGAGGATATATATTGTTGCTAAGGAACGTTGTTGTGGAGGCTATTTATGAAAGCTCGGGATGCTATTTGTTGTTTCTAATGAAGGTTGTTAGGTTGTTTAGGAAGCTATTTACGGTTGCTAAGGACGCTATTAACTGTTGCCAAGGAATGTTACTAGGAATGCTATTTACGGTTCTCAAGGAAGCTATTTACAGTTGCTAAGGACGGTATTAACTGTTGCTAAGGACGGTTACTAGAGGCACAATTTATGGTACAGATGGACACTAAGGACGCTATTTATTGTTTCCGATAAAGGTTGCTAGAGACGCTATTTATGGTTGTCAAGGAAGCTATTAACAGTTGCTAGGGGCACTATATTACAATATGGTAGCTAAGGACGCTATTTATTGTTTCCAAGTAAGATTGCTAAGGACGCTATTTACGGTTGACAAGGAAGGACACTTTGCTCCCTAGCAAAAAAAATATATATATATATAGCGCCCATAGGAACCTTCCTTATAGTCCCTGGCAAAAATATATAGCGTCCTTAACAACTGTTAACACCTTCCTTGACAACCATAAATAGCGTCCTTAGTAACTTTCATTGGAAGCAATAAATAGCGTCCATAGCAACCATACAGTACATAGCGCCCATAGCAACAATACTAATTAAATCTTTAAGGAAGGTTGTTAGGGACACTATTTACGATCCTTAACAACAATAGATAGCTGTCCTAAGCGTTTCTAAGAAAGGAACCGTAAATAGTGTCCCTAGCAACCTTAATTGCGTGCTATTTACGATTGTTAAGGACATTATTTTTTGTTTCAATGGACGCTATTTATTGTGGCGACGTCATTCATTAATTCTTGCTAAGGAAGGTTTCTATGTACGCTATTAATGGTTGCTAAGAACGCTAAAAGCGCTATTTATTGTTTCTAAGGAAAACTGTTTCTAAGAATGCATAAAACAAAATATCTTCGGCATAAAATAACCCAACAAGGGTTGACATGCTATAAAATCAGACCAACAAACCAACCAACCAATGGAAACGAAAGAGTACCCCACACTCACCTGAGCTCCAGAACTAGAGCCTCACAAACAAATGCAATTCTTTGATACTCAGGATCGCCTCTTCTAGGGTAGCGGTGATTAAACTTCTGCTGGGGAGAAAGTCAGCGTTTTCGAAGCCCCTGGGTGAAAATGAAAAAGCGAACCTTAAGAGTTTCAGTCCAATTCTCGTCCTCCTAACGTTAATCCAAAATAGAGATTGTTGTGGTTACTGTACTCGTTCATCTATCACCGATTTAAATAAACGATAACATATCGGTCGGGTAGCATTTCACGGGTGTTATTAGAGCACATAATCCCCAACTGTTTAAATAAAGAAACTAACTGACAGGCAGTCACGAAAAAAAGAAAAGTTTCCCTGTTGATATAACGAAATAAACAGAATTAAAGCTTATCCGAAGTTTACTTATCACAAGAATAGCTTAGTGTACCACAGAACCAAATAGTTGGTTGGTTGGTTGAATTTTACGGCATGACAACCCATTGGGTCATTTTATGCCAAAGAACTTTTGTTTTGTTCATTCTTGATGGGTACTCAATTTTTTTTTTCAAACACATTTTTTTAAAAAACTCATTTTGGGATGGGACTCTAACAGGTACTGTGACTCCGGATCAGAGTGGACCTGGGAGTAATGGTGATGATGGGATACTCTATATTCTCCTGAGCTCCAAAACTGGAACGTCATTATCAGATAGAGTTTAACGTCATGCCCATAACACCACCGTCTAGCACATATATAATAAAAGGGTTGGGGCTTGCCATAAGGGCAATAGGGTTGGGACAATCATATAGGTACTAGGGCTTGACGTAATCAGCCAATTGATCGGAGTTGGGCCTCTCCGACTGCCCGTTGAAAGTAGAGGTTTCCTTCTTGCAGCCCTCCAATGAATGACCTGGCAATTCAATTTTCGTCTGATTGTAGACCGGTACATTTACTCTACATGCTGCCAGAGGTTTGTAACTCTTTCGAGGTGTGTGGGTTGGCTTCTACCATATCTTCAAGTGTTTCGTGGTGATAGTTTTAATGGGCGTTCACTGGAATGCGTTGATTGTATCTCCTGTAGAGGGATAAGATGTGTCATGGACATGACACTAAACTGCGTATGATGATGAGGCTCCAGTTCTGGGGATATGGGGAGTGTGGAGTCCCCTTCCATTGCCATTGCTCCCAGGTCCACTCTGGCCAAGAGTGCTACTTCCTGTTATGGTTCAAACAGATCCGTTAACATTTTCATATTATTCATATTCGACAGCACCGTATACAAAAAAAAAAATAAATAAATGAATAAATAACATCTGAATAAAAAAAAACTACACAAAAATGTAACTAAGAACGTATAATGAACGTGATTCCCTCATTTCTAGATACAAGATAACCCTAGACGGATTGACATACCCTTAAAATCAATCAATTTCTATAAGACAATGTATGTCGTCGGAAATTCCTTTGGGTTTGTCTCGCTGAGTTAAATGAGTTGAAAAATTGAAATTGTGTACCAATCAAGAATGAATGAATCAAAATGTATTCGGCATAAAATAACCCAACAATGATTGACATGCCGTAAAATTCAACCAGACAACCAACAAACAATAAACAGATATCTCTTCAACCTCTCTCAACTGGATGTTTTTTTCAAGCAGGAGTGGGCAAAAATACTCAAGCAATAGATGTGAGAGACTGGTCAGTGGCTTCGGAAGACATTTGGTTAAAGTAATCGCTGTAAAAGGATGTTACACAAAGTATCAGCTAAAAGAGCACACATACTTTTAAACATATCAAGCGGCCCTAAATATATATTATATATATATTATATATATATATATATATATATATATATATATAGATAGATAGATAGATAGATATCGGGGTGGGGTCTGTTGATTAGTCCACCAATGTTTTCGTCCCTAGTTCTTTCAGCACTCCGAAGTGCCATCATCAGTTGTAATAGAGCGTGTTCTTAGTTCTTTTTAAATACAGGAGGTGGTTAAACAATCGAGTAGCAGAGAGAGTAAGTAGGAGGGGAACTCACAAAAATTATATAAAATAATATATATATATATATATATATATATATATATATATATATATATATTCGGGGCCAAAAAGCAATATTTATAATCTTGATTCCTGGGAAACGGTCTATCGTGCTGTACCTTTCCATTGAAGTAACGGGGTAGGGTCAGGGCTATGCCCTGCCGTCAGTAGCAAAAGCCGGTGGGACTGTGCAATTTCGAAACACACCCACACGCAAAAATGCTTGGTGCCTAATATTCAAACGATCTCGTGTGTTATTTACTCTAGCTGAATAGGCTTGGGTCAATCCTATAGGGCTTGACATAACCAGCCGATTGATCGGATGGAGCTTCTCTGACCGCCCGTCTAGCCTAAGTAAGGACCAAAATGGAGTGTTGCATGTCATGGACTGCTCAGCCACCTGTGTTCCATCTTTAAGCATCGCTAGTCACCACCCACAGTCAATAGGTGGCCCCATTTGAGGAGAGGCCTTACCCCTCTACAGAGGTGCAGTCGGTGTATTTTACAGCCCCAGTCGATGCGAGTAGAATCATCACAGAAGGCATGTGAACATTCTGAATCTACAAGTTGTCATTCAAATTATGTTATAGTGGAATAGTGTTCGACTTTTGGGAAATATGAGTCTCACAATTTTAGTGTTACGTGGGTTATTTAATGTCAAAGCCATGCTTGTAGAAGAACGGTAGTGAAATAATTTTACCCATAGCTGTGGGGATAAGGGTGAGTTATACCTTTCCCAAAGGCTAGTAGTAAGAATGTGAATGTAATTGTGCGACTGGAGTTTGAACTCGCATACTACATTGTCACAGTTCAGTACGTTAGCTACTACGCTACGAGTACTTCCCCAGTTTTCTTGTTTACAACGATGTAATCGATTTGGACATACCACTTTCCGGCTACCCTGTTTATAATAAAACTTAAAGTATAAGTTAAAGGGTGAGTTTTGTAATATTTTTGTAATTTGAGGTAGCTTCAAATGAAAAGTAATTAAACGGACTATCTATAATATGTCGAAGTTTTTGCATGTGTGTGTGTGTGTGTGTGTGTGTGTGTGTGTGTGTGTAACATTTTGTGGCTTATCTTTTTTTTTTATTCCCGAGCATCGTCGGGTATCCGTGCTTGTGTGGTTCAATTTGAAGATTACTGATTTGATTTATTGTTGTCTGGTTTCTTGTATTTTTTCTTGCGGTTTCATCAGTGTAGAAGAAAAGTAGTGGTACTATCTAACCCATTGCTGGGGGCGGGGGTCATATTGTTCAAGGGTATAAAGTCTGAAAGTGAACAGAATGGCCGGACCGAAGTTCGAACTCGCTAACTACGATGTCGCAGTCCATTACGCCATGGAGACTTCCTCGATTAGACATATGATAATAATGTAAAAAAAAAAATGAATTAAAAAACGAACGTAGACCTTGCGACCTTCAGTTCAATAGTCTTCGACTGAACTCAACCCAGAGACCTCAACTTTAAGATTAAAAAAAGTGGCAGATGGATGATGAACAGGTAAATTGGATGGGTGGGGGGGTCAGTGAAGATATGTGTGAGTGAGTGTGTGTACGTGTGTGAGTGAGATAGAGAGAGAGAGAGAGAGAGAGAGAGAGAGAGAGAGAAGAGAGAGAGAGAGAGAGAGAGAGAGAGAGAGAGTGTGTGTGTAGGGAGAGATTATTGGGGAACTAAAAAAGATCATGAAACGGACGAGTCAGTGAACATGTGTAAGAGAGTGTATGCGTGTGTGTGTGTGTGTGTGTGTGTGTGTGTGTGTGTGAGAGAGAGAGAGAGAGAGAGAGAGAGAGAGAGAGAAGAGAGAGAGAGAGAGAGAGAGAGAGAGAGAGAGAGAGATAGGGTGGGTGGGATGGTGAGTGGTGAACTGGTTTATATTTTTAACATGGATTATCTAATTAGTTTGGGTTTGTTTATAGAAATTTAATATAACTGAAAAAAAAAAAGAACCAAAAAATAAATAAAAGCAAAAAACAAAAAACAAAGCAAAAAACAAAAATAACCCAAAACAACAACAACAAAAACAAAACAAATAAACAAACAAACAAAAAACTCTCTCGAGTTAAGCATTAATGTTTTTTAATATTTTTTCATCGTAATTTTTTGTTTTTGTTGTATCTTTCTCGCAACTCAAAACGTTAGTCAAAATGAGAAAAAAATACTAGTTAGGAATTAAAAAAGAATTATTCTTGAACTCTAGTCTAAACAAATGCACAAAAAACTTGTGCATTGACATCTAATTTTTATATGTGTAAAGAACTACAGAAAAGCAGAGTCTATTTAATTTCGCTACTAAAGCACAATAGCGCTATAATAGAGATACTATCATTAGATTATGCATAAATATATTTTAGATTTATAAACAGATCTATTTGAAACATAGATGGCATACTAACAGGTACTAATACTCTAGGTCAGAGTGGACATGGGTGTAATGGCGATGAATGGATACTCTACGGAACTCAGATATCCCAAACTGGAGCCGCACCATCAGATGCAATTTAGTATCATATTCAGGACACCCACATATTAGGTCGGCTGGTCACGTCAAGCCCTAGCACCTATATGATTTCCCCAACCCTATTGCCCTAATGGCAATCCCCAACCCTTTTTATCATATGGGTGCTAGAAGGCGGTGACTGCGGGTCTACATGTCCCGGGAATGACGTTAAACTCTATCTGATGGTGAGGTTCCAGTTTTGGAGGTTTAGGGAATGTGGAGCACCCCTTCATCATCATTGCTCCCTGGTCCACTCTGACCCGGAGTGGTAGTACCTATTAGGGTCCCATCTATGGGTTAAATAGAAAACATGAGTTTATAAACAAAATTGTATTATCCATTAAAAATGAAATTATTTCAAAACTTTGTCGGCATTAAACATTTTTGAATACCAAATTACCAAAAGAAGTATTCGGCATAAAATAACCCAAGGGGTTGACATGCCGTAAAATCCAACCAACCAAACCAAACCAAACCACATTTTAGGGGAGTGCCTTACCATTCTGCAAGGGATACAGTTAGTATATTTTAAACTCTGTTAACATGGTTAGAAAATACTTTGAGGAAATAAATTTCACGTAAATACCCGAAACCTTTGAGACGCTAGTGTTAGTGTTACGGTAGGGGTTAGGGTTAGGCCACGTCAGGAGTTTTCGACATCTAATGATATTTATAGCTAAAAAAGAAAGAAAAAAACAGGTAGGTGAAAGTGATGAAAGTCAAGGTAGTACTGTATATATATTTACCAACCACTCCGCATGAGCAGGATGTGACACAATGTCAATTTCCTAAGTGGAATTTAACAGGTTTGAATTCAGGTTGCCTAACCAAACCTGAAGAGCCCAGTCTGCCCTACTATTTACCCCCCCATATATATTATATATATATATATATATATATATATATATATATATATATATACCTTTAAAAAATCCTCCTGTATATATAAAAAAAATTCTAACGAATTCAACCAGAAAATGGATTTTACTGAACAGGTGGATTCGCTACTTCTAAAGCATTTTCCTCCCGAATTTTTGTGTCTTTTCAAAAACTTTTTAAAAATGATTTCTTCCACAAGAAATCTTCTGATGAGCTAACGTTGAAAGTTGTTGGGAATAATAATAAATAAAGAAAGAAATATTTGTGTTTTTCTTATCAGTTTTTGATCACCTTACACACACACACACACACACACACACACACACACACACACACACATATATATATATATATATATATATATATATATATATATATATATGTGTGTGTGTGTGTGTGTGTGTGTGTGTGTGTGTATAGAATTAAACAAAATACACATCTCCTGTTTAACAATTTTATTTTTGATCTTTTCGAGTTTTGTGGCCAACTTTTTAATGTTTGGGCATCACCCCTGATGATGGCACTTCCAGTTTTTAAAAAATTATATCAATGTGGAGGCTTGAAGGAGAAGAATTGGCGAGAAAGGTGTTATAGGCATTTTAAAATGTGTGTACTGCACTGGAAATTAATTTTGTTTAAGGATGGTTTGTATTGTTTTATGTATAGAGCTTCTAGTATTTTGTGTTTTTGTTTATTTTTTTTTCTTTGTGCAGAATGTGTGTATTTTCCGTTAGAATATTTCGGTAATTAGAGTGGGGGCATGAATGTAATTTTAGGTGTTGTGAAATAGAGCTATTATCTGTTAAATGGAGGGTTAGACGACGTGACAATGTGGTTGAGGTGAATCCAATGTATGTATTTTCATTTTCTGGGAGACTGCAATATATATATATATATATATATATATATATATATATATATGAAAAAACGAAAGAAGATTTAGATTGAAACCTAACAACGTAAATCTTCTTTTGTTATTTTTTCCTAATATAATTTTGCTCAGTGACTCTGACAATAAGAGCACACATTGAGCTCTGTAAATTACGACAAATGAAAAACTACTACGTCGTAGAAAGTTCTCTTCACCCAATCTTTGAAATATCTATCTATCTATCTATCTATCTATCTATATATCTCTCTATTTATATATATATATATATATATATATATATATATATATATATATATATATATATACGTGTGTGTGTTTGTACGGGCTTATACACACACACACACACAACCTTAAGGTTTATTTCCGCTGTCGTTCGTCGCAAAAAAAAAAAAAAAAAAATTATACACACACACACACACAACCACACACCTAAAAAATGTACAATGTTTCCTTTCGATACACACACATACATCGTCCCATACCCACGCCGTAAAATAGAATATTTGACGTCATATTTCAAAACCGTCCTTTTTTTTTTTCAAACCTCAAATTTTTTTTAAACAGACTCAATAACGACTACCACTTGCTTTTCTCGTTATTCTGTGATAAATAATTTCTCATCACCTTCCATATACCATCAAATGCCCTGAAGATGATCTAATTAATAGATCGAAACACTGCAGCGTCGGCCAATAAACTCACCACTTAACCCATTTAAACCTGTGTTTTTTTCATTTTTCCTAATATACTACATACCGTCGGACTCCCTTCCTTTCTTCACACACACACACACACACAGACACACACACACACATATATATATATATATATTATATATATATATATATAATTAATGTTGATATTATGATTTCACACTCATAATATGTGTTTAGCGTACTTTTCTAAAAGTGCTCAACTGAATAAATAGGAGCTATATGCAATATATAATGAATAGTGAATGAAAAAATGAGAAAAGTATTTGCATGGAAAGGTGCTCAATGCTAATAAAGCAGAGCAGTTTTATAATTAATGTTGATATTATGATTTCACACTCATAATATGTGTTTAGCGTACTTTTCTAAAAGTGCTCAACTGAATAAATAGGAGCTATATATATTCAGTTGAGCACTTTTAGAAAAGTACGCTAAACACATATTATGAGTGTGAAATCATAATATCAACATTAATGATAAAACTGCTCTGCTTTATTAGCATTGAGCACCTTTCCATGCAAATACTTTTCTCATTTTTTTCATTCACTATTCATTATATATTATATATTATATATATATATATATATATATATATATATATATATATATATCCTCTTCATATTTGCTATATTTGTAATGTTTCTTATGTGAGTCATACTACGAGTAGGGTTATTTGTTGAATCATTCTCTTTGTTCTCTAATCTTTCGTTACGTGTTTGAGATTTCACAGAGACTCAGTCGTGCACCGCAAACTTTACAATCTTTGTATAATGTTCCTTTGTTTATTTGTTTTGTCTGCTATAATGATGTCGCACGATACTTTTCACTTAATGTTTGCTAAGTGAACTCTCTTGTCTCTATTCTGTTCTTATGTAATATTTCATAGACGCATATTTTTCTTGTCCTTCGTAAGAAAACAATAAAGAGGGAAGACCTGTTTGTTTAATACTGCTTCGTTTGCACGATGAAAATAAATGGTTTCAATTTTTGATCGTGACGGGAAAAAATTATTTTAATCCTTTTACTTTTTAACGCTCCTCCGTCTTTTGTTATTTTTATTAATAATAATCACTAGCAAGAATATACGCCCCTCGCCGGGCGCAAGTATCTAAGCTTTAATGTAATGAAATATATTATTTTAGAAAGACTAACAAAATTAAATAAGAACGTATATAAAAAGATTACACTTATTTTGATTATGTTTTAATTGGTTTTGATATAAAATCATTTGTAGTATTAATTTTAATACGTTGGAGAATAAGACAATAATATTAGAGATGAATAGCAGCAAGTATTTATTTATTAAACCCGGTTTTGTTAAAACCAGTATGCAAATTAACCACACCAAATAATATGTGATCCTTTATTTCTTAGTGTTATTGCAGGATTTTTAAACGCACTAACAACCCGGTCTTTGGGGCGGGGTCCGGTGGCTTCGGCCCCTGGACCTGTGTGTTAAATTAACGGCGTGATCCCAGGGGCCACCCCAATGCAATACCTGCCCCCTCGATTTAAAGGGGCAGGGATGGGTTTATTGCCCAGCGCCTGAGGCTCCCCCTCGAGGGGGAATGCCGACGGGATCGACGCAATTTTTTTCCACCTGCCACCCATGAGTCTCGGCTTGGGGGTGGCCCCACGTAAAAACGAGACCTTGTGTCCAACCCATACAAGTGGGGTATGCGGTAAATATCCTAATAACCCGACCTTCGGGTCTGGGGTCCGGTGGCTTTGGCAACTGGACTATTAGTGTTAAATTAACGGTGTAATCCCAGGGGACTATCCCCTTAGGCAACACCTGTCCCCTTGATCTAAAGGATCAGGGCTGGGTTTATTGTGTTATTATAGTGATTCAGGCGTCCCCTTTGAGGGGGGGATGCCGATGGGATTTACGCATCTTTTGCACCTACCATCCCATGAGTCTCGGTTCGTGGGTGGTCCCGCATTAAAACGACCTTGTGTCACACCTGCATACGTAGGATTCGCGGTAAATACCCTAATAACCTGGCCTTCGGGGCGGGGTCTGGTGGCTTCGGTAACTGGATTATTAGTGATAATTAACGGCGTCATCCCAGGCGGGGCATCTGGGGGGGTGGGTTCATCCCAGGGGGGTCATCCCAAGGGGGAGTCATCCCAAGGGGGGGGGTCGTCCCAGAGGGGCCATCCCCCGAGGCAACACCTGCCCCTTAATTTAAAGGGGTAGAGCTGGTTTTATTGCACAATGCATTTTCGTGATTTTCGTAGAAACATCGTTAACAAATAAGATTTATTCTATGTATTAATGATTTTTAATATAAATTACTCATTGATAAGGAGCCGGGTTAACTCAATCGGTAGAGCGTTCGGCTAGAAACCGCAAGGTTCTTAGTTCGATACCGGCCCTCACCAACTCAGCGTATGAGTAGCACAGGGATCTGTGTGGTAAAGTTGTGACGTAAGCAGTGACGTATTTTCTGTTACAGACAAACACAGAATCTCCATTATCATAAGATTTCGTCTATATTTAAGGTTAGGTATTCACTTGGCTTAGTATAGCACAAGATCTTAGTATTACTAATACTGTGATCTTGTGCTATACTAAGCCAATACTATTAGAGTACCCAGTGAGACTTGGATTCATTCCAATAACAGTTGAGCTGTAGATTTAGCTCACTTAAATCTTGTAATTTTTGTTAATAGTAATTTATATATACATAAGAAAGATTTTGGTATGTACGTGTAGACCTATAACTCAGAAAAGAGGAGCACTCAGATTTGAAATCTTGCATATAGATTAATATTCTTCTAACTAAGAAATTTGGTTATTGATTTTTACTAATTAAGGTATATAAATAATTAATTAATTAAGCCAAAATCACCCAATTTGCGGAACTGTCCGTATACCAGCACCTGCTGATAATAGAATATTGTCCCCTGCCTGACTTTTTGTTACAGCGATTTACAGCGATACCAGCAGCGAAATTTAATTTTAGTGAATAAATTTTGCAATCTAAGCCGTTCCAGAATTTATCGCCTATTCTTGGTCCAATCTTTAAAATATTTATATGGTTGGAAAGAAAATAAAAGAATCTTTCTAAATATATGATTTGTATGCGTTTTTATCTATTGAAGTATTTTTTACAGCGAGTTAAAAAAAGAAATTGGCTTCGGAGAGCTGATAAATATGCTTTTTTTTTTCATACTAAATTTTAAGGAAAAACAAATTCTTTTTTCTCGCCTATTTACGGTTCAATCTTCTTTAATATATTTATATGTTTAGAAAGAGAATAAAATAATCTTTCTAAATATGTAATTTGATTGAGTTTTTATCAATGGAATTATTTTTTACAGCGAGTTAAAAAAATAATATTTTGCTTCAATCGGCCTAGAATTCGTAGTATAATTTTTTCATACTAAATTTTAACTTAAAATCAAATCTTATTTATCGCATATTTTTGTTAAATCTTAAAAATATTTATTTGGTTAGAAAAAAATCTTTCTATGTAATTAGTATGACTTTTCATACATTGAATTATTTTTACAGCGAATTAAATAACAAATCAAACGAAAACATTTAACGATAACTCAACTTTTAAAAAATTAATTCCCGTCGTTCGTCAATTGTAAACAAAGCTTTTTTTAATTTTTCATAATCGCGTTAATTTATTTATTTTAATATTAGAAATACAAATAAAATCATGATACTAATGCAGAATAGTGTGCAAGAGATAATACCATTAAATTAACCAATACATTTCACGGAAATACCAGCAAACTCAAATTGTTATCAAATTTATAGTATAGTATACTTTACTATAATAATTTGATATTCGATCGGCTACGCTTTGAATTACTAATAATGTTATTATTTTTTAAAGATTATTTATCGTTTTTACATAAATTTGATTACTTTATTTAATTTTTTTTCAAATATTAATTTGAAGTTTAGCAAATCACGTCCTTTATATTTTATTTTAAAAATATTGTTAATCATTGAATTAAAGTTTCTTATTTTATCATTATGTGATGGACGAAACTTGCAAATCGGTCCGAAAATTAGGGTGACCCAGAAAAAACAGAACCCACAAATTTTGTAATAAAACTGTTAATTCTAACTAGCGGGGTTTAAGGTTAGGTTTAGGGTTTAGGGCTAGGGTTAGGATTGGGTCTTAGGGTTAGTTTAATGGGAAAATAAATAAATAAATTGGGCTCTGTTTTTTCTGGGTCACCCTGTAATATGTTTTAATTTTCCGACTGATTTGCAAGTTTAACCATGTGATGTCATTCCCTCAAATCTGACGAAAAGAAAATTCCCAGACCTCCAACCAGGCCGGATTAGATAAAGATCTTTTTTACGTGGTGATTTTTATGGGTCATCCTGCGAGGACCGAACTCGCTATTCAGTAGTAATAGATCTGCAAACGATTATTAAACCATATTTGTATCTCCTCTACCCGGGCTTCGCCGGGTAGCCGCTGCTAGTATAATCTATATGTGTGGTCAGGCATTTACTTGGCGTAGTATGGCACAAGGTCACATTATTAGAGTGCCCAGTGAGACTTGAACTCATTCCAATAACAGTGGAGCTGTAGAATTAACTCGCTCAAATCTGTTCTACTGCAGACATCCAAACTCGTTGCGTCCTGGGTATGACACTAAACTGCATTCGGTGTTGAGGATCCAGTTCTGGAATTCTGGGGAGTGTGGAATATCTCCTCATTCACATAACCCCCAAGTCCACTTAGGGGAGTCCCAAGTCCACTTAGGAGAGTGACATCCTTATAAGCGAATTCGAGAGAACCCCACTTCGATCAATCGGCTGGTCATGTCAAGCTCTAGCATCTATATGATTGTTCTGACCGTATTGTTCTTATTGCAAACCCCCACTCCTTTTTATGATATATGTGCTAGAAGGCCGTGGCTGAGGGTCTTAGTGTCCTAGGTATGACGTTAAACTGCATCTAGTATGGAGGCTCTGATTCTAAAGCTCTGGAGAATGTGGAGTACTCACTCGCCATTACTCCCAACTCCACTCTGACCCTGAGTGGTAGTACCTGTTAGAGTCCCATGCATGGGTTAAAAATATAAAAAAAGGAGTTTTAAAAAATGTCGGTTTCTTTTTTTAAAATGAGTTTAAAAAAAATTATAATACTCAATAAGAATGAATAAAACAAAAAACGTCCTCAGTATAAAATAACCTAAGGGTTGACATGCCGTAAAATCCAACCAACCAACCAACCAACCATTATTATTATTATTAAGTAGAAATATTTACTTGGAATCATACAATTGGGTAAATGAGACCGTCCAAATGCAAAAATGTATAATCCTGTTGCGTATCCACCGAATTCTTATTTCTTATGAGTGTTGACACCTCAGCTAAATAACGGAGCATTATTATAAAGAAAGAAAGGGAATAAAAAGGATATGCTTACACAGAAAAATATGATAAGAAAGAAAGAAGAAAGAACGAAAGAAATAATGGAAGGATAGAAATAGTGTGAGCGCGCGGAAGCGATAACGCTAATCTGTTTCAATCGAACATAATGAAAAGATGGAAAGAAAGAAAAAAAGATTGAGAAAGTTAAATCAAGATTATTATACTATTTATATATTGAACTATTTAGCAATAGCTCTTAAGTAAACATATCAAACACTGTAATAATCTAATTATCATACATTGGTATATCCACAGCTCCTCCTAGTAAAACTTAATGTTCTAAGATGTGTACAAGTTAAAAAGTGATCAGCTGATTTTAAATCAGGGTTGCCAATCCGAAAAATAAAAAGAATTAGTCTCATTACTTTCCATTTAAGCTTACCTCACAAGGCCCAAGTTATTGAACACCCAGTAAGAATCGAACTCATTATATTATAGCAATTTCAGAGACTAAAATTGCTAGCCATTGCTTCCCGGCGAGGCGATTTTCTTTTTTCTTCTGGTGAGTGTAGCCTAATGGTTAACGGTCTGCTTCACTACAGACAGACATGCAGGCCTCGATATAATACGTTATTCGTATTATAAGCGAATCATTTGATAGCTGAACACGCCCAGGAAATGCAATATTTATGTTATTTTACGAAAGTTAAACAAAATTGTCATAACGACCAAACGCGACAACATCCTTTGTGGTTTTGTTTTTGATGTACGAGGTGATGATGTTAATGAGATGTCAAAAATGAGATGAGCAGTTTGTCAGCTGACAACGCATCCTGCATTGACAATAGACGACGACAACGACGACGACGAATACGGTAGACTCTGCCACGTGGCCCATACAGTTGGGTACATCCCACCGACGCCAGCGGAAACCCTGTAGAATGGGGCTTTAGAATACCCCGACTGCACCTCTTTAGAGGGGTAAGACCCCTTCCCCAAAACGGGGCTACCAGTTGGCCGTGGGTGGCGACCCATAATGCTTTGGTCCTTCCTTAGGCTAGACGGGTGGTCGGAGAGTTTCACCTATATGATTATCCCAACCTTATTGCCCTTATGGCAAGCCCCAAACCTTTTTATCAATTACATGCTAGAATGCGGTACCTGAAGCTCCTAATATCCTAGGTATGACGTTAAACACTATCTGATGGTGAAGTCATAATTCCAGAGCTCTGGGGAATGTGGAGTACTACTTAATCACCATTACTCTCATGTGTGCTCTTGTTGCATACCCTTTCTTTACTTCTATTATTCTTCTGCTCATCTTTGGTATCTTACGTTCTTCTTCTAGCGTCTGGACCTAGTCTTGGGGACTTCGTGTCTGGTCTTCTATTTCTCTGTTCTTGTTGGTTGGTAGTCCTTGATTCATTTCTTCTTCTAGGTCAGTCTTGTTGCCAAGACATTCATCAACCACAAAACCACATTATTTATTTAAACCTTTATTTACTTAACTAAACATATTTCTCTAACTAACATAACGCGCGTGTGCAGTGAGCTCCAGCTAAGGCAGAAACATCTTATCTGCCTGATGTCCAAGCTGAAACTGAGAGCCAACCAGATCCCACGTGACTTCACGTATTTCGTGGGCTTTCTGTAATATACCATGGAAGGTCCCGCCCGTGATATGAAAAGGGGCCATCCCTTCAGAAATACAGGGGGTTGGCAATAATCCATGCATAAAGCATGTCTTACTTTGTCCCGCCCTTAGGATTACGGACTGGTAATCTGTGCCGCAGGCAGCTTCCCTCTAAAGCCGGGTTAGGCTCTAATCCGGTGGACCGTGCCCTCTGGTGACGCCTGACATTTGTTCATGTCTCATGTTATTCTGTGACTTTTGCTTCCCACTAAGGCCGGGTTAGGCCCTAATCAGGCAGCCGCTGGCGTCTGCTGATGCCTGACATTAATTCCTCAAATGTAGAGACATGCACTAGATAAAGGGGTGTGATTCCGGCATCCCATTAAGGCCTAGTTAGGCCCTTAGCAACCGGTAAGCCCAGCTCCTGGTTTCCACTACGGCAGAGTCTTGGCTCAATCTGTCGGCCTGTGGCATCTGTTGCCGCCTGACATCGGTTCATAACCCTAGAGTCTTCGGCTGCTTAGATAGAGATGTGTCTCATATTAGCCCGACCCGACCCTTAGCACCCCGTAAGCCGGGCAACTTGTTTCCACTAAGGCAGGGTCTGGGCCCAATCTGTCGGCCTGTGGCGTCTGTTGACGCCTGACATTCGTTCATAACCCTAAAGACTTCGGCTGCTTTGATAGAGATGTGTCTCATATTACACCGACCCGACCCTTAGCACCCAGTAAGCCGGGCCGCTGGTTCCAACTATGGCAGGGCCAGGGCCCAATCTTTCGGCCTGTGGTCTCTGTTGCCACCTGACCAAGGTTCATAACCCTATAGAGTCTTTGGCTGCTTAGATAGAGTGTCATTTTTTATCACCGGGAAAATCCCCAGTTATCGGTAGTCCCGAAATTTCCGACTTACGTTGAGAGATTGGTGCATGCTGAGCTTGAGAATGTGTATTCAAGTGAGTCATGTCCTTGGGGTATATAGGATGTTGGGGAGAAACAGTATTTTTATTTGGTTGAGAAAGAGACGTATGTTGGTTTCGAGAAGCAAGAAGAGGGTTATGTTCTTCATTGTACATTTTGAATCTTTGTGGAAACCGACTTTTTAAAAACTCCTTCTTTCCTCTTTTCTTTCAATCTGGCTTCCATGTAGCCTTTCCATTTTCAATTAGAGTAACTTCGTGGCAAGTGTCCATCCTTCTTTTTACTTCCAATCCTGCCGGATTTCGTTATAAAAATTGCTGACTTCTGAGTGAGTCCTTATTGATGTTCTCTATGACTTCCTCAATCAAATCAAAGGCTTCCCATTTTTTAATTGACCTTTCTAGTCCATTAATATGAAATTTCCATTTTCTATAGGACCTTATAAATTTCTTGCTTAATTCGTCAATGTTAGGAACCAATGAAGGCTCCGTACTTTCGTCAAGTGCACGAATACGTACACTTCTTCGTAAAACAAAAACCTGAGAAACCTCCTCATATTCTTCCTGTGGTCGTAAAGTAGTATTGGCCTCAACCTCTGTACTTTAAATTAGTTGCCATTATAAGATGCTCAACAAGCCGCGACTTAGAGGTAAAGACACCACTTTAAGTGTAATGTTTAAATAGAAAAGTAATAAATAATCCCCAAAACAATTCTAGAAATAGTAATACTAGTGCTAATGATAAGTGCAATTTTTTTTAACGGCAAGTCAAGTCAAATAAAAACAGTTTACTGCAAATGTTCATTTGTTAAACAGCAAACCAAATAAATTAACCACTTACTTCAAATGTTCCTTTTGGTTAAACGGCAAAATAAGTTCATCGCTTAACTTTCAAAATTGTTTGAAAGCTGATAAACTTCTTAATTTCTGCGACGTAGAAGTTCGTAAGTTACTCTACGCCGGGGTAGGCCCCAATCCTGTGGCTCGTGCCCTCTAGTGATGCCTGACATTGATTCATAACCCCTGAGCCATACTTATGCGTAGATATGAACGTTTCTCACTTTGCCTCAACCCTAGGTTAACGGACTGGTAATTTGTGCCGCCGCTTCACTCTAAGGCTGGGTTAGGCGCCAATCCCGCGGCCCATGGCCTCTGATGACGCCTGGCATTGATTCATAACTCTTGAACCATCCTATGCGTAGATATGAGCCTGTCTCATTTTTTCCCCACACTCAGGCTTACGCACTGGTAATATGTGCCGCAGCTTCTCTCTACGACTGGGTTAGGACCCATTCTCGCGGCCTGTGGCCTCTGGTAACTTCTAGCATTGATTCATAACCTATGAGCTACCCATTGTGTAGATATGAGCCTGTCTCGCTTGGACCGGCCTTTAGGCTTCCGGACTGGTAATCTGTGCCGTAGCTTTCAACTACGGCCGGGTTAGGCCCAAATCCGGTGGACCGTACCCTCTGGTGACGCCTGACATTGATTCATAACCCTTGAACAATCCTATGTGTAGATATGAGCCTTTCTCACTTTGCTCCATCCCTAGGCTTACGGACTGTTAATCTGTGCTGCAGCTTCCCACTACGGCTGGGCTAGGCCCCAATCCGGTGGACCATGCCCTCTGGTTACGCCTGACATTGGTTCATAACCCTTAAGCCATCCTATGCGTAGATATGAGCCTATCTCACTTCGCCCCACACCTACGCTCCCGAACTGGTAATCTGTGCCACAGATTTCCTTTTTGGCCGGGTTAGGCCACAATCCGGTGGCTCGTGCACTCTGGTGACGCCTGACGATGATTCATAAACCTTGAGCCATCCTATGCGTAGATATGAGTCTGTCCCACTTTGCCCTACATCTAGGCTCCAGGACTGGTAATCTGTGCCGCAGCTCCCCTCCAATGCCGGGCTAAGCTCCAATCCGGTGGACCGTGCCCTCTGGTGACGCCTGACATTGATTCATAACCCTTGAGCCATCCTATGCGTAGATATGAGCCTCTCACTTCGCCCCACCTCTAGGCACCCGGACTGGTAATCTTTTCCGCTTGCTTCTCTCTCAGGCCTTGTGAGGCTCCAAACCGGCGGTCTTTGACGCCTGGTGATGCCTGGCTTTGATTCATAACCGTCGTGCCAATCTCAAATTTCCCCACCATTAGGAACCAGGACTGGTCATCTGTGCTGCCGGTTTCCCTCTAAGGCCGGGTGAGGCCCTAATCAGGGGCTTTTTGCGTCTGGTTACGCCTGACATTGATTCATAATCCCTCTGCTATTCTCTGCGTAGATATAAGCCTGTCTCATATTGTCCAACGCCTAGGCACCCAGACTGGTAATCTATTCCACTAGCTTCCCTCTAAAGCCTAGTGAGGCTCCAATCAGGTGGCTTTTGGCGTCTAGTGACGCCTGACATTGATCCATACCCCTCGTGCCTTCCTCTGCGTTGATATAAGTTTGTCTCATATGGGCTCAATCCTAGGCACTAGGACTGGTAATCTGTGCCGCTGGCTTCACTCTGTGAGGCTCTAATTCGGTGGAACTTTTGCGTCTGGTTACGCCTGACATTGATTCATAACCATCACGCCAATCCGGTGGTCATTGGTGTTACACAGTGATAGGATTGACACCGAGTTAGCTAAATATGGTAACCTTCCATAGAAATGAGCTTCCCAGTGATCCTCAGTGGCACGAAGAAGAGTCAGACGGAGAGGAGTGTAGCTTCTACTGCAAAGAGAGCCAGAAAAGGGAAAAAAAGCATCACTGTTTCTGTGCAGTCAGTGCACCGAAGACTGTCACTCAAGAGTTGGCCTGCTCAGCCACTTGCGCAGATGCAGATAATTTTTTTTCTTTTGGACATTAAACTAATTAGATATAAAAAAAAAACAAGATTTGGCATGAAATAACTCATAAGGGTTGGTATGCCACAAACCAACCAGCCAACCAACTATCGGTATTTAGATTGGTGTTAGACTGGTTTTTAGACGAGTGGGGTCAATTTAAAAAAAACAAAAACAAAAAACAAAAAGCAAAAAAAGAACCCCTCCCCCCCCAAAAAAAACAAACAAACAAATAAACAAAGACAAATATGAAGTCATTACTGATAATATTTAATCTGTAGTTTTCGGCCAAACCGCGATTTTGCAAGAGCAACACAATCCATATTCACCAATCCAACCAAACGGAAGCAAATTTTGAATGATTTCATAGGTTTTAAAATTTTACTGAAATTGTAGGTTTAGATTTATCTATTTTGGTAATTCTTTAATTGAATTATTAAAATTATCCCATTATAATATGACACGTAGATGTGTTTAAATTAAGATTAAATGGGCGAAAAAGTGCCAACAACAACAGCAACAACAAGTATTATTTAAAAGTTTAGATTATATAATTCCTTCTTGGTGTCAATAACCCTGGAAATAACTGGGGATTTTAATGTGCAAGTTGAATAAAATAGTGTGTCTGTGTGTCTGTGTGTATGTGTATCCTTGTCCTACTAGTCAATTTTTTAAAAGCTTCCTTTTCTATTATCCAATTTCTTCATGGTGTTCATGACTCGGTTTGGGAGTAAATGTTGAAAACGTTAAATAAACAAACCACTATAAAAGACAATAAAATATAATTAGAATAAAAAATATGAAAATGAGATTTTAAAATAATACCAGCATTAACCGCATGTAATGTATATAGCGAGTATTGTTTTGTTGTTTATTTTTTAAAACACATTTTTTAATGGGAAACATTACAACCTTTAACTTAATTTTATTTATTTTATTTATTTTTCTTATTTTTTTTATTCATTCATTTATTTTTTTGTAACATCTTTAATTTTGAATAGGCCTTGAGCTAGATTTTTTTGTCTTCCCACCCCAAAAATGCCACAAAAAAAACAATAAGTATTAACACATTAACTATTTGGGTAAATGGTGAAACCTGAGGTCTAACTAATTTATTAAAATAAACTTGCGACAAAAAAAAAGAGCTGATTATTGTTATTTTTAACTACATGAATTCAAATCCTTGGGAAAATAACCTAAGAGAAGTGATTTGATATTCTATTTGGAAAAAATTAGAAAAAAAAAACACGAAGCGTTCAAAAGGGTGAATATCTATTCTTGATAGTAATGTCAACGCTATAACGTTTCGGTTTTTGCAACCTTCTTCAGGACAAGTGGTGAAATCTTGTCTGGAGATGTTAAGTTCCTGCTTGTCGGATTATGAGCAGTGCTGCTCATATTGACGAAGGGGTGAGTAGTCGATATCATCAAGTGAAGCTGTCCTTGATATTGGGGTAGAGGGGTAAGTTGAGTCAATAGGGTTGTTAAAATTGAGAGGTTGTGAGTGAGAATATGGTTCATGGTTGATACCATAATGTATGTGATGACGAGGTGGTAGGGAGAGAACGTGGGTCATTTATTGATACCATAGTATGTGAGGATGTTGGGATGTCTAATTTTAAAAAGTTGGTTAAAATTTATACTGTGGTGGGAGAGGGTTGCTTTAATAGCAATACACGTTTAAAACCTAGTATGTAAGATTATGGCACTATATTACCGTTAGTAAGTTTCATGTGTATAACACAAACCTCAAATGGGAGTACAGTAAGTATATATATATATATATATATATATATATATATATATATATATATATATATATATATGTTGTACCGGCCGTTCCTACAGTGGAGAATATACACCGGTTCTCACTATAAATAGTGAGACACCGAGTGAAAAGGTTGTACTGTTACCGTTTAGCGGCAAGCTAGCCGTTCTTGTACCTTATTGTAAATACACTTGTCTCATTTTACCCTACCTCGACTTGACTTTTTTTTTTACTGTTGAACTAACATCACAACAGATGGCGACGAGAAATCGAAACGAAGTCACTGCAAAAAATCACCCAAAGTGATTAATATACAAGGATTCGCAAGATCTTCACGGAAAAAACATCTTCGTCATTGCAAACAGATATTTGGATTCGCAAGGATTAACAGCAAAGTAATTACTACAATAGTAATTTAGGCGACGGAAAAAAAAAGCCAAACTTCAAAACTTGCTACCAAAAAAATCGGCAGCTAGAGAACGCGAAAAACATTCTCAATTATTAAAATAATTGAATACACTGACACCTTAAGTGTTCAAAAAGAAAAAGAAAGGTGTGACTGCCTCCCCTTATTGTCGAGAAATCGTTTTCACGGTAAGACTTTTTTTTTTCTTTCCGGCAAGTTCACTGACTCGTTAAGATAATTGTTTTGAGCAAAATTCGCTTGACTGTTTATTAAAACGGTCTACCAGAATTGGCCAAGGGAAAGAAAGGCAGGCAAGGAAAAAATATATTCGCGTAAGTCATTTGTGCTTCTAACAAAGAACGTTAAATAAGCAAGTCAGAATTTTACAAAACAAAAAGGGTTAAAAAGATTCCGATAAAACTAGTCTTATTATGCTTATAGCGACGAACTTTATTTTTGTTACGTAAAACCACGTACAAATTAAAATAAAAAAAATAAAAAGCTGTGCTTTTTTTTTTTTTTTTTTTTTGAATAAATGCTATTGGTCGGACTTGTTTTTTTTTACGTGCAGAAAAGAAAAGAAAAAAAAAGACTTTTTATTAGTTTCTGTTTTTCGAACAAAAGAACTGGAACTAAATCGTATTAGTTGAGCAAACTAATTATATTAAGCACGTTGTGTGGAAAACTGATTTTGTACAAGTGTAAATTGTGTGGTGACGATGGACACTGAATTCAAAGATTCTCTTTTTTAATTAGTTAAATTCCAAACGGAACAAAATATTGCATTACAAAGACAACAAATGGAACAACAAATGGAACTAGAAAGAAAACAAATTGAAAGTGAGGAGAAATTTAAAAGAGAGCTTTTGGACCAGCAAAAAGCCCAAAGAAAAATGAATGCTGAACAAAAAGAGCTTGCGACCACATTGGAAGAAAAATTCCAAGAAAGACTGCTACAACAGCAGAGACACTTCGAAGAACTTTTGGTAAAAACACAGGAGGAACAGAGGAAATTTTTAGAGGCAACACAGTTATCGAAAGCAAGCGAGAATCATAATGCATTCTCCCAGACGGCTGTGTGGAACGCTATTGAAAATTTCAAATATAATCCAGAAGACGATGTCACTTTTGAGCACTTCTATAGAAGATATGAGGATATTTTTGTATCGGACTGCAGTACATGGACAGACTCTAAAAAAGTTAGATTTTTGCTAAGAAAATTAGGGGCTGCCGAGCATACAAAGTTCGTGAATTTTATCCTTCCAAAAAAGACCAGTGAGTTGAACTTCCAAGAAACAGTTACTTACTAACAGAACTGTTTTCGACAAAAACTTCTCTTTTTCACAGGAGATATAAGTGTATGAATGTCACTAGAAGAGAGGAAGACGACTACACTACGTATGCAAGTATAGTGAATAAGCATTGCGACGATTTCAAACTTGAGGAATTATCATCGGATAATTTTAAATGTTTAATATTCGTGCAAGGTCTGGTCTTAAATAAAGACTCTGAAATCAGACGTCGTGTGTTAAATAAACTCGAAAGTGTACCGAATCTAACACTTCAAAACCTAGCGGAAGACTGTGAACGTTTTGTTGCGTTAAAACAGGACAGTCGTGACATAGAGGAAAGCGGAGTGTCGCACATTAAAAAGATCCATCAGAAGAAAAAATTGACTTCAATGAATAACCAGAGAAAAAAACATGGTAAAAATCCACCGGGACCGTGTTGGAGGTGTGGAGACAAACATTGGTATAATGAGTGTCCCTACAAATTTAAACAATGTGACCACTGCCACCAGAAGGGTCATAAGGCATCATGTTGTAAAAGAAAATCTGGTAGAAAGACATCCATTAAACTGACAAAAATTGAACCTGAGGAACAAAATATCCGGAAATATGTACAGGTCAAAATTTTAAAAAGAAAGTAAGACTACAGCTTGATAGTGGGTCTGACATTTCCATCATTAATGTACAGACATGGAAGAAGCTTTGGCGACCCACTATGATCAAATCACAAAAAACGGCGAGAAGTGTCAGTGGTGAAAAAATAACCTTCGAGGGGGAATTATTGACGAATATTTCTTTCCAGAATAAGACCGAAAAAGCCAAAATCTTCGTCATGCGAAAATCAAATAACCTCTTTGGAACTGATCTGATCGAAAAGTTTAGACTATGGGATCTGCCTTTAAGTTCTTTTTGCCAAAAGGTTGAGGATTCGAATGTGGAGGCAGAAAAACTCAAGAGGGAATTAAAAGAAAATTTTCCAGACGTATTTTCAGGGGGTCTTGGAAGGTGTACGAAAGCGGTTGCAAGATTTGAAGTCAAAGTGAATGAACAGCCAGTGTTCAGAAAGAAAAGAAATGTTCCATACGCTGCTATAGAGCAAATAAACGGTGAATTAGAAAGACTCGAAAACATGGGTGTCATTTCAAAAATTGATCACAGTGAGTGGAGTTCACCTACAGTTTATGTTAAGAAAAAGAACAAGGTTAGATCGATTTTCCACAAGTTGTTACCAAGCCAGGATAGGACAAACCGAGAAAAACCGATAATAAAAAAACGGTATAAAGTTGGTGAAAAAGTCTTTTTTAAGATTCACAAAAACAATAGGACTTTCTGGGAGTCCGGCACTGTGGATAAACAAATAGGCAACATGGTCTATATGATTAAGGGACCAGATTTCGTGCACAAACGTCACACTAACCAAATCCGGAAAAGATACTCGAACAGTGAGGTGACCAGATCGCCCGAGGAGGACATCATGGACACAGTGTTTGATACTTTTCAGGTGCCCATACCAGAGACTACTCCTGAGAATAGGAGATCAAAAAGAAAACGGAAATCGACTGAGTTGATTATGGTGAACCCCAAACAAAAACGTTATTAATCCCCAGACGGGATATTTTCAAAGGGGGGTGTTGTACCGGCCGTTCCTACAGTGGAGAATATACACCGGTTCTCACTATAAATAGTGAGACACCGAGTGAAAAGGTTGTACTGTTACCGTTTAGCGGCAAGCTAGCCGTTCTTGTACCTTATTGTAAATACACTTGTCTCATTTTACCCTACCTCGACTTGACTTCTTTTTTTACTGTTGAACTAACATCACAACAATATATATGGGGGGATAACACGGCATTTCCTCCTCTCCAGACTGTTCAAAGTCCTAATGTTGATATATAGACATATTAACAGATACTCAAAATTTTAAATTATATATCTCATTAATACAAGAAGCACGATGAAACAGGAACTAAAACTAAAAGTATACTACATTGATATCACTAATTTATGTTGAACACAAAATTATTCATACGGAAATTGCTTTCAGTGTTTTACAACTAAGTATGTAGTTCCACATCCTTGTATACCCTAGTAGTAGCATGGCTATATAAATTGCATATAATCATTGTCTAATATCAATACAATGATAAAAATAAAGAATGTGTAGGTATTTATCCAACCCGTTCGCCACGGGTAGGATGTGACGCAAGATTGCAAGTATGGGGCATCCAGTAAGGATCGAACTCACTATTACAATAGTAATGGACTAACTTACTAACCATTGCACTATGATGTGGTTTCCGCCGGTACATCGAGTGGAGAGATGTACACAGTAAAAATAATTTGGACCAAATTAGATTGTTTGCTTTAAAAATTAAATTTATAAAACCAATTACCTTTCTTGCCTTTCCAGTTCAACATCTTATTATAATGGAGATTGTGTGTTTTTCTGTCTGTAACCGAAACTATATTCCTACTCAAGTCACAATTCTCTTAGTTATTGACATCACATTCTCCATGATTTTATTTTTTATCTAAACCTCAATTATTAATAAAATTGTCTTACATTATTAATACTGTTAACTATGTCTACATACTGACAACATGCAATTATATTTATATATACAACAATATAGCGGTTTACAGTGTGAACGGGAAGGCTAATTTGCATATTAATATTAAAAAATCGAATTTAATAAATATGTGCTTAGTATTATTGATTTCTAACTGTTTGGTTTTATTTTAATGAATATAAGCAAACATCTCTTCAATGAATTTTAAATGAAATCCATTAACAAAATAAAATAACTGTCATTTTATTCTTTACTTCCTCTTATAACTAAATACTTAAATTAGAAAAAATAACAATGTAAGACGAGAGTGATGGAAGAGTAAGTTTCAATTGTTCCATTTTTTATCATACTCCCTCTATTTCAAATCTTTTATTATACTCCCTCTGTTTCAAATCTTTTTATCTGTATTCTTAATTAGTTTCATTATCCTTTCTAATTTAATACAATATTTTATTACATTAAAACTTAAATACTTGCACCCGGAGGGTGCATATATTTGCTAGTTTGATTAAAAAAAAAGAAAGAAAAACAGTTATAGAAAACTAAAATCGAGTTAATCAAGAAAAATATTTACGGTTGTCGTAAATTGTATTCTTTTTACGACACTGTTGGTTTTGTTTCTATGACGGAGAACGAAAAAGAGCAAGACATTGTCTTGCCTGCCGGGATCAAACCCGCGTCCCCCCGCATGCAAAAACAGATGCGATTTAGGCACTGGACGGACGCGAAGTGCCAGGATGTTTTGGTAAATACGTACATAAATAACATGGGAGTCAAGCGCTGGGCAGTCAGGAGTCAGCAGTAGCAGGTTGACTGACGCGAACGACCGAGTAAAGAAATGTGATTTTGAACTGCTAAAGATTATTTCGACTATGGTGACGGATTTTGCAGCTGCTAAACGAAAACGAAGAACGTGTTGACCAGGGGAAGGTTTGGCTTGCTGGAAGACAGTGGACTCGCTTGTTTTTGCACCCCCTCTCGGCGGGAGCTTGTTGATGCGAACATCTATTTCCCCCCATATATCCCCCCCTTCTATAGTTTCACAGTGGGCTTTTCTTGCACTTGATACGAAACTGGGGAGCCTCGAATACTTGATATCATATAACTGTGTCAAAATTATTTGTATTAGCAAACATATGCCCCTCCCACGAGTGCAAGTATTCAAGTTTTAATGTAATAAAATATGTCAAATTAGAAAGGCTAATGAAACTGAATAAAAATGCAGATAAAAAGATTTGAAACAGAGGGGGTAAAATCGAAAAATAGAACAACTGAAACTTACGCTTCCATCACTCCCGTCTTTCATTGCTAAATTTTCCTGATTTAACTATTTAATTAAAATAGGAAGTAAAGAATAAAATTACTGTTACTTATTCTTGTTAATGGATTTCTTTTAAGATTTATACCTGAGATTTTTGCTCATATTCATTACGATAAAACCAAACAATTAGAAATCAATAATACCAAGCACATATTTATCAAAAGTATCTTTTCAATATCAATATGCAAATTAGCTTTCCCGTTGAAACTGTAAACCGCTACTTTGTTGTATATATAAGTACAATTGGATATGATTAATATGTAGAGAAGGCCAACAATATAAATAAAGGAAAACTTTTATTAATAATTAGGTTTAAATAAGAATATAAATCATGAAGAATGTGACGTAAATAACTAAGGCAATCGTGACTTGAATAGTGATATAGTTTCGGTTACAGACAGACAAACACACAGTCTTCATTATAATAAGATTAGATGGGACTGGGTGTAAAAAGAAATCCTCTATAAGATGTGACAAGTAGTAGTACTGGTATTAACACTAAGATACTTTCCAGGATTCAGTGTGAATACGATTTCCCCAACCTCTAAAAGGCCAGGCTCTTATATACTATTGGAGGAGGTAACTTGTATAGTTTAGTACTTCCTGTAGAAGCCCCTATTACTTAATGGGACAGTCCATTTCTACTCTATACCCTTAAGAAACAACTACACAAAAAATGTAAATATGAACGTACAATGAATTCATTTTCCTAGCCTCTAGGCATAAAATAATCCTAGATGGATTAAGATGCCGTTAAAATCAATTAACCAGCATTTTCATCTGATTAAATAAGAAGACTAAACTGTATAGATTTCAGCTATGAACAGGAAAAATACAGGATGAATGACATACTGGATGAACCGACATACTGAGGGGAGGTGTCTACCCAACCCGTCGCCACGGGTAGTTCACAATATGAGACATCCAGCGAGGGCCGAACTGATCTGCAAGACTAGCTTGATAACCATTACACCACGATGGGACACCTAGCGCATAGGCATTCTGTTTTAAGTCTGTAGTTCAATATCTATATATTAATACTAGAGTTCCTTACGACCGTTATCATCTGGTTAAAATTCAGACCGTCCAAATCGCCCCAGATGAAATACAAAAATGTAAATCCTGATTATCTGGTGTTGCTTATTCGCCAAATTCTTATTTCTTATGAGTGTCGTCACCTCAGCTATATAATGGACCATAATGAACACATTGTCTAAATTAGATTGAAACTTATAAAACCAGTTATTTTATTGCCTTTCAAGTTAAACATCAAATTTGAAAAAAAAAAAAAAAAAAAAGAAAAAAAAAAAAAGAAAAGAAAAGAAAATGTAGTCGAAAATTAAAATAGAGTGTATCTAGAAAAATATTTTGTTCTTTGAACGACTCGGTTGGTTTTGTTTGACAACAGGTTTTTCTTGCACTCGATACGAACCTGGGGATTCTCCTTTACATAGATTCGATCACTTACCGCCGTTGGCGCCGCTAAAAAATAATTTGTTTATATCCACTTCACTGGACAACCTTACAGATATAGTTTTGCATCACGTATTTTGTCTGTTTACAAAATGACATTCATTCAAGTGTGTAACGCGGTTTCACTTGAACATAGATCTTGTTCATTCACCTGGATTGGGCGTAATTTTGTTTGTCTATCTTTCTCCACACCTGATAGCATTGTAATGGGATTGAGTTTCTCTTCCATTTCTGAGAATTTTACTTGGCTAAGCCACATCTCATCCTTGGTCACACATTATTTGTTTGTTATGCCTTCTTGGGCATCTCCTCTTTTCACTATTTTCGGGAACCTCAATGTTCCTGGTTCCATACGGCGTATGAGTAGCTCAGGTATCTGTATGGTAAAGTGAGAAGCTGATGGTAGGTGTAGCATTTATTTTTAATAAGGAATAACGGATTTAGTTTCATAATCTACTTTCTCGGTCGGTAGAGCGTCCAACTAGGAACCACAAGGTTCCTGGTTCAATACCGATCCTCGCTATCTCAGCGTATGAGTAGCACAGGGATATGTACGGTAACGTGATAAGCTGATGGTAGGTGTGGCGCTCCGCCTCAGATGCTAAAAAACAATCTCTTTAATCTAGCGCGAGTGAAAAGGGAATATACTCCCTCGCTGTCTGGCTGATACCGACTTTAGGCCATCTCGACGACTTTACTTACATTAGCCATAAAGAAAAAGAGAATCTTTGTATGTATTTACCTAACCCCTCCATACGAACAGGATGCGACATAAGGTCAATTTTTAAACAGAGTTTAGTAGGTTTGAATTCAGAGTTTTTTTCTTCTCCTAGACTCTTCATTTCTTTTTCATAGAATTATTTTAGGTTGCTATTAATAGTGTTGTGTACTGAAGGTTTTCACAGTACCAAATCGATATAATGTTGTATACCCTTTCTTACTTCTTTACTTCTTACTTGCTTCTATATCTTGGACATCTATTCTTCTGGCCGGCTTTGCTTCTTCTATCATCTTGGTCTGGAATCTTCTAAGGTCTGGTCTAGCGTCTGGTGTTGACTTGGGGATTCCGGGTCTGGTTTTCTATGGGGAGTTCTCGTTATAAGAAGCCCTATGTCATTGTTAGTTTTTAGTAAACACAAGACTTCGATTTTCTTTTAATGTTACTTTATTCGGTAAATCCCCAACCCAGACATAACATAGCGCATGTATGCAGAGTTACAGTTTTAGACAGAGCATCATGACCGACTGCTCTGCCTGACGTCTAACTGCAAACTGGGGACTCTGAAAAAGGTCCCACGTGACTTCACATATTTGGCGGGCTTCTGTAAGTTTCCATAGAAGGACCCGGCCATGGTATGAAAGGGTTCATCCCCTCAGAATTACAGGGGATTGACAATAATCTTATGCAACCGCATAGATTATGTAACAATAGTCTCTCTCTTTAAATGTCATCTGCCTAACCATCTCCATGTCATTTTCTCTCCCTTTTCTCTTTTGAGATGTTTTTCTTCTCATTTTGGTAACGTATTTTAGAGTTTCCAAGTCATCCATTTGTTCCGCTGTCATTTCTGTAACTTTTAACTATTATAATTATTTTTTCATTATTATGTCTTGTCTACCCATCAAGTCTCGTTTAGGTGTTTTTTTTTTTTTAATACACCATAACTTTTATTATCAGTTATACTATATCCTTTGGCTGTCATCATTAATCTCTCATTACTCCGACTTGTATATTCCTCAAGTCCTGTGAAAGCAAAGTCAACACAATTCTTCTCTGTTCTTTGTCTTTTCCCACAAAGTCTATCAACTGCTACCCAACGCATTTACCCAACCCCTCCGCCACGGGCTGGATGGAACATGTTAAATATTCTTCTTGTTTCTCCATTATGGGATAGCTATCTGACGAAACTGGCCACTTTTATAGTGGTACTAGCTGAAATAAATTTATAATAGCCAAATGGCGGTTTTTTGAGTTTTCTCACTTATATGGAAATGTAAATAGGAAGCGGTGTAATGGTTAAAGGCATGGGAAATGGACTCGTCGCCCCGAGTTCAAATCCTGGACGTGGTAATTGTATTTCACTTAGCGCCAATACCCTTGGGAAAGGTATGAATCCTACTCTCCCACCAGCTATGGATAAATAGTAGGGCAGACTGGGCTCTTTAACCTTGGTTAGGTAACCGGTCTAGGAGAAGGAAAACTCTGAATTCAAACCTGTTGAACTCCGCTTAAGAAATTGACCTTGTGTCGTATCCTGCTCGTGCGGAGGAGTTGGTAAATATATATACATATGTGTGTATAAGATATATATGTATATACAATGATGACTTATATATATGTGTATATGCAATCATATATTTATTTACAAATATATGCACATATGGCAAATGACTTATATATATCAAAGTATATTCAAGCTTGCTGAAATTAAGTGTAGTTCTATCGGAGTTTAACAGGTTTAAATTCAGAGTTTTCCTTCTCCTAGACTAGTTGCCATACCAAGGTTAAAGAGCCCGCCCTGTCCTAACCATGATGGTTTGGTTTGGTTTCTTTGTATATAAATATATGAACATATGGAAAATGACTTATATATATCAAAGTATATTTAAGCTTGCTGAAATTAAGTGTAGTTTTATCCACAGATAAGGTAAGTCAATACAATAATAGATAAGTCAATAGATATTGTCTAAACTTTATTCCGACATCTTTAAATAGATTTTACCCTTTGTGCTGTTCTGACTGACCTTCCTAAAAAGAGAGAAAAATTAATTTCGGGGGATAGTGCAGCGGGGTAGGGGTTAAATCATACAATTGAGAAAGAAAGGACCAGAAAACTCTATTTCGATATCCCAGCCAAATGTCTTCATTGAATGACACAAGGTCAATTTCTAAAGCGGAGTTTAACAGGTTTAAATTCAAAGTTTTCCTTCTCCTAAAAGAGTTGCCCTACAAAGGTTAAAGAGCCCACCCTGTCCTAACCATGACGGTTTGGTTTGGTTTCTTTGTTTAATGGCATATAAACCTTAATTGGTTTAATACCATTTGGTGCCGGTTACTAATTTTAGCGGTCTATGAACCCTAACCGGAAAAAGGCAAGGGAAAGTCAGGGACAAGCCTTTAGAGTTTTTACGCCACTGGTCGGAATAGGTGACAACGGTAAGCGATTTCACATTTCTTTGAGGATTTTCTATTTCTTTGAGGATTTCCTATTTCTTTTTAAAAGTATTCACTGTTATCCGTTGTACAGTTTCATGGTGTTTATTAAATACATTTTCTGTTTAATGGCATATAAAGCCATCCTAGTAGAAGAACAGTAGGGTAGTATTTAACCCATAGCTTGATGAGTAGGTTCATACCTTTCCAAAGGTATTCGTCAGAAAGTGAACACGTTAGCGTGACAGGAGTTCGAACTCGCTTGTTACAATGTTGCAGTCGGGCAGATTAGCCACTATGCCACGGGGACTTCCCTCACGACCTTCTAGTAAATCGGTCAAATAGAATTTTCTTTTTTTATGGTTATTTGAATGGCAAATTAAGCGCTGTAGCAATATCTATCCATAGCGAATGTTATTTCCATTGACTTTACAAGTTTTGCCCGTTTGATCAGCAAGCGGCGTTAAACTGTAACATATGTTCATTCAAAAGCAATGGACATGTCATTTAACTTAACGGTGTATTTCTTTTTCTTGCAACTTTATTCATTAAAATATTAGAAACAATTACGTATATATATATATATATATATATTATATATATATATATATATATATAAAGAAAGAGAGTCTCTACACGCGTGCAAACATGTGCCATTTTGCTATCAAAATCTACAAGATTTTAACTGCAAAACGGCACATGTTTGCACGCGTGTAGCGTTCTTGTATATACACGTAATGGTTCTGCTACTCAAATTAAAAGGCAGTAAGATTTTTCAAGCCTGTTCAGCAAGTTTGCTTAAAGGCTGCAATAATGTGTTACATAATTAATAGGCAGCCTATTAATTATGTACAACTAGAAGTGGCTACCCGGCAAAGCCTGCATAGAGGAGAAAAATGTGGTTTAATGGTTAGTTAGTTTTGAAGATTCCTTACTACTGATTAGCGAGCTCGATCCTTGCTGGATGCCCTATAATAATCTCCACGTAAATAAAAAAAACTTGTGTTAATCCGGCCTCGTATGAGGTCTTCGCGAATATAAATCAAATTTTTGTAATTTTTTAGCAAAAAATAAGAAACGGTGATACTTAATGTTTATATATATATTTACATTGTCGTTGATTGTTTTATTTTCGTAGTTTCCTCCAGACATACACCCATACATATATACATACTCCCAACTGCCCTTTATATATGTATAGATAAGTGTAGCTAAAATTCAAACTAACGGTTTTGGGAAAACACATGATTGACACTTTTTTCTTTAACCCTGTGTTGATCTACTCTTCCGGTTCGCCGATGCGAACATGAGAAAGAGTTTAGAAAAGCCAGATTTTAGTTAGGCCCTGAACAGCACGATGGCAATCTGTCTATTGATACTAAATTCTCACGCGTGTTTGTTGATCTGGATCTTATAAAATAATAAAGAACTCTAAGAAAAAAAAACAGTCCTGTGTTAGTTAATTAAAAACAAACAGCAACACAAGAATCGACAAATAACTGAATAACATCACCATCCTGGAGAAGATAGCAGAATCGGGGATAAGATAACAGCCATACAGAAGAGAAGATCCAGCTACTCGGATATATATATATATCTGTATACAACCAAGGGTATGCAGGTATACTCTACTCTACTATGATACATAATATATGACTCAAGATGAGGATGGTATGCAACAAATGGAGCACCCAGTCCATCGTTCGTTTATATGAGGCGCGTGGTGTAATTTTTATCATTGCCGGAAATGTGCACGACGAGACAAGTTCAAGTCCTGGATGTGTTTGCATTTCACATTGGGCTGATACCCAAGGGAAAGGTATGAATTCAACTAATCTCCTTTTAGTTAGGAATAAATTGTAGGGTTGACTGGACTCTTTAACTTTTAATAGGCAACCATCCTAGGAGAATGAAAACTCTGAATTCAGACCTGTTAAACTCCGGTTAAGAACATGACCTTGTGTCGCATCCTGCTCGTGCGGAGGAGTTAGTATATATATATATATGACAGTATGCAATGCTAGCTTGCTAACCATTATATCACGACGGGACACCTTCTTGAAGCCCTAGCACCTATATGATTTTCCCAACCCTATTGCCCTTATGGCAAGCCCCAACCCCTTTTTATCATATGGGTGCTAGAAGGCCGTGGCTGCGGGTCTATATGTCCTAGGAATGACGTTAAACTCTATCTGATGGTGAGGTTCCAGTTTTGGAGGTTTGGGGAATGTGGAGCACCCCTTCATCACCATTGCTCCTTGGTCCACTCTGACCCGGAGTGGTAGTACCTGTTAGGGTCCCATCTATGGGTTAAATAGAAAAATGTATTTATAAAAAAATTGTATTATCCATTAAGAATTGATTTATTTCAAAACTTTATCGGCATTAAATGACCCACTGAGGTTGATATGCCGTAAAACAAACCAAACCAAATCAAACCAAACACCTTCTTGCCCACTGTTAGGATGTGACACAAGGTCGCAAGTATGAGGCATTCACCGATAATCGAACTCGCTATTCAGTAGTAACTGATCTGTGAGACTAGCTTGCTTACCATTACACCACGACGAGACGCCCTTTTACCCAACCTGTTCACTACGGGTAGGATATGACACAATGCCGCTAAATCACCGAAGTTAAGCAGCGACAGAACATGTTCAATACTTAATTGGGTGACCATTTAAGCAACAGCAGGTACTGTAAGCAACTTGGGTACTTTGTTTATCAAAATGACTTTAATCGGCATTAAATGGCCCGAAAAGGGTTGATATGCCGTAAAACGAAAACATCCAAACAACCAGCTGTTTTTCCACGAATAGGATGTGACAATATTGCAAGTATTGAGTATCCAGCCAAGATCGAACTCGCTATTCAGTAGTAAAATGGATACGCGAGACTGGCTTGCTAACCAGTACACTATGATGGTACGAGCTAACTTTTGAATTGGTCTGGGCGTGAACTTTTCAGCACCTCTTCGTATAATCATGTGTTGATTGGTTGGTTGGTTTTTACAGCTTATCAACCCGTTGGGTTATTTTATGCCGAAGACTTTTCTGTTTTATTCATTCTTGTTGGGTATTCAAATCTTTTATTAAAGTTAATTTTTTCCGACATATTTTTAAAGTCATTTTTTAAAATCTATTTATAGTTTCAAGAATTCTTATATAATGCTAATAATTATATGGTTTCAGGTAATTATTTACTAAATATAGTAATAGTCATTTGTTTGCACAGAATTATATCGTTTCAAGTAACCTATAGTAATCCTTAATAAACAATTATAGCTTCAAATAACTATGCTTAAGACAAATGTTTACAGTTACATAGCATCAAGTATTCTTATTGAATACCTATACTTTTTAAACAGATCTATTTTACCCATGTATGGGTCCCTAACAGTACAACACTCCGGATAGACTGGACCAGAGATTGATGATAATAAAAGGTACTCCTGTTGGATACTGTACAAACGGAAATATGAATTTCAAAAAAAAGCGCAAAGAAAATTTTTGACAATGTAAAGCGAAAAGTAAAGGAAACAAATAGCAAATGTAAGAAAAATAAATGCGTAGGCGTTCAATACAAAAGCCAGAGGTTAAGCAGTCAGTCAATACAAGCCCCAGAGAGATGGACAGAGCACAAGTGAGTGACGCAACACTCACGGTCACAGCCAATGGGCTGTGAACCATCATGTAGCCACCTCCCGCCTCCCCAACCTATTCATCCCCAGCAGCAGCAGTAGTCCATTGTCAACGCTCGCCATTTACACGCACCACGAGAGAATGTAAAGAAATAAACTAAAGTTTGTTACAATGCCCATGTGTTGAGTCTCTACGCTGACTACTAACCTACCCGATTTAGCAGCGTGAGTTTGAAGAAGCCGCTACATAACATATATAGAATTTGATGCCAGTATATAACATATACAATTTAGTGCCGGTAAAGAAGGTGCTATGCAACACTCTACACTCCCCAGAGCTCCAGAACTGGAATCTCCCCATTATGTGTAGTTTAGGGTCATATCCATGACATCTCCCTTTTTTGGTGGGGTCTTGCCTCTGTGTAGGGGATACAGTTTCCACACAGTTATATAGAATCATAGGCGTGTGGTGCAATGGTTAACATCGTAAGAAATGTGCACGACGTGTTCAAATCCTGGACGAGGCTATTTGCATTTCACATAGCGGTAATATCCTTAAGAAAGGTATGTATCCAACTCTTTTCCCTCCAGCTATGGGTAAATAGTATCACAGACTGGGCTCTTTAACCTTGGGTAAACAACCAGTCAAGGAGGAAGAAAACTCTGAATTAAAACCTGTTTAACTCCGCTTAAGAAATTGATCTTGTGTCACTTCCTGCTCGTGCGGAGGGGTTGGTATATATATATATATGGCATCAAGTGTTTTTATCTAATACTATTAATTCTCAAACAGATATATTTGACCCATATATGGGACCATAACAGATATTACCACCCCAGGTCAGAGTGGAACTGGGAGTAATGGCAATGAAGTGGTTCTCCACATTCCCCAGATCTCCAGAATTGGAACCTCACCACTAGATACAGTTAAACATCAGCGTGGGTGAATTTCAGAGGATAGATTTACCAACTTAACATCGTTAGATGTTGCTAATTATATGTGTCATTCTTCTTCTTCTTCTTCTTCTTCTTCTTCTTCTTCTTCTTCTTCTTCTCTTCTTCATTATCCATTCTTCTCCCTTTTAATCTTGTTCTTTCTTCCCCAACTTCATCCTTTCTTCTTCTGTCTCCTCCTCCTCTTGCTCTTTACTTCTTCTTCTACTTCTTTTTGTTCTTCTTATTTTTGTTGTTGTTGTTGTTGTTGTTGTTGTTGTTCTTCTTCTTCTTCTTGAAACCGGTTCCCTTTGATTTATCTTGTATTTTGTTTGGGTATTGAATTCAAAACCACCGATTTGTGCCCACGAAACGGCCTTGATAATATTATTCTCTTTCTCTTTTTTTCATATTCCTTTATTCGTTTTCATTATTTTACAAGGACATTTAAAAAAACAAACTTTCATTTTTCTTTGACAACAAATTGGTCACTGATTTTATACAATAAAAATATCAATAATCAGTTTCTATCACATTCCAAAGGGGCAACCATTAACTTATATTTATCTACAAGGTGCGACAGAAATAACTCCACTGTCACCCGGTGTGATGCACGTGGAAAAAAAGTGTTTTGTTGGAAAGTATACCTATAATAAAAACTTTTATATACAAACTATTCTGATAAATTAGAGCATGTAATGTGTAGCTGTAATTCTATAGTTAAGTTATGCGAATTGTAAATATTTAGTTTGTTTGTTTGTTTGGTTTGTTTTGTTTTACGGCATATCAACCTCAGTGGGTCATTTAATGTCGATAAAGTTTTGAAATAAATCAATTCTTAATGGATAATACAATTTTTTTGACGAACATACCTGCCTGTAACACTTATGGCAACCCCAACTCTTTTTATATATATGCTAGAAAGCGGTGGATGAGAGTGTTAGTGTCTTGGGTATGACGTTAAGCTGCATCAAATAGTGAAGTTTCAATTCTGGAGCCCTGGAGAGTGTGGAGTACCCCTTCATCGCTATTGCTCTCAGGTTCACCCTGATCCGGAGTGGTAGTACATGTTAGGGTTCTATCTATGCGTCAAATATAAAAAATGAGTTTAAAAATGATTTTGAAAAACAAAATTTTAAAATATCATCAAGAATGAATAAAACAAAATGCCTTACCAACCAACCAACCAACCAACCATCTTTTTTCTTCTTACTATTTTTAATTAACTATATCAGAGAAACGTAAGCAATACGCTTTGAAACTGTAAGAAAAATATGAAAAGAAAAAAGCACCCCCCCTAAAGAAAACAAAAACAAGTAAAGTCGGCGGAGTGGCCTATTGTCGGTATCAGCCGGACAGCGAGAGAATCTATTCCATTTTCCCTTATGCTAGACCAGGGAGATTGCTTTTGCGTCTGAGGTGGAGCACCGCACTAACCGTCAGCTCACAATTTTACTGCACAGATCCAAGCTGTGTTTAAATGGGTGACCATTTAAGCAATATCAGGTCCTGTAAGTAACCACATATTAAAATGACTTGATTCGGCATCAAATGACCCGAAAAGGGTTGACATACCGTAAAATAAACCAACCAATCAACTAATCAACCAACCAATGAATCCAAACTGTGCTACTCATGTGTTGAGTTGGTGAGGGCCGATATCGAACCCGGAACCTTCTAGTTCCTATGCGGATGCTTTACCGGAGCAGTGCAAAAATAAATACACTTCGTATACATATTTATCCAATTTTATTGGATAAATACAATTTTATTTTAGTTATGGAGTTTCAGTGCTGTAGAGGTGCACTGACACGGTTATGGCTGCGAAGAATTCTTGCTCTATCTTGTCAGTGAGATAAAATTTCCAGATAATACAAGACAATTATTTTTTTGAAAATCTCAGTTATATGAATTTTGTTTTTTGTTTTTTGCTATTTTTGATCTGCTGATTTCAAATATGAAAACAATTTTGTTCTGTAAGCTCTAGTTTTCATGCAATTTGAGGTTTTACATTTTATCCTTTTGCTAAATAAATTACTTAGACGTTTCTTGTATCAATAGGGATATCTAATTTCAGTATTATTTGGATCGTTCGGACATTTATCCTCATCTTTATTGTTATCTGTACAACGTTTTGGCTGATGTGCCCTCCGGCCTTCTTCAGGTATTTCTTGTTGGACTCGGGAGCCTTCTCTAACTCTGGAACCTTCTTTTTGAACTCGGGAGCCTTCTTGTCGTAATCGGGAGCCATCACGGAACTTTGAACCCAACCTTTTATTCAATCCACGAGGGTATCCTGTTCTCATTCCGCTAATCATAATAGGGGCACAGGTGTTAAGCTGTGTTAATTACTATTCTATGTTACTGTCGCCCTTGACCAAAATTGAACCTGCAGCCTAGAAATAACTGTCACTTATAACTATCATAACCCAAGGCCTTTATCCACTATGCTATATGTCCAATTGAAGGTTCAAAGCTCCCGAGTCCGACAAGAAATACCTGAAGAAGGCCGGAGGGAACATCGACCGAAACGTTGTACAGATAACAATAAAGATGCAGACAATAGTCCGAATGATTCAAATAATACTAATTATCAAGCCTCATCTAAAAGATTCAGAGAAATAATATCTATTTTTTTTCTGTCAGATTAGATCATGGCTACAAAGAGACATCAATGTGTGAGCAACCTTGGCGCTTTTTGCTATATTTGTGGATTTACTCTTAATGACCACTACAAGGAATGGGCACACATACTGTGTGTCGTAACTGTGAAGAAATGCTACGTGATTGGACGAAAGGTTTATAATATATCTATAGAAGTCCTTGCCTTTCCTATGCGTGCATTTCTGTAGACGAGATACTACTACCTAGGTATGTCTAAATTACATATTATATGGTATCAAATATCCCCATATATTACAAATAAATTTGAACAAATCTATTTGAGCCATAGATGGTACTTAACAGGTATTACCACTTCGGGTTGGAGTGAACCTGTGAGCAATGGCAATGAAGGAGTACCCCAGTTTCCCAAGAGTTCCAGAATTGGAACCTCATCATCGGATACAGTTTAGTGTCATACCCATGTCCCGTCGTGATGTAATGGTTAGCAAACTAGTCTCACAGGTCTACTGTATAACGAGTTCGTTCCTTACTGGATGTCCCATATTTGTGACCTTGTGTCACATTCTTCCCGTGGCGAACGGATCGGGTAAATACCTATTTCTGTCTCAGGGAGTCCCATCGTGATGTAATGGGTAACAAGCTAGTTTCGCAGATCCGTTACTACTGAATAGTGAGTTCGATACTCGCTGGATGTCCCATACTTGCGACCTTGTGTCACACTCTATCCGTTGCAAACGGGTTGGGTAAACATCTACCCTGGACACGTGGGCAGGCAGGCTTTCCTCGATTGAATGATCATTGGAATACAGTTTTTTTTTCCCTGGTCTTGAAACGGGTCAGCGCGTTACGGTCGTGAGTGATCAGAGATTTAGAAAAACACAATTTAATAGAAAGATATTAAACGGTGTTTTCTGAGGCAGCTAATTTTAGGATCATTTGTTTGATGATGTCTATTTTTATAGACCCGCAGAACGTCTTATTTCTGATTGATGTCGTAAAGTGAAGATAATGTATCGTATAATTTAATGAGATTTTTTACATCAGGCACATTTAACCGATTTTACTGGTTCAATAATTATTCGTAGGCCGAAAATAGAATTATAGATCATATTCTTATTGATATTTGCTTTTTGAACTTACTAGTTATATAATATTATATATATATATATATATATATATATATATATATATATATATATATATAGAGAGAGAGAGAGAGAGAGAGAGGGAGAGAGATGTGAGGTATCTAAAACTTGGTAGTAAGGGATGATTCTATATGTGATATCTAAGACACACTGTATTATTATTGTATGATCCAGTATGTATAAATACAGTGAATCTTTAAATCACTACAGAGGGCTCAATGTATAATAATCTTTATAGATTAGATACAGAGCAATATTTATCTTTGAAAGGAAGGAAAAACCCAACACCGTTATTCCATAATAAATCTATTTCGACCGAAATTGGGGCCATAATTTCGGTCTAAATAAATTTATTATGGAATAACGGTGTTGAGTTTTTCCTTCCTTTCAAAGATATATATATATATATATATATATATGTGTGTGTGTGTGTTGTGTGTGTGTGTATATATATAATATATATATATATATATATATATATATGAATATGAATAAACGAAAAAACTTTAGGTTACTAAATTATAAATTTATTTCAGCTTTACGCTTCTACAGATTTAACCACATATGTATTCAAATCTGAAGAAGCGTAAAGCTGAAATAAATTTATAATTTAGTATCCTAAATGTTTTTCGTTTATTTATTGATATTTTGCTCTGTATATATATATGTGTATAAGTTAAGAGAAAGGAAATGTATCCGACGGTATGAGTATAGATAAAAGGATATGAAAACAAGACAATATGCTGTTAAAGTGAAAAGATTTTATATCATATTCATAGCTAATATTGAACAATATTTCGATTTATAAAAATCATCTTCGTCTCCGCTATTGATAAGTCCGGAGTATCATCTCGTCTCCGCTATTGATAAGTCCGGAGTATAAACAAGCACTGAAGATGATTTTTATAAATCGAAATATTGTTCAATATTAGCTATGAATATGATATAAAATCTTTTCACTTTAACAGCATATTGTCTTGTTTTCATATCCTTTTATCTATACTCATATGTATTTGTGTACATACATACATCATATCAATATATCCAAATACCAAAATATTTCCATATTAATGGGTATTAAATTCAAAACAACTCAATTTTTTTAAAGAAAATTTCTTAAAATTCAGTTTTTCTATTTAACCCATAGATGGGACCCTAACAAGTAATACCACTCTGGGTACGAGTGTACCTGGGTCTAATGGTGATGAAGGGGTACTCCACACTTTCCAATGGTTCAACATTGGAACATCACAGTTTAACGTCATACCCAGGACACCAACCGTCACCCTCTTGCACATAGATGATAAAAAGGGTTGGGAGTTTGGCATAGGGACAATAGAGTTGGGACAATTATACAAGTGATAGAGCTAGACGTGGCCAGCCGATTGATCGGAGGGGTTCATAATTAGTAATACTTAAGGCATGAACATCGAAATCTCCACAAACAAATGAATAATCAAGCATAGAGAGAGTCTGTCATAGTGAATTATTAAGAAGATGCATTTTGCAGTTTACTGCTATTGGAGTGAAGTTGCTCCTCACCGTGTCTCATGCTTACAACATTTTCCCAGACGACGATTACTAAATATAGAGTCTCTGTTTAAGGATATAGATAGGAGGATTTTGTCAAATTTTTATCTATCTATCTATCTATCTATCTATCTATCTATCTATCTATCTATCAGCCATACAGTAGCACTGACACGGCTACAGAGAGATCAGATTTCCATATGACTGACTGCACCATGTGGAAAAGCTTGATGGGAACCGCACAAGTAGTAACCCAAAAGCATGGTTCGTTTGTTTACAGCATAACAACTCTTTTTGGGTCATTTAATGCCAAATCAAGTAATTTTCATACCAGGTTGTTTACAGTACCTGTTTAGTGCTTAAATGGTCACCCATTTAAGCACTAAACAGGTTTATCGCTGCTTAACTTCAGTGATCGAGCAGGAACCGGTGCTTTGAACGTGACCGTAAGCCTCCCCTCCAAAAATAGCTGCTATACGGACACTTGCCTCCTAACATACAAACCATCCAGGTAAGACATACAATACATGCAGGACACTGTTGGAGAAACGAGGACGAGTTCATAAGGGAAATTATCCTGTGGACTCCTACACATGGACACACCAGTGCGAGTCGGCCAGCAAAAACTACATTGATCAACTCTGATGTTGTGCAGATGATAAGACAGAAGCGATAGGGACGGGTGGCGAAGAAGAGCCATGGAGATCCGTGCTGTTGGCAAGGCTTGACGATGACGATGATATATCTATATCACAAGTTTGTATATATATATATATATATATATATATATATAATATGTGTGTGTGTGTGTGTGTGTGTGTGTGTGTGTACATATATAAGGAGATAATCTCATAAGTAAGGTTATCTAATGGTGAAGTTTTTGGAGCTCAAAGTAGTGTGGAGTTAAAATCATTTTGTAAGCTTTCTAAGAAAGGGAATATTTGACCTAATTTAAGTTACCAGTTGCTGCTTGTGAAATTTAACATAGAAATACATTTCAAATTCTCCCAGATCTCTCTCTCTCATCTCTTAGAGAAACTAACATTATACAACGAGAAGGTAATCAAGAGATATATAGAGGGGAAGAGAGTGATATACAGAAAGTAAAGTAAGGGATTGGTCAGTTTTTGACTTAAATTACGACTAATTAGAACCAATTAAAACGGAATTTTTTTCAAACATAATTCAATCCTTAAAGTAAGGAATAATTTAGTATAATTTTCGTGTCATTAAACTAAACAGTAAAAAAACCTTTAGGGAATAAATGTTGATTAACTCTGCTTTAGTATAATAATGAGTAGCACGGGGATCTGTGCGGTAAAGTAAGGAGCTGATGGTAGGTGTGGCGCTCCACCTCAAACGCCAAAACAATCTCCTTGGTCTAGCGCTATTTAAAAGGAGATAGACACCCTTGCTGACTGGCTGATACCGACTTTAGACCGACTTTAAACTACTGTCAAATGCAAGGGAGAATACTCTTTAATGCTTTTAATTACGGAGTAGCTTCCCTTTAAAAAGTAAATTGAAAAAAAAAAAAATGTCGAAAAAAACTATCAGAAATCAAAATAATTAATAAACTAATTTTGTAACTTATATAAATTTGTATTGCTTAGATTTTTCGGACTGTTGTCCTCATCTTAATTGTTATATAAACAATGTTTCGGCCGAATTTTTCAGGTATTTCTTGCCGAACTTGCTTACCTGCTTGTCGAACTCGGGAGTCTTCATAAGTTTATTTGAGTAAAATGAAAATTGGATTGAAACATTTTTGAGGTTTAAAAAAAAAAAAATTGCGGAGTAACTTATTGTCGGTATCAGCCAGACTAGCGCAGGGAGATTGCTTTTGACTGCAGTGTGTCACCACACCTACCGTCAGCGTCCCACTTTACCGCACAGAATAGATTGCCATATCAGTACTACTCATGCTCTGAGTTAGCGGGGACCAGTATCGAAACAGGAACCTTGCGATTCTTAAGCGGGTGCTTCACCTACTAATCTAAACCGGCCGCTGATGCGAATGAAATATTTACTCATCCTGATTTAAAAGGGCAAGTATTTTATTCTTTTGCTGGGTCGATCTAATTTTCATTATTATATCACACCTGCGAGTTTTTTTTGTTTTTTTTTTACATCAGCGTTAAGTGGTGGTCTCTATCACTGGAGATAATTTTAGGTATACCCAAAAGATCGGCTGCTAAGAATTTTAAAAACGAATTAAAATTAATTAAATCGATTATTCAAAGTCAAATTTTTGTCTAAGTCCAAAAGTAGTAATATAACGAGCATCGATAAAAAAGCAAAATAATATTACACATGTAATTTATTTTTAATATATTTAAAACAATTTTTTCGGTCAATTTCGATCGCGTATGGCCAGAAACGCTATTAAAAATCCGTGTTTACAAAATAAATGTAACATTTGTGATTGCAAAAAAAAAAAAAAAAAAAAATTACCAAAAATCAGGGAATTATTTGATTTTAATGAAATTTGCAGTATTGATTTATCAGTTAATGAATTTTATAATGCATCAGTTATTTCATTTCAAAACTTGAATTAGGTATTTCTGCTATGATAAATTAATATATAAAATTCATTTAAAATATGAGCAGCAAAATTTTAAGTTCAAAATGTCATATTATTAGATTATTTTTTTTTAAATAACTACTTTACTTTAGTATCAATCAACCATATTTTTTGGTCGAAGACTGTAATGGAAATTTAGCTCGCCCCTTTTAAACCGAACAAATATTGATGTATAATTTTTTCTTTTATAAAATAATAGCCAATTAAATAATTATCGAAAGAAAAAATCTCTAAAAATTATTTTTATATTTTTTATTTTCATTTTATTTTCCGATTTTCGGCACTTATTTACTACCCGAGCAGATTCTTAAAAAAATGTTTTTTCTTCTGTTCACACCTTCGATCTTTGGTCTTTTTATTTCTGCAGAAATTAGTATCAATCACATATATACCACAACGATATTTTGCGTCCCGAAAACAAGGGATGGGGGGTCAAAGTTAAGTGACCTGAAAAAAAGTTTCAGAAAATTTTGAAATAAAACAACTGATGCATTATAAAATTCAGTCATTGATAAATCAACATTTAATATTTCATTAAACTCGGATAATTTCCTGATTTTTTGTAATTTTTTTCAAAATCGTATTGAAAAAAACAAAAAAACATGGATTTTTCGACGAATTGGGTAAACCTAGATAATTTCAATAATATTTTTTACCTTTTCTTTTTTTCTTCTCTTTCTTTTTTTATTTAATCTTTTTCAGCAACTTTTACTTAAAGTTATCAAGTTAGATAACTCTTCCTACCTTAAACCCGATTATTCCGCTTACGGTCTACTATTCGCTAGCATAAGCTGAATATATTTCACTGGAGTTTGAGTGACAACAAGTCTCTTCAGATCTTCAGGACTCTTCTGAGAATTCTAGCTGATCTTAACAATGCGGCTGTTTTCCTCTAATTTCCAATTCCTTCTCGCCTCTTACGCTACAAAGTCAAATTGAAGGACAATTTGAAACGCCACAACATTGACCTTGAGTACCTGGGAAAATCAAGCATCAAATAAAAAAAGAATGGCGTAAGATATGTTTCGCTTAATTAAAGAGCTTTGAAGAAAATTGATTGAAACATGGTGGTTAGCTCCATCAAACTCTAAAGCAAAAACATCTTACTCCCACTTTAGAAAATTTCATCTCTCAGTGTGGCTTTGTAGATTGCAGCAAGGCTAGTATCACACCCGAGAAAACACAAATAATATGTCTTCTTGATAGCATGCACAACGTGGGAGGAAACGAGTCATTCACTGCTGACCCTCATTTATCGTTTATGATATGGGACTCCACCACACACACACACACACACACACACACACACACACATATATATATATATATATATATATATATATATAAATCCGTATATGGGTTACCAAGTCAGTTGGTATTAAGATGATTCTAAGTTGGACCTTTTTTCCAACTGTTACATAATCTATGCATAGATTATTGTCAACCCCCTGTATTTCTGAAGGGATGGCCCCTTTTCATATCACGGGCGGGACTTCCCATGGAATATTACAGAAAGGCCGCGAAATACGTGAAGTCACGTGGGACCTGGTTGGGTCTCAGTTTCAGCTTGGACGTCAGGTAGATAAGGTCTATCTACCTTAGCTGTGGCTCACTGCACACGCGCGTTGTGTTTAGTTAGAGAAATATGTTTAGTTGAGTAAATAAAAGTTTAAATAAATAATATGGTTTTGTGGTTTGATGAATGTCTTGGCAACAAGACTGACCTAGAAGAAGAAATGAATCAAGTACGACCAACCAGCAAGAACAGAGACGTTAGAAGAGACGCTAGAAGAAGAACGTAAGATACCAAAGATGAGCAGAATAATAATAGAAGTACAGAAAGGGTATACAACACAACAGCAGAATGTTAGAGTTGTTCAGGTTCAAGTTGAGAGATCGATGTTCAATATTATTGAACTGAGGAATATAATTGGTAAAGAAAAAGCTTAAAATCGGTCATTTTGCGGTTGTAGATCTATTTCTACCCATAGGTATCAGTGTATACCTATCAGTATCATCAGACAACTGATATATTGGAATTCAATATAGTCAGCGGTCTGATGATATTCATAGGTATACACTGATACCTGTGGGTAGAAATAGATCTATAACTTCAAAATGGCCGATTTGTAACTTTTTTCTTTATCAAATATATATATTAAATGTATACTTATATATGAGTATACTAGACAAAACGTTACCCGTTGGGTCACCCATTCAGCTCTGGGTAGATAATTGAGATTAGGGAAAAGGGTGATAGCAAAGCGAAAAACAACAAACAAGCCAAAAAAACACCCCCCCCCAAAAAAAAACAAAAAAACGGCGGACGAAACCTTAAAATAATTTTGTAAGCTTTCTAAGAAAGGGAATGTTTGACCTCATTGAAGCTACGGGTTGCTGGTTGTGAAATTTAACTTAGAAATACATTTCAAATTCTCCCGTCTCTCTCTCTCTCTCTCTCTCTCTCCACTCCACAGAAACTAACATTATATAACGAGGAGGGGGTCAAAAGATACATAAAGGGGAAGAAAGTAATAGAGAGTAAAGTAAGAGATTGGTCGTTTTTTATTTAATTGCAAATTTCAACTAATTAGAACCAATTAAAAAATAATTTTTTTCAAACATAATTCAATCCTAAAAGTAAGGAATAATTTAGTATAATTTTTGTGTCATTAAACTAAACAGTAAAAAAAAAACCTTAAGGAAGCAAATGTTGATTAACTTAGCTTTAGTATAATATATATATATATATATATATATATATATATATATATATATATATCGGAGGCTAATATGATCTACAACACTACGGATTTGTCAACAGTATAAATTCTTGAAACTTTACATCTTTCTTGAATTGTGCTGTGGACTTTTAACTTACTTTTTGTAGCTGGAATACATCATGAACATTTTTGATATTCATTATACACTTTTTTAAATATATTTTACATCAAACTCTTTTGAGTTTTTATTATGGATTATAATGTTTCTGTTTTTTGAAAATAAATTTATCTTATTTTTAACACAGAATACGCATTAAAAAAAAAAAAAATTCCGTCTTTCCTTCATATTTTGCTCTTGATGAAGACCGCTCTATTAAAAAGGTCGAAACAGATTTTGTCAGCAAACTATTAACATCATTTGTTTTTTCTAAAAATGTTAAATTCATACTGTCGGATTAACTTCCATTTACTTCATATATATATATATATATTTGTACTTTAATACTACACAAAAATGTATTGTTTATTAATATAATAAACAATTCAAGGGAGGCTATTTAAGAATTGGAAATCATAGAGTAATCTCCCTTAGCAAAATTATTGCGTAAATTACGCAGTAGCTTAGTAACCTCCCTTAGCAAAACATTAGAATTAAAAATAATTCGTGCACACACAGATAAGCAAACACATACACGGACGCACACACACATACACACACACACACACACACGCTAGCTCACACAAATATACCTTATGATGAAATTGGTTGACGCAGTAATAAATGCTGCACATTTTATATCTGTTTGACAACTTGTAAAATCCGTATCGTGGATGGTTCAAATGACAATAATAATGACAAAATAACACCAAAATGCTCATTATTAAAAAATATATATATCTATAACCCTAGATACGCAGAGTAGCATCATATGAACTCGTCTATAAGTCGACCTGGGATTATGCCTCATCTTGATTTTTCATTTGATATTTCACGCACATTTAAAACAAGAATACATAAAGAATAAAAGATAATAAAACAAATATATAGAAAAAGAATATATATATATATATATATATATATATATATAATATATATATATATATATATATCGTATTTGACGGTAGAGTGTTCGGCTAGAAACCACAAGGTTTCTAGTTCGATGCCAGTCCTCGCCAACTCAGCGTATGAGTAGCACAGGGATCTGTGCGGTAAAGTAAGGAGCTGATGGTAGGTGTGGCGCTCCACCTCAGATGCTAAAAACAATCTCATTGGTTTAGCGCTATTGAAAAGAATTGAATAGCAAACTAGCCCAACGAGAATACAAAGCTAGGAACGACTGGGTTGGAAATGTGATCCACTGGGAATTATGCAAGAAACTAAATTTTGACCATACCACAAAATGGTATATGTACAAACCAGAATCTGTTCTTGAGAATGAAACACATCAATTTTCTGTGGATTTGTGACAAAGACGGATCACCTTATCTCAGCCAGAAGACCAGACCTAGTATTGATTAACAAAAAAAAAAACAGAACTTGTCAACTGGTAGATTTTACAGTCCCAGCCGATCACAGAGTAAAGATGATAGAAAACAAAAAGATAAACCTGGACCTTGTTAGAGAATTGAAAAAACTGTGGAATATGAGGGTGAAAGTGATACCAATTGTAATTGGAGCACTTGGAACGGTGCCCAAAAGTTTAGAAAAGAGACAAGAGGAATTGGAAATCAGAGGAAGACTTGGGACCCTGCATACAACAGCATTCTTCTCCACATAGTCACCGTTTCTCTCAATAGTAATATTCCACCTTCGAATGAGAGCATGTATCCTTGCCCCGTAAAATTCTGTTCACTGTTATTTGAGCCACATCTTCACTACAGATTTCACTTCCTCATCACTGGAACAATGTTTGTCTCTCAAACCCTCTTTTATTGGTCCGAAGAGAGGCAAACATTATTCAAGTGACGATGAAGTGAAATCTGTAGTAAAGAAGTGGCTCAAATAACAGTGAATAGCATTTTACGTTTCATTGTGTTAAATATAGGGGTATAAATTTCACAGGGAAAATTGGTGGCACAAAGGATATTGTTATCATTTTTGTTACCTTCCAATTTTCCATTCTAAAATGAAATGTGGTGCTGATATTGACGTTTGTATATTTTCAGAATTTTGCAGGCAATGCGATTAATACATGGGAAATATATTGTTTGTTTATTATTTTAAATATATCCAACCACCAACATAATCCTGATAATTTCTATCGAACTCTGACAGTTATTTTGCTCCATATGGTGCTTATTCAATGACTGTACGTAAAAGTGCCAAATCTTAACTGATGTTGTAACTTCGCTTGTGAGCAAAAACCAAACTTCATTTTTGGTACAAATAATGTTCAATATATGTAGAATAATAATTTAAAGGAAAAAGAAAATTATATGTAGTGCCACATTGTGATTTTTTCACTTATTGATCTTGCATTGAAAAAATCAGAAATCATTAATAACGTGAAAAGGGTTAATTCTATGCCTATTTTGATAACATTTTTGGATTCATCAGGCCTAAAAACTTCCATAAACCAATTTTTAGGAGTAGCAGAGCTATAGAACACATTTTATAGACAAAAATAGATTACAAAATGTCGCCATTTTTCTCGCCCCACTCAAATTTTTCGAGTTTAAAATCAACATAACTCGGCGAATATTTCGAATTGGAAGCTCAAATTTGGGGGATTTTCTAATTTTAACCTACTTAAAATTTCAGAAAAATTGAAGGGGGTAGGTGACCTGGCCTTATAATTTGACATGGAATTACCCATATATATATATATATATATATATATATATATATATATATATGGATTTATGGCTTTTTCAAAGGCATTAGTACTAAAGTGAACTTGGTCACCGTGTCCATTTCCGAATACGATAACAATCACGCACCTCCAGCCAACACTAAAAACAACAACAACAACAAAAAAACAAAAAAACAAAAAACAAACAACAAAACACCCTGTACAATAATAAAAATAATATCTACATGAATGCCCCCAGCGAGTTTCGAACTCCCAACACTTGATTTAGCAGATTATTATTCTATGGAGGCAGACGCCGTTGCACAAGTGGAGACGTTAAATCATTATATCACCAAGGAACACCCAGAAAAACGTTAACAATAAAAAACAAACAAACATCCAGCACAATAAAAAATACATACATCTACATGAATGCCCCCAGTGAGATTCGAACTCACGACCCCTGGTTTACGAGACCAGTGCTCTAAACCACTGAGCTATGGAGGCAGATGATTGTCATAAGAGCAGCATAATCAATACTGTGTATTACTATCATAAATGTATTTGAACTGTAAACACGCATCTTATATACCAGACTTTACGGTTGTTTTAATGATAAGTAAAATTGATATAAAAGATTTATGAGACAAAATAATGCGGAAAAATATATAGATTTATATGAATAAATAATTTCGTAAAAAAAAAAAAAAGCTGGAAACTTTTGAATTAAGCTAATAAGTAATACATTATAACAATACTTATAATAACTAGCAGAACCTGTGGATATACCACAGTATGATAATTTAATTATCACAACGTTTGATATGTTTACTTAAGCGCTATTGCAAAATACTTCAATATATAAAAAGTATAATAATCTTGATGTATCACCCCCCCCACTTTTTTTTTCTTCTTTCCTTCTTTTCATCTTTTCATTATGTTCGATTGAAACAAATTAGCATTATCGTTTCCGCGCGCTCCTCCTATCTCTAGATTTCCCCATATCTCTTTTTTTTTCTTTCTTTCTTATTATATTTTTCTGTGTAGCATGTCCCTTATATTCCCTTTCTTTATAATAAAAACAGAATGGTCAATTATTTAGGTGAGGTGATAATACTCATAAGAAATAAGAATTCGGCGGATAAGCAAACCAGATAATCAGGATTTACATTTCAGCATTTAATCTTGGACGATTTGGACGACCCCATTTTTAACCATAGGGTGTTGCAAGATGATAACAGTCGTGCAATTAAGGAACAAGAGTATTAATATTATGATTATAGCAATAATGATAATAATGATAGTAGAATATAAGGGAAATAATCAGGGTTAAGGTAGAAAGAGTTATCTAACTTGATAACTTTCCGTAAAAGTTGCTGAAAAAAATTAAAATAGAAAGTAGAAACAAAAAAGAAAAAAAAAAGAAGGGAAAATGAATAAAAGAAAATTATTATCAAAATTATTTAATTCCTCGTAGGCACTTATGATCAAAGTAGATATTTAATCATATTGAGTCAGTAATACATTTTTATTTGATGTTAAATCCGTTCCGCCTAAATATGAAAGAATAAAAAAATAAAAAAATAAAAAATAAAAAAAATAAAAGACAAAATAAAAAAAAATAAAAAAAGGAAAACAAAAGGAAAAAATAAGAAGGATTTCTACGAAAAGGACCTCATAATCTACGAAATAGCCAACTATAGTTTAATTTATCGGCGGGGAGTCAAATCAGTAAAAAACAATTATTAAACTAAAATTACTTTGCAACATATAATCCAAAAGTGTAAAAGAATACAAGACACACACGTAACTCAAGTGTTTAATAATCTTTAGAAAATATTTAATCAAGATCAATTTAAATCTCCTTAAATCCATCGAAATCTGAGATTCTGCGAGGAAAAGCTCAAAGTAATTAAGAAAAGAAAAAGGTTCATTCGTTGACTTATTAATTTAATATTTACATTTGCTTTTCAGTGCAAGTCATTAGAATGATTTAAGAGGCAAAGGGAACAAATACGAAGAACGATTCTCCCTTGGGCGGAGCACCCCCGCCCCCTGTCGGTGTGTGTGGGGGTGTCTTAGAATATATGGTGGCCGGTTTAGCTCAGTCGGTAGAGCGTCTGACTTGGAATCACAAGGTTTCGGGTTTGATACCGGCCCTTGCCAACTCAACGTATGAGTAGCACAGGGATCTGTGCGGTAAAGTGAGGAGCTGATGGTAGGTGTGGCGCTCCACTTTTTGGTCACTCCGACGACTTTAGGTGGTTATGGTAATAAGTTAGTATCAGGAAGCACTTGAAACAACTTGGAGTTTTGGAGAATATTGTATTACATTCATATATAACGAAAATATAGTTGTAATATTTTCAGTTGCAAATAAATTATATTGCTTGCGGTTATATATATGATATGAATGGTGTAAGTCATGGGAAATGGACTCGTCGCCCAGAGTTCAAATCCTGGACGTGGTAATTGCATTTCACTTAGCGCTAATACCCTTGGGAAAGGTATGAATCCTACTCTCCCTCCAGCTATGGGCAAATAGCAGGGCAGACTGGGTTCTTTAACCATGGCTAGATAACCAGTCTAGGAGAAGGAAAACTCTGAATTCAAACCCGTTGAACTCCGCTTAAGAAATTGACCTTGTGTCGTATCCTGCTCGTGCGGAGGGGTTGGTAAATATATATATATGATATGAAATATAATAATAATATTAATCCACGTAGCTGAAGTCCTTGGTAAATGGTTTAATATATTTACGCACGGCTCTTGACGTTTTTTTCTTCTTCTGCAGATATAGCAGCAGCGACAGTTTGATGTCCGTTGTCTTCGTGATGCTGGTTTAATTTTGCTATTTTCTTTACAATATTTCTTTCTTTTTTTTCCTAAATATTTTTAAAGAATTAGTGAAAATTTTGGATAAATATTAGAATTATTTTGCTTCACTCTCATTTTTATTTTGGCTATTTTTTTAGTTTTTGTGTTACATAATCTAATGCGGTTGCATAAGATTATTGTCAATCCCCTGTATTTCTGAGGGGGCAACCCTTTTCATACCATGGTCGGGTCCTTCAATGGAAAATTACAGAAGCCCGCCAAATACGTGAAGTCAGGTGGGACCGCTATGTTAGTCAGATATTTAGTTACATGAAATGTATAGTTAAGGAAATAAAAGTTGTATAATTAATATGTTCTTGTGGTTGATGAATATCTTGGTAACAAGACTAAGAAATGAATCCAGGACGACCAGCCAGCAGGAACATAGCAAAAGAAAGTCCAGACCTTAGAAGATTCCAGACCAAGTCAAGATGATAGAAGAAATACCAAAGACGATCAGAATACTAAAGACGGCCAAGAAATAGAATTAAAGAAAGAGGTATGCAACATTATAATTATTTAGTGCCAATGAAGAGGCTATGCAACATTTGTACCGTGTCTAAAAATCGGCATCTGGCTGTGAGTGAGTAAGTACTGATGTCAGATTTCAAAAGTTCATAACAGCAAACCTTTTAAAACAAATTTTTTAAGGACTTTATTAATATATTTAAATATTAAATTTGAAATTTAAATTACAATATTTGAAGTTTTCAAACTTTTAAAATCCATATCTGGTCTAAAGAATCTGCATTTGGCTGTGATTAAGTTCTGGTGTTAAAATTAAAAAATATATAACTGAAAACTTTTTAAAACTTTGTCAAAAAAAAAGTAATCTATTCAAAACTTTCTAATTTAGAATAAAAAAAACTTTCATATCCTTTAAGGCCTAATAGCATAAGGAAACAACAGCTTAAAGAAATAAAAATATTACATTATATTAAAATTATCACATATTATATCTTTGATTTCTGGTGCCAACAATTGCAGGCCAGTGATTAGTTGGTTCGAAAAGGGGTATATCGACCAAGGGAGATAACCCACCTACTTTTTATATATATTTCTAAAACTCTACGGACTTATCAACACCACAAGTAAATTTTGGAATTCTAACATCTTTCTTCAAATTACACTGTGGACTTGTATATTTTTAACAGCTGAAATATATCCTAAACTATTTTGATACCCACTTTACATTTTTTATATAATTTTTACAACAAACTCTTGAGTTTTCCTATAAACTATAATGCACCTGATTTTTAAAAATGAAAAATAAAATTTATTTTATTTTTAAAACAGAACATGCATTTTTCAAAATTTCAGCGGTTGAATTCAGCGTTCGTTTTTGTAAACAGTGTTTTAACGGATATCTTTCTTTCCGTCTATGTCGCTCGTTGATGAAAACCAACTTATCGATTTGGTCGAAACAGATCTGTCAGCAATTACATAACAAACATCATATGTTTTTTTCAAAATGTTAATTTTCATATATTTCTTTATAAATACGCTGAATATATCACTTGCAGAATGGGTAGGTATTTACCCAACCCTTTCGCCATGGGTAGGATGTCACACAGGGTCGCATATATGGTGCATACAATGGAGTATCCTGGGTATGACTAACTGCCTATAATGATGACGCTCCAGTTTTGGAGATCTGGGGAGTGTTAATTGCCATTACACCCAGGTGCACTCTAACCCCGAGTGGTAGTACCTCTAAGGGTCCTCTATGTAGGTAAAATAGATCTGCTTAAAAAATTCGATTGGAATACTTGATGCAATATAACTGCAAATTATTTGTATTAAGAATAGTTACTTGAAACTATAATTGTTTCATTATGATCATCAAATCGTGCTAACAACACGGATTCCCATGACCCCCTCACCATCCGTCCCTATCGGTTCTAGTAAGTCCTCCACACGGCATCCACTATCCGCACTGATTAATGTAAGTTTTTGTTGGTCGGCCCACTCTGGTGTGTCCATGTTTAGGTGTCCTCGGGAAAACGTCATTTATGAGTTCGTCCTTACTTCTCCAGCAGTGTCCAACATGCCTTGTTCGGCTTGCTTCGGTGGTTTGTGTAATCAGAGGTATGGGGCCGTGCAGCTACTTTTTTGTAGGGTAATGCTTTCAGGATATATATTAATTTATTAAGCGGAGTTTAACAGGTTTGAATTCAGGGTTTTTCTTCTAGACTGGTTACCTAGCCACGGTTAAAGAGCGCAGTCTGCCCTACTATTTACCCATAGCTGGATGGAGAGTAGTTGGATGCAACATTTCCAAAAGTCATTAGCGCTATGTGAAATTTAAACAGCCTCGTCCATGATATATATATATATATATATATATATATATATATATATATATATATAAGGTGTGTCAAAAAGGTATCGAGATTGTTTGTACTTTTTGACACACCTTGTATTCTGAAAAAATTAACGTTCCATTCTTTGTTCATTTCTATCTTGGTAAATACAGGTTCAATCTCGATACTTTTATGACACACGTTGTATATATATATATATATATATATATATATATATATATATATATATATATATATAGTAGCAAAAATATGTGCCATTGAATATTATGTCGCATTAGAAAGACTAATGAAATTAAATAAAAAACAAATAAGGTCACACTTAGTTTTATTTTATTCTAATTGATTTCGATATAAAATTATACATAGGATTGCTTTAAATACGTTTGAGAATAAAAACATTATATATATATATATATATATATATATATATATATATATATATATATATATATATATATATATATATATAGTCACATTGTGTATTCTATATGAATTATATGATAATGTTATATATATAATGTTATACGACGTTCAAATGAGTGTGTATATTTGAAAGTTCTTCCTCGGAGTTTTGCAGAAGCATTGAAGTAATTTTTTTTTTATGTGAGAAACACGTGAAAGAGATGCCAGAATCCTGTTAACGCTTAATAGATTTTGGCGGGTATCACATGACAGTGTTTTTGTGATCAGTATCGCTTAATAAACCTTCCTTCAAGCCAAGAGGAAAAAAATATCGGATGAATCAATTGAGAAGCTTAAATCTTGAAAACATAAAGAATTATGCAGGCGTAATATAAACCAGCTTCTGGGTCTCAGTTCCACCCCCACCCCCAACCCTTGACTCACAAATGCTTAATATGTACTTTATTTTTAGTTAAAGGGTCACGAAAGTTAGGAAGATAGATGGATAGATAGATAGATATTAACTGGCTGATATATACATATATATATATATATATATATATATATATATTATAAATTGTTTTCTTCTTTAACAGCATTGTGTGATGTTTTCATTCCACCTTTTCTTACTCATATATATATATATATATATGTGTGTGTGTGTGTATATGTATATATATATATATATATATTTATTAGTTTATTTACTAGTTTATTCTCTAGTCGCTTAGTTAGGGTCCAGGTGGTGCAGCCATACAGATATATCATCATCATGTCGCGCAATTTGCATGGATATCCATGACGATCTCTCGCCAACCTTTCCTATCATTCATCGATTCTGGGAGCTTCTCCGCGCAGCAGCCAGCATCCCGACATAGTTGGTCAATGTAGGTCCTGGCTGGGCGGCCCACATTAGCGTGCCCATGTGCTGGCTTCCACAGTAGTACGTCGCTTACGATCTCGTCCTTGCTTCTCCAGCCGTAAATGTTGTTACGTGTCCAGCGGGAGAAAATAAAATATTTTATAAAAAAGAAGCTCCACAAAATAGTTTGAATTTTTCAAAAAACTTATATATATATATATATATATATATATATATATATATATATATATATCTGTTTGTGTGTGTATGTGTGTGTCTGTGTGTATGTTAGGAGAGAGAGAGAGAGATGAACAGATATTGATAGGTGAATTGATAGATTTTTAAATTGATAAATGGATAGATTTTAACAGACCGATATTGATAGAAATAAATATATTTATTTGTTGTTGTTGTTGTTGTTGTTGTTATTATCATAAAAATTGTTTTCTTATGTGGGAGTGTGAAAAGACTTAATTCTGGTGAATGATTTTTCTGTTAGATTTTTCCTGTATTTTGTAAAATCCATCAAAAGATGTTAGATTCATTTTGAGTTTCTGGTAGAAATAAATTATATATACTAGCAAATATATGCACCCTCCGGGTGCAAGTATTTAAGTTTTAATATCATAAAATATCACATTAAATTAGAAAGGCTAATGAAACTGAATAAGAATGCAGATAAAGAGATTTGAAACAGAGGGGGTATGATTGAAAAATAGAACAACTTTGAAACTAACTCTTCCATCATTTTTCATTACTCCCTTCTTTTATTGGTAAATCTTCCTAATTTAAATATTTAGTTAAAATAGGAAGTAAAGAATAAAATCACAGTTATTTCTTCTTGTTAATGGATTTCTTTTAAGATTTATCCCTGAGATTTTAGATAATATTCATTTAGATAAAACCAAACAATTAGAAATCAGTAATACTAAGCACATATTTATTAAAATCAGATTTTCTATATCAATATGCAAATTAGTCTTCCCATTCACACTGTAAACTGCTATTTTGTAGTATGTATAAATACAATTGCATGTTTTTAGTATGTCGATATGGTCAACAGTATTAATGATGTATAACAATTTCATTAATAATTGAAGTTTAAATAAAAATAAAATCATGGAGAATATGATGTAAATAACTAAAAGGAATTGTGACTTGTATAGTAATATAGTTTCGGTTACAGACAGAAAAACCCACAATCTCCATTATAATAAGATATATATATATATAATATATATATATATATAGAGAAGAGAGAGAGAGAGAGAGGGGGACACACACACACACACACACATATATATATATATGTGTGTGTGTGAGCAGATATAGATAGATTCATATAGTATATATATTTTTTCTCCCATATACTGAATTTCACTTTTCCCCACACAGTCTTTATACCTCGACAAAGTGTGAATGTTCACCCGAAATATCGGAATAAATCGAACCAGGGACAGAACAGCAGCTGGATATTGAAAATTTTGTTCTGTTTTTTGTTTTTGTTCACTTGTTCATTTCAATGCTTCATAATACCAAAAAAAACAACGTTCACAAGAATAAAGTTTATATGAAATCAACCTATATACATATATATATATATGTATATATATATGGAGAGAGAGAGAGAGAGAGAGAGAGAGAGAGAGAGAGAGAGAGAGAGAGAGAGAGAGAGAGAGAGTGTGTGTCTGTGTGTGCGTGTGTGTGTGTGTGTGTGTGGGAGAGAGAGAGAGAGAGAGAGAGAGAGAGAGAGAGAGAGAGAGAGAGAGAGAGAGAGAGAGACCAACATATATGTATACATACATACATACAAGATATATATGAACCAAAATATATAAAAATACAAACCAAGATACATACATACATACATAAATACATACACACACACACACGCGCTCGCGCGCACACACACACACACACATATATATATATATAGAGAGAGAGAGAGAAAGAGAATTATACTCACACGCACACACACACACATATATATATAGATAAATACGAATTATATATATATATATACATATATATACATGTATATACACAGAGAGAGAGAGAGAGAGAGAGAGAGAGAGAGAGAGAGAGAGAGAGAGAGAGAGAGAGAGAGAGAGAGAGAGAGAAATAATAACTTATTGGTAGCAAGAATTTTAGGGATTGGTTGTTGATTATATGCTCGTCTGTTAATACCATTTGGGCCTTTCAAATATTTTTATTCCCATGTTTAAAAAATAAAGCGTCGAAAAAAGTCAACTTATCTTTTTTTTATAGCCAAATAACTTTTCTTAATCTTTTGACGATTCACCATGTATAACGTATATACTCGTTTAAGACAAAGATTTGGCCTCGACTTATACACGAGTATTCATTTTGTAAGTTTGAAATTTAAGCATAATTGGAACGACTCGGACCAACGCTCGGCTTAAAAAATTAATTCCATAAAAGAATGGTTTCATTACTATAAATATAAGGATTGACATGTATATGTTCTCTTGGGTACAGGTTTTGTTGGGGGGCCTGGTGGTTGTTGGAGGCGCGTGGTGTAATGGTTAGAGTCGTAGGAAATGGACTCGTCGACCCGAGTTCAAATCCTCGACGAAGCTACAATTCACATAATCCTAATACCCTTGGGAAAGGTATGAATCCAACTACTCTCACTCCAGCTATGGGTAAATAGTTGGGCAGACTGGGCTCTTTAAACCTTGGTTAGGCAACCAGTCTAGCAGAAGGAAAACTCTGAATTCAAACCTGTTAAACTCCGCTTGGGGTGGTCCCTGCTAGAATAGGCTTGGTCCTAATTAGTGATCTATTTCTTAAAATAAATGACTGTTATTTCTGTGTGAGTCTTAGAACTTTTTTTAACGAACTTTGTAAGCAGTTCCCTAACCATTAGGCATAAAATAATCTCAGACAGTTTGACATGCCGTTAAAATCAACCAATCAATGGATTTTAGCCATAGCTGGAGAAAGAAGTGGATTCATGCCTTTCTCAAGAGAATTAGCGTGAACACAAACCGCCTAAACCAGAACTCGAACTCATTTTGCTGGTTTCTTTATCTGCACCTATAACCGTTACATCACTTCGTATTGCCTTTATATCTATATATTAATACTCTTGCAACATCCCCTGGTTAAAAATGAGATCGTCCAAATCGTCCAAGAGGAAATACAAAAATGTAAATTCTGATTATCTAGTGTTGCTTATCCGCCGAATTCTTATTTCTCATGAGTGTTGAATAATGGACCATTCCGTTTTTATTATAAAGAACGGAAGGGAAGAAAAAGGACATGCTACACAAACATATAATTAGAAAGAAAGAAAGGAATAGTGTAAGGGAAATATAGATAGAAAGGGGTAATTGCGCGGAAGCGATAACGCTAATCTGTTTTAATCGAACGTAATGGAAAGATGGAAAGAAAGAAAAAAGTATGAGAGAGAGAGAGAGAGAGAGAGAGAGAGAGAGAGAGAGAGAGAGAGAGAGAGAGAGAGAGAGAAAAAAATTAAGAATAACATACGTTTTACATATTGAACTATTCTGCAATAGCTCTTAAGTAAACATATCAGACGCTGTAATAATTAAATCATCATACTGTGGTATATCCACAGGTCTTGCTAGTTATATTATAGCTTAAATAATTTACTCATAGTTACACGGTATCAAGTATTCCAAACTAATACAAGTAATTCTAAAACAGATCTATTTGACACATAAATAGAAACCTAACGGATACTACCACTCCGGTTGAAAGTGGGCCTGGGAGTAATGTCACAGATGGGTACTCTACACTCCCCAGATCAGTGTCATACCCAGGATAGCCCATTTTTGTAGGTGGTTTTACCTCTCTGTAGGGGGTACTGTCAGCGTATTCTAAGTTTAGAAAGGAGAATCTTATAATAATGGAGATTCGGTGTCTGTAACCGAACCTGGGTCACTGCTTACGTTACAAAAACCTCAGGAATCGCGTAAGTTTATTAATGAGTAATTAATTTATAGTCAAAACATTAATATATAGAATAGAAAAAATCTTACTTATTAATGATGTCTATGAAAGTTTGAGTTAGATTTGCCTCAAAACAGCCCATGTTATTAGTGCGTTTAAAATCCTGGAATGTGTCTTATTTATCACTAAGAAATAAAAGTTTACATAATATATGGCGTGGTTAATTTGCATACTGGTCTTAACAAAACTGGGCTTAATAAATAATTACTTGGTATTATTGATCCCTAAAATCATTGTTTTATTCTCCAACATATTAAAATCAATCCTATGAATGATTTTATATAGAAACCAATTAGAATATAATTAAAATAAATGTAATCTTTTTATATGCGTTCTTATTTAATTTCGTTAGTCTTTCTAATTTGATATATTTCACTACATTAAAACTTAAATACACTTTTTATATGCGTTCTTATTTAATTTCGTTAGTCTTTCTAATTTGATATATTTCACTACATTAAAACTTAAATACTTACGCACGGCAGAGGGCGCATATTCTTGCTAGTAATTTTTAATGCAATTTAATATATTTATCGAATTCACTAAACTCTACTCCGTCTTGCCTCCGATTGCTTACGGTACTTACTGTTCCTAAGTGGTCACCAATCTAAACACCTGAATATATTTATGATGTAAGCTTTTTGTATCAGCTACGACTTAAATATTCATTACAGATTTATGTAGTGTAATCTGACACAAGATCAATACAGCAAATCAGTAAAGACTGATCGTACATTAAATATCCTGACCTCCGCTCATCTCTCCCGTGACAGAAAACAAACAAACAGACAAACAAACAAACAAACTGTAATAATTCATGCACTATAAGAACCCATCAATCAGTTCAACACTCATTATTGACTAAAACGTCACATTTTTGTTTATATAAAAACCTACATTTCTCCCCAGATATATACACCGCCATGTTGGTTGTTAGAATGCACCGACTGCACCTCTGCAGAGGAGTAAGACCCCCCCCCATGGGGCCACCTGTTGGCCGTAGGTAGCGACCCGTGATGCTTAAGGATAGAGCCCAGGTGGATGAGCAGTTCATGACATGCAATACTCCACTTTTTTGCCCTATCTTGGGCTAGACGGTCGGTCGGAGAGGCCCCCTCCGATCAATCGGCTGGTCACGTCAAGCCCTAGCACCTATATGATTTTCCCAACCCTATTGCCCTTATGGCAAGCCCCAACCTCTTTTTATCATATGGGTGCTAGAAGGCGGTGGCTGCGGGTCTACATGTCCTGGGAATGACGTTAAACTCTATCTGATGGTGAGGTTCCAGTTCTGGAGGTTTGGGGAATGTGGAGCACCCCTTCATCACCATTGCTCCCTGGTCCACTCTGACCCGGAGTGGTAGTACCTGTTAGGGTCCCATCTATGGGTTAAATAGAAAAATGTATTTATAAAGAAATTGTATTATCCATTAAGAATTGATTTATTTCAAAACTTTATCGGCATTAAATGACCCACTGAGATTGATATGCCGTAAAACAAAACAAACCAGATATATACAATTGATTGGATGATAGGAAGGAGAAATGTGTTAAAAGTCCGCGTATATCTATCTATATTATTATATCTATTATATTTATAATACGAAGACCAACGTGAACAATGCGCCAGAAACGGATGGATAACGGATGTATTTCCCATTGAGGTCGGATGTCGGGGATTTATTGCCAACTCAACCTCGGCATTTTTGTCTAAACTTGGACTTTCTCTACCAGACAAGAGGAAATACTTAAAAAAGATTCAGGAAAAAGCTCTAACCGCATCAACGTGGATATGGCAGTCCTATATTGTGACATCAAACCGACAAAGTCTGGTGGTATCGTGAGATACTGCTGGAGCGCTCTGTGTTAGTGGTAATGATGCTTCGGGCCCGAAACCATGACTGAACCCAGAGTCATCATCTGATGAAGTCTTTGTTGATTGCAATGCTACTGTGTAAATAGCAGTCATTGTATGAAGATTATCTTCTTATTATAATGGAGATATTTTTATATAAAAACCTACATTTCTCCCCAGATATATACAATTGATTGGATGATAGGAAGGAGAAAATGTGTTAAAAGTCCGCGTATATCTATCTTCTTATTATAATGGAGATCGTGTAACTGTTTGTCTGTAAGCGAAACTACGCTGCTTACGTCACAATACTCTGAGGAACTGCGTAAGTTTATCAATTGGTATTTGATTCATAGTCAAAATCATTAATACATAGAATAATAAATCTTATTTATTAATGATGTCTCTATGAAAATCTGAGTTAGATTTGCTTAACACACTCACACACACATACACACACACACACTCACTCACATACACACACACACACACACACACACACATATATATATAAATCTATCTATGTAACTATGTTTATATATCTGTATATACGTATATATAGATATGTATGCTTATATATCTCTATATATATTCATGTGTGTCTCTCTATCAATATATATATATATATATATATATATATATATATATATATATATATATATATGAATTGAACATTTTTTCGAAAAAACAAATGATGTTATTAGTTTCCTGACAGATCTGTTATTTAATGGTTTATTTATTCCGTCTTTCCTTCATATGTTTCTCTTGATGAAGACCGCTTTATTAAAAGGTCGAAACAGATCTGTCAGCAAATTAATAACATCATTTGTTTTTTCTAAAAATGTTCAATTCATACTGTCGGATTCACTTCCATTTACTTCACACACACACACACACACACACACACACACACACACACACACACACACACAGATATATATATATATATATATATATATATATATATATATAATTCAGATCCTCATTTCTTTCACTCTTCAGTAAAGTGGGAAGCTGACGTAGGTATGGCGCTCAACCTCAGCAAAAAAAAATTTCACTGGTCTAGCGCTAGCGAAAACGGGATATATATAATATATATATATATATATATATAATATATATATATATATATATATATATATATGCGTATATATGTATATATACGTATATATGTCTATAAATGGAGAAATGTCGACAAACAATTAATTATTCATTTTTGGTGATAATGTCGACGCTATAACGTTTTGATCTTCCTGGCGTTCTTCAGGACATGAGAAGACTTCTTGTTTTCTCATTTTACTCTCATGCCAGTATATATATATATATATATATATATATATATATATATATATGAAAAGTAAATGGAAGTGAATCCGATAGTATGAAATGAATATTTTTAGAAAAAACATATAACATCATTTGTTTGTTTTTTCTAAAAATATTTATTTCATATATATATATGTATACCTATATATGTATATGTATGAATGTTTATCTTTATATATGTATGCATGTCTACATGCATATATATATATATATAGTTAAACATATATAGTTAAACACACACACACACACACATATATATATATATATATATATATATATATATATATATGTTTATCAATATATGAATTTGGGTGCACACACATATACAGGGTGTTCGGGAGAAATTTGATATATTTATATTGGGTTATTTTTCTCCGTAGGCTGGAGGTATTGATGCACACTACGCATCACTTAAAAGCTTGGACCCTATTTCATTGATATACGAGATGACAGATAGAATGGATGACTGGAAACCACCTGAATCATGGAAAAGAATAACTTGTATCATGATGATCTGCACCCGCCATCGAAATAAGGAGATTATGGTTGCTGCCCAATGCTCCCTGAACACTGTAAAAACAATCAGGCATGAACTGGAAAATTGCAATGGAGACAACGAGGCTGTAGCTAGAAGAAAGCAGCATAACAGACGATCTGATTGCGTTCGTACAGCAGAATTCCTCGAAAATCTGCAGAAAGGGTATCAGGTTGAATTCAGATGCCTACGTGGAGTTGCTAAACACTGTAGTCAAGCCCTGGATAACAACAGGAGCCAATGGTAGGCCATATGTATGGCAGAAGGATTCGGCCCCCTGCCACACATCTGGGAAAAGTCAAAAATGGTTGTCGGGGAATTTTTACGACTACACCAGTCCCAATGTTTGGCCTCCGAACTCCCCAAATCTTAACTCCATGGATTATTATGTATGTGGGGCTGTTGAAAAAGACACCAATCGCTGTGCCAGTACTACAAAAGCCCAGTTAATCGACAGAATTAATGTAGTTTTTGAGACCCTTCCCAGGGAAACTGTAACACCAGCTTGCTCCAGGTTCCGGAGCAGGATTGAGGCTGTGATCGACGCTAATGGCGGTTATTTTGAGTGGAACTTGTTGACAGTAGTGTAATGTCCGTGCCTGTTGAATTTCTTTACAATCCATTAAATTTTGTAGTTACCAAGCACTTTTTCTTTTTCCTTATGAAACTATCAAATTTCTCCCGAACACCCGGCAAAATCGATGATATTAAATGGCTACTTTATTTCTTGCATGTTTTTGATTCATTCATCCTTTGATAAATAAAATCAATCTTTTTGATTACCTATTTTTTTACTCGGTCTGTTACCTACAAATCTCATTTTGTGGTCGTTGACGTGGTAACAGGTTGAATTGTTATCGGCTTGGAAGTAGCACAATAGATTAGAACAGTTATTTTTTTTTTATCTCATATCAAGATAGACCTACATTCATACATACATGAGAATATATATATATATAAAAAGTATCGAGGTTTTTTGTACTTTTTGATACACGTTGTATTCTGAAAAAAAAAGTTACATTCGTTTCAGAATACGAGGTGTGTCAAAAAAGTATTACCAAGATGTATTTACCAAGATAGAAATGAAGAATCAATGGAACGTTATTTTTTCCAGAATACAAGGTGTGTCAAAAAGTACAAAAAATTTCGATACTTTTTTGACACACCTTATATATATATATATATATATATATATTATATATATATATATATGAGAAGTAAATAAACAAACGATGTGTTTTGATATGGCTTTTTTTAGCCGACAATTTTTTGGGAGAATATGTGCTTAATTGAAGTCATACCTAATTGTACTGTCGTGTAGTAAAAGTCACTATAAGCGGAATATAACCTACTTCTAAATAAAAAAACGAAAAAGCCCGGTTGGTGTAGGGGTTACGGTCCTCACCTGTCAGCTTGACAGTCAGAGTTCGAATCACGCACAAAGCGGTCTTCCTATCTATAGCTCTGCTGATGAGGCCTAATAGACCGAAATGTACATACAGAGATTGATTTTTCTCGATTTGTTTAGCCTTACATTTGAATAGGTATGCCCGCCTAATTAATTAATTAATTAATTAATTTTCAAAATTAGGTACGACTTCAATTAAGCACATATTCTCCCATATATATATATATATATATATATATATATAATATATATATATATATATATATGTGTGTGTGTGTGTGTGTACACGGCGCCTGAAATACACAGTTTAAATATAGATAAGTAGAAGTGGATGAAAGTAAATCTGAAGAACATATTTATTTTCTAGGTGATATAAAACTGGTTACGTAGATGTTGGCTTTCAACTATCAAAATATTAATGAAACACATTGATTAATGATATCGATTACATACAACGTGTCTAATTTCAGGGTGGGTGGGGGTTGGAGGATCTCGAAGAGAAAGGAGAGGGAAAATCTACCTTCTACATTTCGAGAGTTAGTTTCATGCATGCCCAACTCTGACTAATTACGTACCACTGATAATGTTCCTGAGCATGTCAGCCGATAATGAGGAGGAGAAAACCATATACTCAGGGACGATTCATTGACCCGGTTTAGAATTAGAGACAGGGGCCTGTCAAAAGTCAAACGAGCGTGATATAATGAAAATAACTATTTTTCAAAGAAGGTTACGTTTGGCACAAGGCACGCTGTGACGTTGTTCAGAAGACCCACGAGCATAATCGACCATTTACAATCAACCCTCAACTATGGGTAAAATATTAGGTTGGTGTATAATTATTGCGGCTTTTTTTCAGCAAATTTTATTCAACAATAACAATTTGCGGTTTGCTTAATTTCTTTCATAAAAAAATGATCTTCTCTTTTTAGAATGCGTATTGAAAATCATATCCACATTTGTCATATTATAATTTACCACTTCAAGAAAGGTTGGAATGTAGCACAGTCATTTAATGACCTCGATGAACTTTTTGGTGAAGGAACAATCAGCAAAAAACCAAGTTGAAAGATGGTTAAGGAAGTTCAAATCGTTTTTTTGTCCTTTTAAGATCACGGTCTCAGACCTTCCTGATTTAAAATTTGTGGCCCTCGAACTGAAAAGGTTGGGGGCCCTAGCTCCTAATAGTTTTCGTGATTGACGATCACTCTGTATTCTTTAATGTTACAAGCAAAAATATCTGCGCTCTGGTCACAAGTATTTAATTTTTAAAATAATTAAATATTATATTGAATTAGAAAGACTAATGAAATTAAATAAGAACACAAAAAAGATTACACTTATTTTTACTTTATTCTAAGTGATTTCAGTATAAAATCATATATAAAATTGTTTTTAATACGTTTGAGAATAAAACAATGATATTAGAAATCAATAGCACGAAATAATTATTTATTAAACACGGTTTTGTTAAAAGTAGTATGCAAATTAATCACAATATATACAATGTAAACATTAATTTCTTAATGATATATAACACATATTGCAAGATTTTAAACGCATTAATAACATGGGCTCTTCGGGACCTGTGCTTGTTAATGAAATTAACAGCGTTGATCACAGAGGGCTATCCCCACCCAGGTAATACCTGCCCCCTTGATTTAAGGGGACAGGACTGAATTTATTGCCCAGTGCATGAAGCGCCCCTTCCTTTGAGAGGGAATGCCGACGGGATCAACGCCTTTTTGCACCTACCACTCCTGAGTCTCAGCTTGTGAGTGGGCCCACATAAAAATGTCCTTGTGTCACGCCTGCATAAATGGGATGTATGACAAATACCTTAATGATATGGGTTGTTTTGAGGCAAAACTATCTCAGCTAAACCTTTATAAAGACATTGTTAATAAATAAGATGCTAATTAAGATTGAATAATAATTATTTAATAACCATTGAGAACATAACGTAAACAAGTAAGGGAATTGGGGCGTTAGTGGTGACGAATTTTCGGTTACAGGCAATAAACCCAGCCCTGCCCCTTTAAGTCGAGGGCGGCAGGTGTTGCCTGGGGGGGATATCCTCCTGGGATCAACGCTGTTAATTTACATTAACAAACACAGGCCCCGAAAAGCCCATGTTATTAGTGGGTATTTGCCTCATACCCCACTTGTATGGACTGGGCACAAGGCTTTGTTTTAACGTGGGTCCACCCACAAGCCGAAGCTCATGGGTGGGAAAGAACAAAAACTGCGTCGATCCCTTCGGCACCCCCCCCTCAAGGGGGGCGCCTCGGGCGCTGGGCAATAAACCCAGCCCTGACCCTTTAAATCAAGGGGGCAAGTATTGCCTGGGGGGGGGGGATAGCCCCCTGGGTTCGACGCTATTAATTCAAACACACCGGTCCAGTGGCCGAAGCACACCGGACCCCCGTCCCGAAGGACGCGTTATTAGTGTGTTTAAAACCCTGCAATGTGTCTTATATATCACTAAGAAACAAACGTTTACATAATATATGGTCTGGTTAATTTGCATACTGATTTTAACAAAACCGGGTTTAATAAATAATTACTTACTATTATTGATCTCTAATATTATATTTTTTATTCTCTACCGTATTAAAATCTTATGAATGATTTTTTTATAGAAACCAATTAAAATATAATAAAAATAAGTGTAATCTTTTTATATGCGTTCTCTCTAATTTAATATTTTTCCTTACATTAAAACTTAAATACCCGGAGGCGCATATTCTTGCTAGTAACTCTAATTGATGCTTGCTGTTGCATATGTATGATTTAAAGTCGCTCATTCTAGAAGCCTTGTGTCAGGTTAAGGTAATCTTAAATATTTTGATATCCATTCACGCTATCTAAGCTTAAATTGTGACTTAAATCGGATTTGAAAGAAGAATCGACTGAAAAGAAAACAGTGGCATTAGCAATTATAATCCAATATCGGGTTGGTGGGCCTTGTTATCAAATTCACCTTGGACAATAAAAAAAGGGGTTCGGTCAGACATAGCCCCCACCCTTTTTTTTTTTTTTACTGAAGAGACCGGTTTTGCATTTTTAACGTCGGCGTCGTACACGTGTTGTAAATAACAACTTTTGAAAATCGATCCAGCCAAGGTCGATTTCATTGGCGCGGTGGACCTACAATTGTTTGTTAAATGAAAAGCGCCAAGTTTGTTTTTTTCTCGCCCGAAATTCAAGTATTCACTTTCAGTCAGTTTCTTTGTGACCGTCCATTTTGAATATCGGATTATTTCTTTTACTTTTTAAAAGATTTTCTTTTTATCTCTTAAAAGTTCCCCCCCCCTTTTTAAAAAAAAGATTATTTCTTATTTCTCCTTCTTCTTTTCAGTAGACTTTCTTTATATTCCTTCCCCCCCTCTCTCTCTCTCTCTCTCTATCTATCTATCTAGTCATATTGAAAAGTTTCTGCCTGATCTCTCTAAAATATTTCATTCGACTTAGTTGTCTCGAAAATCCAATTGTTCATCTATAATAAAACTTCTTTTTCTGTTGTCTCTTCCCATTTCAGAACATTTTCTGAGATAGATAGATAAATAGATAGATAGATAGAGAGAGCGAGAGCGAGAGAGAGAGAGAGAGAGAGAGAGAGAGAGAGAGAGAGAGAGAGAGAGACTTGGTGGTAATGACATAAAAATAATATTCCTGTTTTTCGTATTTTATATTCATTCATATTTAATATCTACCTATAATTTTTTTTAAAACTCAGACATATCTTTGTTTAATATAACTATCTCTGGCTCTTCTTATACTATATGTCTGTGTCGCCCTGTCAGTGGGGCTTAAAATACACTTAGTGCATCCCCTAGAGCGGTAATACCACCTCAAAAGAAAGGGATGTCCTAGGTATGACACTAAAATACATCTGATGATGAGGCCCAATTTCTGGAGATCAGGAGAATGTGGAGTTCTTCTTCATTGGAATTACTTCTAAGTCCACTTTTACATTATAGAATGCTGAAATCTATTATTGACAGGTAGCGTAATTTAAAATGGTCTCAAGAAAAAAAACCGTGGGTTATACAAGTTTGATTAATAGGTGGTGACCCAGAGGTCGTTTGAGACCGTGGCTTTCATCAATCAGTTGAGAATTGCTGAGGTGATCAAATCACTGAGTCCTCGTTTAGTTGAAACGGGTAATAAAAATGAAAATCGTCAAGTAAGAAATAAAATATGTGCATATAGAAATGCGTCTGATTTATTTTTATCCCAAATACAGAAGAAAAAGGAAAAGATGGGGTCGCGACAACGAACGAAAACCAACAAAACGGCAAAATGACGGACGACAGGCAGATAGCGTCGATAAGCATACACACCCATAGATTTCCAGAACAAGAGCAATATGTGAAGATGTGTGTCAGTCGATAGGATAGTGTACGAAGAAAATGAAATTAGTCCGAACTAGTAAAAAATAAAAAACGCCCTCCGGGCGATGTAAAAATAGATTTTTGAAACATATTGCCTGAGGGGTGGGAGTTAAAAATTCAATGTCAGCGAGTTTGTACCCTAAGTAAGTAAAATCATCAAATTCATTAAAGGATTAAAAAATAAAACAATTTCAAATGTAAACTTTAAATATGTATTAAAATAAAACAAACTATATATAGATATATAATAGCAGTCATGTATTTATTAAAACTTGTTTAAAAAAAACAAAAACAATGAGAACTGTCTAATGTTGCATGTTCAAATTTTGAGTGTATTATTAATACACTCAAAATTTGAACATGCCAAAAATCGTAGAATAAATTTTATTCTATGTAATGTGACGTAAGCAGTGACGTAATTTTTGTTACAGACAAAAACCGGAAGCGAATCTCCATTATTAATAGAAGATATAAGTATAAAGAAGTACGTAATAACCAGTGCATTCTGACCCGGAGTGGTAGTACCTACCAGAGGACCATCTATGGAGGACCAATTGGACACATGGCCTAGTGGATAAGGTAGTTAGGTTAAGACAGTTCTAAGTGACAGTTATCTCTGGATACCGAGTTCAATCCGAATAGAAGCAGTTAGAAAAATAATTAACACAACTCCTACCCCATACCCTATGCTTAAAGAGTTTACTTAAGGAATTACACCAACTTAGTTAAACATACGGTAGGGTCCTGATGAAATCATTTGGATTGAAACCACGGTAGACCCTTAACTATTTTCATCTACTACTATCACTAATATTATTATCACACACACACACACATATATATATATATATATATATATATATATATATATATATCTTATTATAATGGAGATTGTGTGTTTTTCTGTCTGTAACCGAAACTATATTATTACTTAAGTCACAATTCCTTTAGTTATTAACGTCACATTCTCAAAGATTTTATTTTTGTTTAAACCTCAATTATTAATAAAATTGTTTTACATTACTAATACTGTTAACCTTATATACATACTAACAACATGCAATTATATTTATATATACAACAAAATAGCGGTTTACAATGTGAATGGGAAGGCTAATTTGCATATTGATATTTAAAATGTGATTTTAATAAATATGTGCTTAGTATTATTGATTTCTAACTGTTTGGATTTATTTTAATGAATATAAGCAAAAATCTCTTCAATGAATCTTAAATGAAATCCATTAACTAGAAAAAATAACTGTCATTTTATTCTTTACTTCCTCTTTTCACTAAATACTTAAATTAGAAAAAATAACAATGAAAGACGAGAGTGATGGAAGAGTAAGTTTCAGTTGTTCTATTTTTCGATTATTCACTCTGTTTCAAAACTTTTTATCTGCATTCTTATTTAGTTTCATTAGCCTTTCTAATTTAATACGATATTTTATTACATTAAAACTTAAATACTTGCACCCGGAGGATGCATATATTTGCTAGTATATATTATATATATATATATATATATATATATATATCTTATTATAATGGAGATTGTGTGTTTTTCTGTCTGTAACCGAAACTATATTCCTACTCAAGTCACAATTTCCTTAGTTATTGACATCACATTCTCCACGATATTAATTTTATTTAAATCTCGATTATTAATAAAATTGTTGTACATTATCAATACTGTTAACCATATCTACATATTAGCAACATGCAATTATATTTATATATACAACAAAATAGCGGTTTATTGTGTGAACGGGAAGGCTAATTTGCATATTGATATTAAAAATGTGATTTTATTAAATATGAGCTTAGTATTATTGATTTTTAACTGTTTGGATTTATTTTAATGAATATAAGCAAAAACCTCTTCAATGAATTTTAAATGAAATCCATTTACAAGAAAAGATAACTGTCATTTTATTCTTTACTTCCTATTTTAACTAAATACTTAAATTAGAAAAAATAACAATGAAAGACGAGAGTGATGGAAGAGTAAGTTTCAGTTGTTCTATTTTTCGATTATACTCACTCTGTTTCAAAACTTTTTATCTGCATTCTTATTTAGTTTCATTAGCCTTTCTAATTTAATACGATATTTTATTACATTAAAACTTAAATACTTGCACCCGGAGGGTGCATATATTTGCTCGTATATATATATATATATATATATATATATATATATATATATATATATATATATTTATTTAATTTCCATTTTATTTTCACATACTTGTCCATGAAAAAACTTTACATTTGAATGTTTACCCCTTTTTGATGATATCCATTAACACCACGGATTTACCTATAAATGTGGGCTACTTATTTTACAGTTGGATTGTATTACAATAATTTTGATATTCCATATACACTTTTATACATATTTTACACTTTTCTATAACTTTACACCAGACTTTTTTTTGAGTCTTATTTCATTACTATAATGCTTCTGATTATTTTCAAAATTGAAAATGAGATTCATTTTATTTTTAAATAAAGTTCATTTTATTTTTAAATAAAATTCATTTTATTTTTAATGCAGACAGCACAATTTTATTCATTTATTTATTTATTTATTTTTTTTTTTGATTAATTCCAACGTTTAACTAGCAGCGTTCTGTTTTTACTAACGGTCTTTTTTCCCGTCTTGTTTTTGTTGATGACCGACCCACGTGCGGTTGATACATTATAATGCAATAGGGTCCTCATATTAGTTGAGGATGGGCCGAGTGTTGCTTTTTTTAAAACCGTCAAGAGAATTGGCCCCGAAACGGTTTGCACACTTTCTCTTCTGATGAGCCTATTTCAGTTGTAAACATCGTTTGTTTTTTCATTATATCTTATTCATACTGTCGGATTAATTTCCATTTTATTTTCACATATATATATATATATATATTCAAGCTGAGGATGGGCTTCTGAACAATCGGGAAAATTGGCTAAAAACAGTAGACATGACCATCAGACGATTATCATAGAGGATGTGGCGCCTTGCTTATCTACTCTGGTTACATCCCTTCTTTGTTGTCTGGAGAGAAAAGACTTTTTAAGTTTCTGACATGGAGTTGGGCGATGGATGGTCTTACATAAACAAATGTTAGCAAAACGATAGGGTGGGAAGCAACTCGGACGGGACACACTCGTATTACCTGCCATCAGACATTGGCAGCCATTTTGCTTTTTTCAAATGCATTATAATATTTGTTTTGCCTTTTTATTTTGTTTTGTTTTTTGAAATTTCTTTTCTTTTTTTTTTTTACACTCTGTGTGTGTGCTCGTGTGTTTATATATTTAAGTAGAAACTGAAATTACCTATGAATGAGAAAAAGGGGAGGGGCAATAAAGAGTTAAAATGAATATCTGTGTGAATATTTATTTCTGAAAGTTTCGGGTTCGGTTCCCATGTTTAATGGCATATCAACATTCGTGGGTTATTTGATGCCAAAGCCATCCTTGTAGAAGAACAGTAGTGGTACAATTCAACCCATAGTCTGATTTACTATTTAACAAGAGACGAGAAGAAATGGACTTCCGCCTTTCCCAAGGTCAATAGCACGAAGTGAAACGCAAACAGATGTGTCCAGAATTTGAACCCGGGTCGCCGTGTCCATTTTCATAAGACGATAATAATTACGTCACCTACCTTCACAAGAGTGATTGTCTGATTCATTTATTTTAATGGCATGTCAGGGTTCTCTCAGCCGGTAGAGCACCTGCCTGGGAATCTCAAGATTCCTGGATTGATAACGGTCCCCACCAACCCAGCGCATAAGTAGCACAGATTGAGTAAAATGATCTGTGCGGTAAAGTGGGAGAACTGGCGGTTGGTGTATAGCTCCATCTCCGCTAAAAATCTCCCTGGTCTAATGCTAGCGAAAAGGGGATAGATTCCCTCGCTGTCCTCTCCGCCAACTTTACTTATGCCTAGAGGTTAAGGAATCGTCTTCATTTTACGTTTATATTTACATTTCTTGTGTTGTTTCTTAAGATGATTACTTCTTGTACACGGATCCTATCGAATACGAACGATTTTGAAACATATCTATTTGCCCTATAAATGGGGTCCTAACAAGTGTCACTCCAGGTCAGAGTGGATCTGGGAGTATTGGCAATTAAGAGGTTCACCACATTCCCTAAATGTGGTTTAGTGTCATACCATACCGATAAAATTTTTGGATTCCTTGGGCAAAAATGCTATTAAAAAACAATTTTCAGGAGTAGGGAAGCACTAGAATTCATTTGACAGACAAAAATAAATTACAAAAAGTCGCCATCTTTCGTGACCCCCCCCCTCAAATTTGGAGAGCTAAAACTCGACATACCTCCACCAATTCTTGAGATTGGATGCTCAAATTTTGGGGATTGTCTAACCTTAACATAGTCCACACCTGTACAAAATTGAAGGGGGTGGGTGACATGGACTGGATGATTTGACATGGAATTACCCATAATGATATTTTATGTAAATAAGTTAGAAAAGTAACTTGTACCATGGGGGATAGACTTATTGTTCTGCAAGGGATGCGGTCAGCGTATTCTATGCCCTGTCTACAGGATGATAGATTGTTATGGAGTTTTGTAAAATGCCTGTGGTTTACCTAGGACCCCCCCCCCAAAAAAAAACAAAAAAACAATACCCTCACCAAAAATCACCGATAGAAAATTTATGTATGTGCATTATAAAGTTAGTTGGTTGGTTTTTATGGCATGTAAACCCTTGTTGTGTTATTTTATGTCGAAAATGTTTATTTTATTCATTCTTGATGGGTATTCAATTTTTAAAAACACATTTTGATACTCATTTTTTATCTATTTAACTCATAGATGTGACCCTATCAGGTATTATTATTCCGGGTCAGAGTAATGGCGATGAAGGGGGACTCCACATTCCCGAGAGCTCCAAAATTAGAACTTCACCATTAGATGCAGTTTAACCAGAAAACTTATAGAGAACAAGTTCGATCCCGGTTCACAGGTTTTTATGTAGCACGAGACATTTTTAGGGATGACAGCTGAGAGATTGTAAAATATGAACTCTGTTCTGGTTGACTGATCACTTTATGAACTAGTTGTCATTTAGGTTGGTTGGCTGGTTGGTTGTTTTTTACGGCATGTCAACTCTTGTTGGGTCATTTTATGCTGAAGACGTTTTGTTTTATTAATTCTTCATGGGTACACAATGTTTTTAAACACCTTTTATTTGGAATTCATTTTGTTCTATTTAACCAATAACTAACAGGTACTACCACTTCGGGTCAGAGTGGACATGGGAGTAATGGTGATGAAGGAGTACTCCACATTCCCCAGAATTCCAGAATTTGAACTTCACCATCAGATAGAGTTAAACGTCATACCCTGGACACTAAGATCCTCAGTCATCGCCTTCTTGCACATATGATAAAAAAGTTTTGGGTTTGCCATAAGGGCAATAGGGTTGGGACAATCATACAGGTGCTAGAGATTGACGTGACGAGCCGATTGATTAATGGGGGCCCGTCATTTGGGAACTGTTGAGAAACTGCGTCATGTGGTGACGACCCAAGTAAAAGCAGTGTCAGTTAAAGACTTCCTGCACTATGATCGTCAGTGTGTTCCTTCCCAAGGGAATTACTTTGTAGGAAATAATGTTGGTTTATAATTAAGTTGAAATGTTAACAAAACTCCATTCATTACTTAATAGGCCGATCATGTCTGCTTAAAAATGGACCGAATATAAAAAGGCAGAGACTTGAAGAAAGAAACTATTTTTATTCATCAATTACAGCTAATTAAGAAAACATTTGTCTTTTAAATTAAGATTATAATTCTTAAATAGATTAAATGCCAATTAAAACTACAAATTAATTAAGCTTTTAAATTATTTTATATTTTTTTCCTAAATTTTTAAACTGCAAGAAAATCAAGTTTCGTCTTTTTAAGGAGATTGCAAACAAGATCGTTATGATTTATTGACTTTAACGACATGTTAACCTGTCTAGGGTTATTTCATGCCAAGAGGTTAGGGAAATGTATTCATTGAACATTTATAGTATGCAATATAGTAAACAGATTATCAGATTATTATACGGAAATCCAAACGACAAATATCCCAAGCCGTAGTTGTATCATTGCTACTGTATGCCTGCACCACTAGGAGCCTAACGATGCGCCTAGAGAATAAGCTAGATTGGATCTGCACAAGAATGCTGCGTACAATCTTAAACAAATCGTGAAACAACACCTCACAAGGAAGCAGCTGTACGACCACTTGCCCACTATCACACAAACCATCCGAATGAGACGAACAAGACATGCTGGACACTACTGGAGAAACAAGGACGAACTCATAAGTAACGTTCTACAGTGGAAACCAATAGATGGGCATGTCAGTGAAGGCTGTCCAGCAAAGACCTACACCTGCCAGCTCTGTGTGGATACTGAGCCCTGTGCAGAAGACCTCCCGAAAGCAATGAATAATAATAATAATAATAATAATCCTTCGTAAACAATTATTGCTTCAGGTAACTAATACAAATAATTTTAAACAGACCCATAGATAGGAACCTGATAGGTACTACCACTCCAGGTCAGAGTTGACTTGGGAGTAAAGGCAACTAAGTGGTTCTTCACACTCCCCAGATCTCCAAGTCGTACCGCCAGATGCAGTTTAGTGTCATGCCCACTACACCCCTTTTGGTGGGGGTAGGTGGGTCTTACCCCTCTGCAGGAGATACAGTCAGTGTATTGTGAGTCCTGACAGAGTGATATATTGTATGGGATTTGTTAAAATGCATGGGCTTTACCCCCTAATAAAAACCAAAAAAAAAAAACCCCAAAAACAAAAACAAAACAAATGCAACAACCCCATAACCCCAAAAGAAACAAAAAGGATTAGAGAATCGCGTTCATTGTACGTTCATATTTATATTGTTTCTGTTGTTTCTTAAGAGAATAGATATAATTTTTAAATAGATCTATTTGACCCATAGATAATACCATAACAGCAACTACCACTCCAGTCCTGAGTAGACCTGGGGATAATGGCAATTAAGAGGTACACCAAATCTCCAGAACTGGTTGGTTGGTAGGTTGGATTTTACAGCATGTCAACCCTTGATGGCTCATTTTATGCTAAAGATATTTTATTCCTTCTTGATTGGCATTGAACATTCTCTTTTTTAACTCATTTTTTAAATATTTTTAAAAACTCATTTTACTATTTAACCAATAGATGGGACCCTAACAGGTACTATCACTCCAGATCAAGGTGGACCTGGGAGTAATGGCGATGAAGGGGTAATCCACATTCCACAGGGCTCCAGAATTCACCATTACAGTCACAGTTACAGTTGTCATGGAATTTTGTAAAATGCCTGTGGTTTACCGCACGCAAAAATAAATAAATGAATAAATAAATAAATAAAATAAATAAAAATAAAAGGAACAACCCCACAAAAAATAAAACAAAACAAAACAAAACAAACAGACAAACAACAACAACAACAACAACAACAACAACAACTCAGCTGCCTTCAGAGAAAGCCTCAAAAATTTTCTTTCCCACCAGAATATGATTAGGTGATATAATCCTAGCGACACATCTATACAGAAAAAAAAGCTTCGAGAAAGACACCATCGTGAATCATGTTTATTTTCTTAATTGTCACGTGATCATCTGACGTTGTTTCGAATTCAATGGTTGTCGGCCATCTTTGGTTCTTAGCCGCATTTTTTGTCTGTTCGCCCTTTTTAATGATGTTGAAGGATTTTAGACAAGAAAAAAAAAAAAAGAATCTACTTATTAATTACGTCGGTGCTCATCGTTCATGTGTGTCACACAGAGGAAAAAAAAAGGGGGGGGTATATTATTTATTCATAAAAGAAGGAAGAGAGAAACTGAGAAAGAAACAATGTTTGACAACACGTCTGCATTTCGATCTTCGCCGCCCGATACTCCACTTTCTATAAGACTTAATTTTCTCCATCTAATTTTTTTTACCTATCTACCTTGAAATGTTATGTGTGCGTCACAGAGAAAAGAGAGAACGATATTTATATATCTATAAAATACGTATATATATATATATATATATATATATATATATATATATATATATATATGTGTGTGTGTGTGTGTGTGTGTGCTTTATTATTCTCCCAAACATTGTCGGCTAAGGCCATATCAAACACATTGTTTGTTTGTTTACTTCTCATATATATATATATATATATATATATATATAGCTGGTGGGGGAGGAGAACATGGATTTATGACTTTTCCAAAGGCATTAGTACTAAAGTGATATGTAAATGGTTTCATCCAGGATTTGAACTTGGTCACCGTGTCCATTTCCGAATACGATAACCGTCATCACCTTCAGCCAACACCTTAAAAAATCACCCTGTACAATAGAAAAAAGCAGTTAAACGAATGCCCTAAGTGAGATCTAAACTCACTACCACTGATTTACAAGACCAATGCTCTCAAACGGTGAGCTATGAAAACAAGAGAAGGAACTCTAAAATCATAATATGTCAGAGAGAAATTTTAATATGTTCTTAAAAATACCCTGTACAAAATATATGCATATACACCCAGTGAGATTAAAACTCGCGACCCCTGGATTACGAGACCAGTGCTCAAAACCACTGAGCTATGGAGGCAGTCGTTAGAGAACAAATGGTAACTTTAAAATGAACTTCCAGGGAAAAGTTAGCATTAAAAAAAAAACACTCAGCACAATAAAAATATTTGCATGAATGCCCCCAGTGAAATTCGAACTCAAGACCACTGGTTTACGAGACCATTTCTCTAAACCACTGAGCTATGGAGGCAGTCGGTGGCGGTCCAATGCTAACTTTAATATCATAAAGGAACTCCCAGTGAAAAGTTAGCATTTTTTTAAAAACACTCAGCACAATAAAAACATTTGCATGAATGCCCCCAGTGAGATTCGAACTCACGACCCCTGGTTTACGAGACCAGTGCTCTAAACCACTGAGCTATAGAGGCAGTGGGCAGAGAAGAAATGGTAACTTTAAAATCATAATATCATAAAGGAACTCCCAGGGAAATGTTAGCATTTTTTAAAAAACACACAGCACAATAAAAATACTTGCATGAATGCCCCCAGAGAGATTCGAACTCACGACCCCTGGTTTACGAGACCAGTGCTCTAAACCACTGAGCTATGGAGGCAGTCGGTAGTGAGCAAATGGTAACTTTAAAATCATAATATCATAAAGGAACTCCCAGGGAAATGTTACCATTTAAAAAAAACCAAAAAAAACAAAAACACTCAGCACAGTAAAAGTATTTGCATAAATGCCCCCAGTGAGATTCGAACTCACGACCCCTGGTTTACGAGACCAGTGCTCTAAACCACTGAGCTATGGAGGCAGAAGCTATGGATAATTGGTAACTTTAAAATTATGATAACTATAATTATCATGCATATATTCAAACTGGAAACATGCGTTATATATATTGGATTTTACGGTAGTTTTAATGGTAAGTGAAATTAAGATGAAAGAAGAATGAGACAAAATAATGCGAAAAAGTTGTATTGATTTATTGGAATAAAATCTTTTCTAAAAAAACCTCACCCCCCAAAAAAAAAACAAAAAAAACAAAAACGCTGGAAACTTTTGAATTAAGCTGATAAGAAATACATAATAATAACACTTATAAAAAATAAATGGTATTTAAGATTATATTTATATTCAATGTAATCTTAAATAGTTTTTAAGATTATATTTTTATTTTGATATAATATTTATAATAATAGATAATATTTATATTCAATCTTTAAATGACCCAATAAGAGTTGATATGCCATAAAATCAACTAACTCGCATGACTGTAAACTATTTTACTTACCCACATAGATGAAGGGAATTACTGTTAGTAAAACTGTGTAGCCCCTCTCCTTCAAGGTATTTATAGTTATTCACCCAACCAATTGCCACAGGAAGGATGTGATACAAAGTCGCATCTCAGCGAGTATTGAACTCATCATTCACTAGTAACGGATGCTACAATCCTAGCTTGCCAAACATTACCCCACGATCGGACGCCATTACTTGATAGATATAACTTTTAATTAAATCACACGTCTAACAATGCATGTTTTATCGCTATTTCTTAACATACGTTTATGTTAATGTGAATAAGCACGATGGCCGAGTGGTTAAGGCGTTGGACTTAAGTTCCAATGGACGAATGTCCGCGTGGGTTCGAACCCCACTCGTGCTAATAATATTTTTATTTGTTTATTTTTTAATGTTCTGTTATAATTCTATGATTTTGAGTATTTTTGAGTATTTTTTCATGTTTTGTTGTCAAATTAATTTTCTTTATATTTAGCGATTTAAAAAAAAAACTTTCATTAATATTTAAGTTCCAATGGACCACGTGTGTTCGCACCCCACTCGTGCTAAATTGTTTTTTTTTGTTTTTTTTGTTGGCAAATTAATTCTCTTTATATTTGTTGTATTTTTAGTCTTTCAAACTGTTCGGTAGAATTTATACTCAAACTCTAAAATCATAATATGATAAAGGAACTCAGAGATAAATTTTAACAAGTTCTTAAAAATACCCTGCACAAAATATACGTATATCAACATGAATGCCCCCAGTGAGATTAGAACTCACGATCCCTGGATTATGAGACCAGTGCTCTAAACCACTGAGCTATGGAGGCATTCGTTGATGAACAAATGGTAACTTTAAAATCATAATATCATAAAGGAACTACCAAGGAAAAGTTAGCATTTTTTTTAAAACACTCAGCACAATAAAAATTATTCGCATAAATGCCCCCAGTGAGATTCGAACTCACGACCCCTGGTTTACGAGACCAGTGCTCTAAACCACTGAGCTATGGAGGCAGTCGCTGTGGGATAATTGGTAACTTTAAAATTATAATAACTATAATTATCATGCATATATTCAAACTGGAAACATGCGTTATATATACCGGATTTTACGGTAGTTTTAATGGTAAGTGAAATTAAGATGAAAGAAGAATGAGACAAAATAATGCGGAAAAGTTGTATTGATTTATTGGAATAAAATCTTTTCTAACCCCCCCACCCCCCCAAAAAAAACGCTGGAAACTTTTGAATTAAGCTAATAAGAAATACATAATAATAACACTTATAAAAAATAAATGGTATTTAAGATTATATTTATATTTAATGTAATCTTAAATAGTTTTTAAGATTATATTTTTATTTTGATATAATATTTATAATAATAGATAATATCTTTAAATGACCCAATAAGAGTTGATATGCCATAAAATCAACTAACTCGCATGACTCTAAACTATTTTACTTACCCACATAGATGAAGGGAATTACTGTTAGTAAAACTGTGTAGCCCCTATCCTTCAAGGTATTTATAGTTATTCACCCAACCCAATTGCCACAGGAAGGATGTGATACAAAGTCGCAACCATGTGGCATCTCAGCGAGTATTGAACTCATCATTCACTAGTAACGGATGCTACAATCCTAGCTTGCCAAACATTACCCCACGATCGGACGCCATTACTTGATAGATATAACTTTTAATTAAATCACACGTCTAACAATGCATGTTTTATCGCTATTTCTTAACATACGTTTCTATTAATGAATAATAATAATAATTATTAATAATAAAATAACTCGTCTAACAATGCGCGTTTCTTCGGTACTTATTAAATTGCGTTTCCGTTATGGGCGGCAAGCACGATGGCCGAGTGGTTAAGGCGTTGGACTTAAGTTCCAATGGACGAATGTCCGCGTGGGTTCGAACCCCACTCGTGCTAAAATATTTTTATTTGTAAATTGTTTATTTTTTAATGTTCATATCATAATTCTATGATTTTGAGTTATTGAGTATTTTTGAGTATTTTTTCATGTTTTGTTGTCAAATTAATTTTCTTTATATTTAGCGATTTAAAAAAAAAAAAAACTTTCATTAATATTTAAGTTTCAATGGACCGCGTGGGTTCGCACCCCACTCGTGCTAAATTGTTTGTTTTTTTTTGTTGGCAAATTAATTATCTTTATATTTGTTGTATTTTTAGTCTTTCAAACTGTTCGGTAGAATTTATACTCAAACTCTACAGCATTTAAAGTATTTAAGCAAAATGTGAATTTTTTAATTTGTATTTGTGTGTGAGATCAGTGTAACACAAACCCTTCAAGTGGTGTCTACTTTGAAAATCAAGGCAACATTTTTAAAATTCAAACTATTTTTCTTGTTTATTGCATTCTATAGAATACATACAATATACGTAAATTTTCGAGAAACCAGTAATCGGAAGTTACAGAAAAAATTAAATTCAAACGAGATGGAAGTAAAGAAAAAAAAGCAATTAAAAAGGGCGCAGCCACGAATGCCCCCAGTGAGATTCGAACTCACGACCCCTGGTTTACGAGACCAGTGCTCTAAACCACTGAGCTATGGAGGCAGTCACTGATTGCATATCTTTTAACGTACTTGACCTTAATCTCTCGACCAACAATGCGCATTTTGCGGTATTTATTAACAACAGTTAGTTATTGATATAATGGATTCTTTTGAATGTCAATAAGCACGATGGCCGAGTGGTTAAGGCGTTGGACTTAAGTTCCAATGGACGAATGTCCGCGTGGGTTCGAACCCCACTCGTGCTAAAGGTTTTTTTTATTTGTATATTATTATTTTTTGAATACTCTGTTATTATTTTATGATTTTGAGTTAAAATTTATTTTATTCATGCTAATCAAAACATCTCTATTTCAATTAAATACAAAATTAATGGATCTTATAACATTTTTTGCTTGTAAATTATTATTTTGAAATATTTGCTAGCTTTGTTGGAAATTTGAAAATGCTATAGTCAAAAACGGACATCATTAGGTATCATTTATTACCAAACTCTACAGCATTTAAATTCTTTGACAAAATATATGAGTTTTTTTATGTGTTTGCGTTTTTTTTGTGTATGCGTGCTGTCCTAAAGGAAAACAAAAAAAACAAAAAAACTTATAAATGAATTATCATATTAAGTTATGTTTTCCTTAGAGTTTGATTTTTATTAAAAGTATGAATCCCAATTGAGAAATAAAAAAATATATACATTGGACTTCATTTCATATTCCACTAACATCTGTCCGGTAGACTATGGTAAAAATTAACGCCCCTGAATACACAGTATACCCTAAAATATTAATATTACCAAGGAGTTTCCATAGAACAATGGGGTATTTACCGTGTATCCCACGTATACGGATCAGGCACAAGGCCCTATTAATGTGGGACCACCCACGAACCGAAGCTCAAGGGTGGCGGGTGCAAAAAAATGCGTTTATCCCGTCGGCATTCCCCGCCAAGGGGGCGCCTCAGGCACTAGGCAATAAACCTCGCCCTGTCCCTTTAAATCAAGGGGCAGGTGTTGACTGGGGGGGGGGGTGGCCCCTGGGATCAATGATGTTAATTACTTCAACGGCCCAGGACCGAAACCACTGGACCCCCGGGAAAGTCCAGGTAAGTTTCCATAGAGCAATGATTAACGCACTATATTCAGCATGAGCAAGCTGTTGCTTATGTATTCGATCAGCATAAAGTTGGCGTAATTATAAAAAAATTGAACAAATATTTAAAGTAACGTTCGTAAATAGTTTAGTACCACACAAGGTTAAAAGAAGTTTGTTTGGTTGGTTGGATTTTACGGCATGTCAACCCTTGTTAGGTTATTTTATGCAAAGACGTTTTGTTTCATTCATTCTTGATGGTATTCATTCTTTTTTTTTTCTAAACTCATTTTTTCTATTTAACCCATAGATGGGACTCTAACAGGTACTGCCACTCCGGGTCAGAGTGGATCTGGAAGTAATGGTGATGAAGAGGTACTCCACACCAAATGAAGGGAAATATGGGTAGGAAGACTGTGTTTCGCCAATCCTCCAAGCGTTTAATTACCTTAGAAATTAGCATTCGTTTTTTTCTTGGACACTGTGTCCTGATTACACTTTTTAAAATTTAATTTCTCTTTCTATAACTGTTGCTTAAACTATTTTCTTGTTTATTGGATAATACATTCCCAACTTGACCATTTAGTAAATATATAATAATAATAATAATAATAATAATAATAATAATAAATCCGTTTTTATCTCAAAATTCTCTGGGACTTTGAGATAAAAACGGATCACCTTATCCCAGCAAGAAGGCCAGACCTAGTGTTGATAAACAAAAAAAGAAAGAACTTGTCAACTGGTGGATTTTGCAGTGCCAGCAGATCACAGGGTGAAGTTAAAGGAAAATGAGAAAATAGACAAATATCTGGACCTTGCCAGAGAACTGAAAAAGTTATGGAATATGAAAGTGAAAGTTATACCAATTGTAGTTGGTGCACTTGGAACAGTCCCAAAAGCATTAGAAAAGGGTTTGGAAAGTTTGGATATCAGAGGAAGGATTGAAACCATTCAGAACACTGCACTGCTGCAATCTGCCAGAATACTCAGAAGAGTCCTGGAGACCTGAGGAGACTTGCCGTCACTCAGACTCCAGTGAAAGACCATCAGCTAACACTGATGTGAAAACTCAAAAGGAATAATAATAATCCGTTTTTATCTCAAAATTCTCTGGGACTTTGAGATAAAAACGGATCACCTTATCCCAGCAAGAAGGCCAGACCTAGTGTTGATAAACAAAAACGAAAGAACTTGTCAACTGGTGGATTTTGCAGTGCCAGCAGATCACAGGGTGAAGTTAAAGGAAAATGAAAAAATTGACAAATATCTGGACCTTGCCAGAGAACTGAAAAAGTTATGGAATATGAAAGTGAAAGTTATACCAATTGTAGTTGGTGCACTTGGAACAGTCCCAAAAGCATTAGAAAAGGGTTTGGAAAGTTTGGATATCAGAGGAAGGATTGAAACCATTCAGAACACTGCACTGCTGCAATCTGCCAGAATACTCAGAAGAGTCCTGGAGACCTGAGGAGACTTGCTGTCACTCAGACTCCAGTGAAAGACCATCAGCTAACACTGATGTGAAAACTCAAAAGGAGTAAACAATAATAATAATAATAATAATAATAATAATAATAATAATAATAATAATAATTATTATTATTATTATTATTATCATTTTAGCTAGTGTATTAGGTCTGAGACCTGTCAGCTGCTCCTTATATTTTAAACATTTATCTTATTTCCGTTGAATATTTATATTAAACTCACTATTTAAAAAAAAAAAACAGTGATTGTGTGAGATTACCATCCTTGTCTGCCAAGGAATTTCTCCTAATGATTGCTAGATGTCGTTGTCAAAGCAGTAAATCACAAGGGAGTGCAAAATCATCACAGAATGGCTTAGACACAAGGACCTGTTCTCTATCCCATTTGAGGGAGAATGCCTAGTGTCGCATTGAACACGACACCATACAATAATACACAACATAGAATAACGTAAGCTTATTTAATTCATAGACACTTTTTTATCCTATCCATTCGCTACGGGAAGGATGTGGCACAAGGTCGCAAGTATGGGGCACCCAGTGAGGATCGAACTCACTATTCAGAAGCAATGGATGCTGCAAGACTAACTTGCTTAACCACAATGGGGCGCCATTGCTCTATTAATATAACTTTTAGCATACTTGACCTAAATAACTCTTCTAACAATGCGTGTTTCCTCGGTACTTATTAACTTGCGTTTCCTTTATCGACGTCAAGCACGATGGCCGAGTGGTTAAGGCGTTGGACTTAAGTTCCAATGGACGAATGTCCGCGTGGGTTCGAACCCCACTCGTGCTAATAAAAAAAAACTTTTTATTTTGGCAAATTAATTTTCTTTATATTTGTCGTATTTTTAAACTTTCAAACTGTTCGGTAGTATTTATAATCAAACTCTACAGCATTTAAAGAATTTAAGCAATAGTATGAATTTTATATTTGTACTTGTGTGTATACGTACATCTGCATACATACATGTATACGTATATATGGGGGAGGGTACACGCACCGCATACACAACACATATATACCATCAAAACGGATGTTATGTATTATTTACATGAAAAATAAAAATTTACCTATCGAGCTATCTAGCTAGCTAAGTCTGTTCATTTCATATCTATCTATTCATCAACTATCTATCTATCTATCTATCTATCTATCTATCTATCTATCTATCTAAGTCTGATCATTTCAAATCTATCTATCTATCTATCTATCTATCTATCTATGTCTGTTCATATCTACCTATCTATCTATCTATGTCTGTTCATATCTATCTATCTATCTATCTATCTATCTATCTATCTATCTATGTCTGTTCATATCTATCTATCTATCTATATATCTATATATCTATCTATATATCTATCTCTGTTCATTCTATCTATCTATCTATCTATCTATCTATCTATCTATCTATCTCTGTTCATATCTATCTATCTATCTATCTATCTATCTATCTATGTCTGTTCATATCTATCTATCTATCCATCTATCTATCTATCAATCTATCTAAGTCTGATCATATCTATCTATCTATCTATCTATCTATCTATCTATCTATCTATCTATCTATGTCTGTTCATATCTATCTATCTATGTCTGTTCATATCTATCTATCTATCTATCTATCTATCTATGCCTGTTCATATCTATTTATTTATCTATCTATCTATCTATCTATCTATCTATCTATCCCTTCACTGGCAGCCCGTCAGTCCCTGATGTGGTGTAATGGTTAGCAAGTTAGTCCCGCAGATCCATTAACATTAAAAAGCGATTTTAATCATTTCTGGATACCACATAAAAAACAAAAAAACAAAACAAACGTACATTAAAAAGAATTAACCAGAATTGCAAGATGATAACGATCGTATAATTAAGAAACACGAGTATTAATATATATTACGTATAAAGAAATTAGATTTCTGATTCTCCTATCAAACCATTTAATATCCTTCTACAAAATATATGCAAAATTTCACTGTGAATATTCCTCTACATATATAACATTTATAACATTTATAAGTCAAAATACAATGATTTCATCATATATTTAATAAAAAATAAAGCTGTTACACGAATGCCTCCAGTGAGATTCGAACTCACGACCCCTGGTTTACGAGACCAGTGCTCTAAACCACTGAGCTATGGAGGCACATACAGGAAAACGTAACTTTTAGCTTAGACTATCTTAATCTCTCTGGCAACTATACATACTTTGTGGTATTTATTATCAACTCTTAGTCATTACTATAATGGACAGTAACAAGTATCTATAAGCACGATGGCCGAGTGGTTAAGGCGTTGGACTTAAGTTCCAATGGACGAATGTCCGCGTGGGTTCGAACCCCACTCGTGCTAAAGGGTTTTTTTTTTTATTTGTATATTATTATTTTTTGAATACCCTGTTATGAATTTTATGATTTTGAGTTAAAATTTATTTTATTCATCCTAATCAAAACATATCTATTTCAATTAAATACAAAATTAATGGATCTTCTAATAACATTTTTTGCTTGTAAATTATTATTTTGAAATATTTGCTAGCTTTTTGTTGGTAAATGAATTTTTTTAATGTTTGAATTTGAATAATCTGTTGTAATTTTATGATTTTGAATCAATTTCTTTAAAAAATTCATGCTAATCAAAACATTTCTGTTTTTATTAAATACAATATTAATGAAACTATCAATGTTATATATCATTATTAACTTAAATAATTCTTTTTCAGATATAAGTAAATGCTCTGTCGGCGGGGCTTAGAATATGTTAATTGTATCTCCTGTAGAGGGGTAAGACCCCCACCCCACAATGTGTGTCCTGGGTATGATACTAAACAGCATCCGATGGTGAGGCTCCAGTCCTGGAGCTCTGGGGTGACGGCACTCATAGGAAATAAGAATTCGGCGGATAATCAACACTAGATAATCATAATCTACATTTTTTCATTTTATCTCATACGATTTGGACGGTCTCATTTTTAACCATAGGGTGTCGCAAGATGATAACGATCGGAAGATTAAGGAACAAGAGTACTAGTATATAGATACCCCCCACCCCCACACACATAAAAAAAGGAGTTACCTGTTGCTTATATTCTGACCCCTCTTGATATTGAAAGGAAGGTATCAATCTCTCCCCCACACAAAAAAGGTGTGGGGGAGTGATTGATACCTTCCTCTGGTGGAACACAACACAAGACGTTCTAAAAATAATTGTTGTGACAATAGCTATCTTCGTTATAAGTTGTATCATTCTTTTTATTTGTTCATTCGTTTAACAATTTATTAAGTCAATCCTACGCTAAAACCACTCCTTTCTCTATAATCAGCAGTCAATTTTTTGAACAGCTGCAGTGCATTGCATTTACGTTTCATAAGAAACTTTCTGGACACTAACCGTCATTAAGCCTCCATAGCTCAGTGGTTTAGAGCACTGGTCTCGTAAACCAGGGGTCGTGAGTTCGAATCTCACTGGAGGCTTTTCGCCTATGGTGTTTTTTTTAAAGCCCATGTGAGTGTCTCTGGTTTTACAATCTAGTGATACTAAATTTCAAGTCTATTTGAATAAGATATATATTTTTTAAGAATGAATTAATTCTTAGAATTAGTGAGAGAAAATTGATTGTAAATTAAACGACACTCCCTTTATAAGTGTTCTTATTTCGCAACTCTAAATCCAAAACTTCTATTTTATTTCAAACCGATTTCGTCAGAATCGTCAGGATTATTTACATTTAAATCTGTACTAGGATCAGGGTGTAGTATCTGTGCAATCTATTTCGGATCAAAGTGTAGTTTCTGTGAAAATCCTATGGTTATTTAAGAAAAACAAACAAACCCCAAAACAGAGACACACAGATATATATCTAAGGTATATATATATATTTAAGTTTAGGTAGCATGGACATAGTCAGCACCGCCTGGTTACTGACAGTTTCTCGCCGATCTCCAGACCAAGACTTGATATATATATATATATATATATATATATATATATATATATATTAAAGTAAGTCGTCGGGGCGGCCTAAAGTCGGTATCAGCCAGTCAGCGAGGGAGTCTATCCCCTTTTCAATAGCGCTAGACCAAGGAGATTGTTTTAGCATCTGAGGTGGAGCGCCAC
>CM042140.1:38319241-38384241 GCA_023376005.1 Doryteuthis pealeii | reverse complement strand
GAACGTTTATTAAGAGCCAAGATGTTGAAGCTACGGGCTGGCTGCTTATGAAACTTAAAATAAAAATACGTTTTACATTCTCCAATCTCTCTCTCTCTCTCTCTCTCTCTCTCTCTCTCTCTCTCTCTCTCTCTCTCTCTCTCTCTCTACACTCACTGAGAAAATAACAGATATAACGAGGAGGTAATCAAGATATACACAGAGAGGGGGAAAGTGCCAGGCAAAATTTGAAGTAAGAGACGGGCGAGTCTTTGACTTAATTGCAAATTACGAGTAATTAGAACCAACTGAAATGGATTTTTTTTCAAGCATAACTCAATCATAAAACTAAAGAATATTTTGTATGAATTTTGTGTCATTAAACTAAACAGGAAAAAGTCTTTAGAAAACAATCATTGATTCACCCAGTTTTAGTATAATAATAGATTATATTTTCATCTTAGTTTTCATCTGTATAGTCTGTCGATCATACTTTTGAAAGTCTACTAACAGACTGAAACCTAACAAAACAGTTTCAAATCAAGTTGTTTTTTTTCTTTTTTTCGTTTTTCTTTTTGTTTGAATTTCTTTGCTTATATTGCACAATTGATATAAAAACTGCCGTGCGTACAGTTATAATTGTCTTTTGTGGGTCTACAAAACGGAAACTTAATCTTTTAACGAAAGAAAAAAATAAATAAATAAAAATAAATAAGGAAAAAAAAAAGAAGAAAAAAAAAGTCAACCATTTCCAGAACAACGCCTTACCCACTTCACCATATGTTCTTCATTTCTGGAAGATATCTTTTCTTTTTTTAACAATGGCATTTAGAGATATTTATAAGTGAAATTAAACATTAGACCAAGAAAAGCTCTCAACACAAAAAAGGTAAACACGTGGTTTCCAGAAATCAGTGTTTAACGGAAGAAAAAAAATAACAAAGGGAGTGGTAGCAGCAGAACCGGGGAAAAAGGGCTGGGGTAAGGAAACAGAAAAACGATAAAAAGGGAAATAATAATAATAATAATAATAATAATAATAATAATAATAATATATCTGGACCTTGTCAGAGAACTGAAAAAGTTATGGAATATGAAAGTCAAAGTGATACCAATTGTGGTTGGTGCACTTGGAACAGTCCCAAAAGGATTGGAAAAGGGTTTGGAAAGTTTGGAAATCAGAGGAAGGATTGAAACCATTCATAACACTGCTCTGCTGCAATCTGCCAGAATACTCAGAAGAGTCCTGGAGACCTGAGGAGACTTGCTGTCACTCAGACTCCAGTGAAAGACCATCAGCTAATGATGATGTGAAAACTCAAAAGGAGTAAAATAATAATAATAATAATAATAATAATAATAATAATAATAATAATAATAATAATGACTTTGAAATTAAAACGGATCACCTTATCCCAGCAAGAAGACCAGACCTAGTGTTGATTAACAAAAAAGAAAGAACTTGTCAACTGGTGGATTTTGCAGTGCCAGCGGATCACAGGGTGAAGTTAAAGGAAAATGAAAAAATTGACAAATATCTGGACCTTGCCAGAGAACTGAAAAAGTTATGGAATATGAAAGTGAAAGTTATACCAATTGTAGTTGGTGCACTTGGAACAGTCCCAAAAGCATTAGAAAAGGGTTTGGAAAGTTTGGATATCAGAGGAAGGATTGAAACCATTCAGAACACTGCACTGCTGCAATCTGCCAGAATACTCAGAAGAGTCCTGGAGACCTGAGGAGACTTGCTGTCACTCAGACTCCAGTGAAAGACCATCAGCTAACACTGATGTGAAAACTCAAAAGGAGTAAACAATAATAATACCAATTGTAGTTGGTGCACTTGGAACAGTCCCAAAAGGATTAGAAAAGGGTTTGGAAAGTTTGGATATCAAAGGAACGATTGAAACCATTCAGAACACTGCACTGCTGCAATCTGCCAGAATACTCAGAAGAGTCCTGGAGACCTCAGGAGACTTGCTGTCACTCAGACTCCAGTGAAAAGCCCATCAGCTAATGCTGATGTGAAAACTCAAAAGGAGTAAATAATGATAAAATTTAAATGTAGACTTTGTGGTAATAGAGATGAGACTGTAAACCATATACTCTGCGAATGTAGCAAACTAGCACAACGAGAATACAAAACCAGACAAGACTGGGTTGGGAAGGTGATCCACTGGTTGTTATGCAAAAAATTAAATTTTGACCATACAACAAAATGGTATATGCATAAACCAGAATCTTTTCTCGAGAATGAAACGCATAAAATTCTCTGGGACTTTGAAATAAAAACGGATCACCTTATCCCAGCAAGAAGACCAGACCTAGTGTTGATAAACAAAAAAGAAAGAACTTGTCAACTGGTGGATTTTGCAGTGCCAGCAGATCACAGGGTGAAGCTAAAGGAAAATGAAAAAATGGACAAATATCTGAACCTTGCCAGAGAACTGAAAAAGTTATGGAACATGAAAGTCAAAGTGATACCAATTGTGGTTGGTGCACTTGGAACAGTCCCAAAAGGATTAGAAAAGGGTTTGGAAAGTTTGGATACCAGAGGAAGGATTGAAACCATTCAGAACACTGCACTGCTGCAATCTGCCAGAATACTCAGAAGAGTCCTGGAGACCTGAGGAGACTTGCTGTCACTCAGACTCCAGTGAAAGACCATCAACTAATGCTGATGTGAAAACTCAAAAGGAGCAAATAATAATAATAATAATAATAATAATAATAATAATAATATAATAATAATAATAGTGATACCAATTGTAGTTGGTGCACTTGGAACAGTCCCAAAAGGATTGGAAAAGGGTTTGGAAAGTTTGGATATCAAAGGAAGGATTGAAACCATTCAGAACACTGCACTGCTGCAATCTGCCAGAATACTCAGAAGAGTCCTGGAGACCTGAGGAGACTTGCTGTCACTCAGACTCCAGTGAAAGACCATCAGCTAATGCTTATGTGAAAACTCAAAAGGAGCAAATAATAATAATAATAATAATAATAATAATAATAATAATAATCTCATTCTGACAGCACGGCTTCCCATGGCAGGTTTTCAACACGACATTCAATATCCGTACAGAGCTGATAGTTGTAGGGTCTTGCTGGTCGGCCTACGCTGGTGTGTTTATGAGTAGGTATCCACAGGAGAACGTCAACACCGGATGCAGTTTAGTGTCATACCCAGGATACCCCCCTTTTTCTTGGTGGTGGGGTCTTACACCTATGTAGACCGCGAATTTTAAGCCGTGCGGACTGGGTTGTTCAATATAGGATCGCAAACATTCAATTCAAACATTAGATAAAAACAATTTGAAACAAGTAAAAAGAATACATTCTTGTAGACTAGTGACAAATTAAGATAACACTTGTCAAATCTCATTATGATGGAAATTCGGTGTATATCTGTCTGTAACCGAAACTACGTTACTGTTTATGTCATAATACCCTCAGGAATTGCGTAAGTTTATCAATGAGTATTTGATTCATAGTAAAAATCATTAATACACAGAATAAATCTTTTTTTATTAACGATGAGTTAAATTTACCTCAAAACAGCCCATGTTATTAGTGCGTTTAAAATCCGGAAACGTGGTTTATATATCACTAAGTAATAAAGGTTTACATAATATATGGTATGGTTAGTTTACATACGGGTTTTAACAAAACCGGGTTTAATAGATAATCACTTGGTGTTATTGATCTCTCATACTATCGTTTTATTTTCCAACGTATTAAAATCAATACTATGAATGATTTTATATATAAACCAATTAAAATATTTATATATAAACCAATTGAAATATAATCAAACTAAGTGTAATCTTTTTATATACATTCTTATCTAATTTGGTTAGTCTTTCTAATTTAATATATTTCATAACATTAACACTTAAATACTTACGTCCGAAGGGTGCATATTATTGCTAGTATTCTTAATGAGTTGTGTTATTCTTATTCGGTACTTGGCTGTTCAGTCATAAGAAACAAATACCCGTAGAGTTCAGCATTTTCCTTTTAACTACCAATGATGGGTACATTTACGTTAGGAAGAGACTGATTTATTGTATATTGTTTACCGTTGTTGCCCCGTCGTGATACCGTTCTGCAATCATGTTAGGATTGTGGGTCTACTTTCTTTTTTTAAAAGTAAACGTTTTCCTCATGGCACTTTTTAACAGATATATATATATATATATATATATATATATATAGCGAGAGAGAGAGAGAGAGAGAGAGAGAGAGAGAGAGAGAGAGAGAGAGAGAGAGAGAGAGAGAGCATAAAGTATTGAAATAAATTAGCTCACTTTCAGGAGCTTACCCCACGGGCAGTTCCAGCTCCCCATCCTAAAAATGTGTGAGAGTGGCTTTATTGTTGAGGAAAAAATTATGGAATTTATTGATAAAAAAATACGATTAATACTTAGTTTGCCTCCCTTAAAAAGGAGGATCAAAGTGTAGTATCTTTTCCAGTTACTATGCTTTGATTCTTACCTAATCCACCCGGCCTCGGCTTGGGGGTCCAGTGTGCTTCGGCCACTGGACCGGTAAGGTACAATTAATAGCGTCGATCCCAGGGGGTGGGCATCCCCCCCAGATCGACGCAATTTTTATGGACCCACGTAAAAACGAGACCTTGTGTCCAGCCCTCATAAGTGGGATGAGCAGGCAAATACCCTCCTTTTATCAAAGTAGTTCCAACTTTCACAAATAGCATTTGGTGTATGGAGTCTTCTTATGGACGATTACTTTTAGTTTCCACCATCAAATTTTTTATTGGATTTAGATCCGGACTGTTCATTGACAATATCATTGATTTTATATGCCTTTCCCGAAAAAAAGCTTTAATCACTTTTGATCTGTGACAAGATGCATGATATTTACCACGTACCCCACGTGTACGGGTTAGGCACAAGGCCCTATTAATGTGGGACCACTCACGAACCGAAGCTCTTGGGTGGCGGGTGCAAAAGAGGCGTTGATCCCGTCGGCACACCCCACACAAGGGGGGGGGGCGCTTAAGGAACTGGGCAATAAACCCAGCCTTTAAATCAAGGGGGTACGTATTACCTGGGGGGATGACCTGCTGGGATCAACGCTATTAGTTTGTAAGATCCAGGGCAGAAGCCAATGGCCGGGTGACAAGATACATTGACATCCAGAAAAATAACTTCAGTGACACCAAACCCATTTTTAAGCTTAAATAAAAAAAACAAACGTAAGGACATAATTCTGGTGGCTGAGCACTCCATGACATGCAACACTTTACTTTGCCGTTACTGAAGCTAGACGGGCGATGGGAGAAACCTCCTTCGTTCAATCGGCTGATCACGCCAATCCCTAGCACTTATATGATTTTCCCAATCCTATTGCCCTAATGGAAAACCCCCCAACCCTTTTTTTATCATACATATGTGCTAGAAGGCGGTGTCCGAGTGTCTTGGTGTCCTGGGTATTATGTTAAACTCATTTAATTTAATTTGAAGTGAATTAATTCTTAATGGATACTCAATTTTCTTTTATAAACACACTTTTCTATTTAACCCATGGATGGGACCCTAACAAGTACTACCACTCTGGGTCAGAGACGCCATTAATTTGTTTTGGGTTCAGATTAATGTTCCCCTTTTTTATCCGATCAATCTATCTTTCTATCTATATATCTATCTCTCTCTCTCTCTCACACACACACACACACACAAAATATATATATATATATATATATATATATATATATATATATATCACTTCATATATATATATATATAGATATATATATTATAGGTTACAATACATTCAAGGTTCGATTGTTACTATTGATTTCAAAAGCACCGTCTAATATATATATATATATATATATATATATATATATATATATATATAATATATATATCTCCACCGGTTGTTAACTTTTGCAAAAGCACCGGTCGAAAGGGCCCTTAAGTTTCTATCGTCTTTTGGCTCCTTTTTTGTTCATTCGTTTAATTGCTGATCATTATTAAAGTAGGTTATTATTCAAAGTTTTATATAAGTCTAGCGGTACCAAAAACGTTTGCATTTCACATGGCGCTAAAACCCTTGGGAAAGGTATGAATCAAATTCTCCCTCGAGCTATGGGCAAATAACAGGGAAGACTGGGATCAATGAGGGGGTACTCCACATTCCCCAGAGCTCCAGAATTAGAACTTCAACATCAGATGCAGTTTAACGTCATACCCAGAACATGAGAAGAATTGGATAGAAGAGTTCGAAGAGAATATCCAAAGAGTGAGAGTGAGTTTTTTTTAGTGGTTGCAAGGTCTACCATTTTTGTATTTAAAAAACTGTTGCAAACAATTTCAAGAATGTGTAAAGCAGTAATTAAGGCAGGTGGTAGTTTTATTAAGAAAAACAAAATATTATGGTATTGTATGATATTTTTTCTATAGTTAAGTGCTTATTTTTGCCAAAATAAGCAAATACACTGTGATTACTGCTCATTTTAAGGTGTTTTTCTAAAAAATATATGCTAGCTCTAGACATTTTGCCTGGAATTATATATGTATTTACCAACTCCTCCACACGAGCCGGATGTGACACAAGGTCATTTTTTAAACGGAGTTTACCAGGTTTGAATTCGTACCAAGGCTGGAGAGAGTTGAGTGCTAGAAGGCGGTGACTGAGGTTCTTCATGTCCTGGGAATGACGTTTAACTCAATCTGGTGATGAGGTTCCAGTTCCTAAGAGTATGGGGTGACGAGGGGATGTAAGGTTTTAAAAACAAAAATTATATTTCAGAACTTCTGCTTAAATGTTCACGTTTAAATAAAACGTATTTGTAGACATAATACACCGACTGCACCTCTGCAGAGAGGTAAGACTCCCTCAATGGGGCCACCTGTTGGTCGTGTGTAGCGACCCGTGATGCTTAAGGATGGAATGGAACCCAGGTGGCTGAGCAGTCCATGACCTGCAACACTCCAATTTGGTCCTTACTTAGGCTAGATGGGACGTCGAGGAGGCTCCCTGCGATCAATCGGCCGGTCACGTCAAGCCCTCCACCTATATCATTGCCCCAACCCTATTGCCCTTATGGCAAGCCCCATCCTTTTTTATCATATGTTTGCTAGAAGGCGGTGGCTGAGGGTCTTCATGTCCTGGGAATGACGTTTAACTCAACCTGGTGATGAGGTTCCAGTTTTGGAGGTTTGGGGAATGTGGAGCACCCCTTCATCAGGTGACAAGATACATTGTCACCCAGCTTCATGTCTCTGGTCCACTTTGACCCGGAGTGGTAGTACCTGTTAGGGTTTCATCTATGGGTTAACTAGAAAAATGTGTTTATAAAAAAATTGAGTATCCATTAAGAATGAATTTATTTCAAAACTTTGTCGGCATTAAATGAACCACTGAGGTTGATATGCCGTAAAACAAAACAAAACAAACCAAACCAATCATTTGTACAATAAGTTATTAAATGTTAAATTCAAGACTTTGTAAACACCCTGTATATATAAAGTAAGTAATTATCGGTATCAGCTGAACAGCGAGAGAGTCTATCTCCTATTCGCTAGCGCTAGACCAGGGAATTTTTTTTGTTGAGGTGGATCGCCACACTTACCACCAGCTCTCCAGCTTACCGCACAGGTCAGATTACCTAATTTGTGCTACCCATGCGTAGAGTCGATGGGGACAGGTATAGAACCCGGTACCTTGTGATTTCTATGTGAGTACTCTCTCTCTCTCTCTCTCTCTCTCACGCACTCTCTCACACACACACACACACACACACACACACACACACACACACACACTCTCTCTCTCTGTCTTTCTTTTCTTCAACTTTGGGTGATTGATATTAAAGGTACGTCTATCTGTCTAATATCAAAATGCATAAGTACTGATTGCAAAAATTGGCGAAAATATTTTTTAATCAAGATTATGAGTTCTCGTTTATACTAAGGACACAGTAACGTAACAAATACTGCGAACCAATAATTAAAACCGCTAGATTAGAAAAAAACAAAACAAAACAAAACCAAAAAAATGCAATATGAGTCAAGGTAAAAAAATCATAAAAGAGTAAATATTCTAGACAAAAAGAACATTAGGCTTATAAGTTCCAAAATTTCACTCTGAATTGTTCCAGTTGGACACATGGCGGAACGGATATAAGGGTTGAGGGTCTTCATGTCCTGGGAATGACGTTTAACTCAATCTGGTGATGAGGTTCCAGTTTTGGAGGTTTGATATTAAAGGTAAATACAGATCTAAGTGACAATCATCTCTAGTTGGTTAAGCGGTCAGGGTTAACGGAATGAGAACAGTCTACCCCCGTGAATTGAATAAAGGGTTCGGTTCGAAGTTCCATTAAGGCTCCCGATTACGACATGAAAGCTCCCGAGTTCAACAAGAAGGGTCTAGAGTTCGAAGAGAAGGTCTCCGGGTTAGAGAAGGTTCCAGAGTTCGACAAGAATCACCTGAAGAAGGCTGAAGGGCAAATAGACCGAAACAATATGCATATAACAATAAAAAAGATGAGGACAATAGTCCGAATAATCCAGATAATACAAATACTGAGTTGTTTAGTGGGTGGAATTTTCTGTGGGTGGGATTTTCGGGGGTGGAACTTTCAAATGAAAATTATATATATATATATATATATATATATATATATATATATATATATATATATAATTTTTCATGTCTCGAAAGTTCCACCCACGAAAATCCTACCCACAGAAAATTCCACCCACTAAACTTATTTTTGTTTTTATTTTTCATACGCATTGTATTGGCCTTCAAAATATTAATATACTATAACATACTTAACAATGCTTCAAGCAAATTACCAATTGCTTTTATATATATATATATATATATATATATATATATATATATATATATATATTTGAATACCAACAGGACTTTATCCGAAGAATTCGCAATTTTCCCACATATCTAGCAGATCTGATAATGATAAAGAAGTGAGACACCATCTTTTTGCACAAACCACAGAAGAATCCCCGTCACACTAATTCCCAAAATTGCCGCTCAAACCAAAAGTGAAATACGATCCCTCTCGACCAATTCCAAAAAAGAACAGTTCCTCCAGAGGAACGCCTTAACCATTTAACCATGTGTTCCTAATTTCTGGAAACAATTATTTTTATTTTATTTACGGTTATTTACTTTATATCTGTCTTCCTTTTTCTTATTCTTTATGTTTTGTAAATAGTTGAAAGCCAAGCTAAAACAGACGAAAATGATATCGCTTAGATTAGCAGTCTTCTTACAAACTGTATTCAATAACCACGGCCTACCTTAAATTAGTATTAATATTCCTTACCTATTTTCAGAGTTCATATCGTTTAAAAGCTTAATGAATAACGGGTCTGTTGTGTTTTGATATTGAAGCTGAACCAAGTACGGCACAAGGCCAAAATTTAGAGGAAATGTGAGGATGGAAACAATCAACTATCAAAATAGAGGCGCCTGACGCGTAACTGTATTCGTCGGAATAAATGGATGCGGTGACCCTCCAACTTTCTATATAAAAAAGGGGACTTCCGTAGTCTCACCTGATGTCAGGAAAAAAGGTTCCTATTCCTGCTGGGGCAACAAAATCCACACCCTTCCTCTGAGACTCCTCCGTTGGTGACAGCAGAAAAGTCTGAGGTGGAGTGGCTGACAGTAGGAAAAGGTGGGAAGAAGATCTAACCTAAGGAACCTCATAAAGAGACCCAGACAGACACCGACAAGATAGGGGTGGGTGGAGTCTAAACTCTCTGCAAAGGAAATATTCTGTGTATTCTAAACCACACCAATAGGGTGTTGAACAACACAACGAAGAAAATAATTGAGAAAAGATGCGAGAAAATATAATATGGAAAATCGTATGTTCGAACAACCGCCCTGTCGGCTGGGGCGTTAGAATGCACCGACTGCACCTCTGCAGAGGGGTAAGACTCACCCAATGGGGCTACCTGTTGGCTGTGGGTGGCGACCCGTGATGCTTAAAGATAGAACCGAGGTGGATGAGCAGTTCATGACTTGCAATACTCCACTTTGTCCCTATCTTGGGCTAGACGGGCGATCGGAGAGGCTCCCTCCGATCAATCGGGTGATCACGTCAAGCCCTAGCCCCAACCCGTTTTTATCATATGGGTGCTAGAAGGCGGTGAATGAGGGTCTACATGTCCTGGGGATGACGTTAAACTGTATCTGATGGTGAAGTTCCAGTTTTGGAGGTTTGGGGAATGTGGAGCACCCCTTCATCCCCATTGCTCCCTGGTACACTCTAACCCGGAGTGGTAGTACCTGTTAGGGTCCCATCTATGGGTTAAATAGAAAAAGCTTTTTCATAAAAAATTGTTTTATCCATTAAGAATTGATTTATTTCAAAACTTTGTCAGCATTAAATAACCCACTGAGGTTGATATGCCGTAAAACAAAACAAACTAAACAAACCAAACCAATGTTCGAACAAAGCAAATGCACTAATCCCGGAAAAGAAAAATTCTTTGGTTTCGTTTATTTGTTTGACGGTGTGGCTATTCGACTTGGACTCAAACGAACCAGTTTGAGAAAAAAAAGCTAGATGGGAACTATGTTGTATACCCAATACCCATATCTCTGGGTATGCCCGTTTTTATATCGGCGTATAAATCGTATGAGGGACACCCGTCTTGATATGCAACGAGGAACACGTACACTATCACATGAGGGTCACCCGTTGTTATATCACCCATACTATTCTTATCTTCTTAATCTTCGTCTGTTCTTTGTCTGTACTTCCGTATTTCTTCTGAGTAGATCTTGTCTTATTTCTAAGTAGCATTTTCTTCATGGCTTGTTCTGGTATCTCTTTTATAGTAAAATCATTTCCAATGCATTTTATAGTAAAAATCATTTCAATGTATTTTTATACTAAAAATCATTTCCAATGCATTTTATACTAAAAATCAATTCCAATGCAGTCCCTTACAATGCATTTTACATAAATCGCATTATGCAGAAATCACATTATGCATAAATCACACCTAAAACATTTTTTCTAGTAAAAATCATTTCCAATGCATTTTTATAGAAAAACTCATTTCTAATGCATTTTTATATTAAAAATCATTTCTAATGAATTTTTATAGAAAAATTCATTTCTAATGCATTTTTATACTAAAAATCATTTCCAATGCATTTTTATAGAAAAATTCATTGTCTGATTATTCTTTTCCTTAACTGGTGTCTTCTTCATCTTAAGATGTTGGCGAGATGTCATGTGTTCGTCCTTTGCTTTTAGTGACTAACTGAAGACATATATTTTTGTGAATCACATATTTATTTTTGAAGTTCTTAAGATTTGAATCGCGAGTGTGAGTCCAGTTAGCCGCCCGTCATTACACCTTTCTATCACGACGACTCGCCACAGACTGACTATTTAGTCTCATGCAAAATGTCAATAAAATATCCAACTGTTCTAACGGCTAGATTTGAATTCAAATAATATTTTCAACACTAAATGTTCAAAATTGATAGTACGCCCATCAATTATGTAACAACTATATAACGATGTTGTATGCTGTCTTGAATAAATATTGGAAACAACACCCCACAAAAAGTAGCAGTACGGCCACTTATCACCTATCACACAAACTATCAATGCAAGATATGCTGAACACTACTGGAGAAGAAAGGACGAACTCATTAGTGACGTTCTCCTGTGGGCACCTGCACATCAACCTGCCAGTGTAGGCCGACCAACCTATATCAAACAGCTCTGTACGATTACTTGATCCCGTGCAGAAGACCTGCCAGGAGCGATAACCGATAGGAACAGATAGCGAGAGAGTACTGCTGCTGATGATAACATCAACTCCTTATGTCTTGAAATGTTTAAAAAGTAAATATATCTTACTAATAACTATTATTAGTTACTAATGCAGCATTGTTGGTGAGTGGTATCGGAGCGTAGATGAGTTTTTTTTTAAAAGTCAGTAGCCGAAGTAAATACAAGTTGAGAGAGTTCAATATCTCTTCCACTTTGCTAGCTGTAACATGATACGCTTGATCTAGCAATGCGTGACCGGTCTTTCGAAATCATCATTTGAAATGTCATCCAGCCGAGGCGGAATTGCGATTGAAGTGTTTTGTAAACCCAGACACAGACATATATATATATATATATATATATATATATATATATATATATATATATATATATATCACGGAATTCGTGATTCGCTATTTTTTCTTTTGGTGCGTGGGTTGCGAGGAAACACCCGTTTGCTGTGAAAGGAAACGGAACGACGAGCAAAGATGGGGAAGAGTCTTATTCCTAGAATAACGAAGAAGTATGGTTTTGCTTGTCGGCCTACACTGGTGTCCATACGTAGGTGACCACAGGAGAACGTTACACATGAGTTCGTCCTTGCTTCAGTAGCAGTGTCCAGATCTGTCAACAGATCAAATGTAGTTAATTTCTTTTGTTCAGCAAATTTGAATGAGCCTTTTGAAGAATACATAATTTTCTTCAACGCATAGTTTACAGTTATATTGGCCATCTTTATATACTTGTGCTTCTTTTCACAATCTACCATTTTATTATTTAATCTTTTATGTGCCATATGTGTTTGGATAGAGTAGTACTGTTGCAATAAGCCCTGTCGTCTGGGGCTTTAGAATACACCGACTGCATCTCTCTGCAATGGGGCCACCTGTTGGCTGCGAGTTACGACCATGATGCTTAAGGACGGAATCCTGGTGGATCACAAGTCCATGACATGCAACACTTCACTTTGGCCCAAACTTAGGCTAGACGGCCGGTCGGAGAGTCCCTCTTCCGACCACTCAGCTGGTCATGTCAAGCCCTAGCACCTATATGATTATCCCGACCCTATTGCCTTTATGGCAAGCCCCAACCCTTTTTATCATCTATGTGCTAGAAGGCGGTGGCTAAGGGTCTTCATGTCCTGGGAATGACGTTAAAATCTATCTGATGGTGAGATTCCAGTTCTGGAGGTCTGGGGAATGTGGAGCACTCATTCATCGCCATTGCTCGCAGGTCTACTCTGACCCGGAGTGGTAGTACCTGTTAGTGTCCCATCTATGGGTTAAATAGAAAATTTGTTTACAAAAAAAAATTGAGTTTAAAAACTTTTCATCCAAACTATCGCTACGAATCTTTCAAAACTTTGCCGGCATTAAATGACCCACCGAGATTGATATGCCGTAAAACAAAACAAACAAATATACAGTATTGTAATAAGTAATTGAGTGTCACCTCCCCTATTCTATGATTACCTCCCCCTTGGAGAACTCTCTAGTGAAAACTAGACTATATAAACTCTCAATAAGAGTTCCAATTATTTTAAGTAGGATAAAGCTTTCCAAAGTCTATCGGTGTTATCGTTTTTCAATACAAGTATCAACTATGAATAAATACACTCCAACCAATTTTTTTGAAAAAGTTTTTTTTCTAAACCAGAATATTCATTATTCAACTCTACATGAAATTATTGCAATCCAAGCACTTGTTGTACGTACTTATAAAATCCAATCGTTGTAATAGATAGTTTAAGAACCACCTATCAATTTTTGTTTTATTTTTTTATTTTATCTTATTTTGTTTTATTTTTATTTTTTTTATTTTCGCAGAGGATTTATAAGGTTATATGTGCTATATATTTACTTTAAGCCGACATTTATTCTCAGGAAATCAAATAAAAAATCATTCTGTTGGAATATATTCTGTTCCTAAAGCTGGGGTCGTGATTGTCCTATCAATTTTTCCAATTTATTTCGGTAGCGCCAATATATGTTTTATCATCATTGGTATTCTCGTTTTCCATGATTTTGCCCTTATATACAATGTTTTCAAATATGCCGTCTTAAATCTATTTTATGCCATTTTCCTGAAATAATCCAAATTAATTAGTAGTTTCGGTTGTCTCATTCTTCGTGCTTCCACGGCCGTAGAGACTGATTGGGGGAGAGAATTAAGCAAAAAAAAAAAGAGTCTTAAGCTGTCGATCTCTGAATGGTCTACACAAGGCGAGGAAGAGAGTGAGAGAAAGAGAGACTGATGAGTTGTCAGTCTAGAATGAGCTGTTGAAGGGTAAAGACGCAAGATGAGAGTCTGTTCCCCAAGGCATTTTTACTTGGGATAAAATAAATGAGCTCAAGAAAAAAAGCAAACTAACAAAAAACAAAATAAGAACGTCTTGTGTCGTTATTAAAATCTATCAACAGCAGAAGACCAGATATCTATAACACTGTAGTGTTATGGACTGATTGGCGATATCCGATTAGATACTTAAAAACAAAACAATTGAGTCTAGAATCGTTCAAGCGACTTAGATTAGAGTACAAGTCAGTGGTGTGGTAAAGTCAACACTAGATAAAATTAATTACTCTGACACAAAGAAATTCTAATGGCTAAAAGTCGGTTGATGGTTGATATAACACAAATGACTTTTTGTTTATACAAATGTTTTCATATAAATATATTATCATTCTTTTAGCGTCGAAACAAGATGATAAATAATTTTTGAACAAAACCAATCCTAATGGCAGAAATAGGTTGATGTAAAGCAGAAGTCTGTTTTATCATATTATCATTTACATGGAGACTCCGAAAAGATAGGTACCACTTTATCCAGGCTAAAAGTGATTGATATGTCTGACTTTTTATGACTGATGACATCCATATATATTATTGTTCTTGTGGGGACTGTGTAAGATAAGGGCATTTATTTAGCAAAAACAGTTTAAAGATTAAATCTTTAAAATGTTGATAATCTCAATTTACCCGGTGGTCTTAGGCCAGTTCCTGGGAATTATCATAGCAATTGACAGGACCATTTATACAATAACAAGAATATTATCAGGTGCCTCACCAATCAGGGAACTGGGGCGGAGACTTGTTACCCACCTCCGAGATAAGTAACCCAATGCCATGATTTTGATTGGCCGTCCAATCAAATGCGACCGCGTGGGTGGGGTTTCGTACACCTCCTGATGTTTACACTGTAGGGCCATTGGTCCGGCGTTTCTATTGGCTGGCCAATGAGAGCCCTGGATTCGGGGGTTTGGAACCCATAAAAGAGGACCCAAAAGGGTCCCAGGCAGATTGGAGAGCTGGTTCTTGACCAGATTGGAGAGCTGGTACTTGACCAGAGTGGAAAGCTGGTCCTTGACCAGATCGGACAGCTACTTCCCTAGCGAATTGATAGCTCCATCTCATGGCCCTTGTCACCGTCTTTGCTTTGTCATCTTGTTACTCAAAGTCCTGAATTTGAATCAGAACCCAGCATATATCGCCAGTCAGTCTACAAAATACCGACTCAACTTCAACTCGATACCCCTTTGTGGTTGTACATGATTTTTAATCACTGTATGATTAATAAAGGTCTTTTATTGTTAAAAACGCGTTCGTGTTAATTGTGGAACAACCTTGATGAACTTGGTCATTTTCAGGTACAGCCCGGAACAAGCACTTCAACTTTCCTGTGGGTCAAAGAACACCCATCGCGTTAGATTCGACGCAGCGACAACATCGTACTACATTTAGAGCCGCGTGCAGCAAAACCAACATCGTATTACATTTGGTCCCGTGACCAGATCATAATATTACATTTGGCACCCCGACCAACATAGTTTTACATATCTCAAATGATTCAGAATTGTTCCAGACACAAACAACGAGAATTGCCATCCAGTCTAACAACAGATCTAACAACTGACACTGACAGGCCCAACTGAGTAAGATAAGTATATAATTATTACTATCAATATGATTATTACAACCAAAACTCCTTCCAGTCGAGCCCGCTATGCGATAGAATATCACGTGACCAAATAGGAAAGGCTTAAAATCATTGTTTAAAAACTTGGCTTTTATTTGAATTTGAATGCCATCCAGTCCATCAGCAGATCTAACAACTGACGCTGACAGGCCCAACTGAATAAGATAAGTATATAATTATTACGATCAATATGATTATTACAACCAAAAATCCTTTCAGTCGAGCCCGCTATGCGAGAGAATATCACGTGACCAAATAGGAAAGGCTTGAAAATCATTGTTTAAAAACTTGGCCTTTATTTGAATTTGAATGCCATCCAGTCCATCAACAGATCTAAGAACTGATGCAGACAGACCCAATGACTGACCGTGAAATCATTTGAATTGATTAGTAATTTCGGTTGTTTATTTTTTCCTGCTTCCTCGGCTGATTGGGGAGAGAATTAAACAACAAAAGGTTCTAACACTAAAGTTTGGGTTGTGATTTTGTGTGTTTCGAATAGCCTCACCGACCTAGCAAGCAGTCATTGATTGACTACGCTACGGATATTTTTTTGGTAATAACGCCACATACATTCAATCATGGGACAACGCTACACTAAACGTTCCTTAGTCTGAGACACAATCCTTAAACTGCTTACTGTAACTGCTGTTTCTTAGTGGTCACCCATCTAAGCACTGACCAGGCTTATCGCTGCTTAACTTCACGGCTGTACCAAATTTTCTCGGTGTTTTTTAAAAATTTATTTGTATGATGGGATATTTCCAAGTTCACTATCTATTCACCTCATAACTCATTATATTCAAATGAAGTTGGCAGAGTGACCTATTGCCGATATCAGTTGGACAACGAGTGAGACCACCCCCTTTTCGCTAGCATTAGACCAAGAAGTTTTTTGTGTATAGGTGGAGTGCCACACCTACCGTCTGCTTCCCTCTTTACCGCACAAATCAGATTACTCAAGCTGTGCTACTCATACGCTGAGTTGGCTGGACCGGTATCGAACCAATAACCTTGCGATTCCTAGGCGGGAGGAGCTCTACCAACTGAGGTAAACCGACCCCTTTAGATATTCAAATAAAATCCTAATATTATTGTAATCTGAGTCCTGCTCAATTATAATGAATTAACCAACAGTTTTTGTACTTTGCTTGGGTGAGGTAGGAGAGCCGCTGTGAGCGGTATAAAGTGGGCAAAGAGGTAACTTCTGTGATGCACTAAAAACAAAGCATAACTTATATTTTGACTTAAGACCGCAAACATGTGGGCATCCAGTGAGGATCGAACTGTTCATTATCAATGGGTCTGCTAGACAAGCCTGTTTCCCATTACACTTCGACAGGCATCAGATAAAATATTTTTGTTACATTTTAAACAATTTATTTCGGCTAAAAAATTATTAATCAAAATGGGCCATTTCTGTGAAGGAGTTACAGTTTAAAAATCCCCACATCATTTAAGATTTTAACTTATAATAGTTTCTTCTTAGAAATTAATAATAGAAAAAAGTTAAATACACTATGTACAGAAAAATCATTAACTTTTTGATATTTAATTAAATTAACTATCTTTTTTTGTTAAAAAAACACAGAAAAACTAAAGAGTGCCCCCAAAATCTGGCACTCTTGTTTACAAATATCTATTTAATAACAAGCCAACTTTATAATTGTTATCTAATAATTTTTGGAAAAAATCAATTGAAAAGTTAGGCCCTCACCCTTTTTAATAAAACAAATATCAATGTAAAATCTTTTCACTGATAATTTAAAAGACAATTATATATATATATATATGGGTGAGGTTGGAGAGCCGTTGTGAGTGGTATAAAGTGGGCAAAGAGGTAACTTCTGTGATGCACTAAAAACAAGGCATAACTTATATTTTGACTTAAGACCGCAAGCATGTGGGCATCCAGTGAGGATCGAACTGTTCATTATCAATGGGTCTGCTAGACAAGCCTGTTTCCCATTACACTTCGACAGGATGCCATCTTACTAATAACTATATAAGACATACCTTTTTTTTCTTCTTCTTCTTCGGTTCATTGGAAAAATGCAGTAAAGCACTGAAACCTTAGAGCAATTGCGTCGGTGTTGGGGGGAGACGCTTAGTGTAATTCTATTAAATGTGCCTCGCGTAGCCACTTAAGTGTATTGGAACGCCTGTCTTGCTTTACGTAGAAATCAAAGATAATTCTCAAAAAACTCTAACAAGCTTTACATGTTAGTTATGCACGCATGACTGCACGAGATACGAGACGCAAAAAAAGGTTTCCTTGCATAATTTGTTCTCTAAACCCAACGAAATTAGTTAGTGAACTAAGAAATTGAACATAAAAAACCCAGGACAAACCACAAAGATAAAAATTAGGAAAAAGTGGCTTTTAAAAGACGATTATTGTAGGCACTACTATATAGACATTGGCTAAAATTTATCTCAGAATTGTAATATGATAAGATGGAAAAACGCCAAATTTTAAGTTGCGTGTAGATATTAGTGGAAAGTTACTTGGATTTTTGGGATGACGAATGAAAGGCGACCTGTCGATTTCTGAATCTCTACCCAAGGAGAGAGAGAGAGAGAGAGAGAGAGAGAGAGAGAGAGAGAGAGAGAGAGAGAGTTGTCAGTCTTGATTGACCTGTTGAAAGGAACAGACGAAAGATGAGCGTCTGTTCCCCAAGGCATTTTTACTTGGGATACAATAAATGAACGTCTTGTGTTATGAAAAACTATCAACAGCACTGGACCAGCTATCCCAAAAGATTCCAAGTTGTTCCTGGCTCAAACAGCGAAATGCCATCCAGCCCGACAACAGATCTAACAATTGACGCAGACAGAACCTATCGAGGAAGATAAGTATTGAATTATTATTATTACTATGATTATTATAACCAAAACACCCTCCACTAGAGCCCGCTATGTGACAGATTGTCATGTGACCAAGTCGGAAAGGCTTGAAATCATTGTTTAAAAACTTGGCTTTTATCTGAATTTGAATAACTGGCCCCAGAAAAATTGTAACGATCTCATCTCTTGAGCAGGTCTTCCGGTATTAATATACCTAACCCCTCCGCACGAGCAGGATCCTGATTATCTGGTGTTGCTTATCTGCCAAATTCTTATTTCTTATGAGTATGGTCACTTCAGCTAAATAATAGACCATTCCGTTTTTATTATAAAGAAAGAAAGGGAAGAAAAAGAACACGCTACACAAAAAAGAAAGTAAGAAAGAGAGCAGGGGAAAATATATGGGGCGATTGCGCGGAAACGATAACGCTAATATGTTTGAATCGAACATTATGAAAAGATGAAAATAAGGAAAGAAAGAAAAAAAAAGAGTGAGGGAGAGTTAAATTAAGATTATTATACCTTTTACATATTGAACTATTTATCAATAGCTCTTAAATAAATACATCAAATGTTGTAATAATTAAATTATCATACTTTGGTATATCCACAGGTCTTGCTAGTCAATACTATTGTACTTTTTACATATTGAACTGTTTATCAATAGTTCTTAAATAGATACATCAAATGTTGTAATAATTAAATTATCATACTTTGGTATATCCACAGCTCCTGCTAGTATGTATTATATTGCCAGTAAACGTACGCGAAATAACGAGGCGTGTTAATAAAATGATTTATAACATATCTATGTGGTTTAATCTTTTTTTAAATATTCAATTATATGTCTAAACACGAAGGGAGAAAAACTAGGGCATTAAAATAGTTTAAAAAACGCCTAAGTCTTATCTCCTATTCATGATATCAAATTTGTAATAGAAATGAAAATGATATTAAAAGGAATTAGCAATAATATTGCTGTGGTCGAAAGTTTAAGTGTTGCATAGCGCCTTCTTCACCGGCACTAAATCGTATATGTTATATGCTGGCATCAAATTCTATATATATTATATAGCGCCTTCTTCGCTACTCTGAATTGTATACGTTGCTGGTATACTGCGGGTATCTAACCCTTAGACGATATATGTAGTGGTCGCTTAATGAAATCACAAGGCATGCTGTATGTAGTAGGAGATTGACTTTTTATTTCTTTAATTCCCTCGTGGTGCGTGTGAGTGGCGAGCGTTGACAATGGGAATTACTACTGCTGGGATGGTGGAAGGTGGTGGGCGCGCCTCACTGCCCGCTGGCAGCGATTGACCGCAAGCGTCGGTCACTCCGTTCGCCATATCTCCTCTCTGGGGTCTGTTCACTACTGACTGATATTTTATATATCCCAAACGCCTACGCATTTTCTTTGTTCGCTCCCTCCAGGAAAAAGTCCTTTGTCACCTTTGTCGTCCCCCCTCTGTTTAATTCAATCGGAAATTTCTATTTCCGTTTGTACAATATACAACATAAGATGTTAGATCAAAGTTCCAATAAAAGAGTCTATGCGTAAATTCAACCCACTAACTCAGCATCCAATTTAGTTTAGATAGACATGATGAAAAAGTAGGCTGCGAGAAAGCCCGAGAGGCAATCGTTAGGGGGGTATATCAACACTTGGGTCCGGTTTAACTTAGTCGGTAGAGCATCCGCCTAGGAATCGGATGTTTCCGGGTTCGATACCGGCCCCCGCCAACTTAGTGCATGTGTAACACATCTTGGGTAATCTGATCTGTGCGGTAAAGTAGGGAGCTCCACCCCAGCAAAAAACAATATCTCTGTGGTCTAGTGCTAGTGAAAAGGGGATAGACTTCCTCGCTGTCCGGCTGATACCAAAAATGGGCCACTCTGCCAACTTTACTTTTACTTTTATTAACACTAGGGGTGTGCGTGTTCATTTGTGTATTTAGGTATTTATGTGTCACCCCAGTTCTGCCCACGTTATTTCAAGGCAGCGGTATAATGTTTTATGTTAATTCCAATGCATTTTCTTCATATATATATATATATATATATTTGAAAGGAAGGAAAAACTCAACACCGGTATTCCATAATAAATTTATTTCGACTAAAATCAGGGCCTTTATAAATCTAAGTTGATTTAATATAGCTCCCCAAAATTTCTACTCATTAGATGGTAGATCAAGATATCTACCATCTGATGAGACGAAATTTTGGGGAGCTATATTAAATCAACTTAGATTTATAAAGGCACCAATTTTGGTCGAAACAAATTCATTATGGAATAGCGGTATTTAGTTTTTCCTTCCTTTCAAAGATAAATATTGCTCTGTATATAATCTAAAAAATTTACTATACATTGAGCTCTTTTTAGTGATTTAAAGATTCACTGTATTTGTACATACTGGATCATACAATAATAATACAGTGTAGCTTAGAAATCCCATAGAGAATCATCCCTTACTACCAAGTTTTGGATACCCCTTTCTCTCTCTCTCTATCCCCCCTCTCTCTCTCTCTCTATATATATATATATATATATGAGAGGTATCCAAAACTTGGTAGTAATTTATTATAGAATTACGGTGTTGAGTTTTCCTTCCTTTCTAAGATATATATATATATATATATATATATATATATATATATATAGTGGACACTCCTGGAGAAGCAAGGACGAACTCATAAGTGTTCTCCTGTGGATACCTACACACCAGTGTATGTGACCAGAAAAAACCTATACCAATCATCTCTGTGTAAATCCTGGATGCTGCACGAAAGACCCACCAGGAAGAGAACAGATACACTCTTGAATTTCCATAGAGAAAAAAAACATCGAGCTGGACTTGAACCTGAGTCACTGATTTAATTTCCATCGAGAATAATCATTACGCTAAGTCGAATCCATTTTCATTTCCATAGGACGATAACCATTACTTGACGAGTGCCCCCTCCTTGTAACTATGCGCAAATTACTTTCTATTAACAATATTCATTTGGAACAATAATTGTTTGCTGCTGCTGCTGTTAACACTAGGGAATTTTTATGGTGATTCTAAGTTTGGCACAAATGGTAGAGGAAGGGATGAAAGACAGGAAGGTCTGATCGTCCATTGCAAGCGCTGGGCTAAATAAATCCGAATTTCATCGGTTGGTAAGTTGGTTGGATTTTACGGCATGTCAACCTTGGTGGGTTATTTTATGCCGTAGACATTTTGTTTTATTCATTCTGGATGGGTACTGAATTTCTTTTAAACTTAATTTTTTAAACACATATTCGTTGAACACAGTTCTTTCTATTTAACCATATGCAGCAGCAGCAACAACAACAACAACAACAACAATAATAATAATAATAATAATAATAATACCTTCAGCCACCCAAAAATGGTTGACATGTTCGATATTTACCACGTACCGCTTGTGTACGGGTTAGGGACAAGGCCCTATTAATGTGGGACCACGTACGAGCCAAGACTCATGAGTGACCGGTGCAAAATATTCGTTGATTCCGTCGGCATTCCCTCTCAAGCACTGGGCAATAAACCCACTTCTGTCCCTTTAAATCGAGGGGATAGGTGTTGCCTGGGGGGATGCCCCACCCCTGGGATCAACGCTATTAGCTTGTAAGATGCTCTAAATCCAACCAACCAACCAACCAACCGACCATCATCTCAGGATTTTAGACAGATAGAAGGTCCGAAAGGCTTGTGACCCCCAGCATATTTTTAGAGGTAAAATAATTACACAATACAACCTAAAATTCTAGAAAATAATTTAATTTTTAAAGATTTACTTTTAGATGTAAAATAATTACAAAACTTATATATATATTATTAAAACAAAAAATAATGCAAGTTAAAACAAGGGGTGACAAAACTTTCTGACTTCACTGTACAATGGACGAACTGTTGTGATAAAGACAATTAAGACGATACATATGATTCGAAAGAATTCTATATATTAATACTTATGTTCCTATTTTGTACAGCCGTTATCAATTTTCAACACTCTCTAGTTGAAAATGAGACCATCCAAATCAACCAAGAAGAAATGCAATAATGTAAATCCTGATTATCTGCTGTTTCTTATCCACCGAATTCTTATTTATTATGATTTCCTCATCTCAGCTAAATAATGGACCGATGTGTTTTTATTAAAAAGAACAAAAGGGAAGAAAAAAGACATGCTCCACAGAAAAAATATAATAAGAAAGAAAGAGAGTAGGGAAAAGATAGAGAGGGTGTGAGCACGCGGAAGCAATAACGCTAATCTGTTTCAATGGAACATAATACAAAGATGGAAAGATGGAAAGAGAGAGAGAGAGAGAGAGAGAGAGAGAGAGAGAGAGAGAGAGAGAGAGAGAGAGAGAGAGAGAACACGCGGAAGCAATAACGCTAATCTGTTTCAATGGAACATAATAAAAAGATGGAAAGATGGAAAGAAAGAAGAGAGAGAGAGAGAGAGAGAGAGAGAGAGAGAGAGAGAGAGAGAGAGAGAGAGAGAGAGAGAGAGAGAGAGTTAAATCAAGATTATTATACTTTTTTACATATTGAACTCTTTAGCAGTAGCTCTTCAGTAAATATATCAAACGTTGTAATAATTTAAATTATCATACTGTGGTATATTCCCAGGTCCCGCTAGTCAACGTATAATAGTACCAACACCTGATATTTGAAATCTATAGAGAAAGAAGACGAGACGATAGAACATTTGAAATTATGTGATAAAGACAGCAAAAAAGCGGGGAAAATACAACGGCCAATATGTCGTCATAATGACAGCAAAAATGTCCAAATGAATGAATGTATAATAGAAGTAGTAGTAATTACATAACCTAAATAAATAAATGAATGAGAACAGTGAATAGTTTATTCGTATGTCTTTGCATCGTAATTTGGCCAATTTTGGTTTCTATGTCAGAATTAACTTGGGAATTACAGAAGCCCCAAAAGGGCGTTCAAATTCAAGTCTCATTGAGAACTAATTCTATCTTCTGTTTCTTTCTATTATTATAGAAATAAATACCCATCTGTTAGCACTAGGGAATTTTTATGGTGATTCTAAGTTTGGCACAAATGGTAGAGGAAGGGATGAAAGACAGGAAGGTCTGATCTCCCATTGCAAGCGCTGGGCTAAAATAGATCCGAATTTCATCGGTTAGTAAGTTGGTTGGATTTTACGGCATGTCAACCTTGGTGGGTTATTTTATGCCGTAGAAATTTTGTTTTATTCATTCTGGATGGGTACTGAATTTCTTTGAAACTTAATTTTTAAACACATATTCGTTAAACACAGTTCTTTCTATTTAACCCATATATAGGACCCTAACAGGTACCAGCACTCCGGGTCAAAGTAGATCTAAGAGTAATAGTGATGAAAGAGCACTCCACATTCCCCAGAGCTCCAGAATTAGAACTTCACCATCAGTTTAACGTCATACCTCGCTATCAGATAGAATTTAACGTCATACCCAGGACAATAAGATCCTCAGCCACCACCTTCTAGCACAATGATAAAAAGGGTTGGGGCTTGCCTTAAGGGAAGTAGGGTCAGGACAATCGTATAGGTGTGCTAGAGCTTGGTGTGACCAACCAATTGATCGGAGGGGGGGGGCTATTCGACATCCCGTCAAACCTAAGTAAGGACCAAAGTGGAGTGTTGCATGCAATGGACTGTTCAATCACCAGGTTTCCACCCTTAAGCATCACGGGTCGCCACCCATGGCCAACAAGGTGACCTCATTGGGGAGGAGTTACCCCTCTGCAGATGTACAGTCGGTGTATTGTACAGACCCATCCGAAAGGGCAGGAAGAGGTCTAATCTTCCATTACAAGCGCTGGGCTAGATAGATCCGAGATTTCATAGGGAATCCTTTCATTTCAATATAAAGTATGTATATACCCAACCCGTTCGCCACAGGTAGGATATGACGCAAGGTCGCACGTATGGGGCACCCAGCGATGATCGAACTCACTATTCAACAGTAATGGATCTGCGAGACTAGTTTGCTAACCATTACAACACGAAAGGACGCTCTCATTTCAATATAAAGTATGTATTTACCTAAACCTTTCGCCAGAGGTATGTGACACAAGGTCAATTTTAGGCGGAGTAAGGGTGGCTAGAATTATTTTCCTTCTCCTAGAATGGTTGCTTAGCCAAGTCTAAAGAACCCAGACTGCCCTACTATTTTACCCATAACTGGGGGAGGACAGATAGGTTAATGCCTATTCCAAGGGCATTTGCACGAAGTGAAATGAAAACAGGCATGACCAGGATTTGAACTCGGGTCACCAATTGCATTTAATACGACAATAACGGTTACGATATATATTTCAATACTAACAGGGTATATCACAGTATGATAATTTAATTATTACAACGTTTGATATGTTTACTTGAGCTATTGCAAAATAGTTCAATATGTAAAAAGTACAATATCTTGATTTAACTCTCTCACAATTTTTCTTTCTTTCCTTCTTTCCTTCTTTTCATTATGTCTACGCCCACCCTCTCTCCCTCTATTTTACCCCGGCTCTCTTTCTTTCTTTCTTTCTTTCCGTGTAGCATGTACTTTTTCTTCCCTTTCTTTCTTTATAATAAAAACGGAATAGTCCATTATTTAGCTGAGGTGACGACACTCATAATAAGAATCTTCCTTATACTCAATTATTCCTACAAATAATTGTGAAGGCATCTGTAATTCATCTATATATTAATACTCGCGTTTCTTAAAAGTACGAACAGTATCATCTTGCAACACCCTCTGGTTAAAAATGAGACCGTCCAAATCGTCCGAGATAAAATGCAAAAAATGTAAGTCTTGATGATCTGGTGTAGATTAACCACCGAATTCATATTTCGTATGAGTATTGTCACCTCAACTCAATAATAGGCCATTCCGTTTTATTATAAAGAAAGAAAATGAAGAAAAAGGTGACGCTACGCAGAAAAAGTTATAATAAGAAAGAAAGAGAGTAGGGAAGATAAATAGGGGGTAAGCGCGGAAGCGATAACGCTAATCTGTTTCAATCGAACATAAGGAAAATATGAAAAGAAGAAAAAAAAGGGAGAGAGAATTAAATCAAGATTATTATACTTTGTACATATTGAACTATTTTGCAATAGCCCTTAAGTAACGTTGTAATAATTAGATCATCATACTATGGTATATCCACTGGTCCCGTTAGTCCATATTAAACTTAAATGAATCCCCCCCCCCACAAAAAAAACAACCTAAGACTCAACTATCAGTTTTGGATACGTATACTCTCTGATACTCATATGGTATAAATATCTGTGTACAATTGTTGAGAGACAAGCACTGACCCAGATGACGCGCCGTAAAAATAAACAAAATATTTCTCGTCTGGAAAAAATGAGGAAGAACTAATAACAATTAAATGAACGTTAGACACTCCCTTCCCTTGTCCACCGCTCTCCGCTGTTAGAGATTCGAAAAGTAGTAATGGATGTTAATGCAAATTTCAAATGTCATCGCGACAGGAAAAATGTTAAGATAAAAATATAAGGAAGAAATATTTGGTAACGAAGTTTTTAGTCGGTCCCATGTGGAATATCTTCATATTACAAAAATTGGGTGTTGAGGTAGACACAGATAGTATATATATATGCACACACATATATATATATATATATATATATATATATATATATATATATATATGTGTGTGTGTGTGTGTGTGTGTGCGTATATATATATATATATATATATATATATATATATATTATTGTTTTGGAATGGGTGGGGTTCAATGTATGGCCTGATGGGGAACGTAACAAAGACTAATTTGGGGGGGGGGTGTTGTATTTATGGAGAATAAAAAAAGGGTGTCGGGTGGGGGTAGAGAGAAATGAAATCCAAGTCGTTTAAGATGATGAGAAGAAACAGGAACACTGAAGGAGATATAAGAATAAGAAAAATCCTGAAAAAGAAAAGAAAAAGAGAAAAAAGAAAATAAGAAGAAAAAGAAAGAAAAGAAAAAATAAAACAAAGAAAGGATGAAATAAAGGAAAAAAGAATAGTAAAGAAAAAAGGGGAAAAAAAAAGAAAAGAGACAGGAAAGAAAGACAAGAAAAAAAAAAAACAAGGAATAGATAAAAGAAAGTAAAAGAAAAGAAAAGGAAGAAAAAATAGAAAGGAAAAAAGAAAGAAAGAAAAAAGTAAAGAAAAGAAAAACATGAAAAGAAAAAAGAAAAAAAAGATAAAATAAAGAAAGGAAAAATAGAAAAAAAAGAAAAGAAAAAAGGAAAGAAAAATAGAAAGAAAGAAAAAGTAAAGAAAAAAGAAAAACAAGAAAAGAAAAAAGAAAAAAAGATAAAATAAAGAAAGGAAAAATAGAAAAAAAAAGAAGAAAAAAAAGAAAAATAGAAAGAAAGAAAAAAGTAAAGAAAAGAAAAAAAGAAAAGAAAAAGAAAAAAGATAAAATAAAGAAAGGAAAATAGAAAGAAAGAAAAGAAAAAGGGAAAGAAAAATAGAAAGGAAAAAGAAAAAAGAAAAAGTAAAGAAAAAAGAAAAACAAAAAAAGAAAAAGAAAAAAAGATAAAATAAGAAAGGAAAATGAGAAAAGAAAAAAGAAAAAGGAAAGAAAAAAGAAAAGGTAAAAAGAAAGAAAGAAAAATGTAAAGAAAAAAGAAAAACAAGAAAATAAAAAAAAAAAGATGAAATGAAGAAAGGAAAAATAGAAAAAAAAAAGAAGAAAAATAGAAAGGAAAAAAGAAAGGAAAAAAGAAAGAAAGAAAAAAGTAAAGAAAAAGAAAAACAAGAAAAGAAAAAAACAAAGATAAAATAAAGAAAGGAAAAATAGAAAAAAAAGAAAAGAAAAATAGAAAGGAAAGAAGAAAGAAAGAAAAAAGTAAAGAAAAAGAAAAACAAGAAAAGAAAAAAAACAAAGATAAAATAAAGAAAGGAAAAATAGAAATAAAATAAAAGAAAAAGGAAAGAAAAATAGAAAAGAAGAAGAAAAAAAAAGAAATAGAAAAGAAAAGAAAAGTAAAGAAAAGAAAAAAGTAAAGAAAAACAGAAAGGAAAAAAAAATAAAACGAAAAAAAAAAAAAATCCCCCTGGAAGAAAGGTTGACGATGATGATCAATGCAGATTGTAGTAAGACAATAATTTTTTTCAATTGTAAATACAATAGTTGTTGAAACGTCGGATGAAAACTGTTAAGATATTATTTCCAGGTTTCGGGCGACATTTTTGATTTATAACTTATGGTGGTTCGGAAATAAGACACCCACATAACGCACATGCGTACACACATGCATACTTATATAGTCATAAAACGAATTCTCTTCTCTCTCTCTCTGTCTCTATCTCTCGTCTCTGTCTCTCTCACCCCCTCTCCCTTTATATAGACAATCTCTCTTTCTCATTTGGCGTAAAAGCTAACGTTCTGGACTACGACATTAGCGAGTTCGAACACCAATGGCGCTATAACGTTCACTATCGGACTAATAATACCCCCAGGAAAGATATGAATACCCACCCCTCAGCTATAGGTTAAATATTACCACTACTGTTCTTCTACAAGGATGGCTTTGGCTTCAAATAACACACGAAGGTTGATATGCCATTAGAAAAGAACTAACCCCTCTCTCTCTTTCACTCGACATAATAGATCGCTATACACACACACACACACACACACACACACACACACACACACACACACACACATGATTGATAACGTAGTTTGCTATCTAATTAAAATGGAGATTGTGTAATTGTCTCTCTGTAACCGAGACTACGTCATTAATGACGTCCCGATTTCCTTAGTGTTAACTTATACTCTCAATCATTTTTAAATAATCATTATTTAATCTTAATTATTAACAATGTCTCTTATTAAAATTTAGCTGAATTAGATTTGCCGCAAAACTGCCAATATTATTAATGCTCTTAAAATCCTGAAATATGTGTTATATATCTCTAAGAAATAAAGATTTACATAGTATATGGTGGGAATAATTTGCATAATGATTTTAACAAAATTGGGTTTGATAAATAATTATTTGCTCTTACTAATTTCTAATACTATCATATTATTCTCAAACGTATTAAAAGCAATTCTATATATGATTTTATATAGAAATCAATTAAAATAACCTTAGAATAAGTGTAATTTTTTATATTCGTTCTTATTTAGTTTCCTTAGTCTTTCTAATTTAGTATAATATTTTATTACATCAAATATCAAATGCTTACGCCGAGGGAGCGCATACTTTTGCTAGTATTTATAAATAGTCTTCAATATCAGTGTTAGAGCAGATATATCAAAGTTAAGATATTGTAGGCATAGAGTCAACAACACTTGATAACTGTCAGTTTCACGCCTGGGCGATCATAAGACTATTTTTTTCTAAACCTATACCGATAAACCAAGGAATCCTCTGTAATGTGGTGGACTCCTGGTTCTGGAATCCTTTAACTGATTTATGATCTCGATATGAAATTTATTATTTCGGTATAAGTTTTACGTATATATATATATATAGCGCGTGGTGTAATGGTTAAAGTCATGGGAAATGGACTCGTCGTTCCGAGTTCAAATCCTGGACGTGGTAATTGCATTTCACTTAGCGCTAATACCCTTGGGAAAGGTATGAATTCTACTCCCCCTCCAGCTATGGGTAAATAGCAGGACAGATTGGGCTCTTTAACCTTGGTTAGGTAACCGGTCTAGGAGAAGGAAAACTCTGAATTCAAACCTCTTCAACTCCGCTTAAGAAATTCACCTTGTGTCACTTCCTGCTCGTGCAGAGGGGTTGGTATATATATATATATTATATATATTATATATATGTGTGTGTGTGTGTGTGTGTGTGTGTGTGTGTGTGTGTGTGAGTGTAATTTTGATATACATAATATGAGTGACCGGTCTACTAACACTATGCACCAAGGAAGAACAACGAGTATTGACCCGATTTCTCTGGCTGGAAGGAGTGTCAGGGGCTGAAATTCACCGGAAGCTTTTAGCACAATACGGGGACAGTGCAATACTGAGTAGAAGTGTCTATGAATGGATAGAGAAGTTTAAAAGTGGCCGGACAACCGTGGCGTACGAATAAAGATATGAAAGAAGCGACGCATAAATGGTTGCACGACCAACCAAAAAACTTCTTGAAAGGAATACACAAGCTTGTGGACCACTGGACCAAATGCATCGAAAAAAAGGAGACTATATTGAAAAATGACGTACGGGTTTATCCCCTATTTTTGCGTAAATACATTGAAAAAACAAGAGTGTGGATAATTTTTGACATACCCTCGTATATATATATATATATATATATATATATATATATATATATAAGTTAAGAAATAACAAAATACTTAGAGATTTAGCATTATAGTCTATTTCAGGGAGCTTAGACAAATTGTCGAACTCTCCAGACTCATCAGATGCGAATGATGAATTCTTTATTACTTTAAAGGCATTTGAAAATAGATTTTTATTTTTCATTTTAAAAAAAAAATTAAAATTTTTTATAGTCCTGTGATATGAATTCCAAATGAAATCCTTGATGTTGCAAAAAAAAAAATTATGTTGTAGTTTTACTTCCGACACAAAAAACTCGGTCAACAAAAAATGTATCTCTTAATGTATCCCTTATTTTGACAGATTCAGAAAAAGAAAGACATATTCCAAATTCGTCACCAGACGAATTCACCTATTCAACCAATATATATATATATATATATTATTATTATTATAATGGAGATTCGGTGTCTGCTTAAGTCACAATACTCTCAGAAATTGTGTAAGTTTATCAATGGGTATTTAATTTATTGTCAAGATCTTTAATAAATAGAATAAATCTTATTTATTAACGATGTCTCTATGAAAATCTGAGTAGAGGTTTGCCTCAAAACAGCCCATATTATTAGTGCATTTAGAATCCTGGTATGTGTCTTATATATCACTAAGAAATAAAGGTTTACATAATATATGGTGTGGTTAATTTGCATACAGGTTTTAACAAAACCGGGTTGATAAATAATTACTTGGTGTTTTTGATCTCTAACAATATTATTTTATTCTCAAACGTATTAAAATCTATCCTATGAATAATTTTATACAGAAACCAATAAAAATATGATTAGAATAAGTGTAATCTTTTTATATGCGTACTTATACAATTTCATTAGTCTTTCAAATTTGGTTAGCTCAGTCAGTAGAGTGTTCGGCTAGAAACCACAAGGTTCCTAGTTCGATACCCGCCCTCGTCAACTCAGTGTATGAGTAGCACAGGAATCTGTGCGGTAAAGTGAGGAGCTGATGGTAGGTGTGGCACCCCACCTCAGATACCAAAAACGATCCTCTTTGGTCTAGCGCTAGTGAAATGGGGATAGACTCCCTCGCTGTCTGGCGGATACAGACAATAGGCCACCCAGACGATACCTAGATAATCCAACAAAAATACATAAAATGCAGTGTGAATGTCGATATCTTTTGTGGTGCTCCAACGCAGGCGCTAAAATATTCTCCTTGGTCTAGCGCTAGTGAAAAGGGGATAGACTCCCTTGCTGCATGGCTGATACCGACATTAGGCCGCCCCGACGACTTTACATTAAACTATAAATACTTACACCCGGAGGGCGCATATTCTTGCTAGTATGTATAATCCCATGTTGTACCGAACTACTCAGCGTCGACAGTTTGTCTACCTTCATCAAATGAAATAGCAATCTAATAGAAAATGTTTAAAATATTTTAAAAATAAATTTGGCTAATATACTGATAGCTGAGGTGGGGCAAATTTGACTATCAAACTTGAGATTTTAGAAAAAAAAAATGATATGAATATTTTAAAAGAATATTTAACATACGCGTAATATCTTTACTCTTGAGAAGTGTCTATTTAAGCGAAAGCAGATTCTTTGTTGCCGGTATCGTTCCTTGTCAAGCTTGTGGCAGCGACTAAGGCATATGGAATAGATATCATGTCGCCTATTATTGTATACTGATGTTGAAGAGGCACGAGAGGATTATGCCTGTCTAAGATGAAATTTATAAGAATTCACCGAATCATACATGGAATTTAGTTTATTAAGTTACAAATCTACAGGGAATTAGAAAATTCATGTGCTTTAAAAATGAAGGAGGCCTCTCCTCACTTGACGGTAAACCTCTAAAATCAGTGGGACAATTCACGTACCTAGGTAGTAATATCTCATTCACAGAAAACGATATTAATTCACGTATATATATATATATATATATATATATATTTACCAACCCCTCTGCACGAGCAGAATGTGACAAAAGGTTAATTTCTATCCCCTTTTCGCTAGCACTAGACCAGTGAGATTGTTTTTTTAATAAGTTGGAGCGCCACACCTACCGTCAGCTCCCCACTTTACCGCACAGATCAGATTACGCAATCTGTGCTACTCATACACTGAATTGGCAGGGACCGGTATTGAAACCGGAACCTTTCGATTGAGAGAGAGAGAGAGAGAGGTGGGAGAGGGGGGGAATAATACTTATGACCAGAAAGGGAAATATCTTTATGAGGCTATAAATAATTGAAATATTATACAGTTCACACTTTAGGTAAAAAAAAAAGGTAGCAAATAAAATAAGTGAAATCGAGAGGAGGCAATAGAAGTTTAGTTTCACTTGATTGAATCCCGGATAGAATTTAATCCAACCGAATGCAATAAGGAAAGGCAGACTGATCATTTCTCCTTAAAGCTGCTGTCTTTTCTCTCCAATTCGAAAAAAATATATTCAGGCTTTTTATGTTTTGTCGTTCTGTGATGCAAACCCACCCGGTTTCGACCGGGGTCCGGTGAGCTTCGGCCGCTGGACCGGTTCTGTTATAATAATAGCGTCGATCCCAGGGGGCCATCCCCCCAGGCAACAAATGCCCCCTTGATTTAAAGGGGCAGGGCTGGATTTACTGCCCAGCGCCTAAGGCGCCCCCTTGAGGGGGAATGCCGGCGAGATCGACGCAATTTTTCACCCGCCACCCATGAGTCTCGGCTTGTGGGTGGTCCCACATAAATAGGGCCTTGTACCTGACTCGTACAAGTGGGGTACGTGGAAAATATCATGCAAACACAACCAGTTCGAATGATCTTTGCTCTGTAGGTAAAGTTCATGATAAACATAACCATCAATTAAAATCTAGTTTAACAGTCTAATGTCGTAACAACCCTGTTGGCTGGGGAAGGTTTCTAATACGAAGGCATTGCTAATATTACAATTATTAAACTGACTGTTTTAGGGAACGGTCATTTTGTCCAGGGTCTGTCTGTCTTTTCAGAATACCAGAGAATTTAATAAAGCCACCCGGGGTACATGCTTTAAAGGAAATGGTCAGCGAGAGTGTTGGGAAATACCTACATTACCCAGGCCGCAAATGTCGGACCAGAGATGGAAATTGAGCAACCACTCACTCTGTGATTTCTCGACAAATCAAAGTTACAATATATAAACTTCTAGACTGACTTTAACTCTCCCAATGAAAATAACTCGATCGGTTGGGGCTTTAGAATACACCGACTGCACATCTGCAGAGGGTTAAGACACCCCCAAAATGGAACCACCTGTTGGCCATGGGTGGCGACTTGTGATACTTAAGTACGGAATCCTGGTGGCTGACCAGTCCAGGACATGCAACACTCCACTTTGAATCAGCAAAACGGGCTGTCCGAGAGACCCTCTCCGATCAAACGGTTTGTCACGTCAAGCCCTAGCACCTATATGATTGTCTCAACCCTATTACCCTTATGGCAAACCCCAACTATTTTTATTATATATATGCATGAAGGTGGTAGCTGTGGGTCTTGATGTCCTGGGTATGATATTAAACTCTAAGTTGCAATTCTAGAGCTCTGCGGAATGTGGAGTACCCCTTCATCCCCATTGCTCCCAGATCCATTCTGACCCGGACTAGTGGTACCTGTTAGGGTCCCATCTATGGGTTAAAAATGTTTTTAAAATGTGATTAAAAAAATTGAATTTAAAATAATTGAGTTTGAAAGAGAAATGAATTTGAAAAAAGAAATATTGAATGTCCGTCAAGGATGAATCAAACAAAACGTCTTCGACATAGAATAACCCAATAAGGGTTGACATGCCGTAAAATCCAACCAGCCAACCAACCAACCAATGCCGTAAAATAACCACACATTTTGAAGTATACAGTTGAACCTTGATTTACGATTGCCAAAACTTACAAGTTTTTAGAGTTACGAGCTGTCACTCGGTCGACTTTTTGCTTTGTGTTGCGAGCTAAAATTTGTAAGCTTCAGGTACGCTTATGTCAATAATTTCGCTAAAAATATTTGAGTTTCCAAATTTATTACGCCTAAGAAAAATATTATTGATAAATGAATAAAAATTAAAACGTATTATAGCACATAATTCATTACATTCTATTTCATTATGTTTTTATACAATACAGTGCTATCTTTATTATCAAAAAAACAGCACAAAATAGGGTTGTTTTTGTGGGGACGGGCTGGAACGGGTTAATGGCATTTCAGTTTATTTCAATGGAGAAAAGTTATTTGATATACGAGCAAAGTAATTGAACTCGTAAGTCAAGGTATCACCATATAGTAAACTTAGCTTACTTAGTTTTAATTATATATTAAACTTTGCATGCTTATTTTTAATTATATATCCAACTTAGCTTACTTTTCAAGTATATATTGCACTTAGTTTCGGAATCTTTAATTATATATTAAACTTAACTTCCTCATCTTTAATTACATATTAAACTTAGCTTACTTTAAAGTTGTTAGATATTTACAGTATTGGGCTGCTAATATACAGTAAAGTTAGATTAGACGTCTCATCATGGTGCAGTGGTTAGCAAGCTTGTCTCGTAGATCTATTACTACTGAATAACACGTTCGATCTTCGCTAGATGCCCCATACTTATGACCTTGTGTCACATCCAACCCGTGGTGAACGGGTGGGTTGGGTGGTTGCTTGTATTTTACGGCATATCAACCATTGGGTTATTTTATGCCGGAGACGTTTTGTTTTATTCATTCTTGATGGGTATTCATTTTTATCAAAGCTCTTACTAACAAGTAAAATTTAAAAAAAAGTACAGGTAAATGATCTCATGGGCCGGGTTAGCTCAGTCGGTAGAGAGTTCGGCTAGAAACCACAAGGTTCCTAGTTCGATACCGGTCCTCGCCAACTCAGCGTATGAGTAGCACAGGGATCTGTGCGGTAAAGTAAGGAGCTGATGGTAGGTGTGTCGCTCCACCTCAGATGCTAAAACAATCTCCTTGGTCTAGCGCAAGTGAAAAGGGGATAGACTCCCTCGCTGACTGGCTGATACCGACTTTAGGCCGCCCCGTCGACTTTACTTACAGAGAAATGAACAACATACTCGTTACTTTTTCTTCTTTGCATTGTGATAAGCCTTCAAAATCAATGTCCAACCAATACATACATATATATATATATATATATATATATATATATATATATATATAATAATCCAAAAGTCCAGAGAAGAAATCTTCCTTACGACACAAGAGTTTTATTTAAAAAAAACCTGTCGCAGTTTGAGAGCTCAATGTGGACTCTTAATGTTAGAGTCACAGAGCAAATATATAAGTAAAGAAATAACAGAAGACTTAGAGATTTAGCATTATAGTCTATTTCGGGGAGCTTAGACAAATTGTTTAACTCTCCCGATTCATCAAATTTTTTTTTTTGCAACATCAAGAATTTCATTTGGAATTCATACCACAGGACTATAAAATTTAAAAAAATTTATAAAATAAAAAATAAAAATCTGTTTTCAAATGCCTTTAAAGTAATAAAGAATTCATCATTCGCATCTGATGAATCGGGAGAGTTAGAAAATTTGTCTAAGCTCCCTGAAATAGACTATAATGCTATAAGTCTTTTGTTATTTCTTTACTTATATATATATATATATATATATAATATATATATATATATATATATATAGTCTAAGCAGGTACTATTGAAGACCCCGAAATATTTCTTCTTTATGATCTTTATTTTTTCTAGTCTTCAAATCAGGATCCAGCTGGTAGAAGAACTGTGTCATACTTTTTACCCTAGCGCTTTCGACCATTTCGTCGATCATCATCGGAGGATTGTTGGTGGTAATGTGTTACAGTTTTTTTCTCATTTGAATTTATTCATTTATTTATTGCTCTTTCAAATTAGTAGAGTCTATTATATTTTTGAGGGTTGCTAAGTTTAGTGTGTTAGTCATTGAAAATGTTTAGAACATTATTGCCCGTATTAAATGCTATTTTATTAATGTTAGGTTTATTGTTTTTAATACAATAAGACGCCCTTTACCGATCTGATCACGCTTTATGTCGTATACACACACACACACACACACACACACACACACACACACACACACACACACACACACACACACATATATATATATATATATATATATATATATATATATATAATCAGCAATCATGTAAGGGAAGATATTTTCCCCTACAAGAATTTGGGCTCGTCCAATGAAACAAAAATAAAACTACAAGAGTTTTATTTTTTTTACTACACGAGGGTATTAGTCGAGTAATAGCTAGTCTTGCAACAGAGATTTAATTATGCTTTCAATGTCAAAATTGACCACGGAGTTTTCAATTACTGTTGCCAACCTGATTCTTTTAAAAATCGGTCTTATAATTTTCTGGACGAACATCCTAATAAATTACAGATGAATGTTCATCGGGATTATTTTTCTTCTTTTACAGGGTAAAAAAAAAAGTCAGTTCAATGAATTGTACTTGACATCTTATTTTCATCTGGAGTATGTTTGGTGGCATGCATCTGGACACATTTATTGAAAGATCCGACTGTCAGAGTTTATCACACAGAAAATGAACTATTAATAAGTTCAGGCAGTTGTAAAAAGTTCAACCTCCCCGAGTCTTACATATCTGATTGAAAACAACTCGTTTATTTTTCTTTTCCTTTTTTTGTAACCATACATATAGTTTATTTCTTTTGGATAGCAGTTAAAGCCTGAAGGAGAAAATATGTTTGTTTAAAAGTTCTGAAGGTCTGGGGAATATGGAGTACCCCTTCATTACCATTACTCCCATGTCAACTCTAACCCAGAGTGGTAGAATCTGTTCGAGTCCTATATCAAGGTCAAATAGATGGTTAGAAAAATAGTATTCCGAGATTATTCCCTAGTTCTGTGAGTTTGATCTTCATGCAGTCTTCGACTCACGTTGTGAATTTTATTCTTACAGGGTGTCTCGTTTTGAAGGTTCGTGTTATATTGTACTACGCTTACTAAATAGGGGCCAGGTTAGTTCAGTGGGTAGAGCTTATCGGGTTCGATACTGGTCCCCGCCAACTCGACACATGTGTAGCACGGCTTGGATCTGTGCAGTAAAGTTAGGAGCTGATGGTAGATGTGGCACCCCACCTCAGACGCAAAATAATCTCCCTGATCTAGCGCTAGTGAAAATGGTATAGACCCCCCCGCTGTTCGGCTGATACCGACAAGAGGCTACTCCGCCTACTTTACATTACTACTAACATCCATATCTGGGCTAATCCCCCAAACTATTAGTACTATATAATGAGTTCGCTTCTCACATAGTGTTTCATACTTAAGATTTTATACCCATCCAATCAACCTTTAATGGTCAGTTTAGTTCAGTCACGTCAGGCCCTAGCATCTATATGATTATCCCGACCGTATTACTCTTATGGCAACCGCCCTCCCCAAATATTTTTATCATATATGTGCTAGAAGGCAGCAACCGAGGGTCTTATGTCCTGTGTAGGACGATAAACTGCATCTAGTGGTGAGGTTCAAATTCTACAACCGTGGAGAGTGTGGAGTACCCCATCATCGCCATTACGCCCAGGTCCGCTCTGACCCAAAATGGTAATACTTAAGTTTACAAAATTATAATACCTAAGAAAAATATTATTTATAAATAGATAAACATTAAAACATATTAAAGCACGTAATTCATTACATTCTATTTTGTTATTTTAAAAAAATAATACAATACAGTGCCATCTTTATTATTAAAAAAAGTAACAACAGATTGGGATTTTTTTGGAACGGATTAATGCTAACCGTTTCAAAAACATTGGTTGTAGTGTACTTATTCATAGTCGATTATGTAAGAATCATATTAATAGTATTCTATAAAGATATAGTTTTAAATATCAAATATTTAAATATTTTTAGAGAACAAATGTCTGCTTAAAGTAAATTTATAGCACATATAACCTTATTAAGACGTCGTATCGCCATCCTCTGCAAATAAATAAATAAATAAATAAATTAAAAAAATAAACGAATAAAATTTTTAAAAAAAAATAACAGGAGGTTCTTAAAATATCTATTACAACGACTTACGAGTGTAAAATATACCAGTTTTCAGAGTTACGAGCTGTTACTCGGTCGATTTTTGCTTTGTGTTACGAGCTAAAATTTGTAAGCTTCAGATACGACAAAGTAAATATATATATACACATCAAATATCACCGGTTTTTGTTTTTTATGCAAAAATTATGAAGATTTCTTTACATAAAAATAGCATTGACATTCTACTTAAAAATGTCCAGCATTTGTAAATCTCAAAAGTAAACAAATCAATACATCAGTTTTTTTTCTCTTCCCCCTTCTATCCAGGCGCTGCTGGGTAGCCGCTTCTAGTATTCTAAAAAGATATAAAATTTTAAATATTCAAAACAAAAGGATTTTTTATTTGCACATATAAGCTTATTTATTTTCAACTAGACCCTAACGAAGCGACTGGAGAATAAACTAGATGGTAGCTGCACAAAAATGCTCAATGCAATCTTAAACAAGACTTGGAAACAACATCCCACGAGAAAACAGCTGTGCGGCCACCTGCCCCATATCACACAAACCATCCGTGTAAATCGAACAAGACACGCCGGACACTGCTGGAGAAGCAAGGATGAACTCATAAGTGACGTTCTTCTGAGGAAGCTAGCAGATGGGCACGCCAGTGTGGGCCGTCCAGCAAAGACATACATTGACCAGCTCTGCTCTGAGGATCTCCCGGGGAGCAATGAATTATAGAGAGGGTTGGCGTGAGATTGTCTTGGATATCCGTGCTGCTGGTGCGACATGATGATAATGATGATAATGAGAATGTTGATGATTATGATGATTATGATGATGATGATGAGGAGGAGGGGGATAACCTTATTAATCTGTATACCCATCCTCTGCGAAAATTTAAAAAAAATTGATAGGTGGTTCTTAAACTATCTATTACAACAATTGGATTTTGTAAGTACGTACAACAAGTGCTTGGATTGCAATAATTTCATGTAGAGTTGAATAATAAATAATACCCAGTAGAGTGTTCGGCTAGGAATCACAAGGTTCTTGGTTTCATACCGGCCCTCGCCAACTCAGCGTATGAGTAGCACAGGGATCTGTGCGGTAAAGTGAGGAGCTGATGGTAGGTGTGTCGCTCCACCTCAGATGCTAACATAATCTCCTTGGTCTAGCGCTAGTGAAAAAGAGATAGACTCCCTCGCTGTCTGGCTGATACCGACATTAGACCGCTCCGACGACTTATCCAGGTTTAGAAGAAAACCAACTTTTTCAAAAAAATTGGTTGGAGTGTGCTTATTTATAGTTGATACTTGTAATTACAGACGATAACACCGATAGACTTTGGAAAGCTTTATTCTACTTAGAATAATTGGTACACTTATTGAGAGTTTATATAGTCTAGTATTCACTAGAGAGTTCTCCAAAGGGGAGGTAACTCTCAGTTACTTATTATTACAATACTGTATGTTTGTTTGTTTTGTTTTACGGAATATCAATCTCGGTGGGTCATTTAAGACCGACAAAGTTTTGAAATAAATCCATTCTTAATGGATACTCAATTTTCTTTATAAACACATTTTTCTATTTAACCCATAGATGGGAATCTAATAGGTACTACCACTCCGGATCAGAGTGGACCATGGAGCAATGGTGATGTAGGGATACTCCACATTTTCCAGACCTGCAGAACTGGAACCTCACCATCAGATAGAGTTTAATGTCATTCACAGGACATGAAGACTCTCCCCCACCACCTTATAGCAGATATATGATAAAAAGGGGTTGGGGCTTGCCATAAGAGCAATAGGGTTGGGGCAATCATATAGGTGCTAGGGCTTGACGTGACCAGCCGATTGTTCGGAGAGGGCCTCTCCGACAGCCCGTCTAGTTTAAGTAAAGACCAAAATGGTGTGTTGTATGTCATGGACTGTTCAGCCAGCAGGATTTCATCCTTAAGCATCACGGGTCGCCAAAAATTGGTTGGAGTGTACTTATTTATAGTCGAAACTGTAAGACTCATATTAATCATATTCTATAAAGATATAAAATTTAAAATATTCAAAACAAAATGATTTTTTATTTGATTTTCAGGGAATAAATGTCGGCTTAAAATAAATATATAGCACATATAACCGTATCAATCCGTATACCCATCCTCTGCAGAAAAAAAAAAAAAAAAAAAAAAAACCAACAAAAAAACAAAAACAACAAAAAATAAATAAATAAAAAATAAATAAAAAGAAAAAGAAAATAAAAGAAAAGAAAAAAAGAAAACAAAAATTGATAGGTGGTTCTTAAAATATCTATTACAAACGACTGGATTTTGTAAGGTTGTCAAATCTTTTTGCACCTGAAGTTCATAGCTATCCGTCCATTTGATATCCTGTATAAATAACTAACACTGGCAGAGGCCGACCAACGTCGAGTGTGAACTTGGACAATTTGGCACGCTTGTACTTTAACCATGAATCAGGGTGGGAACCCACGGAAACTAACGAACAGCGGCCGAGAAATCCGACCTGCGTATTACACACCTGAGATGGCCTAACACTCTTTGCTGTCGACACAGAATTACATGGCATTTAATACGCAACAACCAGCAACGGGAATGTCACACCGAGTAACGAGTCTGAGGGAGCCCGATGGTGGAAAGCGGGTACAGAGTGTTGGTTTCACGTTTCGCGCTCGAGCACGAGTGTCCGGCAAGAAATCGACCAGGGTTTCATTATAGCCGACATAAAGCGTGATCAGATCGGTGAAGGGCGTCTCGTATTGCATCTCCGGGTTCGATTTACGTTCAGGCAAGCCAGTGGCAACATGCTGAGATTCCGAATCACGTTTAACAAGGTAGGTTAGGGTTACAGCGTCGTTGTTGTTGCGTTAGTGGGTGTTCTTGTGCGCTAACGGACTCAGACTGTCCTTGGGTACAAGGATTTTTGTTTCTCTTTGGCCTCGGGGGATTTTTATTTATTTATTTTATTTATTTATTTATTTATTTTGTTCGTCTACTTCTGAGTCATCGCTTAATACCGTGGGTGGCTCGTAGCGAAAATCAAACAGTGTAAATCGATAAGCAATGGTCCGTGAAACTAAGATTTGCGGCAATTATTTAGCATTTACTCATCTGGTCTATAAGCGTTAGTAGGAAGCGTGTGGTGTAATGGTTAAAGTCATGGGAAATGGACTCGTCGCCCTGAGTTCAAATCCTGGACGTGGTAATTGCATTTCACTTAGCGCTAATATCATTGGGAAAGGTATGAATCCTACTCTCCCTCCAGCTATGGGTAAATAGCAGCGCAGACTGGACTCTTTAACCATGGCTAGGTAACCAGTCTAGGAGAAGGAAAACTCTGAATTCAAACCTGTTGAACTCCGCTTAAGAAATTGACCTTGTGTCGTATCCTGCTCGTGCGGAGGAGTTGGTAAATATATATATAAGCGTTAGTGAAATAAGAGAATAAAATTGATCTGTGTATATAGACGTACTTTTTCTCCCCTTTACTTTTTATTCTCCCCTCCCTTCTCCCTCTCTCTCTCTCTCTCTCTCTCTCTCTATATATATATATATATATATATATATATATATATTATGGACTCTCTCGTCGATTTTCGACGCATGAGGGTTCACACACACAATGAACACCCACACAGTGATTTGTTTATAGTGGTGAAGGCTTGTGTTGGACCATCCACCTTTTTGGCACAGTCGATAGGAAAGAATTGGTGCATCAAGAGTTGCCACAAACCCAATCAACGACCGACCTCAGGAATTTTGAATTCAGAGTTATCCCTCTCCTAGACTGGTTACCTACCCAAGGCTGAAGGGCCCAGTCTGCCCTACTATTTAACCCATAGCTGGAGGGAATTTTGAATTCAGAGTTGTCCATCTCCTAGACTGGTTACCTACCCAAGGCTGAAGGGCCTAGTCTGCCCTACTATTTAACCCATAGCTGGAGGGGGAATATATGGATTCATACCTTTCCCAAGGGTATTGGCGCTATGTGAAATGCCAACAGTTTCGTCTTGGAATTGAACTCGAATATATATATATATATATATATATATATATGGTGTTTATAAAGTCCTGCAACAGATTTAAAATATAACAACAAAGATTGCAGTCTTGTTGAAATGCAATAATCAAATCGTACATAAAAAATAAGACTTGAACTTTCATGTGGTTTTTACTAAAAAAAACTTGTTTTTGGCTACGTTAAATTTCAGTTGATTTAACGGTGCAAAAATGAAAACATTGTTTTTCAATCATAATTTCCATTATTTCCGTAAGCTGAAAAACTTTCTAAAATTATCAGGAGTTTGTTTAATGTTTCTTCTTTTGAATCGAAAATTTAAAAAAAAATAATGTTCATTTTCATGCAAGTTTCATTGTGTTAAATATAGCGGGGAGTAAATTTCACAGGGAAAATTGGTGGTACCTAGGATATTGTTATCATTCTTGTTACCTTCCAATTTTCCATTCTAAAATAAAATGTGGTGCCGATATTGACGTTTGTATATTGTCAGAATTTTTCAAGCAATATGATTGATACATGGGAAATATATTGTTTGTATATTATTTTAAATATATCCAACCACCAACATAATCCTGATAATTTTGGCAAAAACCAAACTCCATTTTTGGTACAAATAATGTTCAATATATGTAGAATAATAATTTAAAGGAAATAAATTATATGTAGTGCCACATTGTGATTTTTTCACTTATTGATCTTGCATTGAAAAAATCAGAAATCATTAATAACGTAATAAGAGTTAAATTTATGCCTATCTTAATAGCATTTTTGGATTCTTCAGGCCTAAAAGCTTCTATAAACCAATTTTTAGGAGTAGGGGAGCTATAGAACATGTTATAGACAAAAATAGATTACAAAATGTCATCATTTCTCGACCCCCTCCCCTCAAATTTTTCGTGTTTAAAATCGACAGAACTCGGCGAACATTTCGAATTGGAAGCTCAAATTTGAGGGATTGTCTAACTGTAACCTAGTCTACACCTCTATAAAATTTCAGAAAAATTGAAGGGGGTGGGTGACAATTTTATTTTTTTCTTGATGATTTGACACGGAATTGCCCATATATATAAAGGCCTGAATAAAAGAAAAAAAAGTTTTTTTTAAAGAATCCGATCCGATAGTAAATAAATACTGAAAATCGGAAAATAAAATAAAAATAAAAACTAAAAATATAATTTTTGGAATTTTCTTTTACTCAATTCGATAATTATTTAATTGGCTATATAAATGAAAAAAAAATATACATCAATATTTCTTCCGTTTAAAAGGAGGTGGGAACTGAATTTCCAATACAGTTATCGACCAAAAATATGAGTGATTGATACTAAAGTAAAGTAGTTATTAAAAAAAATCTAATATGACATTTTAAACTTAAAATTTTGCTGCTCATATTTTAAATGAATTTTATATATTAATTTATCATAGCAGAAATACGTAATTAAAGTTTTGAAATAAAATAACTGATGCATTATAAAATTCATTAATTGATAAATCAATACTGCAAATTTCATGAAAATCGGATAATTCCCTGATCTTTGGTAAATTATTTTGCAATCGCGAATTAATTTTGTAAACAAGCCATTTTTAAACAGCATCTTAGGCCGAACACAATCTAAATTGACCGAAAAAATCGTTTTAAATGTATTAAGAACAAATTACATGTGTAATATTATTTTTCTTTTTCTTTTCTTTTGATGCTCATTATATTACTACTTTTCGACTTTGATAAAAATCTGACCTTAAATAATCGATTTAAATAATTTCAATTCGTTTTTAAAATTCGTAGCAGCCGAATTTTGGGGTATACCTAGGTCAACCGTTTCTTAGAAATTTTACAAAATGATTTTTATGTTTTTCTTTTTTTAAAGGTGTGAATAGAAGAAACAAAAAAAATTAAGGGAGATATCATAATGGAAAATAAGTACCGAAAATCGGAAAATAAATTTAAGATAAAAACTGTAAAGAGAATTTTTGGAGAACTTTTTTTTACTCTTTTCGATAATTATTTAATTGGCTATTATCTTATAAAAGAAATTATACATCGATATTTGTTCTGTTTAAAAGGAGGCGGCTAAATTTTCAATAGAGTTTTTCTACAAAAAAAAAAAAAAAAAAAGACAATGATAATAAACTAAAGTAGTTATTAGATAAAATGTTTTTAGAATCTAAAAATATGAAATTTGAAATTTGAAATTAGACGCTTCATATTTTAAATGAATTTTATATATTAATTTACCATAGCAGAAATACCTAATTAAATCAGAAAGTTTTGAAATAGAATAACATTCATTCATTAATAGATCAACACTGAAAATTTCATTAAAATCGGATACTTCCTTGATTTTAAATAAGGGGGGGGGGTTAAATTTATTCTATAAAATACGGATTTTACGTAATCCTTGGCGGTCATGTTTAAGATATATTTGAGCAAAATTGTCTGAAAAAATAGTTTAAAATGTAGTAGAAATAAATTACATGTACAATAATATTTCTCTTATTTTATTGACGCTCATTGTGTTACAACTTTTAGACTTAGACACAAATTTGACCTTAAATAGTCAATTTAATTAATTTTAATTCGTTTTTAAATGAATAGCAGACGACATTTTGGCAGACCCTACTCTTTTCCCTTATCCCAATTATCTAGCGAGAGCTTAATGGGTGACCCAACAGGTCACGTTTTGTCTAGTATATATATATATATATATATATATATATATGTGTGTGTGTGTGTGTGTGTGTGTGTGTGTGTGTGTGTGTATTTGTGTGTGTTTATACGTTATTCTTATATTTCATATTTTACAATTCCCACCCAAACATATTAAATATCTATCTATCTAATTCTGAATAAACTGTATGACTAATTTCCAGTGAAATCCCTCAGCACTTGAATAGATATTTTTTTTAACTAACTGTGATATAACGATTGTATTAATAATCCAAAAGGATGATCATTTCAATCTATTTTATCTTCTAGATAACATATACAAAATATTAACTTCAAACTTGTATTTAAAAAATATAAAGTTTCGATAAGAGGTACTTATCATGGCCTATTTTTGATTATTACGCGTTTTCATGTCAGCAAATGAAGGTCGTTAACCGAGCTTTAACTCATTGCTTGCCAAATTTTCCCCTCGGCTGTACCAAACTTTCTTGGTATTTTTTTACCCGTACTAACAAAAATATGTGCCCCACTGGGTGCAAGTATTTAATTTTTAATTTGATAAAGTATTATATTAAATAAGAAAGACTAACGAAACTAAATAAGAACGAATATGAAAATATTACTTATTTTCATGTTATTTTAACTGATTTCTATATGAATTATATATATAAAGTCGTCGGGGCGGCCTAATGTCGGTATCAGCCAATCAGCGAGGGAGTCTATCCCCTTTTCACTAGCGCTAGACCAAGGAGATTATTTTTAGCGTCTGAGGTGGAGCGCCACACCTATCATCAGCTCCTTACTTTACCGCATATATCCCTGTACTACTCATACGCTGAGTTGGTGAGGGCGGGTATCGAACTAGGAACCTTGTGGTTTCTAGCCGAACGCTCCACCGACTGAGCTAACCAACATGATAGTATTAGAAATCAGTAATAGCAAATAATTATTTATCAAACCCAATTTTGTTAAAACCATTATGCAAATTATTCCCACCATATACTATGTAAATCATTATTTCTTTGAGATATAAATAAACCATATTTCAGGATTTTATGGGTAGTTTTGCAACAGATCTAACTCAGCTAGATTTTAATAAAATAAGATGCTAATGAAGATTAAATAATGACTATTTCATAATCTTTGAGAATATAACTTAAATAACTAAGGAAATCGTGACGTCAGTAGTGACGTAGTTTTGGTCACAGACAGACAGTTACATAAGTTATAAGATGTAACAGTCTCAGGGTTGGTTTACAGAAAAAAACAAAATATGGCAGGGGTGTTAATGCAGTGATTTTTCAGTGTGAACAAGTGACACATGCGAGAGCCGCTGCCAGCGGTTTATGAGAGGGTGCCAGTGGTAAAAGAGTCACTGTGAGCAGCTTAAAGTAGGCAATTAGTTAAATCAGGGCTTCTCAAAGTAGTCCATATAGATCCCTAGTGGTGAATACTTTTTTGGCAAAGTGAATACAACCATAGGACTCTACAGGGGTTGAATTAATAATTAAAATATTGATGTGCTCATTAGGGTAGGTCGATTTTAGAACCTCTACTTGACTCACAGAAACGCGCCAATAGAAAGCGTGAGACGGAAAACAGTTTTTAGTTAGCAATTGTCGACAGAAAGTCAGTGGGAGCGGACGCAGAGATCCCTCGCTCAAGATGCCGGCTCTCATCTGCGCGGTTGAGAACTCTTAAGGCTGTTTTTTTTTAAATAAAGAATATAAAAAAACAAAAAAAAACATCTTTATTAATTAATCAACAAGAAATGAGAAGAGTCCAACAGCCCGAACAAAGAAATAGAATCAGTCCAAAGAAAGATGGCGACCGACGAAGTAGACAAGCGGAAAAGTAGAAGAACCAATCATTAGGTACCACCAAAATACGTCACGTGATCAGTTTAGGCGATATTGAAGGAAGAAACGTTATCATCTTGCAACACCCTCTGGTTAAAAATGACACCGTCCAAATGAGTGTTGTCACCTCAGCTAAATAATGGACCATTCCTTTTTTATTACAAAGAAAGAAAGGGAAGAAAAGGGACATGCAACCCAGAAGAAACATCACAAGAAGGAAATAAAGAGAGTAGGGGAAAGATAGAGAGAGGGGGTGAGTATGTGGAAGTGATAACGCTAATCTGTTTCAATCGAACATAATGAAAAGATGAAAAAAAGAAAGATGATTTTGGACGCATTCCCGCTTCTTGTTGAGAGAGAGAGAGAGAGAGAGAGAGAGAGAGAGAGAGAGAGAGAGAGAGAGAGAGAGAGACTTAAATCAAGAAGGAAGTAAAGAGAGTAGGGGGGAAAGATAGAGAGACGGGGTGAGCATGTGGAAGTGATAACGCTAATCTGTTTCAATCGAACATAATGAAAAGATGAAAAAAAGAAAGATGATTTTGGACACATTCCCGCTTCTTGTTGAGAGAGAGAGAGAGAGAGAGAGAGAGAGAGAGAGAGAGAGAGAGAGAGAGAGAGAGAGAGAGAGAGAGAGACTTAAATCAAGATTATTATACTTTTTAATTCTTGAACTATTTAGCAATAGCTCCCAAGTAGACATATAAAACGTTGTAATAATTAGATTATCATACTGTGGTATATACACAGGTCCTGCTAGTAATGATCAATAATAGAATAATAGAATAAAACCCCCTGAGACGCAATAAGAAGATTACTTAAGTTTATTTCTTGCAAATAATCCAATAATCGAACGTTTCTCAATGTTTTCATCTACGATTCCAACTTTTGGTACGAAATCTGTGGATTGTCTTTCTCTTTCTCTTTTGTTTTATAATTCGGATTGGCGATGGATAAGTAAGACTCATAATCGATAGAATCGTCCATGTCTTCAATTCCACGTCTCACTCTTTGATATCTGACGTCACGACCTCTTAAACGGTCCAGAATCGCAAAGCAACAACGGCTTTTCAATTGGGAACATACAAGAACACAGGGATATTTACAGCATGCACAGAAACACATTAGGAAAATTAGCAAAATACCAATGAAGATGAGGATGCGAATTCCCCAGGCAAACCAATCAGCGAAGACAACGTCGAGCTGATCATGTTCCGCTTCGTAAACGGTGTCCAAATCGTACGAAAGCTGCTCATCGGAAGTGTCACGCTCTTGTCTTACAAACATGGAGGATGTGGGTAGTTATAATTTTGCTCACGATTTCCCTAAAGAAAAAAAAAAAAAGGAAAAGAAAATGAATATTATATACGAGAGATATTTATAAATAAAAGATATAAATAAAAAAAAACACTCTTTGCCTACTTTAAACCGCTCACAGCGGATCTCCCACCACTGCAATCCTACCGCAAACTGCTGGCAGCGACTCGCGCACATGTCAGTGGTTTATATTGAAAAATAAGTACGTGAACACCTCTGCCATCTTTTGTTATGAATACAATATACGAGGGAATTCAATAAATAAGTGATTTTTAAAAACCCTTTACCCAATTTAAGCCGCTGATTGTATCATCTTCATGGGGAAGGGAATAAAAAAAGTAAAGTTGGTGGAGTGGCCTATTGTTGGTATCAGCCGGACAGTGAAGGAGTCTATCCCCTTTTTGCTAGCGCTAGACCAGGGAGTTTGATTTTGATGAGGTGAAGCGCCACATCTACTGTCAGCTCCGCACATTACCGCAAAGATCAGATTATCCAATAGTGCTATCTATGCGCTGAGTATCGGACCGGTATCGAACCGGTATCGAACCAGGAACCTTGTGATTCCGAGGCGAGTGCTCTGGGTATAACACTAAACTGGGTCAAATGGCAAGGCTTCAGATCTGGATAGTGTGAGTACCCCTTCATTACCATTACTTCCAGTTCCACTGTGACCCGGACTTTAAAATTTATTCCTATTCGATAGAACTGTGTGCAAAAAAAAAAAAAGAAAAAAAAGAATTTAAAAAATAAAGAAACAAATACATAAAAATATACATGTTTACCAACTCCTCCACACAAGCTGGATACGACACAAGGACAATTTCTTAAGCGCAGTTTAACAGATTTGAATTCAGGGCTTTCCTTCTCCTAGACTGGTTACCTAGCCATGGTTAAAGACCCCAGTCTACCCAGCTATTTACTCATAGCTAGAGGGAGAATTGGATTTATACCTTTCCCAAGGGTATTAGCGCCATGGGAAATGCAAACATCTTCGTCTACGAATTGAACTCGGGTCGACGAGTCCATTTCCTACAACTCTAACCATTAGACCACGCGCCTCCAATACATAAAAATATAAATGCAAACACACATCGAACGCGATTCCGTAACTTCTAGGCATAGAATAACAATTAAACATTCAAGTAATTATTACTCAGTTATATGTATCAAGTACTTATATCTAATACAAATAATATTTAAACAGATCTATGATGAAAATGTTTAATCTAACTTCAAAGACAATAGATAAACTTTATCGAATCTATAGGCTAAAAGTATTGTTACAAACAACAAAGATGAAGATATTAGACAGAAATATATAAGGAATGGTACTAATTCAGAAGAGCGCGCAAGAGATAATATCATTAGATTACATATAAAAACATTACATTTCATTACATTTCACGGAAATACCCAAAACCTTTGAGACGATTGGGTTAGGGTTAGGATAAAGGTTAGGGTTAGGTTTAGTGTTAGTATTAAGGTTAGTGTTTATATGGAGGCGCGTGGCATAGTGGTTAGAACCGTGGGAAATGGACTTGTCAACCTCTTTTTCAAGTCTACTTTAGTTGGAGTGGTGTGTGGTGTAATGATTACCGTCGGAGGAAAGGGATACGGAGAGACGAGTTCAAATCCTAGACAAGGCTATTTGCATTTCCCATAGCGCTAATACCCTTGAGAAAGGTATGAATCCATAGACTCTCCCTCCAGCTATGGGTAAAATAGTAGGTCAGACTGGGCTCTTTAACCTTGGATAGGTAACCAATCTAGGAGAAAGAAAACTCTGAATTTGAAAAACCTGAGGTCAGTGTCATTTAGGATTAGGGTTAGGCTACTTGGGGAGTTTCTGTAATCTAATGCTATTTATACGTAAAATGCGATTCTAATCATATTATCTCTTGCGCACTATTCTGTATTTGTACCAAAGGAATAATGAAACTTGAACAACCAGTAAAAAATAATTTCCTCACAAAAATTGATTTTTTTCTATTCCGTAAGTATTGAGTCTGTATATCTTGTGAATAAATGCATAAAAAATTTGTTGTGGATCATATGAAAGCATATTTCAACGATAACATAATACCGTTATCTAAAGACAATAACCAGTTATATATGAAACCGTCAATATTGATGACGTAATATGACCTTCTATATGAACGTCAAATGCTTTATGAGGTATGTATTATTACATATATCCATTATTAAGAGGTAAGTTATTCCCCGCGGAAAAAAATCAGATTCATTTTTTGTAGAAAACACACTTAACATATTTACAACCATAATATGTGCGCACAGACGCACACACACACACACACACACACACACACACACACACACACACACACACACACTGTCATCATCAGGTCGCGCTAACAGCACGGATTCCTATTACTATATCTCGCCACCCGTCCATATCGCACATTGGTCTTGACAGGCCCACTGACTGCACCTCTGCAGAAAGGTAAGACCCCCCCCACTCGATGGGACCACCTGTTGGCCACCCACGAAGCTTAAGGATGGTAACCTGGTGTCTGAACAGTCCATGACATACAACACTCTGCTTTGGCCCTTACTTAAGCTAGACGAACAGTCGAAGAGGCCCCAATCTAATCAATCGGCTGGTCACGTCACGCCCTAACACCTATATGATTATCCCGAATCCATTGCCCTTATGGCAACCCCAACCCTTTCTATCATATATGTGCTATAAGGCTGTGACCGAGGGTCTTAATGCCCCGAGTATGACGTTAAACTGCATCAAATGGTGATGTTCTAATTTTGCTGCTCTGAGGAATGTGGAGTACCCCTTCATCATCATTACTCCCAGGTCCACTCTGAACGGGTGTAGCAGTACCTGTTAGGATACCATTTGGGTTAAAAATTGAGTTAAAAAGAATTTGAATACCCATCAAGCATGAATAGAACAAAACGTCTTCAGCATAAAATAATCCAACAGGGGTTGAAATGCCGTAAAATCCAGCAAACCAAATCAAAACAACGTTTTATACAATGAAATTATTTTAAACGCTATATACACCGAAAACATTAATTACATATTAGAGCATAAATGAAATATATATATATATAAGTGCTTAATTGGAGTCGTACCTAATTTTGAAAATTAATTAATTAATAATGAATTAGGCGGGAATACCTATTAAATGTATGGCTAAACAAATCGAGAAAAATCAATCTCTGTATGTACATTTCGGCCTATTAGGCCTCATCAGCAGAGCTATAGATCGGAAGACCGCCCTGTGCGTGATTTGAAACCGGACTGCCAAGCTGACAGGCCGATCCCATAACCCCAACACCAAACGAACTTCTTAGATTTTTATGATTTGTTTAGAGTAGGTTAACCTACTCTAAACAAATCATAGATTTTTATGATTTGTTTAGAGTAGGTTAACTACTCTAAACAAATCATAAAAATCTAAGAAGTTCGTTTGGTGTTGGGGTTATGGGATCGGCCTGTCAGCTTGGCAGTCCGGTTTCAAATCACGCACAGGGCGGTCTTCCGATCTATAGCTCTGCTGATGAGGCCTAATAGGCCGAAATGTACATACAGAGATTGATTTTTCTCGATTTGTTTAGCCATACATTTAATAGGTATTCCCGCCTAATTCATTATTAATTAATTAATTTTCAAAATTAGGTACGACTCCAATTAAGCACTTATTCTCCAAAAAATTATCGGCAAAAAGCCATTCTAAACAAACCTTGTTTACAATATATATATATATATATATATAATATATATATATATATATATATACCAACCCCTCCGCACGAGCAGGATGTGACACAAGGTCAATTTATTAAGCGAAGTTTAACAGGTTTTAATTCAGAGTTTTCCTTCTCCTAGACAGGTTGCCTAACCAAGGTTAAAGAGCCCAGTTTGTCCTACTATTTACCCATAGCTGGAGGGAGAGTAGGATTCATACCTTTATGCAATTTCCACGTCCAGGATTTGAACTTGGGTCGACAAGTCCATTTCCCATGACTTTAACCATTACACCACGCGCATCCATATAAATGAAATAATTGTTTCCCTCTAAAACCGATGAAATGAAAATAATTTTTTTTAAGGATGAGCAGATCGTTGTGGTAATGTCTTTTCTCAGTTTTATATTTCCCAGATTGGAGTTTTGATGCAATTATTTCATTACTTCCTAAGATATAGGTAAACAGATAGTGAGACCTGAAAATGTTTACCCAACTCGTTGGCCACGGACAGAATGACACGGAGTCGCAAGTATGATCGGGTAGGATGTGACACAAGATCGCAAGTATAGGGCATCTAACGTGGGTCGAACTCGATATTCAATAGTAATGGACCGACGAAACTAGCATGCTCACCTTTACACCACGGTTGGACACTTCTTTACGCCACGGTTAGGATGTGACACAAGGTCGTAAGTATAGGGCATCTAACGTGGATCGAACTCGATATTCAGTAGTAATAGATCTGCGAGACTATCTTGCAAACCGTTACAACGCGACGCTTAGAAAAAAAAAGATCTGAATATGGTTCTCTATATGCGTTTAGATATACTATTTTAGGATCTCTAAATGTAGTGGATTGACAAGTTGAAAATCGACCTCGACTAAATTCTATTATATATATATATTAATACTCGTGTTCCTTAATTGCACGAACGTTATCATCTTGCAACACATTCTTGTTAAAGATGTGACCGTCCAAATCGTCCAAGATAAATTGCAAAAAATATAAATCCTGATTATCTGGTGTTGCTTATCTGCGGATTTCTTATTTCTTGTGAGTACAGTCACCTCAACGAAATAATGGATCATTCCGTTTTTGTTATAAAGGAAGAAAAGGATGAAAAAGGACATGCCACAAAGAAAAATATAAGAATAAAGAAGGAAAGAGAGTAGGGTATAAGTAAAGTAAAATCGTCCGGGCGGCCTAATGTCGGTATCAGCCATTCAGCGAGGGAGTCTATCCCCTTTTCACTAGCGCTAGACCCAAGGAGATTATTTTTAGCGTCTGAGGTGGAGAGCCACACCTACCATCAGCTCCTTACTTTACCACACAGATCCCTGTGCTACTCATACGCTGGGTTGGCGAGGGCGGTTATCGAACTAGGAACCTTGTGGTTTCTAGCCGAACACTCTACCGACTGAGTTAACCCGGAACGCTAATCTGTTTCAATCGAACATAATAAAAAGATGCAAAGAAGGAAAGAAAGAAAAGAGAGAGAGAGAGAGAGAGAGAGAGAGAGAGAGAGAGAGAGAGAGAGAGAGAGAGAGTGTGTGTGTGTGTGTGTGTGTGAGAGAGAGAGAGAGAGAGAGAGAGAGAGAGAGAGAGAGAGAGAGAGAGAAATTATTTGAGTAAGATAGAAATAATACAAAAATTGACTATGAAATATCAAATAGAAGTCAAAACATTTTCACTGTTGATTTCTATCTCTGTCTCTCTTCCGTTTCTTTCTCAATCTATCTATCCATCTATATTTCTCCTTTTCTCTATCTTTCTCTCTCTCTCTCCCTTTCTTTTTTTCTTTCTTTTCTTCTTTTCTTCTATCTCTATCTCTCGTTGTCTCTCTGTCTCTCTGTCTGTCTGTCTGTCTATCTCTTTCTATTTATATATAGGATGTTCCAGAAGTTACACACTATCCTGCTCTTTCAAAATTACACTTTTATTGAGAGATTATCATACTTTTTACATATTGAACTATTTCGCAATAGCTCTTAAGTAAGCATATACAAACGCTGTAATGATTAAATTATCACACCTAGGTATATCCACAAGTCCTGTTAGTTTTGATATAATATGAATGTGAAAGTTTTTACTAAATCCTGATTTTTTGGCCTACTCAAGTGACAGTTTATTTGTGAAAAGGTACAAGCTAGAAAAACGACTCTTCTTGAGTTTTAAACCTGTTTTTTTTTTTATTTTCCTTTCCTGTTTTGTTCCGACACACTAGACATCAGGACAGAGATTTGTAACACGACACGACAACGTATTACATTGGACACAGACGCATAATCACAACATATTATTAGAGTGTATCAACAGATTGTTATAGCAAGTGAAGTCTTAACTTTCACTGTGTTAAAAAAAAAACTAACCTAATTATATTTTGTACATTTCCCACTAAATGCAGAACAATGGGATTTGCACAGTTTTATAAAACTGTGCAAGTCCAATTGTTTTACGTACATCTATAAACCGAGTTATGCTTAGATAGATTTTTGTAATAGACTAATGCGAAGTAAATTGAAATAAAAAGAAACACATTTTTAATGACCTTTGACTATGCATTTTCGTCAGAAATAAACAATAGGCAGCATCTGACACACGAAAAATGTCCACCCCAAAAGTAATTTTTAATATGTTGGTCCAAAACGTCAGAATCGGGAGTTGGTGGTATGGTAGGAGAAGTTGAACCACCTTACTAATAACCCATATATTTTTTACCTTATTATAGATAGCAGATTAGTTATAAGTAAAGTAAGTAAGTAAAGTCGTCGGGATGGCCTAAAGTCGGTATTAATCAAACAGCGAGGGAGTCTATCCCATTTTTACTAGCGCTAGACCAAGGAGATTGTTTTTGCATCTGAGGTGGGGCGCTACACCTACCATCAGCTCCTCACTTTATCGCACAGATCCCTGTGCTACTCATACACTGAGTTGGCGAGGGGCGGTATTGAACCCGGAACCTTGTGTTTCCTAGTCGAACGCTCTACCGACTGAGCTAAACCGACCCTATAGTCTGGCAAAATAAGAGAATTATCTTCAAGATGTTCATAAAAGATATAACTGGTACATCTTTTTTTAAAAACCGCTGTGGCCTGGTTAGGGGCCAGAATAAAGACACAAGAGAGGAAATGAGTTAAACAAATATATTAACAAAGAACAGTAGTACAAACATATACAAATGAAAAGGTCACTCGCGAGGCTGTCTTATCAGCTTTCCGCTGATATATTAACTCTCGCTTACATGCAGAACCTGCTGCTATTTATAGTTGGAAGAGTTCATGCTTGCGTGGTAAATTACCATAACATAAACAATCAGTGTTTGTAACAATGTGTTCGGTGTAAAAATTTAATAGGCAAAAGTCATAAAACTTCTCAAGAAAAAAGTAATTATTTTCTTAAATATTATTCACATTTAAAGTACGTATCATTCGTTGGTTGGTTGGTTGGATTTTAAGCATGTCAACACTTGTAGGGTTATTTTATGCCAAAGATGTTTTGTTTTATTCATTCGTGATGAGTAAACATTTTTTCAAACTCATTTTTTCATTAAAACTCAATTTTTAAACTCAATTCATTTTTAAACACATTTTTTAAACTCATTTTTTCTATTTTACCCATTGATGGGACCCTAACAGGTACTACCACTCCGGGTCAGAGTGAACCTAGTAGTAATGGTGATGAAGGGGTACTCCACATTCCCCAGAGAATTGGAACCTCACCATCAGAATTTAATGTCAAGCCCAGGAAATTAAGACCCTCAGCCACCGCCTTATAGCACATATATGATAAAAAGTGTTGGGGGTGCCATAAGGACAATAGGGTTGGGACAATCATATCGGCGCTAGGGCTTGATGTGGCCAGCCGATTGATCAAAGCAGGCCTCTCCAACTACCCGTCTAGGCTAAAGAGTGTTGCATGTCATGGACTACTATGCCACCAGGGTTGCATCCTTAAGCATCACAGGTCGTAACCCACGGCCAACAGATGGCCCCATTGGGGGCGTTCTTACCCCTCTGTAGAGGTGTAGTTAGTGTAGCCTCATAGTTCATGCCTTCCCGAAAGGTGAAAGAGTGAAATAGCGCGACCGGATTTCGAACTCGCTTACTACAATATCACTGTGCAGCACATTAGCCACTACGCCACAAGAACTACCCCTTGTAGAAGAACTGTAGTGGTACTATTAAACCCATAGTTGCGGAAGGTTATACCTTTCCAAAGTAAACGTAATAGCACGAATGGAGTTCAATATGACTTATAATTATCTATGCATATATAAAGGGCAGTTGTGTGTATGTATGTATGTCCGACTGAAACTACGAAAATAAAACAATTAACGACAAAGTAAATATATATATACATATTAAATATCCCCAGATCTTGCTTTTTGAGCAAAAATAACGAAGATTTTATTTATATTCGTGAAGATAATTAACAAATAAAATTTAATTAGTAACAACATAGATTTTTTTTGCGTTTGATATTTTGAATAGGAGACACTGATTTTTTCTGATGCCCAACTCGGCCAGATCAATGCAAGTTTTTTTCTTTTTTTTTTTACATTGGGATTTTAATGGAACATCCATGCGAGGATCCAACTCATGATTCAGTAATAATGGATCTGCGAGACTAAATTTTTGCTTCACCCCCATCTACCCAGGCGATGCCGGGTAGCCGCTTCTAGAGAAGAATAAAAGAGAGAAGAAAACCAAATTTTCATTAACATAGAATTGGATTATTCTAACATCAACATTTACTTTTGTCAGCAAATCTCCGAACAATAAAGTCAAATAAAAATGATTTAATTCATTAGTCCTGTTACATAGTTCATGGGTAGCCTACGAATTATGTATGTAAGTGTAGCCAGATTTTGAATTGAAACGTATCAGTATTTTTTTCATCGTTTCAAAACCCTTCCAGTTGTCTTCTAAAATCTTATAGTAACCTTCTTGTGGTGTAAATGGTTAGCAAGCTAGATTCACAGAACATTGTCAGTGGTTTCGATTCTCACTGGGTGCCCCATAATTCGGCCTTGTGCCACATCTAAGCTAAGCTTAGTAAATAAGTATAGTAACCTTCTTTGTAAATAATGGCGCTACTTGGCAATTACTTGGCATATAAAGTATTAGTATTTTAGTAAATAGAAATAAAATAAACTTAACTAGTTTAAAACATTTTCATAAATGATCTTAACAATTTCTGAAAGTTGGTTGAAATTGAGTCAAAAGTGGTGGAGTCTTAGCTGTACGGTCGGACGGACAGATATTTAGTGAATTACAATAAAATCTCATAAGAAATGTTTATTGCGTGTTGATAGACCATTCATTGTTAGCTTTCGACACGTTTCAAGCTTATCGCGACGGCTGCATTTTCTGTCAACAACCGAGGCAGGATTTATGGTCAGAATGCTTTATTCTCTTACACACGTATTCTCTTAATCTGATATTCGATAGAACTTCTTTCTTGACTTTGTTGAAGGTGAAAAGCACAGTTGATCAGAGTACAGTAAGTAGATGGTTCAAGAATTTTTGCTCGGATCGCAAGAAACCCGACGATCAAGAAAGGTCATGTATATATTTACCAAACCCCTCCGCACGAGCAGGATGCGACACAAGACCAATTTCTTAAGCAGAGTTTAACAGGTTTGAATTCAGAATTTTTCTTTCTCCTAGACTGGTTACCTAACCAAAGTTAAAGAGCCCAGTCCGCCCTACTATTCAACCATAGTTGGAGGGAGAGTAGTTAGATGAATACCTTTATTATTAGCGCTATGTGAAATGCAAATAGCCTTTTCCAGGATTTGAACTCGGGTCGATGAGTCCATTTTCTACGACTCTAACCATTACACCACACGCCTACATAAAGAAAAGTCATGTAAGCCTATAATAGTAGATTCCGAGGACGTGTTCCAAGACATAGAGGAAAATCTGGTGAGTTCGGGATCTAACAGTCCAGTTTGTGGATACTATTAAAAAAAACTAGGGCTTGCACCAAAGATGAAACGAAATTTTTCCAGGGTAAAATTTTACGAGGAATTCGATGGTGATATTTATACACGGTAATTTATTTGCTGTCACTTAGGACCTAATTACCGGCTGAAGTATGAGAAAATATGGAAAAATAAATTCGCCAAGGGGAATAACTGTGATGAATTAGCAAATTTAATGAATTCCTATACTGAGCATTCTGTTCATTAGGAACGCTTAATGATAACAATGTTAGTATTGTGTCTCACTTCCTTTCACAAATTATTATAATTGCGTTATTGGTAAGTAAAGTAAAGTCGTCGGGGCGGCCTAAAGTCGGTATTAACCAGTCAGCAAGGGAGTCTATCCCCTTTTCAATAGCGCTAGACCAAGGAGATTGTTTTGGCGTCTGAGGTGGAGCGCCACACTTACCATCAGCTCCTTACTTTACCGCACAGATCCCTGTGCTACACATACGCTGAGTTGGCGAGGACCGGTATCGAACTAGGGACCTTGTGTTTTCTAGCCGAACGCTCTCTACTGCTATCCAATGGTGAGCAATATGAGATTTAAAAAGTGGAAAATTAAATTTAGCCGGGTACTATATAACCCGGGAAAGGCTGATAAGCATACAGCAAGTATTCTTTAAAAAGAGTTTATCGATCAGAAAGGAACTTTAAAAATGACTAGGACGAAATAAGCCACGCGTAGTTACTATGGTAGTATATTGGCAAAGTTGGCGGAGTGGCCTATGGTCATTATCAGCCGGTTAAACGAGGGAGTCTATGCTTTTTACGCTAAACCAGAGAGATTGTTTTTACTGGGGTTTGTTTGTTTGTTTGTAGGGTTTTACTGCATGTCAACCCTTGTTGGGTTATTGTATGCCGAAGACGTTTTGTTCTATTCATGCTTGATAGATATTCATTTTTTTTAGCTCAATTTTTGAAACACATTTTTTCTATTTAATCTATCGATGAGGTATTACCATTCCGGGTCAGAGTGGACCTGGGAGTAATGGCGATTAATGGGTTCTCCACACTCCCCATAGCTCAAGAATTAGAACTTTAGCATTAGACACAGTTTAACGTGATACACAGGAAACCTTTGTTGAGGTGAAGCCACACCTACCGTCAGCTTCCCGAATAGATAAGATTACCGAAGATGTGCTTCTCATGCGGTGAATTGGCGTGGGCCAGTATTGAACCTGGAACCTTGCGATTCCTAGGCGGATGCTCTACTGATTGAGCTAATTTAGGATTTTTGTAAGTAGTTCAATTTTATTTGTTGTTTTTTAAATCCTGATCAAATTTGCCTTAGTTGATGCAATGGTGGACATCTTCGTTATGTAATGCTTTCCGTTTGATAATGGTAGGAATTTTTGTCATTCATAATTTATATCAGTTGAGGAAATCATAAAATAATTTAATCATAAAAGAAAGAAGGAAAAGAAAGAGAAATAAATAAAGAAAGAAATTAGGAAAGAAGGAAGGGGAGGAAAAAAAGACGGGGGGAAAGGAAAGGAAAGGAAAGGAAGAAATTAGAGGATGTTAACTTATTTGTTTGTTTTGTTTTACGGCATATCAACCTCAGTGGGTCATTTAATGCCGATAAAGTTTTGAAATAAATCAATTCTTAATGGATAATACAATTTTTTTTATGAATGCATTTTCCTATTTAACCCATAGATGGGACCCTAACAGGTACTACCACTCCGGGTCAGAGTGGACCAGGGAGCAATGGTGATGAAGGGGTGCTCCACATTCCCAAACCTCCAAAACTGGAACCTCACCATCAGATAGAGTTTAACGTCATTCCCAGGACATGTAGACCCGCAGCCACCGCCTTCTAGCACCCATATGATAAAAAGGGGTTGGGGATTGCCATAAGGGCAATAGTGTTGGGAAAATCATATAGGTGCTAGGGCTTGACGTGACCAGCCGATTGATCGGGGGAGGGGGCCTCTCCGACCGCCCGTCTAGCCCAAGATAGCGACAAAGTGGAGTATTGCATGTCATGAACTGCTCATCCACCTGGGCTCTATCCTTAAGCATCACGGGTCGCCACCCACGGCCAACAGGTGGCCCCATTGGGGGGGGGTCTTACCCCTCTGCAGAGGTGCAGTCGTTGCATTCTAACGAGGTGCCATTCAAAGTTTTGTGAAGGTTAAAGTACAAATAGCTTTCACAAAAGAACGAAAACATTAAAAAATAATGAGACCATTTCCTGTCGGAGTGATTTAGTAACGGTCATTAAACGCGGGAAGCCTGACAGCTTTCATATTGATTTTATTTTCATTAGAAGAAATATTGTCAACCATTATTATTAATTTTTGACACGTATTTCCTTTATCTTAAAATTTTAACTGCTTTTCAACGCGACATTACTCAGACTGGCAATCTACTACAATGAATAAACTTATTCAATTTCGAGTCCCATTGTTTACTCATTGCTGTAGATTGACAGTCCGAGTAATTTGCGATGAAAGGCAGCTAAAATATTTGCATGAAAGAAATACTAGTAATTTTCTTTTTCATCAAGATTACTTTAGTTGGAGGTGTGTGGTGTAATGATTACCGTCGGAGGAAAGGGATACGGAGAGACGAGTTCAAATCCCGGACGCGGCTGTTTGCATTTCACATAGCGCTAATACCCTTGGGAAAGGTACGAATCCAAATATTCTCCCTTCAGCTATGGGTAAATAGTAGGGCAGACTGGGGTCTTTAACCTTGGTATGACAAACGGTCTGGGAGAAAGAAAAACCCTAAATTCAAACCGAGGGGGCTCTCTTTAAGTGACCCTCCTTCTCTTTTTGCCCCTCTTTCACCCTAACTCAAAACAAAGAAACAATAAAAAAAAACCCAAATACAAACTGGTTGTCAAATCTACTTCCGAATGAAAAACCCTAGGGTTGGTGAAACCAGTTGATCTGTCGTTATTCTTTTGATTTGCAGTTAATCCTCCTCAGAGGCCGTTCTTCTATTCACCGCTCGAGGACGCGTACGATAGGAGATGGCTACCTTGACTCCATTATTTTAAAGCGGAGTATGCATTTACCCACCCATACAGAGTCAATTTTTAAGCGAAGTACAACTGATTTGACGACACTCATGAGAAATAGGATGATGAGATGATAATCGGTGATTAAGCGACAGCAGATAATCAGGATTTATATTTTTGTATTTCATCTTGGACGATTTGGACGCTCTCATTTTTAACCAGCAGGTGTTGCAAGATGATAACGGTCGTACAATTAAGGAAGAAGCGTATATATATATATATATATATATATATATATATATATATATGTTATTATGGACTCTCTCGTCGACTTTCGACGCATGAGGGTTCATACATACAAAAAAACATACATACAATGAACACCCACAAAGTGATTTGTTTATAATGGTGAAGGCTTGTGTTGGACCATCCACATTTTTTGGCACAGTCGATAGGAAAGAATTGGTGCATCAAGGGTTGCCATAAACCCAATCAACGACCGACCTCAGGAATTTTGAATTCAGAGTTATCCCTCTCCTAGACTGGTTACCTACCCAAGGCTGAAGGGCCCAGTCTGCCCTACTATTTAACCTATAGCAGGAGGGAGAATATGTGGATTCATACCTTTCCCAAGGGTATGTGAAATGCCAACAGCTTCGTCTAGGAATATATATATATATATATATATATATATTATATAAAAAGAATAAAGAAAGAAGACAAATGAGAAAAAGAAAAGAAAATAACCCCAGTAAAAAAATAATGAAAGATAAGAAATCAAAGAAGGCGAATGAAAAAGCAAAACAAAAAAACAAAAAAGACAGAAAAGAAAGAAAGAAAGAAAGAAAGAAAAAAAGGTGAACGAAAAAAAGAAAGAAAGAAAAGAAACTAAATGAAAGAAAGAAAAATAAAGGACAAAAAAGAAAAAAAGAAAAGAAAAGGAAGAAAATAAGGCAAATGAAAGAAAGAAAAGAAAGAAAGGCAAATGAAAAACAAAACAAAAAAACAGAAAACATGAAAGAATCAAAGAAAGAAAGAAAGAAAGAAAGAAATGAAGGTGAATGAAAAAAGAAAAAGAAAAGAAAAGAAAGAAAGAAAGAAAGAAAGAAAGAAAAAAAAGAAGAAAGGAAAGAAGGCAAATGAAAAAAAAAACAACAAAAAAACAAAACAGAAAAATAAAATAAAAAATAAATAAATAAATGAAGGCGAATGAAAAAGAAAGAAAAAAGAAAAAAAGAAAAAAGAAAAAAGAAAAAAGAAAATGTATATATATTTGTTTGAAAATTAAAAAGTTGTTCATCCCAAAAGCGATAACCAGGGAAGAGGTCACCATCAATCAATTTGATATAGAACATATTACTAAAAAGGAAGTAAAATAAATTAAAAAACATTATTCTACTTTAAGCCATGTAATAATTTTGTTTGTACGAGACCCATTTCTTATCTACATCAGTCTAGAAAAGAAAATTGATATTTGTTATAAGAATTATTACAATTCGCCAAATGTCTGTCCGTTCGTCTAAGGTTCCGCCATTTGTCATAATTGTAAATGTTTTAAATTGTAGTAAGATATTCAGTTTTGATTGATTTTTAAGTTGGATCTGTGTCTCACCTTGTATGTCTCCATTAAAAAGAGGTTTCTTTTTAATAGTAATAATTCTAAACTTATGTTCTATTTAGCTATTCTCTTGGCTGGATCAGGTTGTTGCCTATTGTTCTGGACCAGGGTAACTGGTATTTCTTGATCAGTTGTTGGGCTGGAATTTTTAACTGGATGACATTCTCTCTGTTATTCGAGGAGTCTGAAAATTACGCTCGAATCTTTTACGATATCTTGTCTTGTGCTATTAGTTCTTAATAACAAACACTGAACTCATTTATTCTATCCTAAGTAAAAATGCCTTGGAGAACAGGCACCCAGCTTGCGTCTGTTCTCTCCAGCCATGTCTTTCCTTTGTAATGCTTGGAAACTATTTGGCAATAGCACTTAAGTAAATATATCAAACGTTGTAATAATTGAATTATCATACTGTGGTATATCCACAAATCCCGCTAGTAGTAATAATTCTATACTTATCCTTATACAGTTCGATTATTCTCTTGTCTGGATCGGGTTGTTGCCTGCTGTTCTAGACCGGAGTAGCTGGCATTTCTTGATCTGGCATTTTTGACTGGATGGCATTCTCACTGTTATTCGATGAGTCTGGAAATTGGAATCTTTTACGATATCTTGTCTTGTGCTGTTAGTTCTTAATAACAAACACAAAACCTTCTTGTTTTTACTGAACTATTCTATCCTAAGTAAAAATGCCTTGGAGAACAGACACCCATCTTGCGTATGTTCTCTTCAGCCGTGTTTTTCCTCTGTAATGCTTGGAAACATATATGCACTAACACTCATGCTCTTTAATTGTATGACCGTTATCCTCTTGCAACACCCTCTAGTTAAAAATGAGACTGTCCAAATCGTCCAAGATGAAATACAAAAATGAAAATCCTGATTATCTGGTGTTACTTATCCATCCAATTCTTATTTCTTAAGAGTGTAGTCACCTCAGCTAAATAATGGACGATTCTGCTTTTATCATAAAGAAAGAAATGGAAGAAAAAGAACATGCTGCACATAAAAATATAATAAGAAAGAAAGAGAATAGGGGAAGAATAGAGAGGGGGTGAGCGTGAGGATGTGTTAACGCTAATATGTTTCAATCGAACATAATGAAAAGATGAAAAGAAGGAAAGAAAGAAAAGATGAGTGAGAGAGAGAGAGTTAAATGAAGATTATTATACTGTTTACATATTGAACTATTTAGCAAAAGCTCTTAAGTAAATATATCAAAGTTGTAATAATTAAGTTATCATACTGTGGTATATTCACAGGTCCCACTAAGAAATATAATAAACCGGCAATTTAATATATCGCCAAAAATATACTGCCGATTTAAATAATCTAATCTAGCTGATTTAGGGAATATTTTATTAAAGCAAGAATGTTCAACTATTAAATAAAACAATGTTTCACGCCTTATATATCATTAGTTTATTTACTGTTAAAAATATATTATACAACCAATTTTATATACCACCAAAATATAATATACTGCCAATTTAAATAATCTAATCTAGCTTATTTAAGGAATATTTTATTAAAGCAAGAATGTTCAACTATTAAATAAAACAATGTTTCACGCCTTATGTATCCTTAGTTTATTTACTGCTAAAAATATATTATACAACCAATTTTATATACCACTAAAATATAATATAATACCAATTTAAATAATCTAATCTAGCTTATTTAGGGAATATTTTATTAAAGCAAGAATGTTCAACTATTAAATAAAACAATGTTCCATGCCTTATGTATCCTTAGTTTATTTACTGCTAAAAATATATTATACAACCAATTTTATATACCACTAAAATATAATATAATGCCAATTTAAATAATCTAATCTAGCTTATTTATGGAATATTTTATTAAAGCAAGAATCTTCAACTATTAAATAAAACAATGTTTCACGCCTTATGTATCCTTAGTTTATTTACCACTAAAAATATATTATACCACTAATTTTATATACCACCAAAAATATAATATACTGCCAATTTAAATAATCTAATCTAGCTGATTTAGGGAATATTTTATTAAAGCAAGAATGTTCAACTATTAAATAAAACAATGTTTCACGCCTTATATATAATTAGTTTATTTACTGCTAAAAATATATTATACCACCAAAAATATAATATATTGCCAATTTAAATAATCTAATTTAGCTTATTTAGGGAATATTTTATTAAAGCAAGAATGTTCAACTATTAAGTAAAACAATGTTTCACGCCTTATGTATCATTAGTTTATTTACTGCTAAATAAATTTAACCAAGTTAAACATTCTCTAAACGTGCTAATTCTATATTTTTTGCCAGCGTTAGTACATTGCCAATTAATTTAATAGTAGCCGTTTACCAGAGATGTAACAAGTGGAATTCATTACAGATACCGCCCTGTCGGCTAGGGCGTTAGAATGCACCGACTGCACCTCTGCAGAGGGGTAAGACTCTCCCAATGGGGCTACCTGTTGGCCGTGGGTGGCGACCCGTGATGCTTAAGGATAGATCACAGGTGGATGAGCAGTTCATGACTGAGGGACTAAATGTCCTGGGAATGACGTTAAACTCTATCTGATGGTGAAGTTCCAGCTTTGGAGGTTTGGGGAATGTGGAGCACCCCTTCATCACCATTGCTCCCTGGTCCACTCTGACCCGGAGTGGTAGTACCTGTTAGGGTCCCATCTATGGTTTAAATAGAAAAATGTATTTATAAAAAAAATTGTATTATCCATTACGAATTGATTTATTTCAAAACTTTATCGGCATTAAATAACCCACTGAGGTTGATATGCCGTAAAACAAAACAAACCAAACAAACCAATCATTACAGATATAGTCAACATTTTTAT